>CM066032.1:436321119-436921119 GCA_033557465.1 Ichthyophis bannanicus
ACTGCTAGCCGCACATCCTCCTCCACACAGCCTTTGCTGTTCCCCCCACTGTGTGTTTTGCTACTTAGGCGGCCGAAGAGGACATCGTATTTCTCTCCCAAGACCATGCTCATGATACTGTGGTTCTCCTGGTCACTGAATCTCATGCCCCCTCCTGCCTCTCTCCGCTGCGTATAGCTTGCACAGGTGGTGGTCCGCTTGCCTTTTGCCAGTGTGTCTTTGGGCACCTCCACCCCTGTAATTCACCGATGGGCCTGCAACAGCCTCAGGCAACCGGTGTCACCGCCCCAACCCACCTCTGCAGTGCACTGGCGTTCTGCATCCCCACCGGCCTCATCACCATTCACCGCCCTCTCCTCCCCCTCTCCCCCGCTGCTCCTCCATCACCCTCTCCCCTCACCACTTCCCCACCCAGCACAGGAGCACCACACACCACCCTACACACTGGCAGCCACCACCCCCCCCCACCCATTCCACCCTACCCTGCACAGAACACAACAATACACATAGAACATACACAGAAACAGTGCGACACCAAATACGATATGGCACTCTACAGACGACCCAGCCTCCTCCTCCCCCTACAACACCTTCTTCCCTCTTCAGTATCACACACGCCTCTGTTTCTCCACACTCCCTCACTGTATCTTGGAACACCCTTCGTCGTTTACCTGTGGTACAGGGTGTTGTAAATTACCATATTATCAAATTGCTTTTGTGCCGTTGCGCAATGCGTTTCTTTTTTTTTTTTGGTGCGCCGCTGATGTGCGCGTGGCGCTGTCGTCTGTGCGCGCCGCTAATCTGCGTCAGAGCTGTGCAATGGGCGTGTATGGGTGCGGTGCGCATTCAGACGCACATGCCATCATCACGCAGACACGCCCCAGCGTCGCCAACATGGCCCGTTAACGCTCTGTTTTTTTCGTTTGCGCATGCGGCTGTTGCTGTTCGCTTGTTTTTCCTTCCTTTTCCGCACCCAACAGATGTGCGCATGCGCTTTCGTCTGTGCGCGCCGCGGATCTGCGTCAGAGATGTGCATGGGCGTTTGGTGGCGGCGCAACCTCACACAACGCCCATGCCGTCATCATCATCACGCATACACGCCCCAGCGCGGCGCACACGGACGGCAGGGATTGACTACTATGGGATGCACTTGCGCACGGCGCTCCCCCCCACGCGCGGGCAATGACGCACAACGTCACAGGCGCACATCCTCAACAACCTGGAAATACATCTATATATCCTCCAGCATAGATAGTGACACCCTTGAGGGTTGTATTGTAGGAGATTGGGGTACGATTTGGAGAGGGTGACAGTAATTGGAGCAGGCTAGGTTATCTGTTGGTAGTTCAGTTGTCTATTGGGGTTTTGGTCCTGTTGTGTAATTGTAATTGTATTGTGTGGTAAATTGTGTTGTGTATCTGCATCCGTTTGTTCAGTTTTGGGTCAGTCGTGTGTTTGTGAGTTGGTCGCTGTTGGTGGGAGGTTTGTGTGTTGTGTGTGGCTGTAGTGTGGTTTTGTGTAGGCCTGCGGGGGTGAGGTCTGGCTGGGGATATCTATGTTTCTCAGTGCCGCATGGTGCCCTGGGATGGTGAGCAGATGCTTTGCGCGGTTGGCCGGGACAGGGGGATGGGTGTACTCATGTGGCTGCATGGCAAGCAAGGCTATGGGTGTAGTTACCCGGGCAGCAAATCAGACCCGTGCATCTGTGGAGGAGGGCCAGGCCAAGCCTGATGTAAGCGTGCAAACCAGGCGGCCAGGAGACCTTGCCGAGGTGCAGGTCGCGGGCAGCCTCGCCTCTACACCAGTGCCCAGGGCCCATCTCCAGGACCATGCGTGAAGGGACCCAGGTCATCTCCCTGTACAGGCTGAGCACACATGGCTATTAGGTAGCTCCTATGAGGATCTACGACCTGACACCTCGAGCACCCTGACTAATCGGGTCCCCAATGGCCATAAACCCCGGTTTTAGAGTTAAGCTCCTTGCTGCTTTACATTTCTTTGCCTCTGAGCGTTTCCAACACTCAAGTGTGGCGCCGTGGGGGTGGCTACTGAGCCGACCCTCCTTCCGTCCCCGTGATGGTCTCCCACCAGGCTGTACTGCGTGCCATGGTCAGCCGGGTGGGAACTTAAACATAGCCCTTCCCCACCATCTAGAGCAACATTGGTGCGCGACCCCTGAACCAAGCCTTTTGAGGCTTGTAGCTGTGTGATCACACACGTGATGGAGAGCTACTTGTATTGCACACATTAGTTGCCCTGGTCCCAACCTAGAGACAGGGAGGTGGTGTTTTTTTCCGCAAACCGTAAAATAACAAAACACTACCATATCCCTGATGTTTCAGGTTGTATGTGATGCTGATCTGCATATTCTTGCTGTGGTTGCCCACGTGGTTCCAGGGTCCACCTCATGACTCCTATATCCTGCCATCGCTCCAGCACTATTCGTCGACAGTTTGAGGAGGGACTGTATGTGGGACTGGAAAACATTCCTGCTGGGTGAGTATGTCACACACTATAGATGTAGTCTGTAGGTTACTATCATTTTTGGTCACATTACCATCTCTTAATATATTTGCAACTATATACGCTCTGTGTGGTTAGGCAAGACTAGAGCTCAACTTCAGCAGACATGGGTGGGCGGGGTGTAGACATTGAGTTGCATGTGACATGATTGAGCCATGTCAAGCAGTCTGGTTGGAAACCAATACCTGTGGGTGATATGCTGATGGTGTAAGGGGGACATATGCCAGCACCATGTTTCAGATGCATGTACATGGGTTGTGCATTTCACAGACAAACGTGTTTTGAATTTCAACCCCTTGGGGGCCACAGGTGGTGGGTGGGATTGGTTGTCCCATCACACCCACGTCTGTGCATTAGTGATTAGTGGCATTTGAAGGTAACTGTGTTTATGTCATGGTCACATTTCTGTGAGTCACAAGCCATACACCTAATCGCATATCAAATTATCATTTTTGTGTGGTGAGGGCCACACCTCCTACACATGTAACTGGGGTTCTTGACACATTGTTTGGATTGGAGTGGATGACATTGGTTGGCGTAGTGTGTTTGGGGTTTCGACACATACTGAAGAAAAGATGGATGATTCATTAAACCTTGGTCAACGTTGGGTCAATACCTTTTTCCCTAGTAGGGTTCTGGTTTGAGGCAATAGCCCAGTAACTGTGGTGGCATACACACGTGTTTTTGTTAATTACTTTTGGGCCACTGCAGATGGCCACTACTATTGGCATCAGTGTCATGTCATTACTCTGAATGTGTCTCTGCCTTTGTATAGTTGACAAGCAAGGGCAGAGGGCCAACTTGTCAGCGTGGGCAGAGAGGTGTTGTTGACCCCCATATAGAGGAACACCTTGGACAGTCTCTTGTTTGTTGTGATCGTTTCATTTGGCCGGGCTCATGTGGGCTAACAAAGTGTTCAGAATCTGTGGAAACACAGGCTTTAACAGGGATATTACATGATGGTGACCGGTGGACCGGGTGTCCACTGAACATGGTTGTTGGTCACGCGGTCGACAGCATATGGCATCTCAGACTGCTGTCCTGTAGTTATGGTGACCTTACTGGACACATTGTTTGTTAAAGGTGATATTGGGTTGATGTTTTTCGAGCAATTCCCAGGTTCAGACATGTGTTCTGGTTGTGCGTTGACATTGCCCTCATACAACATTCTTGGTGGTGTATAGCTTTGGCTAACATATACGTTTGACGGTTTGTTACGTTTGTGTGCTGGTGGTTTAGGCTGCCAGTTGTGTGGTTTCAGAACGATTGGGCCGGAACATTGAACTGCATACCAAGACGCATATGCCACACAGTAGCGGATCTTTGTTTGCAAAAATGTGACAGTGCTGTTATTTGCCATGTCTGTCGCAGACTACAGGGGCCCTTTCCTGACATTTCTATCACCATATGTCATATTCTGTCAAATGTATATTGTGTGTTGTCGATATGATTCTGGTGCAGGATGTTGTAAGTGCACTTGTCTCTAGTCTAAGGTCCATACCTGTGGTGCAGATTTGTGGTTGGCATGGCGCTCATGCATGTCTTCACATGCAGCATTCTCCTCTAGGTTTTGCAGGTGCTGGCAGGGTATGGATGCGTCGCCCCGTGAGCTGGCTAACCCCTGTGCGTCAACAACCAACGGACACGTGCAGAGCGGAGGTACACTTAATGAGTCCCCCACGCCAAAGTCAACAAGCGGCGGGGGGGGGCTCTGTATCATAAGAGCCACACCCTTGTGTGGCATTTTGGAAAAGTCGCTTCCTGTCAGGTTGTCCTTGATCGTAACAGGTGGGGACCTTAACAATATAAGGCAATGAACGTGGTTGCAGTAGTATAAATCGTCTCCTGTTTGCATCCGTGCACAACATTGCTCCTCAGGCCATGATATTGCTGCAGAGATTAATGAGAATCTCTGCGTAGGATATCCACCCCCGTGCCCCCCTGTACGTGCCAGGGTTGCCCACACCGGCAGGCACACTGCGGTCAGGCATAGGTTGATTGGCTGAGATATTCAGTAGGTAATGTATTGCACATCCTCCCACATATATGTGCTGTTGTGTGCATGTGATGTTTATAAACGGGTCATGTGGTCGTGTGCACATATAGCATTCAGATCCATCAACTGCATTGGGTCCCTTATGCTGAACATCCAACAGTAACAATAGGCCATGGGTGTGCAATGGACAATGTGGACAGGGCACAACAGGGTCTGTTGGTGTTTTTGGGGTTTGTGTGTTGAACCAACCTTTATGAGCTTTTGGGGGGTCACAGTAACCAGTTAGTGTCTGTTTTGTGTAATAGCAACTGCCTTTGCTGTCAAACACAGCTGTATTCCAATTTATAGGTGTGTGTGTTTGGCCAGGCTGTGTCAGGCATATGTTCCGGGGTTAAATTTGTTGTAGAAAGATGGCAACATTTTGGGTGGAGAGCTCTCATGCGGCCACCTTGTTTATGTACTACAATAAGGGTGTGCTTGTTGTGTGTTTATGCTATTATGGCTGGCTATGTCTGTAATGTTTATAATGTGTCATGCAACATGTCTTACATAGCACAGTACACATGCGCATGACTGCATACCCATGATGGGATAGATTACATGTGACAGGTGTTGCTGCCACACCAAACGGTACCATATGGTATGTAGATTTACGTAGCACATACATGGCTAGGGTGAGGCATGTGGACATATTCAGTGTGCAGCCCGGGGTCCATATCATAGGTTTCAACTTATATAGTGAGGTGTCATACATTGCATTATTCTCACTGTACACACATTCGGATGTGCAGGCGGGTCACATCATGAACGGGTGGATTACAGGACCCCACTGTAGAGCTGCATGTGTGTATATGTTTGCTAGTTTAGCGGTTTAGCAAATAAAGAGTGGCATATGTGGGTGATACTATCTGAACATCTACGTCATGGCTCTGGTACATGCTGTATGTCGGTCAGGTTAGCACAGTACACAGCCACATATGCCTTGTCTACACTGGCAAGGGATGTTATGTTGACATACACACACAGACCTATTTGGGTGATATGTGGTGCAGGTGCACATATAGCCTCTCCATGGATTAACATTCTCCCTGATACCCAGTGGGGTGACATGACGCCATCATGGTCCTGATGAAAGACAGACATGGGGGTGTTGTCTGTACACATGGTGATGACATTGCCATGTATTTAGGCATCATGATTCAGTGCACATATCTAAGTATCATTGATGTACAGGATGTACACTGCATAATATTCCTTTGCACGTGGATACAGAGGGTGGTACAGGTCCTATTACCAGGTGTCACAGGTATGTACAATGGACTAACAAACAACATTATGGGAGTCATAGACACGGAGAGGGGGTAATGTTGTCCAACCTGGCCAACACAGACTAATAGTCGCGACCTTGGGATGTGTTTCACACATGGTGTTTGCAGACACCTCCTTAGACAGGTTTGAGGAGCAACCGAGGGTGGTGGGGGCAAATGAGTAATAGGGGGACATTTCATTGAATATCATACGTCTTACATGCTGCCATCTCCCATGTGGATATATCAGTACAGTGTGAGGGTGAACAGTCAGTCCCCCCGTTTGGTCAGGTTGTGGGGTCTGCCAGCTGTTGACATTGCTAGTGTACTGTGGGTTTCACAGATGGGACATGACATATATTTTGTGATGGTTTGTTTCCCTCTCCACAGGAACCAGCTCATGAGGATGCTGTTCCACTGTAGCATTGGCACATGAGGGCCCATCGTCCAAGATGCTGTGGTCCAGGGTAGGTGGATCTACAGCTACATTGTGCGTACATGGGTTCATGGGAGCAACATGTCGCCTGTCATGTGTCATATGAGGCAGCTGGTGTTGTACAACTCTCCCCTGACAGCCTCCCTTACCCATATTTTGGGGTGGTGACCCATCTCCCCATGTGTTTGTGTACAGTATGTTCGCAGGGACACCTTTTCAGTCCGATGTAACAGCAGAGTTAGATGTGTTTTTGGTTGTCGTGTTTTACGGATACTGCATTTTCTGTCTACACCATCATAGTTAGATCAGACATCACCAAGGTATATGTGCATGTGACTTGGCCATGATGTGCACAGGTTTGCACTTGTGCACATTCAGCCCATGTTTTCAGCTGTGCCCCTGACCACGGCATACTGTGTGTGGTGTTTTGCGCTTATGTTTTGAATATGTCCTCCAGCATTGTCCAGGCATGGTACATTATCACGTGCTCTCATGGGTGTGGGCACCTGTGGGGCATGGTGGGGTGTACTACCTCTACTGTTGTGCTGCTTGCCTTGTCACCATGGTCCACATGTGTGGTGAGCTGTGAGCAGCAATGTGTCTTGTGTTTTGAGAGACAGGTGTTGAGCAACATTTATTTCTCTCATATGTAGGCATGCTGTGGAGATGCATCAACAGCATGCCTACATATGCATGGTAAATCGACATGTCTGGCTGACATTGTCCCCCTTCGCTGTGACCTGATGTGGCTATGCAGTACTTGGAGGAATTGATGACGGCCGCATGATGCACACATAGGGTTTGTTTTAACTTTGCGAATTTGGTATTACATCTGGCTGTACCTGTCCTGGGGTTTATGATCCTCACATGGACATGTTATGTAGCATCTCTGTAGACACAAACAGATGCATATAGTGTGTAGCTGTGAGATGCCCGTGTGACCTGGGATTGTAACATAACCATATCCATGTGACAGCCATGCCTGCATTTACATGTACTGTTGGCGCTCATCTCCTTTTTTTTTTATATGCATCTGCTGTAATTTGTGACTTTGCATCCCTTTGGTCTGTATTTTGTGTATTGTGATTCTTGGCAATCTGTTCTGTTTTGGCAAGGTGTCTAACAATACCATACTTCTCCTCTCGTGACACAGGGCAGGTGACATAACAGCACCATTTCCTCCACGGCATCTGGCTCACCATCCAAACGTCTGTTGTGGGACTGACGTTCATCTTATTCTTTCCGGGAGATGTTGCCATTGGATGTTTGACCTATGTTGGTGGCACACAGGCCTGTGATGGACAATTTTGCCTCTTTGACCGCTGACTTACCCATGATAGACCTGTACAACACACAGTGTGTGCCATGCTGTGGCTGTGTGTCGTGCTGCTGACAGGGACACAGATGGACTTTCATGGACTGTGTCATATTGGACGATGGCACTTTACTGTGCATGGCCAGGTTTGCATGGTGTGTTTTGCGATGATCTTTTGGCTGTCAAGGACACCTTGCTTTTGGGACACTGTGCGCATCAGGGACTGACATAATCTATGTATTTCTGACATCCTTCCACAGTTGGTTAGTGTATAGGTGTGTCCCATGTGTGTGACATGGCACACATGATATGTTTACTTTGTGGGTTTCAACATCAGCATACAGCCATGTTTGTGGCATGGGGGCACACATGGAGGGATCCAATTGTCTATGTCCCCCTGCCCCACACCTAAACAGGTGTGCAGGTTCTGCCACATACACACTTTCATGTCCGCCACCATCCTTTGTTAGATGTGTGGAGGGGCCAGGGTGCTTAGATTCATGTGTGGCATCACTGTAACCATGTTTGTGTACAGCTGGTGCCTGTGCTTCTCAATAACTATGTTTGTGAGACACTGCATGTGGACCTATGGCTCTGTGTGGTTCACTGTAGGCTGTCTGACCATCATTTGCATCTGGACATGCTAGTTATTGTATATGTTTACTGTACAGATGTGACACTCTGCATGTCTGTCCACGCGGTTGCAGTGCACATTTGCAGAGTCCTGTTTTCCCCCCTGCATTGACAACAGTCTCATTAGGCCATTATATTTGGTGTGGGTCAGAGTGGGTGTCCATTGTCCTCCTACACTTCAGCATTGCATGGACCATGCTATCGGTAGCCAAACACTGTCCACCAAACAAACAATGCAAGGGGACATACTGCACGGTGTTATGTCTGCACCTTTCAGGGAGTTGTGTGCTTTGTATTTTCTCTGTGTTCATGTGTCCCTGCTACCTGTTAGCATACAATCATTCAGCTCTAGATGATATTTGTCATGTACACTGAATACTTTCTGATGTGCCAATCAGCCATTATGTGGGAGGTTGGACATAACTTAATGAGGGTGTTTGTCACATGTCAACATTGTGCCAGCATATGTTTTTCTCTTTTGGGGGCCACCTGTGTTGCATGAGGGCTATGTTGGGGGGGACGACATGTGATGTGTTTGGGGTCTTACGCTTACAAGGCCTCGAATCTACATGCCCTCATATGTAGCTCACACATTGTGGGCATGCAGCAGATGCTCGTGTATGTGGCCCTGGAACCCAGTGCATATCATGCACCTGTTCCACCAGAGATCTCATGCCACTCAATTGTGCGCAGGCATTGACCTTTATGTGGCATGTGTGTTTGTACCTTGCTGACTGTGTTCCCATCTTTAAACAGGGAGGGGCTTACTTTGAAATTATGATTACACTGTGTACAGTAACTGGGAGGTGTGATCCAAATAAATATATGTATTATACAGACATTAGTTCCTTTGGCTGCTTGGTCATGTTCACACACATGCACTACAATGTCTAACCTTTGAATATGTCATGACTCCTTGTGACCTTGGGACTCCGTGGTTACCTTGAACAATGTTCCTCGAGTTACTCTCCCAGGGCCACATGATCTGGTTTTCTGAAATGAGGCCTGGTTGCCTTGTGTGCATGACAGTTTTGTGACGACTAGGCTGCTCCTCCTCTCGTAGAGCACATTCACACTTGTGTCTACTGGTTTGCTTGCAAGGTGCATGTCCACCTGTGCTCACAACAGTGTACGATGGCAGCTGTGCATGTGTCTGGCATTTTGCACATCACAGGTTCTTACTGGTTCACATACAGACCCTGTCTTTGGCATATTATGTATTCCTTGGGCTCAGTGTATTATTTGTGGGTGTGGTTGGTGGCATGTGTTTTCAAATAAGGTTATGCGTTTAGCCCACGATATGCTTTGTTTTTAATTATTTTGTACATTATGCTGACTTGACCATTAGTTCACTGCAGGTTAATCAACTCTACACGCACCCTTGTCTGTGATCAGGGTGCAGCAGGGTGTGCACTGTGTGCTGCCTAGCCAGCAGATATCATCTGTTACATAGGTTTCTCTCATTATGTTGTTTACACTGCTGTGCACCTGGGGGTGTGGTGGTGCTGGGTTTCAGCAGGTGTGTGTTCACCCTTTTTCATGTGTTGCTCTCTGCTGTCCTGTCCATGATCAGTACATTGCTTCGCCACGCATCCTCCACTGCCCTTGGGGATACCTTGCTTTGCTCTTGTTATGTCTGTATATTTATGTATTTGTTTTGGTACCCCACTTTTCACACGGTCAAGGGGGGTTTCATACGAGGGGGGGGGAGGTTTTACATGTTGGCCACGGCCATTGCCAGGGGGGCTACATTGACGGTTTCAAATGGGGACATAGGACATACTATGGACATTGACAGATTGTGCACATTGTCATATTTGTATGGGGTAGGTTAGGGGTTGGATTAGTGGGGTTCCTGGGACAGTATGTTTTTCAGCTGTTTTATAATGGATTAGTGGTCTGGGTTGTTACCAGGACATCTTGGGGGGCTGTGCATGATACATGGGGCATGAAGTTCAGGGTCTCGATTGCAGGTCCCTTGCGGGCATTTGGTTCATTTGTTGCTTACAGTACCGGAGTTGGTGGGGGCTTGTCTGGTAGTTGTGCCGTGGCCTGGGCGACACAGTCTGGTGTTGATTTGGGGGTTGCGTGCTTCATGTATGACTTTGTTGGTAAGTGGGAGGGCTTTGTATTGACTCCTTGCTTCAGGTGCCTGTATGTATGTTTCTTTCAGGATTGGGGTGATGTGGTCTGTATATTTTGCATGCTGTGTCTACCGCATCACAAATCATTGTGTGTTTGTGCATGCGTCCCTGGTCCCAACTACAGACTGTGATCTGAAATGTACACAGGAGTTCTGCAGGTGCATTTGTTCATGGTTTCCCTTGTGGGTTTGCCTGTCCTTACAACCAGCATGCATGTAGCGTGAGGGCCTGGACTATTTCTGACTGCATCCTTTGCTAAAACACACACATTGGTGCTGTTTCCTACCTGTTTTTGCTTTTACATTTCTGGGGTTGTTGGTATGTGTGATTCCTCTCTGTTCTCTTGGATGTGCATGCGTGTCCTGCAGTTGTGTTTTCCATTTGTTTGACTGTCATATGTTGTCAGGTTTGTGCTGTGGACACATTGTACACTCATCTGAGTTGTGAGCCATGCATCTGTCCATCTTCTGTCTGCCAACTCTTGTGTCATGCTACCCTGATGTGCATGCAGCTGCAACCCTTCCTGCACTCCTACACCTTCCTGCATCACAACTCTCCATGTTGGTCGCTCCTGTGTTTGCTCTGCATATCATCGCTAGTCCACTGTAATCATGATATTTCACAGATCCTGCCATTTCAGCCTCCTCTGCTGGACACATCTTCCCATCCACGGTTACACACCATCATTATAACATGGTACATTATCCATCACTCTGTACATAGCTACAGCTGGCACAAGTGTCTTTATCCATTTCTGTTGCCGCCACATAGCCTTGTGGAGATCTTTGTGGTACAGCACCTGTGATGTCAGTGGTTCTTATACTTTTGGATTGCCTTTCCTTTCGGCTCTGTGCAGTATTTGGGTTACATGTGCACTCGCATTTGATGATGTGGTTGTTTATGATGTGCATTGTGTAGCAGCCTAACGGAACGATACTCTGGCTAGGCTTGTGTTTAGATGGCAGCACAGCTTACTGTACAGCTGCATTCTGAGAAAACAGATGTCACTAAGCCAACCTTGGTCACTGCTCATTTGGCACCATGACCCCTGCACCATCACGCAATGCCCTAACCATTGTGCTACACTGCTGTTCCCTCCTGCATGTCTGCTCACCTACCTGGGATTTCCCTGCGTTAGACTGCACAGTGATGCCAGCACTGACTGTGCTTGGACCATGCCCTGCCTCATACGACAAACTGTAAAGCACCCTACACACGACATTGTGATTTCCTTGGTGGACAATGCGCTTTAGGATTTGACATGTGAGGTACCTTATATTGTGTCATATGCATCACCTGATATTACAGTGCTTTCATAGTGCATTTGCAAGGGGGAGTAATAACAATAACATGTAAAATGCCTCCTAGATCACTATTGCTCATGACAGATGATGGCTCATCTAGCCGCTTCATTGGGCACTGCAGGGGATTGAACCCCCGATCACTGCTCCATTGGTAGGCGTCGTTCCCATCGTGCTGTGGCTCAGCTCGTGTGCTTTCCCATCCGCGCGCCGCCTTATGCTGCACAAAGTTCCTCTGCCTCGTAAAGGATTAGTGCGCCGCCTTCTGCTGCCCACTATTTCTGTGCCTCCTAAAATGGTGCCTGCGCCTGCCGCTTCATTGGGCACTGCGGGGATTGAACCCCCGATCCCTGCTCCATTGGTAGGCGTCGTTCCCATTGTGCTGTGGCTCAGCTCGTGTGCTTTCCCATCCGCGCGCCGCCTTATGCCGCACAAAGTTCCTCTGCCTCGTAAAGGATTAGTGCGCCGCCTTCTGCTGCCCACTATTTCTGTGCCCCCTAAAATGGTGCCTGAGCCTGCCGCTTCATTGGGCACTGCGGGGATTGAACCCCCGATCCCTGCTCCATTGGTAGGCGTCGTTCCCATCGTGCTGTGGCTCAGCTCGTGTGCTTTCCCATCCGCGCGCCGCCTTATGCCGCACAAAGTTCCTCTGCCTCGTAAAGGATTAGTGCGCCGCCTTCTGCTGCCCACTATTTCTGTGCCTCCTAAAATGTTGCCTGAGCCTGCCGCTTCATTGGGCACTGCGGGGATTGAACCCCCGATCCCTGCTCCATTGGTAGGCGTCGTTCCCATCGTGCTGTGGCTCAGCTCGTGTGCTTTCCCATCCGCGCGCCGCCTTATGCCGCACAAAGTTCCTCTGCCTCGTAAAGGATTAGTGCGCCGCCTTCTGCTGCCCACTATTTCTGTGCCTCCTAAAATGTTGCCTGAGCCTGCCGCTTCATTGGGCACTGCGGGGATTGAACTCCCGATCCCTGCTCCATTGGTAGGCGTCGTTCCCATCGTGCTGTGGCTCAGCTCGTGTGCTTTCCCATCCGCGCGCCGCCTTATGCCGCACAAAGTTCCTCTGCCTCGTAAAGGATTAGTGCGCCGCCTTCTGCTGCCCACTATTTCTGTGCCTCCTAAAATGGTGCCTGAGCCTGCCGCTTCATTGGGCACTGCGGGGATTGAACCCCCGATCCCTGCTCCATTGGTAGGCGTCGTTCCCATCGTGCTGTGGCTCAGCTCGTGTGCTTTCCCATCCACGCGCCGCCTTATGCCGCACAAAGTTCCTCTACCTCGTAAAGGATTAGTGCGCCGCCTTCTGCTGCCCACTATTTCTGTGCCTCCTAAAATGGTGCCTGCGCCTGCCGCTTCATTGGGCACTGCGGGGATTGAACCCCCGATCCCTGCTCCATTGGTAGGCGTCGTTCCCATCATGCTGTGGCTCAGCTCGTGTGCTTTCCCATCCGCGCGCCGCCTTATGCCGCACAAAGTTCCTCTGCCTCGTAAAGGATTAGTGCGCCGCCTTCTGCTGCCCACTATTTCTGTGCCACCTAAAATGGTGCCTGAGCCTGCCGCTTCATTGGGCACTGCGGGGATTGAACCCCCAATCCCTGCTCCATTGGTAGGCGTCGTTCCCATCGTGCTGTGGCTCTGCTCGTGTGCTTTCCCATCCGCGCGCCGCCTTATGCCGCACAAAGTTCCTCTGCCTCGTAAAGGATTAGTGCGCCGCCTTCTGCTGCCCACTATTTCTGTGCCTCCTAAAATGTTGCCTGAGCCTGCCGCTTCATTGGGCACTGCGGGGATTGAACCCCTGATCCCTGCTCCATTGGTAGGCGTCGTTCCCATCGTGCTGTGGCTCAGCTCATGTGCTTTCTCATCCGCGCGCCGCCTTATGCCGCACAAAGTTCCTCTGCCTCGTAAAGGATTAGTGCGCCGCCTTCTGCTGCCCACTATTTCTGTGCCCCCTAAAATGGTGCCTGAGCCTGCCGCTTCATTGGGCACTGCGGGGATTGAACCCCCGATCCCTGCTCCATTGGTAGGCGTCGTTCCCATCGTGCTGTGGCTCAGCTCATGTGCTTTCCCATCCGCGCGCCGCCTTATGCCGCACAAGGTTCCTCTGCCTCGTAAAGGATTAGTGCGCCGCCTTCTGCTGCCCACTATTTCTGTGCCTCCTAAAATGTTGCCTGAGCCTGCCGCTTCATTGGGCACTGCGGGGATTGAACCCCCGATCCCTGCTCCATTGGTAGGCGTCATTCCCATCGTGCTGTGGCTCAGCTCGTGTGCTTTCCCATCAGCGCGCCGCCTTCTCCCTCCCGCGCAGCTTTTCCAGGCGGTAATGTGCGGGACGCACATGTGCGGGGCGCACATTGGCGCATATGTAAACCGCGTGTTTTTCTTTTCAGGACGCAACGCCCACTCCTTATATGGCACACGCACACTAGCGCGGCCCCGCACGTTATGAATGTTTAGTAAACATACCCCTTAGTTGATTAGTTGATTTGTCCAGCTCTTCCAAATAAAAGGGCATTCTATGCCCTTTGTATAAGGCAGTTTCCTTTATTCCTGAGGCTTGAGATTGTTGTCTAAATGACTATCAAATAATACTTAAAGGAGGTCATTTTAAAAGCCCTAGTCATGATTGGACATCTGAAAACTTCCATGCAGATGTCCAAATCATGGAGACATCGCTGGAGACATTTTACATTGAAAAAAGTGAATTAGGATAACTCTATTCAGTTTACTATATTTGATTAATCTTTTTTGGTTGCAGCTTGTTGGGGGTTTGCTCTTTGCAAGAGAAAAAGTAAACAAAACACACAATGAGCGACAAAGGCAGAGACAGAGACAGATTTCGAAAATATCCCTCTGGTGCAGAGAAGGCAAGAAAAAGAAAACGTGAGCAAGAGTTCCTAGAAACACAGAAAGGAGCTTTGGAAAAATACATGAAAAAAGATCAAAATGTGGAAGAAAGTGAGACAACAGATATCGTACAGCAGAGTGAATTGGAAGTGCTACCAGAATTGCAAACTGAACAAACCCACAGTGAGAAAAGTACACTGGAGATGACTGAGGCAAGCACAAGCTCTGCACTTCAGAAGTGTAATCCATGAAAGAGCTGCTCAAGTCACTGATTATGATGATCCAGGATGTTGGCCTCAATTTATTGACTCAAAATTACGTGACTTTCTTGTGGTAAGAGGTCCCACTCAGATCAAGGATTATTCCTTTCCAAAGGACCAGCATTACCGTAGTTTCAAGCCAGCATATTATGTTCGTATGATGTCAAATGGTGAATCTATTAACCGCCGTTGGCTTGTATATTCTAAAAAACTCAACAGCATGTTTTGCTTCTGTTGTGCATTATTCTATTCTGATGATTCTAACCCCACACAACTCATAAAGGGTGGATGTTCAGATTGGATCCATGTAACTTCACGCTTGAAACAACATGAACGTGCTGTGACACATTTTGACTGCCCGCAACAGTGGATTGAACTGGAACAGAAACTAGCAAGTAATACAGCTATTGACAGTGTTAATCAATCTGCCATTAACACTGAAAGACAAAGATGGCGGAATGTTCTTGAGCGTCTGTTTGCTATTACTTATCACCTGGCTTCTCAAAATAATGCTTTCGTGGCCGTAATGATACACTGTACACTCCAAACAATGGAAATTTTCTGAGCTTGGTAGAGCTGTTGGCACGTTTTGATCCTGTGATGCAGGAACATATTAACAAAGTTAAAGACAAGACTGTCCATAACCATTATTTAGGCCACAGAATTCAGAATGAAATCATAGATGTAATGTCTCAAAAAATTAAAGATGTTATACTTGAAGATGTGAAAGAACCTAAATACTTTTCAGTAATTTTGGACTGTACTCCTGATATAAGTCATCAAGAACAGTTATCGGTTATTCTGAGAATTGTTAAGGCTGCAGCAACTAATCAGGATATTGAGATCAAAGAATACTTTGCTGACTTTATTGTAGTTGATGATACCACTGGAGAAGGATTGGCAGATGTTTTAATAAAAGAGCTTGACTCACTAGGATTAAACTTGCTGGATTGTCGTGGCCAGGGTTATGATAATGGGGCCAATATGAAAGGACATAAACAAGGAGTCCAAGCTCGTATCCTGAAAGCAAACCTAAGAGCATTCTTTTCACCATGTGGTAGTCATAGCTTGAACTTGGTGCTTGGAGATACTGCAAAGTCATCTAACAGAGCAAAAACATTCTTTGGTGTGCTGCAGCGCATTTATACAATATTTAGTGCCTCTCCAAGCAGATGGAAAATTTTGAAGGACAATATCACCTCACTGACTGTCAAACCACTATCAGAAACCCGGTGGGAGTGCAGAATTGATAGCGTAAAAGCAATTCGGTTTCAAGCATCTAATATCAGAGAAGCCTTGTTGGAGGTTGCAGATGAAACAAATGATTCTGTAGTTCAAAGTGAACCCATTCTCTAGCTAACAATGAGCTTAGCTCTTTCGAGTTCTTGGTCAGTTTAGTTCTCTTGGATGATCTGTTAACTGAAGTGAATGTAGTTAGCAAAATTATGCAAGACTCAGAGATTCAGAATGATGTGGTTCTGAAACATATAGAGTATTTATGTACATTTCTTAAGAAATATAGGGAAACTGGTTTCATTTCAGCAATTATTAAAGCCAAAGAAATTGCAGCAGAGATGGATGTAGAACCCATATTCAGACAGAAGCGTGTTATAAGAAGGAAGAGAGCTTTTGACTATGAGGCATGTGACCAGCCTATTGAGGATGCAGAACAATCTTTCAAAACAGAGTATTTCATGGTAGTCATCGATAATGCTCTAATTTCAATTGAGGAAAGATTTGAACTGTATAAACAGCACAGTACAAATTTTGGCTTTCTCTACAACATTGGACGACTAAAGGAAAAAGCCGCAGATGAACTCCTGCAATGCTGCAATAATATACAGTCCCTTCTGAGTGATGCTGGAGCTCACAATTCTGATATAGATGGAGACGATCTGTTTTTGGAACTACAGCGATTATCAATCTTTGTTCAGGAAAACAGCTCTGCTCTAGAAGTCCTCAAATATCTTCATAAAAGCCGTCTGTTGGATGCATATCCTAACACATCCATTGTACTGAGGATTTTATTAACTATGCCAGTCACCGTGGCATCAGCAGAGCACAGCTTTTCAAAGCAAAAACTGATCAAGACCTATCTGAGATCTACAATGAGTCAAGAGCGGCTTGTTGGTCTTGCACGCATTTCAATTGAGAACACTGTTGCTCAGGCACTGGATTATTCTGATCTAATTGATGCTTTTGCAGCAAAAAAGGCTAGGAAGGTTCCACTTTAAGCAAAATCATGAGGCTATAGATATGGTAGTCTCTTTCAAAACAGAGTATTTCTTTATTCTTGGTAGTTATTGATAGTGCAGGCTGCATATAGGGGTTTGCAGTGTTTTTCCAGTTGGAAGATTATTCCTTGTTTCATGTCACATGTATAATGGACTATAGCATTCAAGGACAGCATCTAAAGAAGAGTATTTAGTATAACCTATGGAAGTTCAACATCCGATTGTTAGTGTTAAATGTTACCACGCTTATTAAACATGTTTGGGTTGTTATGATTTGTTACATAACTATGTATCTGTTCAATAATGAAAAAAACAACTTCTGTTAAATTGTTGTTTAAAGAATTATGGTGCTATGGCTTCTTAACAAATAAGAAGCATTGTAAATAATAAAACTGAAACTGATTGCTCTTGGATACTACCCTCTGTTTTTGTTTTTTTTTTTTGAATTGCATAATGCTAAGCTCTCTTATTGTTAAATGTTACTTTAAGAGGCACAAACCACCTGTAGTCCTGAATTATTAGGCACATAACTAATACATTTGAGAGAATAGACTGAATAGGAACATTATAACAAGGTCCCACGGTTATGCAAATATTTATGCAAATTAGGTCCATTATGCAAATGAGGCCCCGCACCGAGTCTCGGCACATGGCCCCGCGCCCCCCTTGGGCCGCCCCTGTGTGGCATGTGAGGTCCGCTACCTTTGCACCAGGCAGGCATGTTACCAGGCAATCCTCATGTCCACCAGCAACCCAGCTGTCTACATGCCTAATGACTGAATTGCCAACTATAACGGTCGTCCTAACTCTTCCCTCATGGGCACATGGCCCTAGAGAAACCTCCTCAGTGCAAGAGAGTATTGCATTATTTGGAGGACAGATCCTAGCTATAAGATCACTTCCTGCCACACCAAGATGATGCTGTCCTTCTGCGTGGCCTCTCTCCTCCATGGCAGCAGAAAGGCTACCAGACTGAGTGGAACTTCTCTACTATATCCTTGTAGGTCTCATCTATATACTTCTCTGTCTATCTCATTGCTCCAAGTCAGCTACTCTAGCCTTCAGAGATCAAACTCATTTCCTGAGAGCAAAGAGCTTTTTGTACATAGTGCACACATATGACCTCTCACCATCTGGGTAAAAATCCTACATGTAACATTCAGTGCAAAAGTCTGGATAGACTCCATCTTTCTGCTGGACTGCTGTCTGCATCATAAGATTTAAAGATTTCGGGCTATAAACCATGGGCTGGGCTGTAAACCATGTAAATGCCTTTCAAAGATCAAGCCCTTCTTTTTTCTATTTAAAGTTCAATTGTTTATAGTTGCTAGGGGAATGGGAAGACTTCAACCAATACAATTATACCTAATAAGTATAAGGGACATTTAGTTTTCACCTCAAGGTGACCTGCAGGGACTTAATTAATCTACTCATAAGGCTTAATAACTTGCTTAATAAGTTAATCAGTTAAACCTGAAAGTGAACAGGATTGAAAGATAAACCATCTAGATTCATCAAAGTCTAGGCATCCCTATGAAGGGGGAAAGGAGGGGATTGCATCTATTTATTTATCTTCCACCTCACCACAAGGTTTGAGGGAGATCACAGAAAACATATATAATACATAGAGTTACAATAGAAATATGACAGTACAGAGACAAGTTGTATATCAATCAATACCAAAACAAGTTTTTAGTAATTTCCTAAAACCTAAAATTTCATCAGAAGATCTCATTGAGTCAGCAAGACTATTCCAAAAAAAATGTGGGGCATAAAAACACATCATTTTCAGATCCCAACTAAAAACCTTTCTACTTCATGCCGCTTAGGACATCCCCATTACATGATGCACTGGGTCCCCTGCTGATGATATCTGCTTCCCTCTGGCCCCTCTCCCTTCTCCTTACCCAGCTTGTTTGCATTCCCTTTTCCTATAATTTTATGGAGTTCCTTTCTCTCTTTTAAATTGCTCTGTGTAATCATATAGCTGCTGATGCACTACCCACTCAAGCTGTTTAGTTAAAAATAAGTCTTGAAATCAGCTGATAGGTAGCATCTAATTTCCCTTTCTTCAAAACAGAATGTACACATATCTTCTTTCAGTCACCAGTCATATTTCCATACTGCAATGAGAGCCTAGCCATTTAATATAAGTGAGAAACAACTTCATCTCTGAGTTTTATCCAGCTCACAGGACAAGGGACATGGAATGAAGAAGTGGCATTTAATTTAATTACCACAGATATTAAATTCATCAGTTCCTGGAATCTAAAATTCATACCGTTTGGATGATCCAGCTGCTTATCAATTAATTGCACTAGAAAAAAAGTAAATATGTAAGTTACTTAAAAAATAATAAAATCATCTGGTGAAAACATCATTCAAAAATGAAATGCTTTTATTAATCATATGACCACTGTAAAAAGTTCACAAAGTTTGTTAAGACACAATTGAATTTTAGAGGAATGGTATTATTTGTTTTCTTTTTTATGAATGAAAAGCAGATATTTCTGCAATAACTGTAAATAGGCAGCTTTATCAGCACCTAACTTATATTTTCATTACCTGCACTTGGCTCTTCACAATGTACTTTTTTGTTGGTTCATCTCATCAACAAACTAGGGAGCATCATTCATTCTTTGCTTTAAGCAATAGATTCAATGCCTATTGGCACTCACCGCAACAACTTTGTTCCAAACAGGTACTAATTGATTCAGAATATTATAAGCACTAGAATCCATTTGCATGTCAGTACTTTCAGTGAACAATTTCTTATTAAATTTACCTTATGACATCACAAACTCTACTACTATAGAAAAATTGAAAGGACAACAATAAGCAATCTGACCATGGAATTGGGAAGGATTATAAGGTGGATTTTATACTTTGTGCATCAATGCAAGATAGAACAAATGTAATATCCAGAATTTCCCCTTTCTCATGAGCTCTAGATCACATAATTTGAGTATATCTAATGGATTAAAGCACTTTTTAAAAATTGTATGTTAAAAAATCTTTTTTATCAAATTAACTAAGTGAAAGTTGGCCTTCTAGAAGTAAAAGACCTGCAAAATCAACAGATCCCAATATGCACTCATCAGATGTGATAATTTTATCATATCAGCTGCAGGGGGCCAGAAAATACAAAGAGAGATATCTTTGTTTTTCACCACAATAGCTTCAATTCCAAGATCAACTACATAATCCACTTGGGATAGCTATAAAAACTCCTTTGCTGTTATCAAACAGCCCTCCCTTTTTTGTTCTTAGGATGAGGCTTATGATAAACCGAATAAGTGGGAGGACATAGCTGATAAAAACATACTGTATCAGTTCTAGTTAACTAGGGGGTATGTGTAATAAACCGTCTTAATGTTACCGGCGTTAACTCCAGCGATAATGTGAAGAATGCCATAAAAGGAGTGGGCATTCCAGTCTTAAGGTAGCTTTTCAGGTTATCGCGCGATAGAGGGAGCCGTGGCACGTTACCGTGTGTTAGCCTTAATTAGGCACGCTGACCAGCAAGAATAGCAACAGAGGGGTAGCACAATGGTTAATACATGGACTGATGAAGCAGGGGTCATGAGTTCAATCCTCCAGTGGGCATTACCCTTGACTTTAAATCAGTGCTGTCTGAGGCATTTTCTTTTTTAATTTAAATAAGTGCTGCCAGCAAACACACCCTCACAGTGCCGTAACCTAAGATGCCACATAAGGCGCCCTATAAGGCACTCCAGAGGGCACATTATAAAGTGCACTGTCCGCCAAGGCACTTTACAATGTTCCCTATAGGGTGCCTTTTAAGGCACCTTAAAGGGCGCTTTATAGGGTGCCTGATAGGGCACCTTATGAGGCACCTTAAGGTTACAGCACTGTGAGGGTATTTTTGCTGGCAGCACTAATTTAAATTAAAAAAGGAAATACCTCAGACGGCCCTATCAAATAACACCACTGTAGTATCAAACCCACAACCTCTGCCTTCACAGTCAGTGAAGCAACTAGTGGGCTACATCTCTATAGCTGCTAGCAAACCCCTGGCTGGCTACAGAAGGACTGCAGATCACCACACAAACTGTCTGCTGTGGTTACCAGGATAGGGTTAAACTGTCCGTACCCATGATGCACTGCACATGCAGATCAGCAGTCTATAGATGATCACAAGAGGGGGTATGCACCCCCACAGCACCTCGGCCTGGTAGGGGGAACTGACCGTGTGTGTTGCTGGCACAGAGTAGCTACAGACTGTCACATTGTGCGGGTACTGTACTCACCCTGAGGGTGAGGTGGGGCACCAGCACCAGGTCCACAGCACCTGGCTTAGCTGAGATAGGCTGTGTTGCAGGTTGCCATCAGTGCCAGTGTGTGATAGGTAGTCCTTGCAGACACACCTAGGATACACCTGTGTCCATCTGTATTTCCCAGTCATGTCTAGTCCTTGTGGACTATGATGCATCCAGAATAGTGCATATCCTGTGTGGGTGCCATGGTCACAAGATTTAAGTGAAGGGGGGGGGGTGTTTAAACTCATAGGCAGATTATGTAGCACCACCCAACCCGCTCTCTGGGGCTCAGGGTGGGGGGCAGGATCTCCCACCAACAGATCCACATTCTATATCCCTGAAATGGTGGCAAGTAGAGGGGACCATCAACCCCAGTCCTGCTGGGGAACAGGCACCCTACAGGGCAGTCAATGTAGAGCTGTACACATCCATAAGGCAAAAGCAGACAGACAGTAGGTCTGGAAATGCTCAGCTGCCCCACACCACTATCTGACAGTCTCCAGCCATACACATACTAACTGTAGACAGTCTGCTAGCTAGTCCATAGTACAAGTCCCTGGAGGAGATGTGTGCACCCAAAACTGGGATGTGAGTACACACACACCAAGCAGTTAAATCAGTGATTGGGCCCCAAAAAACTGAACTCATAAATATCACTTGAGAAAAATACTATATAGCACTATGGGGGAACCTAGCCATGCCGTGGTCACTACTCAGTCAGGGTGAGATTGACCTCCCAGAAGGACATGCTGTGGTCACCCTGTCCGTGCAGGTGGTGGCCAGGCACTACAATGTCCCTGACATTGCCCTATGCCCTGTGCAGATGCATGCTGCCCAGGCCACCCTGTCCGGGCCATACCCACATTGCCTTGCTCCTCATTATGCACATTGGCAGGCTAACACCGGAAACAGTGCAAGCAGTGTGGGCTGAGAAAGGTGTAGGCAGCCACAACACACTGGATAGACAGACACACACTCCCACACCTATAACTGTGCAAATATAGAGGCTTTTGGCAGCCCTGACCACCACAGCAGTTCTGGGCACAATGCAGGCATGGCTATGGTACACAATACTGTTGGGGTCACTCCCCGGGGTGGTAAATACCGTCAGAAACCAAAACTGAACACACACTCCACAAATATCAGAAAGGTTGCTATGATGCAGCTCTATCAGCAAATTGTGCTTAACTTAGGAATTGCTATCTGCCATTAATCATAGCAACCTTCTGATACATGTGTAACGTATTCCCAAGTTTAGGGCGGCATTGCTAAAGTATGCAAGTGTTAGCATTGGGAGATGCTGCTGCACGCAGGGCCCAACAGCCTGTCTCTCCATGAGGCTTTGGATAGTGGAGCCTGTGGGTGTGGGTGTTTATGCCCCTGTTGGCCGCTGCTCTAGGGCAGAGGTTCCCAACTCTGGTCCTAGTGGGCCTAAAACTGTTTGGGTTTTCTTGCTGTCCCTAATGAATATGCATGAAATACATTTGCATACCATGCGGGCGGCGCATACAAATGCAGCACATGCATATTTATTAGAGACAGCATGAAACCTGAATGGTGTTTGGCCCTCCAGGACTGCAGTTGGGAAACTCTGCTCTAGGTATTGCACATGTTTATGGTGTCTGTGCTCTGTAGGGTAAAATATAGGCGTTTCAGGCATGTTTATGTTATCTGCAAAAAAGGTTTCGTATTTATTACCACGGTTTAGTACTAGGTAAAACATGGTTTGGCAGGAGCCACAGCTGGGACTTGAACCTATGACCTTCTGCTCATGAACACACAGGCTGTGTGTACTGCACCACACCGTTGCCACAGGGACAGTTCATTTCCTGGGGATACCATGACTGTTCGTCAGACAGACCCTGTCTGTTGCAGTGCATGGCACCCATCTACACAGGGCTAGGCCATTATCTGCTGTGGGCAGATGCCACTGCCCCCTCTGCCACCAGCACCCATCCACAAACATGCTGCCATGCCATTATGCCGGTGGTACTGGTGGTGTGCAGTCCCAGGCCATCCAGTATGCTGGTAGGCAGCTGCCTATGGTGTGGGTTCTTGGGTATGGGTGCCTACATGGACATGCGTGCTTCCCTCCCCCCCCCACACCGCCTGCTAATGTTATGTGCTCTTAGGGGTACCTGCTGGATAATCTCCCATGTGACACTGTGGGACACACAGTCATGCCCATGTTGGACCCTCGTCAGTTGCTGTCTTGTGCTTTACAGTTTCGGCATTCCTATGTGCCACCTAGGCATATGCCTAACACGCACTGTGCCCCAGCTGGACCACACCATGTGCCGCCTGCAGCCCTCTATATCCCATTTACAGCATCAGTACAGTTGCCCTTTCCTATGTGCCCACTCTGCTGTTACTGCACATATGCACACCGTAACAAACCTGCCCTATATAGACGTGAAAAAATCCTGATCAGCACTTTTTCAATATGGGATCATTCACTTTGTAGGGGGACAGAGAATAGACCCTTCCAAACATGATATCTTATTTTTTGAGCTTTGTCAGTGGTGTTGCTTTATGTTTAACATTAATATCACTTTTGGCCAGCTTGGTTATTGGGCTTTTGGATGTGGTTCTGTTCCTTTTATATGTTTATTTGCCTTTTTGTTCCATGCACATGTATCACAACTATCACTTTTTTCTAGGGTTCCCTGCCTTTGCTGCACATTGCTGACTGAAATGGTTTCTCTCTCCTGCAAATGTGCCTTAACGCGAGGGTTTCACAGGCGTTAGTGTTCAGACCCAGATTCCACAGCGTTGGTATGCCTTAATGCCGCGGTTGCGTTATCATGCGATAAGTGACATTATCGCACAATAATTTAACATTATCGCACGATAACGTCACTTATCGTGCGATAATACCACCGCTGCAACATTAGCGCCATTTAGCAAACATACCCCTAGGTTTCTTTAGTACAAAATATGTCTAGTTGGATATCCGTTAAGTAGCCATAAACAATTGTAATATTACAAACAGAGTGCATGATAACTAAAAACACCATTAATAAAAAGCCATGAGGCAATATAACATTGCATCTGGTATAAGTTTTCTTCAGTACATTGCAAAGCTGGGAAGACTTCATTCTTTTCATTTAAAAATGAGTTACAAAGACCATATCAGCCAAATCCTTCCACAATGGATAAAGCATATTGCTCCTAATTTGACCATGAATTACAAAGAGCAAATAGCAACATGAAACATAAAAAGTTGAGTAACCAGTTCCTCTTGATGATCTTCATTACAAGTGACACAAATACAAGCCCACATGAAGGGTCAAACTAAGGGCTATTTGGCAGAGTCCTTAGACAAGAGAGTGGGCCCGCCTAAGAGTTAGTCCTTTAATCCAGGCAGTGGCATCCCTTACCAATGACATTGTGCAATAGGGGCAAGGTTTTGGCAAGTACGGTCATGCAGGAAAGTCATGAATGTAGTGGAGTGAAATATACAGGTTTGATTTCATACACAGTTCACTTTTCCAACTGTTCCCTTAAAATGTTCAGAGTAATCTGACATCCTCAGTGTTCGCTCTTGGCAATGATGTTACATAATAGGGATAGAGCTTCACTTTTGTGCAGTTTTTCCTATCCTCCCTTTCTACCAGTGTCAACGTATAATTGTCTTGCACTTTTTTAAGAGAAAAGCTGTTAGGTTTGTTGAAACCATTTTTGTTAGATTTGAGATATCCTTTTTTGGAACCAGTATGTTTAGATTATTTTTAGTGAATAATTTGAGGATTTAATCTAAGACATATTATTTTAAGAAAATGAAATCATCAGGCTGTATTATAGCCATGTGTTTACTTTGTTTCTGGTGCATCTGTATTTGAATTTATAATCCCACCCATCTATCCCAGTTGCCGGCTTTCTCATATAGATTTTCCTATTTAAAAGAGGTAGGCATAGCAGCATCTTTTTATCATGTAGACGAGTCCCAAGTAGAAGAGCTGCAATTCACATTAGCTGAGGGTATCTGTTAACTCAAATGCAAGTTTCTGCTCAAACTCCACTGCCTCCATGACTTAAATGGCTTCTCCTCCATCAGCCAAACAAAGAGTTTCATGCTCTAACATCGGAACTCCATGCATGTAGGTTTGGCCCCATGAAGTTCCCCCTCACCAGCTAAAAAAGTAGATTCATAATGCCTGTCTAAGGGGTATGTTTACTAAACTGCGGTAACGTTACATAACGCGCGTTATGTAACGTTAATGATCATTGACGTTCCGTGGCACGGAAAACACCACAGAAGGTGGAGAGAGGGCGGAGAGAAGGGGTCAATGGGCGGAGTGTGGGCAGGGAGAGTCTCCTTTCACACTAATGCGCTGATCTGAAGAGCTGAATCTTAACGTGATTGAAAACCTGCCGTTAGATGCACATTTGCAGGGGAGAGAAACCATTTAAGTGTCAGCAATGTACAGCATAGGTAGGTAGCCCAAAAACTGTGATAGTAGTGCTCCATGTACAGCAATACCATAGTGCCAAAGTATGAATGGCCACTATGGCGATGGTGCAAATGGGGCATAGGGGGCTGCAGGCGGGACATGTAGCATGGGCAGCTGGGGCACAGGGTGGACCAGGCGGGCACCTAGGTGGCACATAGGAACATAGACACCGGAGATCAGCAGGACAGCAGTTAACCAAGGCCAAACACAATCCACCAATATCTACCTGGTCCACCCTAGCCAATAGTCGCTAGGGCACAGACCTGACATCCCCCCAGCCAACCCGCCCCCATGTGGAGGGGACATAATAGTGGTAGGCAGTGATGGGGGGATGTGAGGATGTCCATGTATGCCCCCCACCCCGGAACCCGCTCCCTAGGCAGGCGCCTACCTACACAGTAGATGGCCTGGGACTGCGCACTACCAGCACTAACAGCAAATGACAACGTCAGCTTTGCAGGGGGGCGTGTGCCCGTACTGGAGGGGGCAATGCCACCTCCCTGCAGTGGACCTAGGCCATGCTCTGCATCAGTACGTGGTGTGCAGTGCAACATAAAAGGTCTGGCTGAGGAAAAGTGCAGGTAGCCCCAGGGACTACCATGCATCTGTGGCAACAGTGTGGTGCAGTACACCCAGCCAGTGTGTCCAGGAGCAGAGGGTCACAGGTTCAAGTCCCAGCTGTGGTTCCTGCAGATCATGTCCCTATATTTTACCCTACAATGCAGATACAACAGCAACATGTGCAAAGCCCAAAGCAGCGGTGAACAGGGGTGCAAACACACACTCACACAGGCTCCACAATCCCATGATGCATGGAGCGGCAGGCTGTTGGCTCCAGCATTGGGATGATGTTATCACCAGAGCACTACTACTACCCCCTGCACAGTTTAGCAATGTCGGCACTGTGATCAGGACTAGGGTGGCGGGCAGGGCTGCCAACCACCCCTATCTTTGTATAATGATGCAAAAGGAGTGAGTGTGTTTGTATGTCTATCCATTGTTCTGTGGCTGCCCACACTTCACTGGGCCCAAAATGTCCCACTGTTACCAGCGTTAGCCTGATTAGATGTATAATGAGGAGCAAGGTATTCTGGGTATGGCCAGGATGCATCTTCACAGGGTGTGGGGCAATGGCTAGGACACTGTAGTGCCTGACCACCACCTGCATGGACAGGGTGGCCACAGCATGGAATGCTGGGAGGGCACTCACTCTGAACGAGCAGTGACCATGGGAGGTCCAGGTTCCCACATAGCGCTCTACACTATTTGTCTCTAGTGATATATTTGTGTTCCCCAGTGCTGGGGTCTTAATCACTGAGATGCCTGCTTGCTGCACATAGTTCCTGGTGGACTCTCTGCAGTTAGACTGTGCATGGTCGGAACATCTTTAAGGTACAATCTGACTGTGCTGTCTGCTGGAGACTAGCAGACAGTGGTGGGAAGCACTTGGGGCTTCCAGACCTAACCCCAGCATTGCTGCTGGTCTGCCACTGTCCCAGTCATAGGTATGGCTCTGGCCCACCAACCCCAGAGGGCTGTTTTGTACAAACAGGATGAAAGTTGCTTCCCTGGGGTGATGTGGGCCCTTTGGGATATGTAGTATATACCACTGTGACCTATACTGCTACATACACCTCATGCAATTCTAGGAACCCCTCTGCCCTGATAACAGCTGCCCATGTCAGCCAGACCCTCACACGGGGTACACACTAATCTGGCTGGTGTCTGGTCCCACAGAGCCACATGTGACTGCAAGATACAGATGGACACCAAATTACCTTTGGCTGCACTGCACGGAACACCTGTCACACACTGGTAGTGATCGGGATGTACAGCAGGACCTATCTCTAGCACCACATGTACTGCGGACCTAGTGCTGGGCACCAATCCTATTCCTCAGGGTGACCACGAAACCTGCACAATGGCATGGTCTGTAGCTACTCTGTGCCAGTATACACACTGTCAGTTCGTCTTTCCCAGCTGAGGTACCAGAGAGGTGCAGACCCCATTTGGTGATCAGCTGTAGACAGCTATTCAGCATGTGCATTGCATCATGGGTAGTGCTGTGACATACACCATGGAGGTATAGCCTACTGGTTAATACATTGCCATTCTTGGCAGTGTTCATTGGTTCAGTTCCTCATTGTTCCCTCCTCTCATGCCTGTCCTACTCAAATAGTGTGCATGCCTGTAGAGGTCATATTTTTGCAGATCTGTGCTTCAAGCCCATAATACCCTCGCCACAATTGCCAACATTCCCTCGGTCCATCTATCTGCGTCTGTCAGCTGTGTAGAGTCCTGTCTGCCTGTGCAGGCTGCCAGCCCATGTCCTGCACTGCTACCCTTTCCTGCATTGCGCCTCATCGTGCTTGCCTCACCTGTGCCTGATCTGCATGGCACCACCACTCCTCTGTCTACCCATCATTGTAACTATCCTGCCACCTCCGTCTCCACTGGGGGACACGTATTCCCATCGTTTTCCACCAACTGTTTTTCCGGTACTTTACATTGCCAATACCCTGTGCTGTGGTAGAGCTTCCCCACCATGTTTGTCATCAGTACTGGCAGGCACATGGGATGCCTGCAGATATGGCAGGTCCAGCAGCTCCCACTTCTCCCTCCTTCACTCACCTGTTCATTGCCTTTCCTGAGTGCTCTATCTAGTGTTAGGGCTACATCTGTCTCTGTTCCGCACAAGTCATGCATGTCATCCTGAGGCACCTTGCAGTCCCTAGGGCACACTAACCTAGGACACCATAACCTTGTTAGGCCACCTTAACCTATGGTTCCATAGCCCAGGGTGCCTTCTGCGGTGACTTCTCCAAGGGTGCCTAATATGGCGCTTAGCCTAGGAGGCCCTATAGGGTGCCTTCTGAGGCACCTTACAGGGCACCTTACTAGGCATCTTACAGGGCACCTTACAAGGCACCTTATAAGGCACCTTACTAGGCACCTTATAAGGCACCTTACTAGGCACCTTACATGGCACCTTATAAGGCACCTTACTAGGCACCTTACTAGGCGCCTTGCAAGGCGGTTTACAAAGCGCCTTGTAACGCTCGTTATTCTAAGACGCCTTGTAACGCGCGTTCTCTGTCAGCTTGCTGTAACGATGCACTGTCCATGCCTTTATATGGGCATCTCTACCTTCACCGCGGAACCTACCGTGAATGACATTACCGCAGTTTAGTAAACATACCCCTACGTCTTCTCCCTGTCCATGTACCCTCTGCAAATCAAGAAAGGACTCCAAACCCAGAGATCCCCTATCCCCGTAGGTTCCCTACCCCTGTCTACCCCATTCATAATTTTGTCTGGGCATGAGGAGGAGAAATCCCCAGTCATTCCTTACCCACTCACAATGAACATATAAATGATATTGCCAGGAGGGATGGAGGGTGGGATATGGCTCCTGATATTTTTGGTAGGGAATGGGAGATTTTGCTGGAGGGATCACGTAAGTTGCTTGGAGTATTGGGAATATTGATGTGGGAATCAGGAATGTTGATGGGGGCTATTGAGGTTTTCTAGTTTTATTTCAGTGACGTGTTAATGTATTCCAATAGCATGGTTGCACTTAATGTATCATCTCAAGTAGAAATTAAGTGCACTTGTGCTATCAGCATCCTTGACAGTATGAAGTACTATGAGCTGACTGTGCAGTCCATATCCATCCTCTACACCTATCCAGCTCATTTTTCAGTCCACAATGCATTAAGCAGTTAGTGTGGGATTTTCTAATGCACTGGCTATTTTTAGCCAATGATAGTCATGATCATGGGCCCACACTAAGTGGATTATTCTGAGACATGAATAGCTGGGGTGGACATCCCAACAGGACGTCCACCCTGCTATTCGTGCGGCAGTAGCCCCTGACTAACTTCCCTGTCGGTTGTGCAGGGAAGTTAGTTGGGGCGGGGAAGAGGTGGCCCAGGGACAGAGAGTGGGTGGGCAGTGGGTGGTCCAGGGCCAGCGAAATGGCTGGGGAAGTTATTCCACTCTGGGGTGGAATAACTTTCCTGGACCTTTTTTTTTGTTCACGCCAGGGCGCAGAAGGATCTGGGGGGCCATGGTTTATTCCCCGCAGCCCGACCCTGGCCTTTTCTGTGCTGGCTGGCATCGCGGCTTTTAAATGGAGCCGTGGTGCCATGGCAACATGATGCCATGGCACCGCAGCTCCATTTAAAAGCCTGACTGAGCTATCCAGGCAGTGCCTGTACGTGCAGGCC
This sequence comes from Ichthyophis bannanicus, assembly GCA_033557465.1. NCBI lineage: Eukaryota > Metazoa > Chordata > Amphibia > Gymnophiona > Ichthyophiidae > Ichthyophis > Ichthyophis bannanicus. Next base: position 436,351,073 of record CM066032.1, read on the forward strand.
GAGACTGTATTGCAGTCCCGGCCTGCACGTACAGGTCTGATTGTGATTCTGCCCCACTAGATCAGAATCGCGATCCCCTTTGTATGTCCGGCTCCGACATGTGGGATAGAATCAGGCCATAAGTGTTTAATGCACTTTAGTAAGTAGGCCCAGAGTTGCCTATGTCATATTTATAAAATAGCCCCAAAATAGGTGCCTACTTGTTTTTCCTACTTAGGTGACCTGTTATAAAATTACCATCCATGTGTAGAGCATTGGTAATTTTCCCTGTGGATGACAAAAGACAGTTTGCAATGGTTCCTCCTCCATGCCTAAGCAAAGCAAAAAAAAAAAAAGAATTTAGCACATGAAATTTTAAAATACAAAATGTTATGTACTGTTAACATTTAGCATACAGAAATGTTTAGCTAAAAGTTATGCATACTAAAATATATACAACATAAACTGTAAGAGTTGCATTCAATCAATTTATTGTTTTTTTTAATTCTCACTTCTGTAGATTGCTAGCCATTAATATTGCTTTTTGAATCACCTTTCAGGAAAATAAGAGACATGATTTTTTTTATTGAAAAAAGTGGTCATCAGACATTCGGTTGCACAACATGACCAACGCATTCTTCAGTGTTTTTCACTGATCATTCTAGACCTCAGGGCTAGTGTTGATGAGGTATAAAATAAGCAAATGTCATTGCTCCTGATATCACAGGAAGCCCAAAAACTGCCCAAAGCGGAAGGAGGAACAGCTTGCTGATGGTGTATGGGGCCACTTCCTAAATTTTTGTCCTGGGTTCTACCATTTCTAACACTGGCTCTGTTTTTGGATTTTAAGTTGTCATAGTTGTTTCTTCAAGTACAAAACATGCCTCGAATTTCCAGCTGAAATCATTCAATTAGCTCAGTTTGATCCATATATATGGAGTTATATTTCTGATTTCCCTGAGAAAATGTTGAATTTGGATTATAGATCACACCTTTTCCAGTAGTGGTTCACGGCAGGTTACATGCAGATACAGTAGGGATTTCCTGTCTCCAGGAAGCTTACAATTGACACTTGTGCCTGAGGCAATAAAGGGTTAAGTATCTTATACTAGATCACGAGGAGTGGCAGCAGGGTTTGGGCCCTGGCTTCCATGGTTGCCTGCTCACTGCATTGACTATTAGGTTCCTTTCCCCCATGCTAGGCTGCACCTCCATTCTGGGTATGTATACCTACGCCCAAGGCTGGCAGTTTTCCAATGATCCATTTCCCCAGGTAAAACCCTGGAAATGGCCCTCCCATTATTTCCAAAACAGTCTTCAGAAATGAAAGGCCGCGGGCCCACGTGCCCGCTCGCCGCCGATAACCGGGGGGGCGGCTGGTGCGTGTCGCTGCCCCCACGTGAAGAGGTGAAGGCTGCCGGCGGTAGCGTGGTGCATGCAGCTGAACCCCATTGGCTCCCGCGAGTGAGTGAGGAGTGCGGGAGCCAATGGGGATCGTGCAGGTCTTGGGGGGGGGCGGGGCGAGGGCGGAGCAAGCCGGCTGGTCGACAGTCACCGGAGGAGGGCATGAAGGTGGCTGGCGATCCCCAGAGCTCCGTGGCGGCAACCTTGTGCTTTTCATATGGCTGAGGCACCGGAGAGGCGGCGATAGGCGGGAGCGCCTTAAAAGGCTGCCCGTGGGTCCTGGTAGTTGCAGCCGTGCGGATGCGCAAGGGGAGGCGCTCGAGGAGGTGAGGCCTCCGAGGAGCGGAGTACCATGAGTGGCAGCGGTGGAGAGAGCAGGCCAGTAACTTATTTGTGTCAGTTAGGGGGAGAATTTTGCGGGAGTGGGCCTGGGCTTTGAAGGTTTGTGGTTAGGGGTGGCCTGCCTGCACGGTAAGGCTCTGGGGGCAGGGTGTATAAGGGGGTCAGCAGGTGGGTGGCTTCAGCAGTTAGGGGGTGCTCTATTGGGGGAGCTGCAAAGAGGGGTGGGTTTGAGGGGAAGGAGTGGGGGGGGCGCTGGCAGGGAGGGGGGACTGGTGAGGAGGTTCTTGCACATCAGTGGCAAGGTGGTGCGGGTGCGGGTGCCGGTGAGGGATGGTGTGGCACTAGGGGAGCACTGGGCAGTGACTCTTGCGAGGGGGGGGGGGTCGGGTAGGGCTCCGAGGGACTTCAGGAGTGGAGGAGGAGACTAGTGGTGCGAACACTGGCTTGGCAACCAAGCTACCAGGGTTCAATTCCCACTGGTACTCCTGGTGGCCTTGGGCTAGTCACTTTACCCTCCATTGCCTCAGAAGAACGGCCTGGCCATCTATGTCCAGTGACACTGCCAAAAAAACAAAAAAACAAAACCGGGAGCTTATGGGTCTACAGGAGTCAGGACTGATTCGTAGGCACACATTGCATTTGTGGTGGCTGGGGCGGTCGGGTGAGAGGGGGCCCTCCAAGGGGGAGCAGGGGGAACTGGGGGGAACAGGGCTGGGGCTTTTAACTCGGCGGCAGAGTGGCGGGCCAGGCCGGGCAGGTGCGGTGCGAGCTTGGGGGCCAATGGGGCTGGCCTATGGTGCCAGGCGGCTGTTATCCGGCTGCGTGGGAGCCTTGGCTCAGTGGAGGGCAGGGATCCGCATGGGCGGAGTGGTGGGGAGCATGGCACCCCCCCTTGATTATGGCAGGCCCCCCCTCCCTCCCTTGGTGTGCTCTGCTTTTTCTTCACAGCTGCTGCCCGGAGGGTTGCCTGTGGCGGGCCTGAGGAGGTGCAACGCGGAGAGGTAAGGTCGATGAGGAAGCTGCGTGGGGTGAGCCGGTTCCCGAGACGACGTGGGACTACGGGGAGTGCTGCAGTCGGACAGCGGGCACCTGGCTCAGGATGGTGGTGCTCGGTCGATGCGGCCTTTGGCTTCTGGGGCAGGTGAGTTGCACAGTGGGCGAGCAGAGCTTGGGAAGGAGGGAGCAGAGCAAGAGGGGGTGGGGGTAAGGTGACAGGGAAGCAAAGACGCTCCTGTAAGAGCCGACAAAGGCGGGGTCCACGGCGTCTTCGTCATTCGAGGCGTCATCATCTCAATGGGCTTGGAAAGAGGGGTATGTGTTGGGGGTGGCTCCGAGGTGAGGGGAGCAGTTTCGGGTCATGCGGCTCACACGCGTGCTTCTTTTTCTGCGCTCGGGGAGGGAGTGCCGCGAAAGTTGCGGCGGAAGATCCGAAATGGCGGTATAGTGACATTTTAGGCTTCTGGGGGGTAGGAAGTAGTCGGGGTTCGAAGGTGTCGCGCAATGTCAATTACTGGACGAGAACCTTCCTGATGTTGGCCAGTGTCTGGGGTCATCACTGCCCGGGGTGGTACGGGATGCCGTTAGCCTACGCGGACCCTATCTTCGCAGCGGTAGACTCACGACGGTTGGGGCATGGCTCCGTTGCACAGAGAAGTTTGGCGGGATACGGCAGAGGAGCATAAGTGGTTGTCCTGGGGAACAGAGGAGCTCCACCTATTGGCTGACATAGAGGGCAGCCAGGTGGGGCGCGGGGAGTGGGGGAGGACGCAAAAGGGGGAATGGTGGGGTCGGCAGGTGCGGGCCGGCCTGAGGTGTGCTGGCTCCGCAGAGAGCGGTTGGGGGTCGAGCAGGAGACCTATGTTGGTGGTTTAATAAGTCATTGTGCCCCTTTCCGGACTGTGAGTTTCGGCATCGCTGGTGGCAGTGGGGGGCAGTCAGCGATCCAATGTGTCCAAATGGGCCTGGCTCTGACGCCTATACGGGTGGAGACAATTAGGCTCTGGTTTCCGTCGTACAGGAGGAGACGGGATGGTGGGGTCTTTGAGGGGGATTTATGTATGGGTCTACTGTGCCGGAATAAGGGGTGGGTTGGAGAGACTGATTTTGGGAGGAAATGCGGGACGGGGTGTGGGGTGGCGAAGCGGGATATCAGATCCGTGTTTCGATTGTGGCCGGTACTCCCCTCCGCATTTTCGTTTATGGGGGTTTTTGTTTTGAGGGTCCTTACTATGTTGCTAAGTGCTTGCCATTGGGTTGCTCAGTGTCCTGTTCTTAGTTCGAGCAGTCAGCATGTTCATGCATTGGGTCCTGGTGTGACAGGGAGGTGCGACCGTGGTCCATTATTAGGGCGATTTCCTGTTTGTGGGCGAGGTGCAGTCCGCTCGGTGCCCGGAGCTGCTGGACGGGTCCCGGTGGCTGGCTCTGGAATGGGGTGTCCCGCTGGCAGGGGGTAGGATGGACGGTCTTGCAGCCTGCATCACATTGTTAGGGGTGGAATTGAGCACGGTCCTCATGGTGGCATGTTTGCAGATGGGAAAATTGCTGTGGTTGCGGGTCCTGGTTGCAAACCTGATGGAAGCTTCTACGGTAGCACTGCGAGACATGCTGGCCCATGTGAACTTCATGTGTCAGGTCATTCCGAGGGGGGGGGGGGTGTTCATGCCTCTGGTGTTCTTAAGCAGCATCACCGCATCGGGGTATCGCAGAGTTTGCGGGATGATTGGGGTGTCTGGGGACGAGTTCCGGAACGGTTTAACGGGGTATCTGTAGTAATCGAGACAGAATTACCACATGGGATCGGCAGCTTTTCACGGTCGCGGAGGGCGGCCTGGGATTAAGTCTATATTTGGGGGGCTCTTGGTGCAGGGGAATGGCCGCAGGCTTGGCGGGAGGTGGGTATGACTGACAACGTAACAATTTCTGGAGCTGTTCCCAATTTTGGGGGTTTTGGAGCTCTGGCTACACAAGCTGCATATTTGTAGTTGCTTTAGTGGTGCAACGCTGAAGCAGTGGTCAGTGTGATTAATCGCAATGCTCCGCGCTGTTTTCGGGTGGCAGTTTTGATGAGGGAGGTGGTGCTCATTTGATTGCGGTTGTAGGTTGGTTTAGGGCTCATCATATGCCAAGGATTTTGGCACACTCCCCTATGGATATGCTGTACCTGCAGCGAAGTTCGGTGTCAGTGGCGACATGGCGGGCTTCTTGGCGGGGTTGTGACAGCATAGTGGCATTGCTGGTTGGCGGCAGGGTCCAGCATCGGACCGTCTGTTGTGCCGGTACGTTCGGGCGGCGCCGGGCGCCGGAGCAGCAGGAGCGACAGTGCGGGCACATTTAGAGGGGTTGGCATTCTTTGCGAAGGCAGTGGGTGGGGAGGCATCGGGCGGGGGGGGGGGGGTGTGGGTTCTGGGTTCATAGGCAGCTGCTGGGTTAGGAGCGGGCTCATCCTTTGCTGGTCGACAGGTGGCGGCATAGCACACATAAGCTGTAGGAGAGTTTTATGCAGCGTTACCCGTGGCGGCAGCAGCAGGATATGAGGCCGTGTTTTAAGGCAAGGTGTTGTCCGGCCTCTCTGGGGGTTTTCTGGGTGGGGGAACTGTTTGCTGCATCCAGTGCGGGGGAGGCGGGCGGTGCCTTCTGATGTAGCATGTGACCTTGAGTTCGGGGGAGTTGCGTATATGCTCGGGTAAGTCCAAAACGGATCGGAAGGATAGAGGAGTGGGGGTGCGCTTGAGAGCCATCCATAGTTCCCTGACTTGCCCAGTGACATACATGGATGCCTACCGCGTGGGAGGCTGCGGGGGAGTGGCTACCTCTTGGTGTATGAGAATGCGTGAGCGCTATCGCGGTTCTGTGGAGTGCTATCGCGGTTCAGTTCACAGCGGTTCTGCAGATGACACTCCGCCATTTGGGGGTTGTATCCGGTTTACTTTGCTCCGCATTCATTTCAGATTGGAGCAGCAACTAGCGCTGCGGGGCTGGGTTGACTGCACAGGAGATTCAGCTGATAGGCCGAGGGCGGTCGAGAACGTTTCACGGGTCTGTGTGCTTATGAGGCGTGAAGGGAAGAACGGAGACTAACTGTTTATTTTCTTTTAGATGTCGGCCAACTCCAGGTTGCTGCGGGATGATTGGCCGTTCGGTCGTGTGCTGGATTGGTCAGTGAGCAGTTACAACACCGTCGAGGCCGAATTTGGGTTTGCGTGCCTCTGAGGTGGCCGTCTCATGGCTGGGCGGGCGTGAGCTGCGGTGGATGCGGCTCCTGCCTTTGCTTTGGCACTTTGGGCAAGAGAGGGGTGCGCCGGTGTTACTGTTGCTGCGTTTGTGAGGTACCGCCTTGGCGTCCTGGACTGGTAAGCACCTGATCTGAGCAGCATAAAGAGAGTTGGCCGCGGTGCTGTCAAGCTTTGACAATGTGTTTTGTTATGGTTGGATACTTCCAAGTCCTGCTTGCTGGGGCCATTGGTGGTGGTCTCGTGGGTTGATTAAGATTAGTCGGCGCATTGGCCAGTCTGCAGGGGGGATGGCAAGTTTGGCATTCATGGGTCGAGGTGGAGTGCGCCTGTTTATATCGGCTGGGAGGAGTGCGTCTGTCCCCGGTTGGGGTGGATTTGCTCCTGAACGGCTGGCAAGAGGCTTTGGAAGATGTGGGGCAGTGAGGGGCAACTGGTCGCAGCTTAGCCTTGGGGGGGGGGGACACAGGGACGGTGGTCCCTGTGCCTGTGGCGGGATCCCAGAGGTGTCCGGGGACAAGAGCCGGTGGTGAGATGCAGGGCGGGGGTGGGGTACCCCTGACCCAGAGAAACCCTCGGGGCTCTTGCTAATAATATGGCGGAGCCGGAAGAGGGGGAATGGAATGGCCTGGGGCTGGTTCATGGCAGAAGCGGGCGGAACTCACCTTGCTACTCACACGGCTGGTGAGGATTCATTCCGCGGCCGGAATTCAGTTGATGAAAGATTGCTGTTGAAGGTTGTTGATGGATAATGTTGTACGGTTAATAAAGCTGTGACCAGTTGTGACTCCCAATCATTGTATTTGTGATTCTTTGTAAGGTGGGGGTGGCGGGGAGTGGGGTGAAAGGGGGGGTGGGGCAGGGACGGGAGCACCGTGTTTGCCTTAGCCGGTTAATGAAAGGCCGCGGGCCCACGTGCCCGCTCACCGCCGATAAACGGGGGGGGGGGGGGCGGCTGGTGCATGTCGCTGCCCCCACGTGAAGAGGTGAAGGGTGCCGGTGGTAGCATGGTGCATGCAGCTGAATCCCATTGGCTCCCGCGGGTGAGTGAGGAGTGCGGGAGCCAATGGGGGATCGTGCAGGTCTGGGGGGGAGGCGGGGCGAGGGCAGAGCAAGCCGGCTGGTCGTCAGTCACCGGAGGAGGGCATGAAGGTGGCTGGCGACCCACCTGCCCATCCCTAGTTTCGGGCACGAAGGGGGGGGGTGGGGCAGGGACGGGAGCACCGTGTCCGCCTTACCCGGTTATCAGTTTGTTTTCGTATACATTATTTGTGTATGTTTCATATAAACTGCTGTGAATTTTGCTATTATGCAGAGTGAATTGCCTCAGGGTCCATAAAATCATTTCTTCAATTAAAAATGTAGACTGAGAAAGCCAAATGCTGATTAGTTTTCAAGACTATCCTTAAAAGGTCTCATTTTAATTAGAAACACCTCCTAATTATTCCATTTAAATGCAAAATATATTTCTATAGATGCACTAATAGTAGAATATATTTGAAATTTTTAGCATATTTAATTTTAATTTAGTTGACTAATCATCGTATGCTGTAATACTGTTGCTTTTCTTCATGTAAAATTATGTAAAACATGCCCAAAAAATATCACCTCCCATTCCTCCAAATAAGCTTCTATATTCAAAATAATTTCTTATTTGCAACATGTAAAAATAAGGTAACTCCATTCAAGTCAAAGGCAAATCCTCAAGAAGTCTAGTCTCACATGGCAGCTTAAAAAGCATGGATTATGACTGCATGATCTGCATATATATGTGTGTCTGTGTCTGTCTTTTGTGTAGTTACTTAGTGGAACAATAGGGATAGAATGTGTGTATGTGGGTGTGAATGATTGTTGGTGGAAGTATGAAGGGATATGTAGAGGGTTGTAAGGCAGTAGTGGAAGGATAGGAAGGTGCAGGATGGATGGGATAAGTATGGTGTACAAATTGGAAAATGTATGTACGAGGGGCATATGTAGTTGAACGGAGTGTGGTCAGAGGGGTAGGATGTACGGATGTGTACATACACATAATACCTTTCTCCTCATTATGCACATATTTAGGCTAACACTGGTAACAGTGGGATATTGTGGGCCCAGTGAGGTGTGGGCAGCCACAGAACAATGGATAGACACACACACACACACACACTCCTATGGCAGCATTGTGCAAAGATAGGGGTAGTTGGCAACCCTGCCCGCCACACTGGTCCTGATCACAGTGCCAACATTGATAAACTGTGCAGGAGATAGTAGTAGTGCTCTGGTGATAACTGCAGCTCAGTGCTGGGGCTAACAGCCTGACTCTCCATGCAGCTTTGGATTGTGGAGCCTGTGTGAGTAGTTTTTTGTACCCCTGTTCGCCGCTGCTTTGGGCTTTGCACATGCTGCTGTTGTATCTGCATTGTAGGGTAAAATGTAGGGACATGCTCTGCAGGAACCACAGCTAGTACTTGAACCTGTGACCCTCTGCTTCTGGACACACTGTCTGGGTGTACTGCACCACACTGTTGCCACAGATGCATGGGAGTCCCTGGAGCTGCCTGTACTTTTCCTCAGCCAGACCTTTTATGTTGCACTGCACACCACGTACTGGTATAGGGCATGGCCTAGGTCAGGGGTGAGCAACTCCGATCCTGGAGGGCTGCAGACCAGTCAGGTTGTTGGGATATCCCTAATGAATATGCATGAGATTTATATGCATTAGAGATAGCCTGCCAACCTGACTGGTTTGTGGCCCTCCAGGGCTGGATTTGGAGACCCCAGCCTTACACCTCTGTCATTTAAGATTGTGAGTGGGCAAGGTGCAGATGTCCTAGACATCAAAAGGTTATATAGAATGTGTCACATTCCTCCTCGCTTCTCACCACCACCAAAATATTGTCTATTAGACAACATTTTAGTGGTGGTGAAAATCGAGGAGGAATGTGACACATTCTATATAACCTTTTGATGTCTAGGACATCTGCACCTTGCCCACTCACAATCTTAAATGACAGAGGTGTAAGGCAGGGGTCTCCAATCCAGCCCAGGAGGGCCACAAACCAGTCAGGTTGACAGGATATCTCTAATGCATATATATTTCATGCATTTTCATTAGGGATATCCCGAAAACCTGACTGGTCTGCGGCCCTCCAGGACTGGAGTTGCCCACCCCTGGCCTAGGTCCACTGCAGGCAGGTGCCACTGCCCGCTCCAGCATGGACACACACCCTCCTGCCATGCTGACATGACCATATGCTGTCGGTGCTGGTAGTGCACAGTCCCAGGCCATCCACTGTGTGGGTAGGCAGTTGCCTAGGGAGCGGGGTCCGGGGCGGAGGGCATACATGAGCATCCTCACATCCTCCCATCACCGCCTACCAATAGTATGTCCCTTCCGCTTGGGGGAGGGTTGGCTGGAGGGATGTCAGGTCAGTGCCCTGGCAACTGTTGGCTCGGGTGGACCAGGTAGATGTAGGCGGATTGTGTTTGGCTTTTGTCAACTGCTGTCTTGCTGATTTCCGGTTTCTATGTTCTTTTGTGCCAACTAGGTGCCCGCCTAGTCAACCCTGTACCCCAGATGCCCCTGCTACATATCCCAACTGCAGCCCCCAATGCCCCATTTGCACCATTGCCATAGTGGCCTTTCATACTTGGGCACTATGCTGTTGCTGCAAATTTTTCTTGGGTTCCCTGCCTATGCTGTACATTGCTGATACCTAAATGGTTTCTCTCTCCAGCAAATGTGCATCTAACAACAGGTTTTCATTTGCGGTACTTTTCAGCCCTTCAGTTCCCCGCATTAGTATAAAAGGAACCTCTGCCCACCCACTCCCCGCCCATTGACCCCTTCTCTCCGCCCTCTCTCCACCCTCTGCGGTGTTTACCGCGGCCGGGAACGCTAACGCTCGTTAGGTTATGTTAACGCGTGTTAACGTTATATAGCGTGCGTTATCGGTACCTAACGAGGATTAACATAGCCGCTGCTACGTTACCACAGTTTAGTAAACATACCCCATGGTTTAGCAAATCACATGAATGGGATATAGCCATAACTGGCTATAATCTATTTAGAAGAGAGAGGGAGGGTAAAAAAGGATGAGGAGTAGCCATGTATGTCAAAAGCAATATTAAAGCTGCTGAAATGCAGGGGATGTGGGGAAAAGAAGCGCTGTGGATTGTGTTGGAAAGATGTGATGGCACTATCATCTATGCTGGTGTGGTTTACAGGCCTCCAACTCAATTGATAGTGAATTGATAATGCAAAGATAGCCATGAAGGGGTTAGTAATCATATTGGGTGACTTTAATCTACCCGATGTGGATTGGAGTGTTCCTTTTGCAAACCGGGAAAGAAGTAAAAAAATTGTGGATGCCTTCCAAGATGTGTTGCTTAAACAAATGGTGATGGAACTGACCAGGGAGAACTCCGTGCTGGATTTAGTGCTCACCAACAGAGATAGCATGTCAAATATCCAGGTGGATGCTCGTGTGAGCAGCAGCGATCATCACACGGTGTGGTTTGAGATAAAAGCCAAGGTGGAATCCAATCACAGCTAACTCAGTCTTAGGGGTATGTTTACTAAACCGTCTTAATGTTACCGGTGCTAGTTGCAGCATTAATGTGAAGAATGCCATATAAGGTAGTGGGCGTTCTGGCGGCAAGGTAGCAAGAATCTGTATCGGACGATAGTGGGCGCCATGGCTCATTAACGCGTGGTAACCTTAAGTTTATGCCAGCACTTTGCTAGAAGCTATAGAGGTGTAGCCCACTGATTATGACAATGACTATGAAGGCAGAGGTCATTAGTTCAGTCCCATGGTGGTGTTATTTAATAAGGATGTCTGAGGGATTTCCTTTTAATATGAATCAATGCTGCCAGCAAAAACACCCTCACAGTGCCATAGCCTAAGGTGCCTCATAAGGTGCCCTATAGGGCACATTATAAAGTGTCCTGTCTGCCAAGGCACCTTATAATGTGCCATATAGTGCACCTTATGAGGCACCTTAAGGTTATGGCACTGTGAGGGTGGTTTTGCTGGCAGCACTGATGTAACTTAAAAGGAAACCCCTCAGAGAGCCTTAATAAAGAACACCACTGTGGGATTGAACCCATGACTTCTGCATCTATGGTCATTGTAGTAACCAGTAGACTACAACTTCCAACCCAGTGCTGGTTGGTTATAGAAAAACTGCAGTTCATGGCACAAACTGTCTGCTGTGGTTACCAGGATAGGGTTTACTCACCCGTACCCATGATGCACTGCACATGTATATCAGCAGTCTACATCTGATCACAAGATGGGGTATGCTCCTCCACAGCACCTCGGCCTGGTAGGGGGAACTGACCATGTGTGTTACTGGTACAGAGTAGCTACAGATTGTGACATTGTGTGGTTCCTGTGCTCACTCTGAGGGTGAGGTGGGACGCCCAGCACCAGGTCCGCAGCACCTGGCTTGCTTAAGATAGGCTATGCTGCGGGTTCTCATCAGTTCCAGTGTTTGACAGGTAGTCCTTGCAGACACACCTAAAAATGTACTTCTGTCTATCTCTATTTTCCCAGTCATGTCTAGGACACTCCCAGGGAATGAAGTCATCTATGGAAACAAGACATTTCATTTCATCAAAATCCAGATCTCATCAAGGGCCAATGCATCCATTAGGCAAACTAGGGGTTACTTAGAGCTCCAAGATCCCTGGGGGGTGCAGAAGGCAATGAGCAGATGTTTTAAATTCCCTCCCTTCTAGTTCTTATCATCCCTCAGACCCTAGCCTAGTGTTTATTCCAATAACTCAGTCTCCCTGACTGGCAGAAAGAAGGGCACTTAATAGCAAGGTTCCCTCTTCTGTGCAGGGTCAAACTCATGGTATGAGCTGTGAGATCCTATAATTTTTTAGCTCACACTGCGAGACCGGTTCTGCACAGCAGAAGATACTCATGCAGTATTAAGCATCCTTTTACTTGCCGGGGCACAATGGCTGAGCAGCTGGTGAAAATGATAACAGGATCCCGAGGCCTGAGCCTGGGCCAAACCAATAGAAAGGTAGGTTGCAAGGGGGGAGGGGGAACTGAGGGTTAGGAGAGTCAGAGTCATAATTAGGGGCTGGAAAAAGAGGCCCAGACATAAGATTAAAGGTTTGCCTAGCATGTCTAATATCCTTGCACAGGCCCCGCTCTCATCATTGATGTTTTGCCATGATTCCTGTGCTCCTGTCATGATGCCTACGCTCTGTCATAATTTTGTGTCAGAGTTCTTTGAGAATGGCCAAATCCCTGGGTAATGCCTTTCTAGTAAACAATTAACTCTCATGCACACTCATGACATACATTCTTCTTTTTTTTTTTTTTTTTTTGCACAGAAGCCACTCAATCTTTGTCCAACTTGACAGAAGAAACTCTATTAACAGTATCAGAAATGCCTTGTAACCTCACTCTCACTTTTTTTCTCTAACTTCTTCTCCACAGGTGAAAGAGGATCTCCTCAACAAAACTGAAACGTTTGGTGTCTGCACTGGCTGAGAGAATGTGAGAAGTTACGGACACATCAATGTTAAACTGATGGGGCTGGCGGCAATACATCCTTTCAGAAAGCCGTTTTGTGGATGGCGAAACTAGTGGCCGGGGTTAAGTTCAGTAGAACTGCCGAATAAAGCCCTTTGTTATCCCAATAAATAGGAAGGTTTATAATGCTCAGAGGAGCTGTGATTATATTTCCCAGTGAAGAGACATGTCTACAATACGAAGAGGAATGTTTATAATATATATGTTCTGAATATGCTTTGAAGAAATGTGATATGTTTCATTGTATGTAAGCACTGAAGTTTGTTAATGCTGTATGAGCTGGAAAGTGTTTTCATTGTGTGAAAACCTTCGATGGATCTTTTTTAAACTAACAGAAAATGTTTAAGTGATGTTTCTAGTATCATTGATGATCAATAAAGTTTTTGTTACAAGGACAATAAAATTTATTTATATGGGTCCCAATTTATTTTGTTATTTGAATTTTATTTTTGTTACTCTTGAAAGTGGTGATGCAAATATTTTTTGTTCGTTACACCCATTGCCACACCAAATATTGCTTTAGAGGAAATTTGCAAACTGACCCAGATGCAGACAAAACTCTTATTGAAAGGATCTTTGAACTTTTAAAACATGTTTCAGGTGCTTGGACAGATCTGGACTGCATCTCCTAAACCAGTTCCCTGTGGCATGTTCTATGTTCTTAGCATGTTTCATGCTCCAGAATTTGGTCCTCACCCACAGGCAGTCTTTCCTGATGAAGGTCTACTCTAAGAAGTCAGGAGGGGGAGGCTGGAACCAACAGGCAGCAGGCATCATTTGATTCAGACATTTTAATTTTCAGCAACAACAACCTCACTCTAAACTACAGCAAAACGGAAACACTCTAAATCAACAGAAACACCAATTTCAAACCTCCACAAGCAATCCATCTAGTAAACCAAACAATATCTGTCAAAAGTGAATTGTGCTATCTAAGGGGTATGTTTACTAAACTGCGGTAACGTTACAGACCGCACATTAGGTAACGTTAACGATAGTTAGGTAACGTTAACGCGCGGTATGTAACATTAATGCACGTTAACGTTACCTAATGATCATTAACGTTCCTGGCTGCGGTAAACACCACAGAGCGTGGAGAGAGGGTGGAGAGAAAGGGTCAATGGGCGGGGAGTGGGCAGGAAGAGGCTCCCTGCACACTAATGCACTGAACTGAAGGGCTGAATCCTACGGCGAATGAAAACCTGCCATTAGATGCACATTTGCAGGAGAGAGAAACAATTTCAGTGTCAGTAATGTACAGCATAGGCAGGGAGCCCAAGAAACGTGATAGTAGTGCTCCATTTTCAGCAACAGCATAGTGCCCAAGTATGAAAGGCCATTATGGCGATGGTACAAATGGGGCATAGGGGACTGCAGGCGGGACATGTAGCTGGGGAAGCTGGGGCACAGGGTGGACTAGGCGGGCACCTAGGTGGCACATAGGAACATAGAAACCAGAAATCAGCATGACAGCAGCTGACAAAGGCCAAACACAATCCACCTACATCTACCTGGTCCACCCGAGCTAACAGTTGCCAGGGCACTGACCTGACATCCCCCCAGCCAACCCTCCCCCAAGCGGAAGGGACATACTATTGGTAGTCAGTGATGGGGGGTATGTGAGGATGCTCATGTATGCCCCCTGCCCCAGACCCCGCTCCCTAGGCGACCACCTACCCACATAGTGGATGGACTGAGACTGCGCACTACCAGCACCGACAGCATATGGTCATGTCAGCATAGCAGGGGTGTGTTTGTCCGTGCTGGAGGGGGCAGTGGCACCTGCCTGCAGTGGACCTAAGCCATGCCCTGAACCAGTATGTGGTGTGCAGTGCAACATAAAATGTCTAGCTGAGGAAAAGTGCCGGTAGCCCCAGGGACTACCATGCATCTGTGGCAACAGTATGGTGCAGTACACCCAGCCAGTGTGTCCAGAAGCAGAGGGTCACAGGTTCAAGTCCCAGCTGTGGTTCCTGCAGAGCATGTCCCTAAATTTTACCCTAAAATGCAGATACAACAGCAACATGTGCAAAGCCCAAAGCAGCAGCAAACAGGGGTACAAAAACCCACTCACACAGGCTCCACAATCCAAAGATGCATGGAGAGTCAGGCTGTTGGCCCCAGCATTGAGCTGCAGTTATCACCACTACTACTACCTCCTGCACAGTATAGCAATGTCGGCACTGTGATCAGGACCAGTGTGGCGGGCAGGGTTGCCAACTACCTCCATCTTTGCACAATGCTGCAATAGGAGTGTGTGTGTGTGTGTGTGTGTGTGTATGTCTATCCCTTGTTCTTTGGTTGCCCACCCTTCTCTGGGCCCACAATATCCCACTGTTACCAGCATTAGCCTGAATATGTGCAAAAAGAGGAGCAAGGTGTTGTGGGTATGGCCCTGACAGGGCGGATTGGCCAGGATGCATCTTCACAGGGTGTGGGGCAATGGCTGGACACTGTAGTGCCCAAACACTGCCTGCATGGACAGGGTGGCCACAGTATGTCATGCTGGGAGGGTACTCATTCTAACCGAGCAGTGACCTTGGTATGTCTAGGTTCCCACACAGCACTCTACCCTGCTTGCCTCCAGTGATCCATTTATGATCCCATTGCTGGGGTCCCAATCACTGAAGTGCCTGCTTAGTGCACATAAAGTCTCTGTGAGTATGCACTATGGACTGGCTAGTGGCCTGTCTGCAGTTAGACTGTGTATGGTTGGAACACCTATAAGGTGCAGTCTGACTGTACTGTCTGCTGGTGACTGGCAGACAGTGGTGTGAGGTAGTTGGGGTTTTCCAGATTTAACCCCAACATTGTTGTTGGCTTGCCACTGCCCCAGTCACAGATATGGCTCTAGGCCACCAACCTTGGAGGACTGTGCTATACCAACAGGATGGAAGTTGCATCACTGGGGTTGGGGCATCTGTTCCCTACCTGCAAAAAGGGTGATGTGGGCCCTTTGAGGTATGTAGTGTATACCACTTTGAACATATAAAGGCACTGCTACACAAATCTCATGCAGGTCTAGAAACCCCTCTGCCCTGTTAACAAGTGCCCATGTCAGCCAGACCCTAACACAGGCTGTACACTAATCTGGGTGGTGTCTGGTCCCAGAGGGCCACATGTGACTGCAGGATACAGGTGGACACCAACATACCTTCAGCTGCATTGCAAGGAACAGCTGACACACACTGGTAGTGATGGGATGAACAGCAGGACCTATCTCTAGCACCACATGTACTGCAGACCTAGTGCTGGGCACCCATCCTATCCCTCAGGGTGAACACAGAACCTGCACAATGGCATGGTCTGTAACTACACTGTGCCAGTATCACACACTCTCAGTTGGTCTTTCCAAGCTGAGGTACCAGAGAGGTGCAGACCCCATTTGGTGATCAGCTGTAGACAGCTATTCAACATGTGCATTGCATCATAGGTACGGGTGGGGTTACCCTATCCTGGCACTCAGAGCAGACAGTTTGTGTGGTGACCTGCAGTCCTTCTGTACCCAGTCATTGCTGTGACATACACTACGGAGGTATAGCCTACTGGTTAATACAATGCAATTCTCAGCTGTGTTCATGGGTTCAATTCCTCATTGTTCTCTCCTCTCGTTCCTGTCTTACTCAAATAGTGTGCATGCCTGTAACAGTCATAATACCCTTGCCACAATTGCCAACATTCCCTCGGTCCATCTATCTGCGTCTGTCAGCTGTGTAGAGTCCTGTCTGCCTGTGCAGGCTGCCACCCCATGTCATGCACTGCTACCCTTTCCTGTATTGCACCTCATCATGCTTGCCTCACCTGTGCCTGATCTGCATGGCACCACCACTCCTCTGTCCATCCATCATTGTAACTATCCTGCCACCTCTGCCTCCACAGGGGGACACATATTCCCATCATCTGCCACCAACTGTCTTTCCATTACTTTACATTGCCAACATCCTGTGCTGTGGTACAGATGCCCCCACCATGTTTGTCATCAGTACCGGCAGCTACATGGGATGCCCACAGATATGGCGGGTTCAGCAGCTACCAGCTCTCCTTCTTTCACTCACCTGTTCATTGCCTTTCCTGAGTGCTCTATCTAGTGTTAGGGCTACATCTGTCTCTGTTCCTCACAGGTCATGCATGTCATCCTGTGGCACCTTGCAGCCCTTAGGGCACACTAACCTAGGGCACCGTAAACTTGTTAGGCCACCTTAACCTATGGTTCCATAGCCCAGGGTGCCTTCTACAGTGCCTTGTTCAGGGGTGCCTAATACGGCGCTTAGCCTAAGATGTCCAATAGGGCGCCTTATGAGGCACCTTACAAGGCACCTTATAATGCACCTTACAAGGCACCTTACAAGGTACCTTATAAGGCACCTTACAAGGTGCCTTACAAGGTACCTTACAAGGCGCCTTGTAATGTGCCTTGTAAGATGCTTTATAAGGCACCTTGTAATGCTTGTCAGTCTAAGGCGCCTTGTAACATGTGTTAGCTGATAAGGCTTGCTGTAACGAGGCACCGCCCACGCCTTTATATGGGCATCTGTACCTTTACCGCAGAACCTAACATGGGTGACATTACCACAGTTTAGTAAACATACCCCTAAGAGTCATCTTGGACAAAAATCTCAACCTCCAATCAAACATAAACAAAACTGCTGCAAAAGCATACCATAGGCTAAAACTCATCAGGAGACTAACACCACTCCTAAACCAAGAACATTTCAAGACAGTATGCCATCATGGCATGCAAAAAGGGGAAGGGGAAGGCGATGCCAGTGGGGGTGTACTATCGACCATCTGGCCAGAATGAACAAATGGATGATGAAATCCTCAAAGGAATCAGTGACACTAACAAATGTTACAACACAGTAATAATAATGGGTGATTTCAATTACTGAGATAATATTTCTAAATGAAATAAATGTCTTCTTTTTTGAGCAGCTGGTTCATGACCTGACCTGAGGGGAAGCCATTTTGGAATTAGTCCTTAGTGGAACACAAGATCTAGTGCAAGAGATAAGGGTTTTGGGGCCACTTGATAATAGTGATTATAGCATGATCTTGTTTGATTTAATAAATGAAGGAAGGACAGTAAGGAAATGCACAGTACTACCATTTAGCTTTCAAAAAGAAGAAAATAGTTTATGAAAAAACTAAAAGGAACATTTGGAAAGGTTAAAGATTTAGATCAAGCATGGGTGTTGCTTCAAAATACTATCTTGGAAACCCAGACCAGCTGTATTCCATGTTTTAAAAAAAAGGGGAAGAAAGTCCAAAAACTGTCAGCGTGGTTTAAAGGTGAGGTCTGAGAGAATGTTGTTGTCAAAAAAGCATCTTTCAGGAAATGGAAAAAGGAGCCAAATGATGAAAACTAGAAACAACACAATCACTGGCATGTTAGATGCAAGGCATTGACAAGGCAGGCAAAGAGAGAATTTGAGAAGAAGCTTGCCGTGGAAGAGAAAACATATAATAAAGATTTTTTAAAGTACATTCGTAACAAAACCCTGTGAAAGAGTCAGTTGGACCATTAGATGATAGAGGGGTAAAAGGGGCACTAAGAGGGGACAAGGCCATAGTGGAGAGACTGAATGAATTCTTTGCTTCAGTCTTTACTGAGGAAGATTTAGGAATGTTACCCATGCTGAAATGGTATTTAAAATAGATGCTACAGAAGAATTGAAAGAAATATTGATACACCGGGAAGTTGTATTACAACCATTTGATAAACTGAAGAATAGCAAATCACCTGGACTGGATGGTATACATCCAAGGGTGTTGAAAGAACTGAAATATGAGACCTACTATTAGTAATCTGTGAGCTATCATGAAAATCATCTGAAATACCAGAAGATTGGAGGATGGCCAATGTAATGCCAATTTTTAAAAAGGGATCCAGGTGTGATACGGGAAACCACAGACTGGTGAGCCTGACATCAGTATTGGGAAAAATGGTGGAAACCAATATAAAGGACAAAATTACTGAACATAAAGAACAAAATTATTGAACATGTAGATAGTCATAGCTTAATGGGAGACAGCCAACATGACTTTAGCCAAGGAAGATCTTGTCTTACTAATCTGTTATGTTTTTTTGAAGGTGTGAATAAACAGGTAGACAAAAGTGAGATGGTTGATATAGTGTATATGGACTTTCAGAAAGCCTTTGACAAGGTCCCTCTTGAGAGAGTTTTGGCAAAATTAAAAAGACATGGGGTAGGAGGCAGTGTACTATTGTGGATCCAGGAATTGGTTAAAAGATAGAAAGCAGAGGGTAGGGCTAAATGACCAATTTTCCCAATGGAGAAAGGTGAATAGTGGTGTACCCCAGGGATCTGTGCTGGGTCCGCTGCTTTTTAACATATTCATAAATGACCTGGAAATGGGAATAACGAGTAAGGTTATCAAACTTGCAGATGACACAAAACTATTCAAAGTTGTTAAAACCCATGAGGATTGTGGAAAATTGCAAGAGGGTCTTGATAAAATGGAAGACTGGGAAACCAAATGGCAGATGAAATTGAATTTGGACAAGTGCAAAGTTATGCACCTAGGAAAGAAAAACCCTAACTATGGTTCCATGATGCAAGGTTCCACATTAGGAACCATCACCCAGGAAAAAGATTTAGGCCTCATCGTGGATAACATGTTAAAACCCTCTTCCCTGTGTGCAGCAGTGGCCAAGAGAGCAAATAGAATGCTAGGTATCATAAGGAAAGGAATGGAAACTAAAACAATTGATATTATAATGTCTCTTGAATATTGTGTGCAGTTCTGGTCGACGTATCTTAAAAAGGATATAGTGTTATTAGGAAAGGTACAGAGAAGAGCCACCAAAATGGTAAAGGGGATGGAAGGATACTCCTATGAAGAGAGGCCAAAAAGGTTAAGGCTCTTCAACCTTGAAAAGAGACAGCTGAGGGGAGATATGGAGTGGAATGGGTAAATGTAGATCGATTGTTTATGCCATCAAAATACAGAAAGACTAGGGGGCATGCAATGAAGCTATAGGCTAACCTATTTAAGACTAATAAGAGACAATATTTTTTCACTCAACATGCAATCAAACTCTGGAATTTGCTACCCGAGGATGTAGTAAAAGCTGTTGGTGTAGCCGGGTTTAAAAAAGGTTTGAACAAGTTCTTGGAGGAAAGATCCATAAACCATTATTAAAGTTGACCCAGAACATTGTCAGACGGGTGCCTGGGTGAGAATGTTCACAGTCTTGGCAAAGGCATATATTAATATGATTTGCAAGGGATTGTGGGAAATGTAGTCCATTCACACCAGACACAGCCGTTCACAATAATTAGTTGTGCTTGCTTGAGTGTAAAGCCAATAAGATATTTATTTATGGGGTTATTTCTCCCAACACAGATATGCTTGGTAGCACATAAAACAGGATACTTGCTTTCAGTGTTAAACTTAGAAAAACAAAATCAGGAACACAACAGTTGAACTTGTCAGGCAATCAAATCAAAAGAATAAAGACCTGGTTGGTAACAAACTGGTCTTTTCTGTAGGCTCTAGCTAATATTTTCTTAGCAGTGCATCAAACAACAAGCAAAACCCACAAAGAAGGGAAAAACTGTTCTTTTCAGGTTAACTTCTTATATCTTCACACATAGATTCAGAAGTGATTCCCTCAGAGCTCACAAGAAATTAGGTAAGGCTCAATTGCTAGCAGTTATCCAGCTGAAACCCCTTAGCTGGCTTACTTTCTACTGCCTGGCTCAAATCCTACTCAGGAGCTTTTCTGAGTAGATTTAAAGAACAAGTTTGTATTTCTTTGTGATGGTTGTTGTACTTTGTAACAGTAAATTACCAAAGGAGTTTAGACAGAGAGCAATCCATGTATTCACAGCCTGCATCTATAACCCCTCCCCCTTCTTCAACAATCATGGGTTCAGTATCATGGATTGGCACAGAGGAATTTCTCAATGGAGCACTCTCAGGAGAATACTTGTTTCCCTGCTGTCTTTCAAGGTTATAGCTAGGGCATAGATCAGTGTTCATACCTGAGCTTCCATTGCTGTTAGAGTTCCTCTCTAAATAGCCTGGCCAGTATGTAGTCCAGTTCTTATGTCCAGCCTTCCAATCCAAATCCCTGGACACTGGATCTCTCTTCACATACCTTCTGGCACGGGTCCTAGGGTCCCTTCCAAGTGCAGCCGTCTCCCTCACAGGTACCGTCTGGAGATTCCTAGCTCTGCAGCACCACTCCTCTGGTTTTCCCCAGTCCAATGGTGTATGCTGGCTTTTTGAATGCCTCCCAGTATACGTACTGCTCTGGACTCCTTTAGACCTCCCAAATGCTTTTCTCTTCTTTCTTCCAAAAGGTTTCTTGCCCTCTCTGTCCGTCCGCTCTGGCTTCTGCTTCTGATGATCCTCCAGATGATGAAGCTGTCCAAGATCATGAAGATGTCCAAGCTGAATCTGAGGATGTCCAAGATCAAGATGATTCTCTGTAGAATAAACTCTACCTTTATTCTGCTTAGATGAGTGCTCCACCCTAGCACAGCGCAGCTGTGCTGAATCAGGCCCTGCCCTTTGAGATGAGTGCTTGGGGATTACCTCATAGCCCTCCTGATTGAACACACATTTCCCCACTTCAGCTCCTCTAATGGCTGTTGGAAACCTGGTGCATTCTGGGACTGGTAGTCTTTTATGGAAAAATTTTGTTTTCTTATTTCTACCAGAACTGACAGGTTGCTTGTTCAGAGTCACTTCACCTTTTCTATAGCTCCTTCCTGAGCTATGATAAGCTTCCTTATCACAACATCCACTGCTTGTCCCAATACAAGCAGTATTTTGGAGAAACCTCTAGATACTTGTGACCCAGATTGGTCTGATCCAATATGGCATATTTTATGTCCTTATGTTCTTATAAGGACTCCCAAAGCAGTCCACGCATCCTCTACAGCTGATGCAGAACATAACAGTTCGCACCATCATTGGAACAACCAAAACAGATGACATCACACCTGTATTACACCAACTGCACTGGCTCCCGATCCAAAATCACACTAAATTCAAGGTGATATTGAATATTTTCAAAATCCTGCACCAATCCTCAGTAAATATCATAGAGGACCTGGTCATAAGAGACTCAGTCACCCGCCCCAGGTGAAACAGCAACAAGCACATGCTCAGCTTGCATACCAATTGCTAGAAAAGCAAACAATCCACTTCCAAAAGAGCCCTCTCCCTAGCCATGCCCCACTTATAGAACAGCCTGAAATAATTGCTTACAGTGATTACTTAGTTGGTTGCCTCTGAGTTTCAGATATATGGGATGAGAGTGTAGAGTACAGTCCCCTAGTCCCTGACTCTCTTCTCTAACACATCCCCTTCAAACTAATCCCCAGGTCCACAGTCTCTCCTTCAAGGCAGGAAGGGCTCAGGCATTTCAGGAATGCATCCTGCAATTCCATTGTTGTCAAAAAATATTCCTCCCCCCAAAAAAATTTATGACCTAATTAGAAGAGGTAGTTGATTTTCCCGATAGACACAACGGGCCCAGTTCCCTGTCTGGCTCTCTCTCTGTACTCCTTGAGCAGCAGGACGAAGAGAACAGGCAGGGGGTGGGAGGGGGCAGGATCTGGGTGGAGCAGGGGGCAGACCAGCCTAGTAGGACATACAGGGGCAAAACAGGTCATGGCCCTGTACGTCCTGCCGGGTTAAATGGGACATACTGCTTGTTCCATCTCAAAGGAGGAATAAGCAGCACCAACCTGGCTTTTGGACCCGGGGATCCCCCCTGGGCCAGGGCTGAGTGCAGGGAGGTCCCTGCCACCTGATCCAGGCCCTGGCAGGCCAACTGTGGGTTGGGTGGTGGGTATGAGGGGGGCCAAAGCCATGGGAGTTGGGAACGCTTGTAGGGAGAACGTCCCTGCAGGCGGCATTGGCACTCCAGGCCATCCACGGGCCCGATTTTGTCTACCACGGGAACGTTTTTCTCCCATGGTCCAGAATCAGGTCCAAATAGGCCCGTCTTCCTCAGGGCTATCCGGACGGCCCAGACATGCCCCTTAGATGAATCAGGTTTCACATCAACACATAACTGGAGTACATTTAACTGATTCTTTTTGAATGTAGGCACCCCCCAATTTATAAGTTCTCTCTGGACCTGGTACCAAATGAAACAAAACTGCAGAAAGATGATTCGGACCTCTAGAACTGAAGTATGCCCGCAGTTTTCTGTTTTGTTACAAGGCTAGAGACTTATCAGCCTCCCTGGTATACATAAGAAGAAGACAAATGTCAATTGGAGTACAATTACGTGAACACAAATTGAGGCTACAGACACAAAATAAGACTGCACCTACTGTTGAGAAAGGGGTTGGTGGGAGGGGGTTCTGTGGATGCATAATATGTTTAAGTTTAATGCCATGGGGGAGTATAGGGGCACTGTGACTAAATGGTAGCTGAACAGTCCAATCTCTTGTACTCCCTACTAACCTTGATGTGGACTGTAGGAAATAAATCTGAATTAATGCCATCACTGCAGTTTGTTGTGGGCAAGGCAGGGGCGAGGTGGAATTTGGGGTGAGGCAGGGTTTGGCAGAACAGGGTTTGGCAGTAGCAGGTTGTGGGCTTTTCTCCTCTATAAAGTAGGCAACCTTACTGCTATTAGTGACCAAGTTCAATTGCATAAAATGGGCCTTTAAGTAAAATAATGTGAACATAAGATATGCCATACTGGGTCAGACCAAGATCCATTAAGCCCAGTATCTGTTTCCAACAGTGGCCATCCAGGTCATACGTACCTAGCAGTTTCCCCAAAAGACACAGGTTCCACAATGCTTGTACTGGGTCAAGCATTGATATCCTGGGTCCCTTCTTAATAATGGTTTATGGACCTTTCCTCCAGGAACTTGTCCAAACCTTTTTTAAACCCACCTACACTAATAGCCTTTACTACATTCTCCGGTAACAAATTCCAGAGTTTGATTACACGTTGAGTGAAAAAATATTTTCTTTTATTAGTCTTAAATAGTTTACCCTATAATTTCATTGCATGTCCCCTAGTCTTTCTATATTCTGATAGCATAAACAATCAATCTACGTTTACCCGTTCCACTCCATTCATTAATTTATAGACTTTCATATCTCCCCTCAGCCGTCTCTTTTCCAGGTTAAAGAGCCCTAACCTTTTTAGCCTTTCTTCATAGGAGTATCCTTCCATCCCCTTTACCATTTTGGTGGCTCTTCTCTGAACCTTTTCTAATAACGCTATATCCTTTTTAAGATACGGCGACCAGAATTGCACACAATATTCAAGCTGTGGTCTCACCATGGAAATATATAGAGGCATTATAATATCTTTTGTTTTATTTTCCATTCCTTTCCTTATCATACCTATCATTCTATTTGCTCTCTTGGCCGCTGCTGCACACTGGGCCGAGGGTTTTAACATATTATGAACAATGGTGCCTAAATCTTTTTCCTGGGTGGTGATTCGTAATGTGGAACCTTGCATCGTGTAACCATAGTTTGGGATGTTCTTCCCTAGGTGCATAAATTTGCACTTGTCCACATTAAATTTCATCTGCCATTTTGATGCCCAGTCTTCTAATTTATCAAGATCCTCTTGCAGTTTTCCACAATCCTCTTGGGTTTTAACAACTTTAAATAGTTTTGTGTCATCTGCAAATTTGATAACCTCACTTGTTATTCCCTTTTCCAGGTCATTTATGAATATGTCAAAAAGCAGCGGACCCAGCACAGATCCCTGGGGTCAGGGCCGGCCCGTCCATTGAGCGAGAATGTTTTTTGCACAGGGCCCTGCGTTTCAGGGGGCCCCGCGCAAATAACATTCTGCAGTCACATTCTGCACTCACACGCACCGGCTTTCAGAGCGCGAGGGGAGAGTTTCCCATCAGCCCCCGCGGGCTTAACAGAGCTGCGAAAGGGAAACTAGTTCCTTCGCGCTCTGAAAGCCGGAGCATGTGACTGCAGCTGCAAAGAGAGAGGTGATACAGGGGAGGGCAGGCTCTGTTGGGCAGGGGGGGCCCCACGGCACACTCGATTCTGCCACGGCGGCCCCGGCAGCAGCAGCAGCTTTTTTTTTTTTTAATTTCCCTAGGCTGGGCTGGGCTGGGCTGGGGGGGTTTAGGAGTGGTGATGGGCTGGGGGGGGGGGGTTTAGGAGTGGTGATGGGCTATGGGGGAGCTAAGTCTGTATATGGGCTGATGGGATTAGGACTGGAAGTTGGTTTATGGGGGGTTAGGACTGGTAATGGGCTATGGGGGGGGCTTAAACTAAATATTGGGTGATGGGGGATTAGGACTGGAAATGGGCTGGTGGGAATAGGACTGGGAGTGGGCTGATGGGGAGGTTAGGACTGGTAAAGGGGTATGGGTGGGGCTTAAACTGAAAATTGGGTGATGGGGGATTAGGACTGGAAATGGGCTGGTGGGATTAGGACTGGGAGTGGGTTATGGGGGTCTAGGACTGGTAATGGGTTGGGGGGGTTGCTAGGACTGGAAATGGGCTGGGGGATTAAGACTGGAGGTGGGCTGATGGGGTTAGGACTGGTAATGGGCTGTGGGCTGTTGGGGGGGGGTTAGGACTGGTAATGGGCTTTGGGGGGCTAGGACAGGAAATGGGCTGATGGGGAGGGGTTAGGACTTGAGGTGGGCTGTTGGTTGGGGTTAGGACTGGTAATGGGCTATGGGGGGGGGCTAGGACTGGAACTGGGCTGATGGGGGGTTAAGACTGGAGGTGGGCTGATGGGGTTAGGCCGGGTACTGGGCTGTAGGCTGATCGGGGGTTAGGACTGGTAATGGGCTATGGGGGGGCTAGGACTGGAAATGGGCTGTTGGGGGGGTGAACACTGGAGGTGTGCTGAGGGGGTTAGGACTGGTAATGGGCTGTGGGCTGATGGGGGTATGGACTGGTAAGGGGCTATGGGAGGGGGTTCGGACTGATCATGGGCTATGGGGGGCTAGGACAGGAATGGGGCTGCTGGGGTGGGGTTAGGACTTGAGGTGGGCTGATGGGGTTAGGACTGGTAATGGGCTGTGGGCTGTTGGGGAGGGTTAGACCTGGTAATGGGCTATGGGGGGGTTAAGACTGGTAATGGGCTGTTGGCTGATGGGGGCTGTCTGGTAATGGGCTAGGGGGGGGTTAGCACTGATAATTATCTATGGGGGGCTAGGAAAGGAAATGGGCTGATGGGGAGGGGTTAGGACTTGAGGTGGGCTGATGGGGTTAGGACTGGTAATGGGCTGTGGGCTAATGGGGGGTTAGGACTGGCAATGGGCTATGGGGGCTGACTGGAAATGGGTTGATGGGGGTTAGGACTGGAAGTGGGCTGATGGGGGGGTTAGGACTGGTAATGGGTTATAGGGGGGGCTTAAACTGAAAATGGGGTGATGGGGGGTTAGGACTGGAAGTGGGTTGATGGGGGGCTAGGACTGGTATTGGGTTGGGGGTTGCTAGGACTGGAAATGGGCTGATGGGGGGCTAGGACTGGAAATGGGCTGATGCAGGGACTAGAAGGGAATGGATGCTGGGTGAGGCTGGAACTAGAAGGGAGCTGATGTTGGGGGAGGATTAGAATGGGATGGGGCTGGGAGAGTAAAATGGAGAGGGGAACAATATGTTGTGTGGGAGGGATAAAAAATCTACAATTGGCCGGGTATTGGGAGAGTAAGTGGGGATTGAGGAAGGAGGGGTAAAATTTGAGTGGATGAAATAGGAATGAGGAAAGAGCAAAAGGAGAAAGATTAGTATGTTAAAGCAGATGTAGAGAGAGAATGGAAAAAAACTAGAAGAGAGAAGAAAGGACAAATGGACAGCAGACGATGGAGAGTTAGCAGAAGACATGAAGAAACCAGAATAAAGTGGCTGGAGCAATTGCAGCTGAAAAAAAATGCACAAAAGGTAGAAAAATATCTCTTTATTTTGAATTTATTAATTGGAATATGTCAGCTCTGGTAAATGTGCATCATTAACGTCTGCGCTTTGTTTAGTACAAGAGCAAATTAATGTATAGTTTTATTTCTACAGTGTTGTACATTCCAAGTTTGGCTTTTGGGATTCCCAGTTTAATTATTGTCTTCCTGTTTCTAAATTGTGATTCCTTGTTTGGTGATGGTCTATGTTCTACATGTGTAACTGAGCTGAGGTATTCTGTTTATGTAATTCCTATTTGACATTGCCACTTGTTCTCTTTCCCCAGTAGGTCATGTATTGTTGTTCTCTGAAATGTATTGGTTTAATATTTGCATGTTTCCTTTTGATAGGTAGGGTATGGTGCTTTGTAAGTCCTGGTAGTGATGTTAGGATACGGTGGGTTTGCTATGGGTTCTAAATGGGCAGTGTTTGTAGTAGTTCCTAATGTGTCTGGTGGTTGGCACTGGATTATAGTAATGTATAAATCTTTTAGTCTTTCTTTATCCATAGACTCATTAAGAGGCATGTTTACTAAAAGTTAGTATATGGTACCATTATGCAAATATTTATGCAAATGAGGCCCCTTATGCAAATGAGGCCCCGCACCGAGTCTCCGCACATGGCCCCACACCCCTCTTGGGCCGCCCCTGCCTGGGGTACACCACTATTCACCTTTCTCCATTGGGAAAATGGCCATTTAGGATTAATAGCTATTAACATGTGCTAATTCAGTAGCACACTTTTGAAATTCTAGCATATATTCTACAGAAACAGTCCTTGAAAAAAGTCTCTAGTGACCAGTTCCTGGTCAAATCCAAGGGTTTTTATTCAATCCTGATCCATATTGACCTACCAGCTGCTTTTAACACTGTTAATTACCATCTTCTTCTCAATAGCCTGTTCTCACTTGGATTAGGGGCTCTCTTCTGTCTTTGTTTTCTTTTTATCTCTCCCATCACACTTTTGGTGTATGCTCTGGTGTATACTCCTGCTGCTATCCCACTTTCAATTGGTGTGCCTTAGGGCTCTGTCTTAGGATCTCCTCTCAACACTCATTCTCTTGGTGCCCTGATCTTCTCCCATGGTTTTCACTATCTTCTCTATGCTGATGACTCTCAAATATGCCTCTGTATACTGGAAATCTCTCCAGGAATCCAGGCTTATATCTCAGCCTGCTTGTTTGATGCTGCTGTCCACCTCTGTCTAACACTGAATATGGCCATGATGGAGTTTCTTGTCTTCCCCTTAAATTCACCTTCCTGTTCCTCCTTTTTTCAATTTCTGTGGACAACTTAGTCATCTTCCCTGTTTCCTCTGTTCGCAACCTTGGCATCATCTTTGACTTCTTTCTCTTTTTCTTCACATATCTAACAGATAGCTAAAACCTATAATTTCTTTCTCTAACTTTAGCAAGATTTGTCTGTTCCTTCTAAACGTACTACGAAGACCATTATCCACTCTCTCGTCACCTCTCACTCGACTATGCTTCTTGGCTAGTCTCCCATTGAATTATCTATAATCCTCTGCCAGTGTCACTAGGCTCACGTAACCCCTGTCCTCGAGTCACTTCATTGGCTCTCTATCCATTTCTACATACAATTCAAAAATCCCCTACTGATCTACATTTTGTGGATCATCATTACCTCACCTCTCTTATCTCTTCCTACATTCCTTTTTGAGAACTGTATTCATCAGTCAGATCATTTTTATCTGTGCCCTTCTCTTCTACTGCCAACTCCAGACTCTGTTCATTCCACCTCTCTAAACCATATGACTGAAACATACTTCTTGAGTCAGTACGTCAGAATCCCTCTCTGGTCCTATTTAAATCCAGGCTAAAAATCCACTTATTCAAGGCTGCTTTTGGATCCTGATCCCTTATTCTCCTGTTTAATTCTCATGTCTATTTTAATCATTCCATTTACCTTAGTCCCCTGTTTGTTCTTTTTGTCTGCCTTGAATAGACTGTAAGGTTTGTGAAGCAGGAACTGTCTCTTACTTGTATGTGTACAGCATGTGTATGACTTAGAGGTATGTTTACTAATCGGCAGTAGCGGCTTCCGTGCAATATCAGAGCCGCGGCCCAATATCTCATGGAAGGCGCTACTGCCGATTAGCAAACATACCCCTAATAGTGCTATACAGATGATAAGTAGCAGCAGTAGAAGTAGAGAGCTGTACGTCTCTTTGAAGCCTTCTTTTTGAACTTTGATAGGCAGCACAAATTGATCCCCAAAAATAGCAGTTATTCACAATAGCAAAATAATTTTTCTCAAATCATGGATCTTGTCAGAGGATATGGGTGCTTCTGGGACTAAATTATTTCTGTCACTAGTCCTCTTACCACATAGTGAGTCTGACTTGGGGCCCACTATGTGCATTGCTGTAACCAGGAACCTGCAGTATTCCTTTCTGCAGCACCACATAATTTGCAACATCTGGGCCCATTTGTAATGTTTATTTTTAAAAAATTGCTGCCTCTGCTGAAAATGCTGGCAAATATCTATATTCATTGGCTCCATGTTTGGCAGAGGTTTTGTAAAATAGAATGGGAATTGTGCATGTCGAAAACCTGGATGTCTCAATTCCCCTCTTCATGACCTATCTACAAAGAATCTTCACAATTCTTCTCTGTTGTGTGCTGAAGTTTAACACAAAATTTAAAAAAAAAAATCATGTGTGTTTAATTTAATTGCATAGTTGCAACACGTTGTTTTCTTCTATAGTGAATGTGATTACAGCTCTAAAAAACAGTCTTTCTTTAACAAATCAGATCTGATCACTGTCTAATGTGCCAGTGCCATACACAGTGGGTGTAATAATGCCCATGGCTACACAATCTTTCTATAGAAAAGCAATCTCGCAGACGTCACCGACAACAAGTTTTAAGCATGGAAATTTTGACCTGATCCCGTATTACTGTGGTGTATAAAGTCGTTTATTTTATCAGGATGGATGTGAGCACTGTAGGACCACAAAGTTATTTCCCAAAATCAATTTAGCTTGTAAACACAACATGCTTTCAAAGTTTTAAATAAATGAATTGGTGGAAACAGCACAGATAAAATCACAGGCATCAAGTCAAATTCCAAGGTCATAGCAAAGCAGTGCTTTTGCTATTTTCAGCCTCTATTAGTAAACAAACTACTGTATTCTGAATAAATTCTATTTGAACATTACAGTCAAGTCAAAATGCTTTTAGAAACTAAAAGGCTCCATCTTTGGCAAGCTCTCTTTTTTGTAAAGAGATGCACTTTTATTCAGCATTTTCAAGCTATTTAATTTTCCTAACAGAAGGGTATTTATGTGTATTCCATAACTTCCTCTGACAAAAGCATTCTATTCATTACTTAAAGTCTATTGATGTAATGAGGGAGAACAGCCGTGTGCTATATGAGAAATTAGCGTTTACAAAAAAATTGATTATTAAAATACAATTATTTTTATAAAAAGACAAAGGAACATCTGTACTGAAGAAAAATTCTCATTCTAATTGCAAACACTGCTAGACAAAGACATCGCATCTTCCAGACTTTTAAATCAGGATTTTCAAGTTATGCATTCTTTTGTTCAGACACTTTCACTTTCCCAGTGGAAGGATTTTAAGGTCATTAGGAATGTTTTAGCATAATGAAAATCTTTCAGATTATGTCATGCAGTTTAAACACACTGATGGATTTGTAAAATTGAAACTGTGAAACACTGATATCCTCTCCCATCGCTGGCAATATACATAGTATAAGAATTTCAGACACTCTTTTTCACATACAGATGAGACCACAGTTGATTCAGGCAAAACCTTGCAGTTAATGTCTTATGTTTGTTTGGCTTCCAAGATAAGGAACAGAGCACCCTTTATCCTACCCAAGGCCGTTTCTTCCTAACTGCAGAGGACTGCTTTAAAGAATATAAGGTTGGACTTGAGGGTATTCACAGAGATGCAAAGGTTGAACCATCCCAAAGAGTGAGATTTACTGCCCCAGAGAGAGCGATAAAAGTTCCAAGGGTGAGATTTTTTTCAGATGGTGCATCAAAGGAATAAATATAGAAAGATTTAAATGTAGCATTGTTTTGCAAATGAAAAAAAGCAGCATAAATGATATTTGCTTTTCTTTGCAGCCTCTAAAAGGATGCAGACATAGTAGAGGCAATATGGGTAAATTCCCGGGGCTGAAAATTGCACACTGAATCAATTTTCACACAGTAACATTTCTAAGGCTCCTTAACTAACGAATGCATATCCTTAGATGGCAACCATTAGAAAGATCTAGAAAACACAAGGGCTAGGATATGACGGAGAAAGAGAAAAAATAAAGAGGGCACAAAAGTAGCAACAAAGAGGAAATGGGGGGTGGGGGGAGGGGGTAAGTGATACATAGGATAAAAAAAAGCAGTGCAAATGCAGTTGTAGGAGATGTTTGTCACCCAGGAATTCTTGCTGTGGCTTCTCATATTTATCTTTATTAAATTCTGAATTTTAAAAGAAAATCAGCTTCACGGAATAGTATTTTAGGCTGACTGCATAGCTTTCCAAAAAAGAAAGCAGAGCTTAATATGAATAAATAGGGCTAAAAGGTAACGGCTTTTGCAAATATTCTGTACATTTACTGGTTGTTATTCATAAAAGGCATGGAGGCATCCATCAGAATGCAGCCTTGAACCTTATATTATAGCCTGTCACCCCAGTAAATCTACCTTTGACAACTGAAATTTTGGCAAGGTTCCACTGAAAAATAACTGCAGAGAACCTGCATACAAATGCCTCTTAATTGATGGGGCTATTTAGAGCTAGTGTGAAGAAGGCATTTTTACTGTAACAAAGAAAACAAAAAGATAAATAAATATTTATCTTCAAAGAGCAGTTGTCAGCTGCCAAATCTCATTGTCTGAAATTTCTGTTACATATTGAATGTTTGAAACATGTTACTTTCTTTTAAACACTACAAGCTTTAAGGACAATGTTAGCTTTCAAATACTCAGTTGGGGGCATTTGATTAAGCTAATCTTTGTGCTTTAAAATTCATTTTTTCTAATCTATGTGTATTTTCTTGGACCCTGGAATGTACATTTCATTGGTGTGTTTTGTAAAATGAATCATGGGTTGTTGTCTTTGACAATGTGTTTTAGTTAATAACAAGCAATGACTGGAAACACATTTTCTGTATACTTAAATACTTTCATTGTATTTCTATCATAGCTGCATCTGTATTTTTGTCACAGATGCCAGACATCTGCGTTTTTAGAACATGTACCATCCAAAGCATAGATGACAAGGAAATGCAAATGATAGCAAAAAGAAAAAAGAGCATAGAAAAGCACACAAGCCACAAAAGCCACAAATAGCATAAACCAAAAGAAAATAATCACATTAAAATACAATGCAGATTTTCATTTCAAATGAAAAAAAAAATCAGCTTATCACTATTTAAAGATACAAATGCAATATTATAAATATGTAATATACATACCTGACCTCTTTATTTTCATTAACTCATGAAAAGTTTGAAAGGGGAACATTATAGAAGGACTAAACACAATATGAACATGTCAGTGAGGCCAGAAAACCATGCAAGTTGCAGGCCCATCCAAATCACCATTTTAGAAAGGTTATATGCTGCATATTTTTGGCGCCGATATGTCCACAGACAAATATCTCTGACTGGAGTGCTCTGGGTGGGGTGATGGGTAATGCTTCTTGCTGCACATCCAGAACAGATTTCAGAAGTCCCTGGATTAGTTGCAGGGTGTTGGCTTTACACTGCCACGCCAGACCTGCTATAAAGCAGAAATAAGTAGAGGACATTGCTGTCTGCCTGGGCTTGTTGCGTTATTTCTGATTGGAGGAGAGCGGTTTGAATCCTTGGCTTGATTGTTGTCTGTGTGCATGTAGTTGTCCTGTCAACAGCCCTCCCTGTGCCTTGTCTCGTCCAGTGTCTGTCTGCATCTTAAAACCTTCCAGACACCATCCCAGCCATCCAGTTCCCACACACCCAGTGTACCCAACCTTCTTCCTCACTGCATCTGTTGTCTCTGTGCTCAAGTGTCCTGTGTATCACTGATAGGCAGTGAGTCCCAGTTGTGTCTGTGGTGCTCTGAGCTCTTGTGCTGTGCTGTTAGTCTCAGTTTGTGTCTATGTGGCCCCATGCTCTGTGTTTGTGATGTGCAGTAAGTTCCACTTGTGTCTGTGTGGCCTCATGCTCTGTGTTTGTACTGTGCTGTTAGTTAGTTTGCGTCTGTGTGGATTCCTGCTTTGTATGCTGTGCTGTAAGTCCCACCGTGCATGTGTGTGTGTGCGCGCATACAGGAAAGTAAGTTGGCGTGTGAGAAGTTGTTTGTGTGGTGAGGTACACAAGGGTGCTGGTGGTGGGAGTTAGCAGTCATGGAGCTAATGAACACATTCTTTGTGCTGACAATGCTGCATGACACCCACCGGGTGAGCAGGAGGGCTGTGAGGAGGCATCTATATCATAGGGCCTATAGGTCCAGAATCTAGTTCCTGGACCTTTCAGATGAGCAGTGCCCCATCAGGTTCCATTTTCATAAGGCATCCATCCAACATTACTATCAGGAGCTAGATTCACTCCTTTGCTCTACCAAAGCCAGGGGCCAGCTCATGCCCAACCATCTCAAGATGACCACATCCCTCCCCTTCCTAACTACCAGTAGTTTCCAGTCTGTGTTAGTTGCCACTGCAGTTCTCAGCTAGTTAGCTGTATCACAATGCATCTCACAGTTTCTGAAAGCCTTCCTAACCCACAAAGCTAAATATGTAGCCTTCCCACAGACAGTACAGCAGAAGCAACAAACAATGCTACAATATCATGAGATGGCTGGGTTCCCATCAGCACTGGCCTTCTTAGACTGTATGCATATGGCCCTGAGAGATGTGGAACCTTACTAACAGAGACCAGGCCCGCACAGTGTAACAAACCTGGTATTTGTTCCATTTTCTCTCATCTATGCAGGTGACAGAAGATTCTCACTGAGAACATGGCTCCCGACCGCATAGTAGCACCATGAACACAGACAGAAGAGAACTACAAGGCCCATAGTCACACAAGGGCAATGATAGAGAGAAATTTTGGTCAACTGAAGAGTCTTTTCAGGTCCCTGAACAAATAGTTCTGTCCACATATGTGAGATCTTTCTGGCCTGTTGCATGCTCCACAATTATGCACTGCAGGGCAGACAACCCCTATCAGAACCAGAGGACACTGCACAGAAAAAGACGGATGCAGAAGTAGGGGTTCCAGTGTATGGATGAATATGGCAGCCATAGCAATGTGATTTGGTGACTAGAAATGACCTCATACACAGACAATTCATATGAAGGTGTGTATTTTTAAGCCAGTACATTGGACAAAAATGTGTCATACAAAACCTACCCACTCCCTACCACCATCCAGTGCATCTCCCCCTCCCTCTCTCTAAACCTACCCTCCCCTTTACACATCCCAACACACTACCACAAACTCTCCCAATCTCCCCCATATATTCAAACAAATTCCCACTCACCATCCTTCCCAATCTCCCCTCATCACATACCCCACCAAACCTCTGCACACCCTCCCTACCTATCTCCCTTCCCCCTTAACACACTCCAATACCCCCTTCCCTCCCACTCACATGCTGTACAATGAGGCCTCTGGGGTTATAGCCCTAATGCTTGCCACACCCCCCTCCATGTCTCCTTCCCCGACCTCTGCCCCTACCCAAAGAAAATCCCTTGAGCCTGACTAATGCTGTCCTGGATGGTATTCTACTGGACTCTGAGCTTCTGGAGTGCTCATTCAGCAGACTAGATCACTCAGCAGCACAATGGAAGAAGGGGAGGAATAAAAGATTCCCCATCCCACTGAGAAGAGGCCCCAAAATAAAGGTCTGAAGTAGATAAGAAGGCACAGAGGTTTGAGCACACCTAGCTATGCTGGTGATGGTGTTGGTGCTGGTGATGGTGGTGGTGGTGGTGGTGGTAGCTGCAGGAGTGGTGGGGAATTGATGGTGTTTTCTTGCCAGCAGGGTCTCTGCCTGATGGTCCAGAAGAAGAGAAAATTGATGAGCACACAGCCCAAGGGAGGTCTCCTCATCACAGCTATATATTCCTGCTGAGAGGCATTGAGATGGTAGATGGAGGTATCTAGGCAGTGCCATACCAAGCTATAATTGTGACCTGTGCTACTTGCACATCTGGCATGCCCCATACCTCAGTGTTTCTCCATGTCCATCCGGCTGCCCAGGGGGGACGCCACCGTTATAATGGGGGGCCCTCAGCACAATTTTGCTTGGGGAGTCCTCATTGTAACTTATGCCACTGCTGTGAAACTAAGATTGAAGCTTAGGCTTTGTATTTTGCTAAGGCAAGAGACCTGTGAAACTTTTTAAATAGGTGTTAAAGCTAGGTGGCAGGTCAAAAGGCCATTTTGAAAGACTCCTTCTATCCAGGCAAGGACTGATAATCACCCAGGAAGTTGGTCACAGCTTACTTTAGAAGCACAGGACAGGGTACTGTGTAGCAGCCCTCTTTTAATAAGTCTTGTTTCCCTCCTCCCCTGGGATAATCGTAGCTTTATAGGTACTTACACATCTTAAAGGAAAGGAGTTGCTCTCAGGTGCAGCTATTTATCCAAATCAGTCATACATTAAGGATCTGAGATTAATTAAGCTTCAGGCAAACAAGGTATATTAAACATATTAGGTACATTTCTATTAGTATAAGTATCCACAGCAACCCTAAGTAAGTAAAGAACTTAAAGATCTAAACACAAGCTTAAAACTAAGATGCAGACAGCAGTTCAGCAGCGAGATGGGGGCTTTCCAGTCTTTTGCATTGAGTGTCACATGTATGATTTTCTACCAGTAGGTAAGAGGTCTTATGTGTGCACTAGGTGCAAGGAGCTCTTTGCTCTCAGGGAACGAGTCCATTCTCTAGAGGCTAGAGTAGCAGACTTGGAAGACATAAGAAAGACAGAGAGGTACATAGACGAGACATACAGGGATATAGTCTTGACGTCCCACCTCCAGTCTGGCAGCATCCCTGTTGCCATGGAGGAGAGAGATCGCAAGACAGGAGAGCATCACCCTGGTGTGGCAGGAAGTGATCCTGTAACTAGGACCTGTCCTCCAGGTGATGTAAAACCCTCTCGCACCGAGGAAGTTTCTTCAGGGCCATGTGCCCATGAGGGAAGGGTTAGGACAGCTATTATAGTTGGTGATTCGATCATAAGGCATGTAGATAGCTGGCTGGCTGGTGGACATAAGGATTGCCTGGTAACATGCCTGCCTGGTGCGAAGGTAGTGGACCTCATGCGACACCTAGATAAGGTCTTAGATAGTGCTGGTGAGGAGTCTGCTGTCTTGGTACATGTCTGTACCAATGACATAGGAAAATGTGGTAGGGAGGTTCTGGAGGCTAAATTTAGGCTTTTATGTAGGAAGTTGAAATCCAGAACTTCCAGGGTAGCATTCTCCGAAATGCTTCCCGTTCCATGCACAGGACCCAAAAGGCAGGCAGAACTCCGGAGTCTCAAAGCGTGGATGAGCCAATGGTGCAAAGATGAGGATTTTAGATTTGTCAGAAACTGGGTAACATTCTGGGGAAAGGAGGGGCTCTTCCAAATGGATGGGCTTCATCTTAACCTGGATGGAACCAGGCTGCTGGCATTAACCTTTAAAAAGGAGAGCAGCTTTTAAACTAGATAACAGGGGAAAGCCGACAGTCACCCAAGAGCGCATGGTTCGGAAGAATATATCCTTGAAGAATACTACCAAAAGCAGAGAGGTTCCAAAAAAGAGTAAAGTAGCCCAAATGTCCTTGAGTATAGAACAGGCAGAACTTAAAGATTCCAAATTACCCATGCCTACCATTAGCCAGATTAATATGAATAAAATGCAGTCTCTAAAATGCTAGTATGCAAATGCTAGAAGTCTAAAAAATAAGATGGGAGAGTTAGAATATATAGCACTAAATGAGAGGTTAGATATGATTGGAATCTCAGAGACATGGTGGAAGGAGGACAACCAGTGGGACACTGTGATACCTGGGTACAAACTATATAGTAATGATAGAGCTGAACAAATTGGTGGAGGAGTTGCGCTCTATGTTACAGAGGGCATTGAGTCAGAAAGGATTAAAGTTTTGCAGGAAACAAAATTTGCTGTAGAATCTCTATGGATTGAAATTCCATGTAAAAAGGGGAAGGCGATGCAGTGGGGGTGTACTATTGTCCGCATGGCCAGAATGAACAAATGGATGATGAAATGCTCAAAGAAATCAGGAAAGCTAACAAAAGTTACAGCACAGTAATAATAATGGGTGATTTCAATTACCCCGGTATTGACTGGGTCATTGTCAAAGCAGGACATGCTAGGGAGATAAAGTTCCTAGATGAAATAAAGGACTGCTTCTTGGAGCAGCTGGTTCATGAACCGACCAGAGGGGAAGTCATAATGGACTTAGTCCTTAGTGGAACACCAAATCTGGTGCAAGAGATAAGGGTGTTGGGGCCACGTGGCAATAGTGAACATAGCATGATCGTGTTTGATTTATTTAGTGGAAGAGGGATGGTAAGGAAATCCACAGCACTATCTTTTAACTTTTGAAAGGGAGACTATGATAAAATGAGGAAAATAGTTAAGAAAAAACTAAAAGGAGCAGTTGCAAAGATTAAAGACTCACATCAAGCTTGGGTGTTGTTGAAAAATACTATCTTGGAAGCCCAGACCAGCTGTATTCCATGCTTTAACAAAAGTGGAAGGAAGTTCAAAAAACTGCCAGAATGGTTTAAAGGTGAGGTCAGAGAGGCTGTTGTTGCCAAAAAAGAATCTTTCAGAAAATGGAAAAAAAGAGACAAATGACGAAAACTGGAAACAGCACAAGCACTGACAAGTTAAATGCAAGGCATTGATAAGTCAGGCAAAGGGAGAATTTGAGAAGAAGCTTGCTGCAGAAGCAAAAAGGCGTAATAAAGAATTTTTCAAGTACATTTGTAGCAAAAAAACCTGTGAGAGAGTCAGTTGGTCCATTAGATGATAGAGGGATTTAAAGGGCACTAACAGGCGACAAGTCAACAGCGGAGAGATTGAATGAATTATTTGCTTCAGTCTTTACTGAGGAAAATGTAGGGATGTTACCCATGACTGAAGTGGTATTTAAAGGTGCTGAAGAATTGAAGGAAATATCGATACATCGGGAAGATGTATTACAACTATTTGATAAACTGAAGAATAGCAAATCACCTGGACCGGAAGATATAAATCCAAGGGTGTTGAAAGAACTGAAATATGAGATTGCAGACCTGCTATTAGTAATCTGTGAACTATCTTTAAAATCATTTGTAATACCTGAAGATTGGAGGATGGCCAATGTAACACCAGTTTTAAAAAGGGTACCAGGAGTGATCCGGAAAACTACAGTCCGGTGAGCCTGATGTCAGTACCGTGAAAAATGGTAGAAACCATCTTAAAGAACAAAATTGCTGACCATGTAGATAGCCATGGCTTAATGGGAGACAGCCAACATGGCTTTAGACAAGGAAGATCTTGTCTTACTAATCTGCTATGTTTTTTTGAAGGTGTGAATAAACAGGTAGCCAAAGGTGAGTCGGCTGATATAGTATATTTAGACTTTCAGAAAGCCTTTGACAAGGTCCCTCATAAGAGACTTTTGGCAAAACTAAAGAGTCATGGAATAGGAGGCAGTGTACTATTGTGGATCAGGAACTGGTTAAAAGATAGAAAGCAGAGTGTAGGGCTAAATGTCCAATTTCCCCAATGGAGAAAGGTGAATAGTGGTGTACCCCAGGGATTTGTGCTGGGTCCTCTGCTTTTTGACATATTCATAAATGACCTGGAAAAGGGAATAACGAGTGAGGTTATCAAATTTGCAGATGACACAAAACTATTTAAAGTTGTTAAAACCCATGAGGATTGTGGAAAATTGCAAGAGGATCTTGATAAATTGGAAGACTGGGCATCAAAGTGACAGATGAAATTTAATGTGGACAAGTGCAAAGTTATGCACCTAGGGAAGAACAACCCAAACTATGGTTACACAATGCAAGGTTCCACATTGGGAACCACCACCCAGGAAAAAGATTTAAGCATAATTGTGGATAACATGTTAAAACCCTCCACCCAGTGTGCAGCTGTGGCCAAGAGAGCAAATAGAATGCTAGGTATCATAAGGAAAGGAATGGAAAATAAAGCAAAGGATATTATAATGCCTCTGTATTGTTCCATGGTGCGACCGCACCTTGAATATTTTGTGCAATTCTGATCGCCGTATCTTAAAAAGGATATAACATTATTAGAAAAGGTTCAGAGAAGAGCCACCAAAATGGTAAAGGGGAAGGAAGGATACCCCTAGGAAGAAAGACTGAAAAGGTTAGGGCTCTTCAACCTGGAAAAAAGTTGGCTGAGGGAAGGTATGATAGAGGTCTATAAATTAATGAACGGAGTGGAACGGGTAAATGTAGATCGATTGTTTATGTTATCACAATGTATAAAGACTAGGGGATAGGCAATGAAGCTACAGGGTAAACTATTTAAGACAAATAAGAGAAAATATTTCTTCACTCAAAGTGTAATCAAACTCTGGAATTTGTTACCAGAGGATGTAGTAAAGGCTGTTAGTGTAGTGTAGTGTAGCTGGGTTTAAAAACGTTTGACAAGTTCCTGGAGCAAAGGTCCAGGGTATCAATGCTTGACCCAATACAAGCATTGTGGAACCTGTGTCTTTTGGGGAAATTGCTAAGTACTGTGGTGACGAGGCTGCAGCAGGACCTGGGAAAATAGCCAGAAATGAAACTTTTTCATCTGAGTGGAGGAATATCTCAGCCAGGCATACGTATAAAACTGCAGGCAGAGAAAAAAACCACACTAGCAGAACTACTGAGTTCACACCACACCCAGGCTCCATGGCAATACAGGGTGGAGATAGGAAGCACTGGTGGGTGGAGCCAGAAGGGGGAGGAAGCTTACACACATTTAAGCTCTCAGAAACAGAGAGGGATAGAGCAAGGCACAGTGCAAGTGCAGGAGCAGCAGCAAAGCACAGGGCTGGAGCAAAGCACAGTGCAAGGCACGGGAACAGAGCCAGCCACAGCAACAGTAACAGGACGTCCAAGAGAGAGGGACTAAGGAAGCTGACTACAGGCCAGCTGAAAAGAAAGCTCACAAACCAGGCTGAAGAGAACAGAATCTTCAGGAGTGAAAGGCAGAGAGTGTCCAGGGACCAACACAGGAGAAACTCTCAAAGCAGCCGGTATACAGGAGACTACTCTTCAGAGTGGCGCCCCTGCTGTGAAGACACTGCAGCACAGTTTGAAGGTAGGAGGGATAGCCTTGGGAGAGCGGTGGATTCTAGCTCAGACACAGAGGCAGCCCTAGAAGACTCTGAAGGAGAAATTACCCTTTTTAAAAGACCTGTGAGAAAGACTGTTCCCAGAAGCAAGGTGAGACAGATAGAACCTTTGAAAGTTTTACTCAGAGGTAAAAAGCCTTGCAGCCATTTTAGAAACTCAGAGGAGAGAAAGAAATCTCATTGGGAAAAGTTGTTCACACTTTTAAAGAAAGTTAAGCCACAATTCTCAGAAGCAGATACAAACCCAGAACCTTATGAGCCTGATTATGAAGATATGGAAACGGAGCCCAGTATAGTGGAGCAGGACTCTGCTGATTCTTTAATGGATTGCTCTTTGTGTTTAAAGTCAGAGTGAAAGGGGGCCAACGGTTTTTAAGCCAGAAAAACCAGGAGCCAAAGCAATTAATGGTCCTGATACTCTGAGGGCTGGAAACCTGGGAGGTAAAGATGAGGTAAAGAGAATTGCTAATGAGAAAGCTAAGAGGAATGTTCAAGTGTGAAGTGAATGTGTGGAAGAAATAGCTGTGCTGTTTGTAATACAGACAAGCAGGAAAAAGGCTGTTTTAAAACCCTGAACAGTTGAAGGGAACTGAAGTGTGCTAGACGGTAATAGGAAGCAATAAGCACTGGTTTCAACTGTGGCAGGTGAAGAAAGAAAATACTTTTCTGTTCTATGTAAGCTGATGGAAGCAAGTTTATTTGTCACTGCAATGTTTGCATGATACCTTTTTGGGTGAAGAAATACCCTTCCTTTGTGTTGTCCTGTTCAAACTTCCCAAGAAGAATTGTTTGCAAAGTTTAAACCATAAAAAGAATAAATTTCCTGTGTTCGCTTCTAAAACCACTCGGACTGCTTTATTTGCCCACAACTACAATTCCAGAAGCCTTCGCTCTGGGGCTAGAGCATAAAAAGAGACATTAGATGGCACGCTGCCTCCTATAGGCAACCGTCTAGACGGGGTGCAGCGCCACAGTACATATGACCTAGATTGGCCACTGTTGGAAACAGGATACTGGGCTTGATGGACCTTAGTCTGACCCAGTATGGCATATCTTATATTCTTATGTTCTTAAGCTACTCTACCCCCTAAAGGAGAAATAACCAAATCAATTTGGTATGGCAAATAACTTTTGCAGTCTCTTTCATCCTACTGTGTCCAGTGCAATGGCTTCTCTGTAAAGCGGACACTCCATGTGGGGAAAGGGTAACTGTTTCCTTCTTGGTGCTTTTTCCTTCTTTTCCACCACTACCGGGATCATTGCAAACTTATTCTTGCTACTTTTTAATAAGCTTATTTCAAACAAATAAAATCATTAAAACCCATTCAGGATGTCTATAATGCATTTCAACGCTAATCTAGCTTTGAGAAGGATTCTATCTTGCATCCCTCCTCAAAAGGTCGTCACCCGGGGCGGAGCCTGTTTTCTGGTCAAGATGGACGTGTAAGAGCTGTGATCTGGTGGGCAATAGATAAGATTCTTGACTTCTGCAATCTTCAATCAAATAGTTCCTACCTAATTTGATACCATTCAATCCCGGATATTCTGGGCCCCAAACAGACACGGCTGGATTACCAAGTATCTCAAAATGCTAGTGCAAAGAGAACCGAGATGGAACCTCTCTCACCTCACAAGATGGCGGTCATCTGAGATTGTCCCGAGACCTCACAGGAGCTCCTGGCTGAGATTCGGGCAGTCAAAGATTTGGTCAAAGCTAATGGAGAATCACTATGTGCAATTCAGGAAGATATCAATGCTTTCCAATCTTCTTTGGAGTCTATTATGGCTCATTTTGGGAAGGTAGAGAATGTGGTGGCTTCACATGGGGAGTGGCTCGAGGCCGTTGAGAAGCAGGCCAAGTTGATAGTTCATTACAAAGAGAGGTGGAAGATGGTAATAATCGCTCTTGGAGGAATAACATAAGAATACTAGGAGTTCCTGAGGGAGCAGAGGGCCCTGATATGGTGTCCTTTTTGCAGGCCATGATTCCAGGTGTGTTAAAGTTGCAGTTTGCTATGCCGTTCGAGATCGAGCATGCCCATAGAGTGCCTACTGAGTCCATGGTCACGAGCAAGCATCCGTGCCCAATCATCTTGAAAGTTTTACGTTTTCAGCAAGTATTGCAAATAATGGGAGCAGCCAGAGCACTTTCAACTTTGGAGTATCAGGGACATAAACTCCTGTTCTTCCCGGACTTCGCAAAGGCGATGGTGGATCGGAGAAAGAGTTTTCTGGCACTGCATCCACACTTGGTACAACTGCAGGCTCATTTTGGGCTGCTCTATCCTGCCTGCATGACCAAGACTTTTGATGATCCCGGGGAGTTATATGAATTTCTGGAGGATAAGAAGTTGGTGGTGATGCGGTGAAAGTCACTTTGCAACTTTTATTTGCTATAGTTCTATGGCATTTGCTATTATGGGCGTTTGACTGGTCTGGTAAAAGCGAGTCATCCACGCAGAAGCGACATTTAATCATGTAACATTGCTATATACTGGGACATACATTCTGTCTCTTTTGAAGGAGCTTCAGGGTACTATCCTGGTTAAGATGTCTCTTTTGTTCTCTCTCTCTCTGTCTTCTTTTATGCTTTATGTTGTTTGTTTGTGATGTCTGTGGTGGTTGGGAGAGCCTTGGGGTTTGGAGGAGTGGAGTGGCCCTTGTTCACTGGGTTGGGTCTTCTAGGCTATAAACTGATTCGAAGAGGGCTGCCCTGCCATGCAGTACTGGTTTTCTTTCTTTTTTTTTGGGGGGGGGGGCTTTGAGAACATTGCCTTTACTCTTATTTAGGGAGGTGGGAAAAGCACGATATTCTGAGTGATGTAGAAGTGCAGAAGTACTAGGTCATTTGTCCTCTGTGTCTGTCTTGTCCTGGTGGGCTCACCCACTAACTTTTGTGTGTTATATAGCCCCCCTGGGTTTAGGTGGTTTTGAGGAGATGTTTTTTTTCAGAATTAGGTGTTCTTATTGTGATCATATGACAGGGCCGGGGCTAAAATGTGTCTCATTTGTTGGGTGCAGCTAACACTTTGAGGGCACTTAAGAAGTTGTTCTACAATGTAAAACTAAATGCTACAATTTGGTATGTTTCTGAATCATTTGACTATCAACCTGAGCTATATTGTCAGTATGCTTTCCTTTAAGATCGTTTAACTGAATGTTAAGGGCATTAACAATCCCATTAAGAGGAAAAGATTCTTCTGTATGATTGTCCTAACAGTCAGTCTTATTGGGTTTCAATATGGAACCATATTAAAGAGGTACTGGGATTCCGGGCCACTCTCTACTGGTCTGGGGTTGTTTTTCAATCAGCAATTGGCATCTCGTTGTTACAGAAGGATTGTCAGTTTTAATTGACTTCATGTTGGGAGTGGCCCTACATCTCATTATTTCTAACTGAAAACATACAGCAGAGCTTAGTTGACGCGAATGGTGGAGCACTTGTGCTTATGCTACATATATGCTCATATACCATGGTGTGGTAGTTCTCTTACAGCCTCCTCTTTTCTTAAGTGGAAACTCCTACAGAATTACATCTCTAAAGCACAATATGAGATATAGTAAGGGGTTATTAGACAAATCTTCTCATTTCCTATGTAGTGGAGTGGTTGCTTTTCTATAGCCCTTGTAGGCCTCACAGGCTTGCAGATGTTTTGTGTTTCTTTTATATCGCCCCTGATGATCACATGCTGATGGGAGGGACAGGGTGGGGTGGGTTGTGATTAGCCTTTTTCTTATCTCATGTTATAGAGAAGAATTGTGTATTAATTTACTGTAATTTGGTTTTCTCGTTTGTATTTTGTTGGAAAATATAAATAAAGAAACTAAAAAAAAGTCTCCACTCAGCCAGCTAAAACAGTTACAATATGTTCAAAACATATGAAGACACATTTTAGAAAGAATCTTTAGGGGGTAGATGGCACATGGAAGTGAAAAAGAAACTGAAATTTCAAGTCAGTTTTAGAAGAACAGGTGGCATATGTATGGTCGTTGTAAAATGACATATTTTTCCCCCTTGACATCACCAGCTGACAGCCAAACTTTTCAGGGGCCGAGACCTTGTTCCTTGTCTGCATAGTCATTGAAAATGAGGATGTCCTTTACCTCCCTGGAGGGTGCAGGGCACCCCATGCTACAGCACAGAGAACTTAGGAGAATACCTGTAATGCCCTAGTGAAGTATGGAAGCCTTTCTCACACCTCAACCCACATCTCACTGGGAGCCACCTACTTGCACAATGGCACAAATTGTGTAGGCACATAAACATGAAAATCAGAGCTGGCCCAACCATTAGGCAAGACTGAGTAGTTGCCTAAGTCAACAGCTTCTGTGGGCAGAAAAATGAAGCAGTACTTAAAGTGAATAAATAGATCATGACAGCAGCACACACTGACAAAGCAATCAGCACAGTCTTATACCTACAGGGAGAGTAGGCAAATGCATACCTACAAAACAATTTCACCATTGAAAACTATAATGGCCAATGATGCATTCTGACAGAACCGGTGTGGGAACTGTGATATCCCGATGATCATGATTGTAGAGATGAATTGTCAGAATATCAGGTATAGGTTGAAGGGTCACCTAAGGTGCCCAATCCCTTAGGACCAGATATTATGGAATTGCCATGATCAGTCCTGCTGCAGGTCAAAGAGCCGCAGCCCCTTTCCCTCAACAACAACACACATGCACACACATGCACATAGGCACACACACACATAGCTGCACTGGCCCATGCTATAGCATGATCAGTCAATCTATGATATACACCAGCTGGACAGGACTCCACATGATGAGAGGGCAATGCAGATGATGTCATTTTGCTATAGTGCTACATCTTCCCATCTTCTGATTGTGCAGAATATCAGAACATCAGAATCCATGTTCCCAAGTTAGAGATCAGCAGGCCACAGATTTCCAGGTCAGGGTCTATAAGGAAACATGCAAGATCACCTAGGAATCCATTGAGGGAGTATATTTCATGTGCAGCTGGCTGTAATCCATCAGTGTGCATCAGAGCACTAAGCACCTGGAATACCACCATTATCAACCCCACCACCAACTGTATTTGCACCTGGCTACAATGCCTCCGAGGAAGAGGAAGAAGACACCATCAGCAAGGAAAAGGAGAACAGCGGCAACAGCAGTGACACATTTTCAGAGGAAGGAACCACTTCAGAGGCCGACATGGCAAAAGAGGGTGACCACTTTAAGGTTTTGGACTCCTCTGACAAGGAGCAGG
This sequence comes from Ichthyophis bannanicus, assembly GCA_033557465.1. NCBI lineage: Eukaryota > Metazoa > Chordata > Amphibia > Gymnophiona > Ichthyophiidae > Ichthyophis > Ichthyophis bannanicus. Next base: position 436,396,064 of record CM066032.1, read on the forward strand.
GAGGATTACAGGAGCCTCTTCTCCCTCTCCAGGCATCAACAGAAGAAGCAGCAGGAACAGTGGCTGACCAGATGTCCCTTCAAGAATGGGGCTAGGACTGGATGTTGGGCAGGAGAGGGTGTGGCCAACTGTTGCAGATCCACATGTATAGGGGGAGGGGAAGGTTATGGTGATGGGGAAGGTAAGGAATGGGAGGAGGTAGAGATTGTTTGGGGGTGGGGGAGGATTTGGAGGGATAGGTTGTTGAGGCAGAGGTGCTGGAAACAATAGATGAGGAGTCAGAGAGGGGAGTGGGCAAGCCTGATTTGTCCAGAGCCTTGCAAGAACACAGTCATATCTCATCTTTAACACAACTTGCATGCTGTTCCTACTTTTCCTTCCATTATCCACCACCTATTGTTGAAACCTTCCCTGCACCTAGGCCTGATGTTAGGGCAGATAGGGCCCGGTATTTAGCTATGCCGGCTAGGCGTGAGTACAGCACCTAGCCATCGCCGCCATCCTCTCTGGGTTTGGCACACATGTCTGGAAGCCACAGAGCCTAACCGGGTAGCAGCAATATTGCACTGTTGCTCAGTTCGCTTCTATGGGTAAAGATAGGCCAGCTTTTGCTGCACCTATCTATTACCCATAGAAGCTAGTTGGATAGTGTTACAATATCACTGCTATCTGGTTAGGCTCTGTCACCATCCATTATATGCCCTGGAATGCCCACGACACACCCCAATACTAAATGGTTATTATCGGGGTGTGTAGGGGAGAAGATCAGGAATCTTCAGTGGCACATGTTAGTGCCATTGAATATCCCTTTGAGCAGTATATACGCGGTTTACAGGGCTGTAAACTCTGTTAATGCCTTTTGAATATCACCAACCACTATAATCCTCACTGCCTTTACCCATGATGGGAAAGTAAGTGCAGTGCCTTTCCAGTGATGCCTGCAGTGGTCACCAAAAGTGTTTTTATTTTTTTAATTCTTTATTTACGTTTTCAGGCAAATTACAACAAAAAACCCCAAAAAGTTACAATTAAAGTACTACATCTCTTTGAACATAAGAGCAAAAAACAACAGGGCTAACAGCCTACCCCAACACCAACCCTTCCCTCATCATGCAATCATCTTAGATAGGGACTATAAAAAGGAAAAAAGAGGCTTACAAGGACTATGGAACCACCAAAACTGTCCTATACCAAGTACACACATGATTGATTGATTGATTACCCCTTAATTCACTACATATTGTGCTTTTGATTTATAACCATATAGGGGGTTCCATTTAAGCAAGGTAGAAGGCATAGGAGTTGCACCATAATGTGGCATCTGCTCATATTTACAACATTGACATAAACGATTCCACCATGTGTGCCAGCTGAGATCTGCTTCATGTTTCCAATTGGCAATTACGAGATGCAGCGCCACTCCCATCATAACGTCAAATAGGAAATGACATTCCCTCTGTAATGACAAGATGCCAATTGTTGACTGGAAAACTATAATAGACCAAGAGAGAGTGGCCCTGAATCCCTAGACCTCTTGGATTCGGTTCCAAATCGAGATCCAGTAGGACTGAACATTAGGGCAGTCATATACCACATGTCTTAGAGTGCCAACATCCCTCTGACAAGACCAACACACATTTCCAATTGACTTATCCCACTTGGAAACCTTTATCGGGGTAAAATGAGCTCTGTGTGCAAAGAAAAATAGTGTCTGGGAGATAGAGGCAGATTGAGAGACTCTGATTAGTTTGCCCCAAAACGTCCCCCATGATTATCCCCAGTATCATGCTCCCATATCCGCTGAGTGCCAGTAGAGTGTGGGGTGGGACGATGGGCTACCAATTGATAGTAATAAGAAGCCACCCCTGAGGCCTGTTGGGCTGTGCCTGTGATATTAAGTAACCCCCATTCTTCAGGTAAAGATATGATATCAATAAGGGATTTCTCTATGCAATGTCTCAACTGAATCCACTGGAAGTATAAGGATTTAGGCAAGTCAAATTCACGCTGTAGACCCACAAAAGGCTTCCACCTTCCTTCAAATATCAGTTGTCCTATAGACCAAATGCCCCTGCTAAACCATTGCTTCCAGACAAACGGACTTTGATGAATTTTTAAAAAAGGATTGTACCAAATAGGAATAAGCTTCGACAAGCATTTCTCTTGAGGGATTACACTTGCTAACTGCTGAAAAGCTTTTTGGGTGTCCATTATAACCCTATGGAACTTCATCCTCTCTGAAGACACCATGCCAAGGAGGAGACTCAAGGGGAACAGAGCAGTCAATCTCTCTTCCAAAGTAAGCCACACTGGGAGTTGTCCCTTATCCCTCTCCACCCATCTTGAACCCTGTTTTAATAGAAAGCGCAGTGGTAGGCCTGAAAATCAGGAAAGTTCACACCCCCCTCCTCTTTTTTAGCCTTAAGCTTTCTAAGAGCAATTCTAGGTGGTTTATTTTTCCATAGAAACTGGACAAGAGTCCTTTCCACTTGTTGGTATGTTTTATCTGAAAGGAAAACTAGCAGCATTTCTAACACATAGTTCACCTTAGGAGTGATAGTCATTTTTATCACTTCAAGATGACCCCACCAAGGAAGATAGACCGGCGACCATCTTGCAGTCATATTTCATACCGTAGAAAGGAGAGTCTCTTCATTATATTGCAGAGTTTCAATAAGTGGGTAACAATAATGAACACCTAAGTATTTCACCATTTTGGGTTCCCATACAAAAGGGTAATCGTTCAAGTCCGCACTACAAACTCGTGAGTTTAAAGGAAACACTACAGACTTTGTCCAATTCATTTTATATCCTGATAACCCTGAGTATTGTATTGGTCTATCAACTCTAGAACAGCCAGAATTGAACTGGGCATAGTGAACAACAATAAATCATCAGCATAAGCAGAAGCTTAATTTCCATACCAGCTATGGGCACACCTTTAACCGCAGAACTTTGTCTCAACAGTAGGGCCAAAGGTTCCAAGGCCATATTGAAAAGGATAGGTGAAAGGGGGCAACCCTGACGGGTGCCGTGCCATGCCCTAAGAAAAAATCTCTGGACTGAGTCGCATTCACAGAAATATTAGCACTTGGTCTCGCATTTGGTTTAATTTGTTTAAGGAATCCCTCACCGAAGCCAAACCACCTCAAGACTGCAAATAAGAAAGGCCATTCCAGGCGATCAAACACTTTCTCTGCATCCAACAATAATCCCACCAGCAGGCCCTCCACTCCTTCCGCTCCTTCCAAGACATGGCAAAACACTCTGGCATTGTCAGCTGTAGAGCGTCCCTCAGTGAAGCCACATTGATCCGGATAGATCAAGGATGGAATTAATTTAGAAAGACGACCGGCCAAGGTGGCAGCAAATATTTTATAATCTGCGTTTAATAACAAAATTGGGTGATAGTTGCTGACCAGCTGAGGGTCTCTCCCAGGTTTTTCAAGAACTACAATGTTCGCAGAGGCAAACGCTCCAGTCTTGGCATCTGCTTCTGAAAGAAGCCTATAGTATTGTTGAAGATATGGACCTAGCACATTGGAAAAGGTTCTATAAAATTCATCTGGAAGGCCATCTGGTCTGGCAGCCTTTTCCATTTGCATAGAATTGATGGCCTGGATAATTTCCATGACCATGATCTGCCTATCCAGAACTGCAGCTGTTTCCTGATTCAGAACAGGCCTCTGAATATCGGCCAGTAATCTCTCAAAAACTTCCTCAGAGAATTCTATCTCTGGGGAGTACAGCTGAGCGTAGAATTGACGAAAGGTTTCTGCAATTTCAGTTCTGCTACAATCAATTGTTGCACCTTAGGATCTCTTAAAGCAGCGATGTGAGAAGCTTCTTTGTGACCTTTTAACAAGTTAGCTAATAACCGTCCGGCCCTATTGCCTTCCAAATAATACCGCCCTTTCTGCGCCTGAATATTCTGTGAAGCTTCAGTAGTTAGGAGCGAGTTATATCTAAATCTAAGACATTGTACACATATCAGAATGTTAGGATCAGTTTTCCGACCTATGATGTGTTCCCCCGCTTTGATCTGCCTATCCAAAGCTTCTAGTTCTGCTTTACGTAGTTTGGCCTGTCGTATAGCAAATCTGGTTGTGGTGGCCCGTATGTTAGCTTTGAAACCCTCCCACCAAGCCCAGCCTGAAGTGTCCGGGGTAAATTAAACTGAAAATACTCCTCTATAGCCATTAGAATAGTTTCACGGAACTCCTGATTGCTAAGAAGAGTTCTATCAAAATGCCAAAATGTATGAGATGGGCAGCTCGCTGAGTCTAATAGGGAGAGTGAGATTGATCAGAAATATGAGCCACATGAATATTGGATTCACTGATTCTGGAACATAGTCCCTTAGAGACTAGGAAAAAATCTATGTGTGATACCGAGTTATGAGGGAGAGAGAAAAAAGTGTACTCCTTATCAACAGGATGCTGCAACCGCCATATGTCTACCAGAACTAATTCTTGTATTAGTGACAAAAGAACAGGATGTGCTTTGGGGACCTTATTAGTTCTCACAAGACTCCTGTCCAACAAGGGGTCTAGCGTGAGGTTGAAGTCTCCCCCTATAATAGTCGGTATCTGGACACCTGCTCCAAAGCTGCTATGGAGCTAAAAAAGGTAGGGCAGTTTATATTGGGGGAATAGATATTGATTAAGGCCAGTTCAGTGGATCCTATCTTAACAGCCATTGCCCAGCACCCTTCAGTATCAGATCTGGTTTGCAGCACAGTAGGGGATAAAGATTTCCTTACTAGAATGGCTACCCCGTTTTTCTTATGATTAGCAGCTGAGAAAGCCATGAGTGAAAAGGGTTCCATATCTAATTTTAAAGACTCCTTTACATTCAAATGTGTTTCTTGCCGAAATAGGATGTCTGCACACTCCTTGCACCTATATAAAAAGATATTTTTTCTCTTAATGGGATTGTTAATGCCCTTAACGTTCAGTGAGACTATCTTAAAGGAAGACCTAGTGACAATATAGCACACTGTGATAAACAATTGTTACAGAAACATACCAGGATGTAACATATAATTTTATATTGTTAATCCACATCTTTAAAGCACCCAGAATTGAAACAGCATTAATAGCCCGAGGAAAACAACACATGGAGAAGTGCCACACCTTAACCATAGCCCTTACAGAAGATCGCCCAAAAATCCCCCACATGATTCTAAACACCAAAAACCATCAAAACTCTGGGGGGCTATTCCGAACTCTAAACTAAGTGGGTGAGCCCAAAGGGACAAGACAGGCACGGAGCGTATAACTAACTAATTCACTTCAACTCCTCTGCCATGTAAGGCTTCTTGCGCTGACCACTGCCCACAACTAGAGTAACTTCCCAAACACTGAGGCTCTAAAACACTAGAGCAAAACGGCCCCTCCCAATACACTGTAGACTTATGAGGGCCAACTTGTCTTTCAATGCCCCGACGCCCCCAATCCAACCCAAACGCCACAGATGATGAGAAGTACAAAAGAAAGAGAACAAAAGAGGACAGTGTGACCAGAGCAATACCCTGGAGTTTCCCCAAGAGAGCCACATTGAATGACAACTCTATATGATTCATATCATAACTTCACGACCTCAGATCTAGTCAAAGTGCCGATATAAGAGAGACTAGAGTACTCTGAAAGCTTATGTCCACTGCTGATTGCAAGGCAAGGTTTTTACCGCGTCAACACCAGTTCTTTGTCTTCCAAGAAAGCATGCAACACCCCTGGATCGTCAAAAGTTCTAGTTTGATTATGCAGCGTGACTCTCATGCGGGCAACCTGAAATGGGCCTGCAGCTGCAACCTGAAAGCAACCTGAAATGGGCCTGCAGCTGCAACAATCATGGAAGCAGCACAAAGAAACATTTCCTCTGGTCTACCGTCGCTTTCGTAAAGTCTGGAAAAAAGAGGAGTTCATGCCCTTGGTATTCCAATGGAGAGTGCAATCTGGCTGCTTCTATAATTTGTGTGACTTGTTGAAATCACAGAACTTTTAGAATGATTGGGTGTGGACGCTTGCCCAAAACCACGGACTGAGTAGGCACCCGATGGGCGCCCTCGATCTCAAATGGCATAGCAAACTTCACTTTAACATACCCGGGATCATAGACTGCAAAAAGGCCATCATAACTGAACCTTCAGCTGCTTCGGGAACTCCCAGGATCCTAATGTTGTTTCTCTGAGCACGGTTGTTACCATCTTCCAAATCTCTTTGCAATAACCGGATCAGCTTTGCTTGCTTCTCAACGGCCCTGAACCGCTCCCCATGTGTTGCCATCACGTTCTCCACCTTTTCCAATCTCACCATAATCAACTCCAAACTGTTTTTTTAAGGCATTGATATCCTTTTGCATTGTGTTCAGTGAGTCTCCATTTGGTTTAACCATGTCTTTAACAGCACAAATCTGAGAAAAGTTCCTGCAAAGCCTCAGGGCAATCTCGGATGACCGCCATTTTGTGAGGTGAGAGACGCTCTATTTTAGTTCACTTTGCACTGGTGCTTTGTGTTCCAAGACACAGTGGATCCCTTTACAGCAACAGGATAAAATCAAAATAAACTTAACTATCTAATTTCTCAACATACAGGGGTGTCTTACATGGAGCGGTGGCTTCACCCCTAAAACAAAGACATGGAGAAGGGTGGCCTGAACGGAGCGGCAGGTGCACCTACACTTGCCATCTTACTGGGCAGACTAGATGGACCATACTGGTCTTTATCTGCCATCATTTACTATGTTACTATCCAAACACGTCTGTTTGGGGCCAGACATATCCGGAGTCGACTGCTTCCAAAATAGGTAAGATCCACTCTATTAAAAGCAGCAGAAGTCAGGATTCTTGACCTTCCTCTCCGAAGCATATCTTCCACACATCCATCTTGCTCGAAGTTAGGTTTCGCCCCCCAACAAAAGTGCTTTAATGCCATGCTGTTGTGTTGCTCACCTCCCAACAGCTGTAATGCAGCAATGGTGTGACTGATGCCCTGCCAATGTTCCCTCTATATGGCATTGTGTAATGCAGGTGTAGTGACCTACACTGATGCACACCAGTGGTCAGGCTATTCCCTAGGCAGCACCCTGCTTTTGGAAGTGAGAATTTCCTCTTTCACAGAGTGACTCATTGGAGAAAATATGGGATATTTGACATGGATTAGTATTAGTCTACAACTGTGTTTTGGACGTGGCAGTTCTTCACGCCAAGTCTCTGCAGTTGAAATCATCCCACCCTTCCTCAGATACAGACATTTTTCTGATCTATAGACCTTCAGGGAATTGGTCTCAAGTCATGGAGGATATGTTTCTTCAAGTATGCAACATGTCATGCAATGTATTTCCACCATGATTCTGGAAGATAAAAAAAAAAACTACACCTAGAAGTCATTTCTCATCCTGAGTTTTTCTCATTCTTAGCTTTCCTGAAAGAACTGGATCTCAGATTAGAGAATAAAGGGAGTACACATATTGTGAAACATCAATTAGATTTAATTATAATGGCATCTGACCTGAAGGAAACAATATAGTAGAAAACTGGGCATCCTCTGCATTAATTTATAAATTGATCATAGGTGCCTGTCTTTATAAAGTAAGCTAAAAATAGGTGCCTTCTTGTCCTCATAACCTAGGTGCCTTGTTATAAAATTACCCCCTTATGAGCTTCGTGTAGAGAAGTATGTACTTGAAACGTGCGCTGAATCCCTATTCTGAAGGACTCATGCATGTGAATAGGCACACGCATGCTTTGGATGGACGCTATTTTGCAAGCATGTACATAAGTCTCACCTCACATATGTTCAATTGGGGTATGCACAGAGGCAGCACCTGGGCAGAGCCCAGGAGTGTCCAAAATCTACATACTAAAGTTATATAATACTATGATTTACATGGATCACTGTGTTGATCTAGGTGCAGGCAGTGCACCTGCGCTTGACTTAGACATGTCCGATACCCCTGTTCTATACAGTAAAGCATACACATACTTTATTTAATAGAATGGATCGCAAATATGTGCACTGCAACCTGATTTGCCTGTGTGCACGATTATAGAATGATTCTCTTAATGCGCATTAGCAACCACTTTAGATGCATAGCCACCTTATCCAAAGTGCTGGGGAACACTCCCAACCGTTACCACAAAGGTTTTGCAGCTACTATGAGTCATGATTTCCAGGTATTATTTTAGGTATAAACCCTTAACTCAGTTTAGTAAATAGTACGCCTGGAAAATATTCTGACAGAAAAACAGGCAATAATCTGAGTATTTTTTCTCACAGTAATAATCAAAGCAAAACTAGTTTTGGAGTTTTGGTTTGATTATTGTTGCAAATCCCATGGATAAAAACAACAAGTGGTGTTTGCACTAATTTGAGCAATTTAATATTTGACCTCTTAATTAAAGAACCTTAGGAAAATAGTGTTCTACTTTTTCAGTCAGTTGAGAAAAAGTTCTTTTGTTTTAGGAACTAAATTATAGTCCTGAGAAATGATTGTTCCTCTTGCAATGTCTACTCCATATACCTTGTTAGCCTTATTGACCAACATCCCCCACATTCATTTACATTTTAATTATCTTCTTTAAGTATAAGTATATTGCTTCCAAGCACTGCATGGTATCCTTGCTCCATTACGCTACACACAATTAACAAGATCTATCTATAATTTGCTAATTTTAAAATTCAATAGCTCCAAATTACCACCAAGAATGCAAAGATCAAAATATCTTCATGAATAAGTTCATTAATTTCCTCACAAAATGATGGAACATTTTGTAAAAGTCTACCACTATATTCAATAACATAGAAGGCTTAAATGAATTGTTTTATTTTTGAAACATCATTTATTATATAATAGAAGAACTTGTTACAATCATATAGTAAAAAAAAAGATCTTTGTTAGATTACTATCATTAAAGATCATGCACCAAAAATATTTAGGGTGCATGTTAAAACTGGTATTTGACCAATTAATAAAGCTAATAAGATGCAGAGCATGCATTCAGTAAAAAGTCCTGCTTTAAAGTGAACATGGATCATTCATAATGTGCACATTTTCATTTATACATTTTTGCTGTTAATTAAAGGGACAGCCATTCCGGGCGGTGTTCTATTTGATGTTCTTCGGTGCGTTTAGGATAGGCAGTGTCCAATTAAACCCGGGCTTTGAGTGGCTTGGGTATGTTGCGACAACATGTGCAGATGGAAGGAGGGAAGCTCCGTATCCTCCTGGCCAAATATAAGACGGACCAGTTGGGTAACAGGATGTGGGTGATTTTGAAGGCGATTGAGGGCCTGCCGACTTGCCCGGTGGCCAGTTTGGGATCTTATTTGGTGGAGCAACTGGATACTGGGGGCTTACTGTTTGTGCATATGGATTCACGCAGTTTGACTCATTTTCAAGTGTCAGCTGTACTGCGAATGGTGCTGCGGCGCTTAGGCGAGGACCCTAGTCTTTTCGCCCCTCATTCCTTCCGCATCGCAGCAGCAACCAGTGTGGCAGCTGCCGGATTGACAGATCATGTGATCTGATGCATTGGCAGATGGTGTTCCCAGGCTTTTCGGGGCTATGTGCGATTATGAGATTGGGGGTGGGGAGGCAGTTGCCACGGAGTGTGCCTGATTGTTTTCTCCCTTTGCTGATGCGGAGCAGAGTCGCCAGTGCTGTTGGCTGATTGGTCATTCTTTCATTCACTGAACTGGCCAGCAAGCAGTGTTGCGACGGCTGGGGTGGAATTTGGGTCTCGATCCAGCGGTGGTGCCGTTCTATGGCTGGGCGAGCGTGGGCCGTGTTGCACCCAGCTTCTGCCTTTGCTGTGGCACCATGAGCAGGTGAGGAGTCATCAGTCAGTGTTACTACTCCATTTGGGGAGTAACAACCTTGTCTCCTGGACATGCAAGCAGCTTATAAGAGCTGTGAAGAGGGATTTGGGGCCAGTACTGTAGATGATACAGGATGTGGTGGGGTTGTGGTCCAAAATCATTCTAAGGCCTTCCTGTAGGGATCAGCGGCGCTGGTCAAGAGGGCTAGCCAAGATCAATCGCCAGATTGGGCATTGGATTTGTGAGCACGGAGGGTATCAGATTATGCATTCTTGGGTGGAGATGGACTGTGTGGGCCTGTATTGGCAGGATGGAGTGCATTTATCCCCAGTAGGGCTGGATTTGTTACTCAATGATTGGCAGGAAGCCTTGGAATGGATGGTTAGACAGGATGCACACTGGTCGCAGCTTTTGGGGGTGGCGCATGGTTGTTGACAGGCACCTGCACCGGTGGCGGGATCCTGGAGGTTTCTGTGGTCCAGAGACTGTGGGCACTACTTGGGGCAGGGGCGGGTGCCCCCGGCCCAGACAACTCCTAGCCAGCCTTTGCTAATTATATGGTGAGATCAGATTTATTTATTTATTTATTTAACAGTTCTTCTATACCGCTCTATTTTAGATCAGAGCGGTTTACATTCAACATCAACCATACAACACAGGGACCCTGAGTTGTATTTACAATAAACAGGAGATCAACTTGGAAGTAACTGGGGGGAACTATGTACATTGTATAACAGATGCAGGGGGGCAGGTAAGCTTGCCGTTGGCCTGTCCGTTACGGAGGCGGAAACAATTTCACCTTGCTAATAGCATGGCTGGTGAGGTATCAGATCTGCTATTGGGTTGTTATGATGATGATGCTTGGATTCTATTTGGTTGGAAGTTATCATTGTTAATAAAACTGTGGCCAGTTTATATCCAATTTTGCCTGTCTGCAGTTTTTGGGGAAAAGGGGGGGGGGGTAATTGAAGAGGGGGAGGAGTCTGATATGGGGGGGGGGCAAGGCGGGGGAGAAGGGTGAAAGGGAGAGCACCGGATCCGGGTTGCCTCAGTTAGTGCTTGTTAGGGGAGGCCATGCTCAGGAAAGTTGAAGATGTCCAAAAGGCTCATCACAAAATCAAGAGATGGAGAGAGGGCAAGGATAGAGTATACACTATCGCTTTATTAAATATTAGCTTGCCACTTCTGTTGGAAAGCTTACATTTAACAGATAATCTCATGCTAGTGATAAATTAACCACAATGAATATGCATGAGATAGATCTGAATGCACTGCCTCACTTCCACTGTGTGCAAATTGATCTCATACATATTCATTGTAAATATTCTAAAAACCAGACTAGCTCTGTGTGTCCTGAGAACTACTGGACTCGGTAATAAAGAACTAATGTGCTCATTATCAACTTATTTGCATATTTTGCGGTGAGGGATACCACAGGACTCATCGCTGTCACCTATGCTTTTTAACCTCTATAGATGACCATTGTGTGACCTCCTTAGGAGCACTGATATATCCTTCAGTTTTCTGCTGAAAATATTGTTCACTTTCCTTCGCAGACCATTCTGATGTTTTTCCTAAAAGTAGTAACACCTGAAAAGAGACAGTAGTTCAGTTGACGACATAAAACAAACTATTCCTGAATTTGAAAAAAAAAAAAATCACAGACAATAGTATTATCTTGGATGTTCTTTCTTTTCAAGGTCATATGTTAATTTTGTGTCACATGATCCCAATCTGTACAGAGATTCATTATCTGGAGCTCATTAGATTCAGGGTGAACTTTAAAACATAAATAAAATCAGTGGAGAAGACTCTATTGTTTTGTTTGTGTATTTTGCCAAAGTCAAAACCATTCTTGGCATCTTCTATTTTTCATTCAGTTTTCCAAGTGATGACTCTGCCCATTCTGTACTACTGTAATTCTCAGAGGCAATTTATTCAAATGTATTAGTTTTATGCATATCATCACTGTCATGAACCTCATTCTTAAGTCAGGGTATGTGTAGTATGATCTCAGTCTCTCAAATTTACTGCTAATGCTCACCATAATACTTGCATTGTGTCAGAGAGCTGCCTTCTGGAGTTCATAAGATGTAATATGTATGGGTAATTTGTCAAGATGTGACTGGAAGTTCTTCTTTACCAGGCCGGTGACTGTCAATATGGTAGGAAATATTTCAGTACCTTTCTGCAACATCTCTTATGATGGGTCTGCTGGTGATTTTCCTGAATCATTTGAAGTTTTTCCAAAATGTGCAGTACGAATTATCATGGACTGAAAAATCACTGATCATATCACTCTTTATTATTTTTTTTTAGCTTTCTGGCTCCCAGTGAAGTTTTGCATCCAATTTAAATTCATTCTCTGGTGTGAAAAATATGATTTCATAACAACTAAGTATCTTATGAACGTCTTACCAGTCAAAATATAGCTTATGTTTGAGTAACCAAGGTCAGCTGAAATGCCCATTTTACAGCTGTATGAGAAACTTTGCTCCTCTGTTGGGTGCTCTCGCTGATATGCTTAAGTATTTGTCCAGTAAGATGAATGCAGAAGCTAACTTAACAGTTTTTAGGAACAACATCAAAACATACCTGCTTAGCTTAGCTTTTGAAGGCATTTTATGATCTATTCTATTGTGAATTGTTTTAATTTGATACTGTATCAAGTTTGCAATGTTTATTATTTATGTTTGAGTGTAACTCCCTATAAAATGGAAACATAGAAAATTGGGCAGACAAAGATCATATAGCCTATTTGTCTGTCCCTGCACACTAAGCTCTACAATCCATGCCTGTCCCTCACAGATCATCTGTGCTATTCCCATGCTTTCCTGAATTCAGATACTGTCATAAAAACATATGAAATGCCATACTGGGTCAGACCAGGTCCATCAAGCCCAGTACCCTGTTTCCAACAGTGGCCAATCAAAGTCACAAACACCTGCCAGGTTCCCAAAAAGGCATACAGGTTCAACAATGCTCGGCCTGGGGTAAGCAGTGGATTTCCTGGGTCCTCTTTAATAATGGTTTATGGATCTTTCCTCCAGGAACTTGTCCAAACCTTTTTTAAACCCAACTACACTCAACAGCTTTTACTGCATCCTCCAGTAATGAATTCCAGAGTTTGATTACACAGTGAATAAAAAAAACATTTTCTCTTATTAGTCTTAAATTGGCTAAATTATAGCTTCATTGCGTGACTTCCAGTCTTTCTACTTTTTGATGGTGTAAACAACCAGTCTACATTTATCCGTTCTATTCCATTCATTAATTTCTAGACCTCTATCATATCTCAGCCATCTCTTTTCCAAGTTGAAGAGCCCCAACCTTTTAAGCCTCTCCTCATAGGAGTATCCTTCCATACCCTTTACCATTTTTATTCTTCTTATCTTTACCTTTTCTAATTCTGCTATATCCTTTTTAAGATACAGGAACCAGAATTTCACACAATATTCAAGGAGTGGTTGCAACATGGAATGATACAGAGGCATTATAATATCCTTGGTTTTATTTTCCATTCCTTTCCTTATGATACCTAGCATTCTATTTGCTTTCTTGGCCACTGCTACACACTGGGCAGAGGGTTTCAATGTGTTATCCACGATGACGCTGAAATCTTTTTTCTGGGCAGTGGTTTCTAAGGTGGTACCTTGCATCGTGTAACCATAGTTTGGGTTGTTCTTTCCTAAGTGCATACTTTTGCATTTGTTCACATTAAATTCCATCTGCCATTTGGATGTCTAGTCTTCCAATTTATCAAGTTCCTCTTGTGATTTTTCACAATCATTTTGCATTTTAACAACTTTGAATAATTTTGTGTCATCTACAAATTTGATCACCCCACTCGTTATTCCTATTTCCAGGTCATTTGTGAATATGTTCAGAAGCAGTGAGTTCAGCACAGATCCCTGGGGTACTCCACTATTCACCTTTCTCCTTGAGAAATTTTTCCATTTAGCCCTACTCTCTTCATTCTATCTTTTAAACCGTTCATGATCCACAACAATACACCTGGACCCAATTCTGCAAGCCAACTAGCGGGGCTGTACATCCTGGCAGGATATCCAGCCCAGCAAGCCACCTGCACCGTATGCCACCTCCTGGCCCCCTGCATGTGCAGAGCTGCTGTGCATGCTGTGAGCAACGGGGACAGAGGGTGGGCAGGACCAGCTCCCAGATATACAGGGACATTTCCAGTCACAGCCCTGCATGTCCAGGGATCGCTGAGGGGGGGGGGGGGGGGTTGGCCAGCTTATTCCGCCTTGGAGGTGGAATAAGTGCAGGCTGCCCCTCCAGATCAAATAGTAAGCTCCCAGCAGTGACGGTGACAAGCAGGGTGAGTTCCTGCTGCCAGATCCGAGCCCTGGCTGCCCTTGTCGGGGTCAGGTAGCGGGAAAACATGGGCTCAACGGCTGTGGGCAGTGTGTGCCACAGGGAGGATGCCCCTGCGGCGATGCAGGTGAATGCCAGGCCATCTCTCAGGTCCCGATCCTGCACATATGGAACCGTCTTGCTACCATTGTGGGAGGAGTGGCCTTGTGGTTAGGACAAGGTACTTCAGGCCAGAGGGCCGGAGGTTCAAGTCCCACCTGGGGACAGCAATCTCAGGCCGGAGGGACTGGGATTTCTAGTCCTATAAGGCACTCCTTGTGGTCTTGGGCAAGCCACTTAACCCTCCATTGCCCATGTTCCCTGTAAGTATTAGCGTATGTGTGTCATATCCCCTCGTGATAAATATATCTCCCAATTGACCACTTTGACCCAGTGAAAAGCAGGATATAAATACAACTAAATAAATTGTGCAGAATCGGCTGCTGCCGGCCCCATCCTTTTTGATCCAGATGGCCTGCAAGTGCCACTACTGGAATTGGGCTCTTTGTCTCCAATACTATGACTTTTTAATTTCTCCAAGAGGCTCTCATAAGGGATCTTGTCAAAGACCTTATGAAAATCCATGTACACTATATCAACTGGTTAACCTTTGCCTACCTGTTTATTCACACCTTCAAAAAATATAATAGATTAGTAAAACAAGACTTTCTTTGGCTAAATCCATGTTGGCTTTCTCCCAATAAACCATGACTATCTACATGTTTAGTTATTTTAATCTTTATAATGGTTTCTACCATTTTGACCAGTGCTGACATCAGACTCATCAGAATGTAGTTTTCCGGATCAACCCTGGAACCCTTTTTAAAAAATGGTGTTACAATGGCGATTCTCCAGTCTTCCAGTACTACAGATGATTTTAATGATAGTTCACACATTACTAATAATAAGTCTGCAATCTGATATTTCAGTTCTTTCATCACATTTGGATATATACCATCCAGTCCTGGTGATTTGCACTCTTCAGTTTATCAAATATTTAAAATACATCTTCTGATACATCACCTTTATATACCTTTTCAGGCATGGATAACTTCCCTACATCTTCTTCAGTAAAGACCGAAACAAAGAATTCATTAATTCTCTCTACTATGGCCTTCCCCTTACTTAGTTCCCATTTTACTTCTCTGTCATCCAAAGGTTTACTGACTCACTCACAGTTTTTTTTGCTACATATGGACTTGAACAAGTTTTAGTCATGCATTTTTGCTTCCACGGAAAGCTTCTTTTCAAATGTTCTCTTTGCCTTCCTAAGCAATGCCTTACATCTAACTTGCCAATGCTGATGTTGTTTCCTGTGTTAGTCATTTGGCTATTTTTTTCCATTTCCTGAAGGATGCTTTTTTGGCAACAGCAGCCTCTCTGACCACACCTCTAAACCATGCTGGCAGTTTTTGGGCCTTCCTTGCACTTATTTATTTTTTTATTTTTTAGTGCCATCAAGTCAGTGCTGGCTCCTGGCACCTCTGGGCTTTTTTGGCAATATATCACTGGAAGTAGATTGCTACTCCATTTCTTCTGAGGCAATGAAGGGTAAAATAATTCACTTGAGGTTGCAAGGAGTGCTAGTTGGAATCAAATCCTTGATCACCTGGGTACTAGGCAATTGCTCTGATCACTGGGCTACTCATCAACTTTTCTTGAAGAGTGAAATACATCTGGTGTAGGATTCCAAAATAGTACTTTTTCACAACACCCATGCTTGATGTAAACCTTTAACCTTTGCAATTACTCCTTTTTGTTTTTTTTGTTTAACTATTTTCCTCATTTTATCATAGTCTCCCTTTTGAAAGTTAAAAGATAGTACTGTGGATTGTCTTGCCATCCTCCTTCCATTTATAAAATCAAATGTGATCGTGCTATGATCACTATTACCAAGTTGCCCCCAAATCCTTGACCAGCTAGTCCAAGAACCAGCCATTTATTTCATCTAGAAACTTTATCTCTCTAGCATGTCCTGTTATGACATTGACCCAGTCAATAGCAGGGTAATTGAAATCACCTATTATTTCTATGTTGTTCTTTTGTTAACTTTGTTGATTCCTTTCAGCATTTCTTCATCCATCTATTCATTCTGGCCAGGTGATTGGTAGTACACCCCCACTACCATCGCCTTCCCCTTTTTTTTACATGGAATTTCTATCAATAGAGATTCTACAGTATATTTTGTTTCATACAAAACCTTAATCCTATGTGACTCAATGCCCTCCCTAACACAGAGGGCATTGAGGGCACAGAGGGCATAAAAGGCAGGATCACATTCAAGACCATACTAATGACCTTCAAGATCATAAACGGACTCGCCCCATCTTCCTTATCCAATCTCATACTGATAACCCCCCCTAATAGATCTAGAAGATCTCATGCCGCCAATAAACTAGTAGTCCCAAAAGAAACGACCAAGTGTTGCCAAAGCACAACGAACAGGGCTTTTAAGCTCGCCGCACCTAAATGCTGGAACACCCTTCCACACAGTATCCATGATATCACCAATCTAACCCAGTTCAGAAAAGCCGTGAAACATTACCTCTTCCTCTTACATTACCCTGATGACAGCACCACTGATCACTCACCATCCAGCTAGGCAAATCTATGCAAATGTCCAATGAATTCGCATTGTACAGATGTAAATAGTTACCCCAGTTTCTTTCCAAGTTCCTATTCCTGTTATTTGTAAACACAAATCAAGTCATTTGAAATGTGTATGTAAAATGTTCCATGTAAACCGCACTGATGGAAAATAGCGCGGCATATAAGAAAATGAAAATAAATAAATAAATAAATAACTCCTCCACCAATTAGATCTACTCTGTCATTATGATATAGTTTGTACCCAGGCATCACAGTGGTCCTCTTTCCACCAGGCCTCTGAGATGCCATTAATATCTAACCTTTCTAGTGCTATATATTCTAGGGGGTATGTTTACTAAACCGTCTTAATGTTACCGGCATTAGTTGCAGTCTTACTGTGACGAATGCCACTAAGGTAGTGGGCGTTCTGGTCTTACGGTAGCATTTCAGGTTATCGCGCGATAAAGTCCGTTATAACGCAATAGAGGTAGCCGTGGCACGTTAACGCGTGTTAGCTTTAATTAGGCGCGCTGACCTGTAAACACAGCAACAGAGGTGTAGCACACTGGTTAATACAATGACTGATGAAACAGGGGTCATGAGTTTAAATTAGTGCTGCCAACAAACACACCCTCACAGTGCCGTAATCTAAGGTGCCACATAAGGCGCCCTATAAGGCACTCCAGAGGGCACATTATAAAGTGTGCTGTCCGCCAAGGCACCTTATAATGTTTCCTATAGGTTGCCTTATAAGGTGCCTTATAGGGTGCTTTATGAGGCACCTTAAGGTTACAGCACAGTGAGGGTGTTTTTGCTGGCAGCACTAATTTAAATTAAAAAAGGAAATGCCTCAGACAGCCCTACAAATAACACCACTGTGAGATCAAACCCATGATCTCTGCCTCCACAGGCAGTGAAATAACCAGTGGGCTACATATCTATAGCTACTGACAAGCCCCTGGCTGGCTACAGAAGGACTGCAGGTCACCACACAAACTGTCTGCTGTGGTTACCAGGATAGGGTTAATCCACCCGTACCCATGATGCACTGCACATGCAGATCATCAGTCTACAGATGATCATAAGATGGGGTATGCACCCCCACAGCACCTCGGCCTGGTAGAGAGAACTGACCATGTGCGTTACTGGCACAGAGTAGCTACAGACCGACACATTGTGGAGGTACTGTGCTCACCCTGAGGGCAAGGTGGGGTGCCCAGCACCAGGTCCACAGCACCTGGCTTGCCTGAGATTGGCTCTCCTGCAGGTTGCCATCATTGCTAGTGTGTGATAGGTAGTCCTTCCGGACACACCTAGGATGTACCGGTGTCTATCTGTATTTCCCAGTCACGTTTATCCCTTGGGGACTATGATGTACCTAGAATAGTATATATCTTGTGTGGGTGCCATGGTCACATGATTTATGATGAGGGAGGAGTAGCCTAGTGGTTGGGGCAAGGTACTTCAGGCCGGAAGGTCAGGGGTTCAAATCCCACTAGAGGACAGCAACCTTGGGCCGGAAGAACTGGGATTTCTAGTCCCACAGATGCTCCTTGTGGTCTTGGGCAAGCCACTTAACCCTCCATTGCCCATGTTCCCTGTAAGTATTAGTGTGTGTGTCTCATATCCCCGCATGTTAAATGTATCCCCCAATTGTGTTGTGACCGCTTTGATTGAAGGATAAGGCGGTATACAAAACTGTCTAAATAAATAAATAAATAAATTTAAGTGAAGGAAGGTGTTTGGACCCATAGGCGGATTATGTAGCACCACCCAACCCACCCACTGGGGCTCAGGGTGGGGGAAACAGGATCTCCCATCAACAGATCCATATTCTACATTCCTGCAATGGTGGCAGTAAAGGGGACTATCAACCCCAGTTCTGCTGGGGGAACAGGCACCCTACAGGGCAGTCACTACGGAGCTGTATGCATCCATAAGGCAATGGCAGAAAGACAGTAGGCCTAGAAATGCTCAGCTGCCCCCCCCCCACCACTATCTGACATTCTCCAGCAGCAAGCACAGTGAGTTTCCAGCCGCTGCACCCTGCAAGGTGTTCCAGCCATACACATATTAACTGCAGACAGTCTGCACACACCAAGAAGATAAGTCAGTGATTGGGCCCCAGAAAAGAGATCCCACAAATATCACTTGAGAGAAATACTATATAACACTATGGGGGAACCTAGACATGCCGTGGTCACTGCTCAGTCAGGGTGAGAGTGACCTCCCAGCAGGACATGCTGTGGCCACCCTGTCCGTGCAGGGTTTCACTAGCGTTGGTGTCCAGACCCGGATTTCACAGCGTTAGTGTGCCTGGAGCCTCTCCCCTCCCACTCTCTGCCAATTGACCCCTTCTCTCTGCCCTCTGGAAAGCCTTACTCCACCCTTCAGACCCGGATTTCATAAGGATTTTAGTTATATGCTTATTAGAACATATGTAAAGAGTTGTCATTTGGAATGAGTAGAAATAAATTTGTATCTTCTACCTGCAGTTTATTTAAAAGTAGCAATAAGTTTTAATAGTTGTCAAGAAGTCTCAATATGTAAGGATATATTCAAATTGTAAGATAGTTCTCTTTAAGAAGGCTGCTCCTGTAGCAATATGTGGAATATGAATTTTTGATAGAATTGATGACTGAAATTTCTGTTTTATAATATACATTTTAAAATAATGTGGAACCTGGGAAATATTTAAAATTCTTGTCCAGTGAATTCCTTAAAGCCTGAGCAAGTAAAAATATTTAGAGGTGGATGGCTGATGAAATATATTTTTAAACTACATGCCCATATTAGTGGTGGAAATAAGAATAAGATTACTTTCCTTTTTTCTTGTTCTTTTAGATTTGCTTATTTTGGAGATAAGGTTTTATGATTGATTTTGCAGCCATAGCGTGTTTGTGCAGCTAAGGTTTTTTTTCCTTGCTATCTGTTTGGGTTTGTACTATAGTATGGAATAGATTCTCTGAGTCAATGAATTGGGGGAATGTGCTGTACACTGAAGTAATAACTGGAGAAGAACACAGTATAGATAATAACAGCAACTTGACAGGACTGTATGTTTACATTAGCTCAGAGCACAGTGGCTCAAGGCCTTCTTACCAGATAAACTTTGTTAGAGAAACTCTTTAAAAAAAATTGGTTGCAGTTACAGTACAGCATGAATGTAGCTAATGTCCATCTATACAGAAAGAACAACTTGGATTCCAATAGGCTGCAGTGTTATTGAAAAATAAATATGCATGATTGTGATTTATTAAATTATGTTCAAGATTATTTTACGGGGTTCTTAGATTTGACAAGTGTGATAGAGAGGGGAAGAAAAACCCAAAACAGTTCACCATTTTTTTATTTGTGTTTGTACAGTAACTAAGTTTAATCTATGATGAGTTAGCATATCCTGGTTAACAGAGAAGGTGTGTGTTGAATGCAAATACAAATATGACCTCTGAGACCTCTTAGAGCTTCTTATATCTGCAGAATAAGAATCTCTAGAGTACATATTTTAATTGTTGTGAATGATTTGGAAGGTGTTTAAAGGAGATGCAGATACAAGTTAAAATTTGATTGCTTATCAAAGTAAAAGCAAATTTATTTGATTAAAAGGGGAAAAAACAAGTACAAGGAAAAAGAAAATTAAAAAGGAATGGTATACAATGGATTCAGTCTGGAGATGCAGATTATCAAGTACATTTATGTGAAAATCTTGTCATGAAGATATCATGGTTTGTTTTCAGTTCATGATTTCTGATTAGTAATATCGATGTCTGTTATTATTTTTGTTTCTTGTACAAGAAATATAATAAGTCACATGTAATATTAAAGAAAAAATCTTTAGATTAGGGATTTAGCTTTAACAAGTAACAAATAATGAGAGATACAATTTCATTCTAACAAGTGAGTTAAGTAATTAAACCAAAGTGGTAAATGTGTGCTACATCACATCCATGAAAATGTAAGCCAACGCTGGTGGCTGTCCCTGACTATTTTACGCTACCTGCAAGAGTCTATTGGATTGTAAATGCTCATATTTTATGTTTCAATTTGTAATTATGAAATGACCCATGCAAAACTGATGTTATTATGGAAGTATGCAACAAACATCTTGTCGCTAATAAGTAAAGCAAAGGTATTCTAATATCACAAACCCCAAACCTGATTAACTAAATTATAGTATCACTGATTGAGATAGATTAAAGGTATAAATAAATTTCCCTGTACAAGAGATTAATTCATCCTATATTATGTTGTTTGTGCTGAATAAAGTGTTAACAAAGAGAAGTTGTAAACAATGACAATCAATAACCAGGGTATCCCGGAGGCCCTTCTCCTCACCCAATGTGTCACACCTACACACCCCTTGCGAGTTTTACCTCTATGCCCTCACCCTATTGGAATAACAAAACACACACACACAAATTTCTGTAACAACCTTTTTTGGTCGCAGCTTTATTAACCAGATATAAACACCGGCCCACAACCCGGGCCAAACATTTTTAAACATATCCATATAAACATAACCCCACCCCGATTCCGGACAATGCCTCCCACCAGCCATGTTATTAGCAAGGTGGTGCATCATCCTCCCCCCAACACTGTTGCCTGCCTTGCCATGTTAGTAGCAAAGGCCGGCTCCACTACCCTAGTCCGGGCAGAGACCCCCAACTGAGATGTCTCGCCCCACCCTGGGGAGCATTTCACTTTCCCCAATGCGCCTTCATCTGTTTCAGCCCTGCTGTCTCGGCAAGCACTAGCTTTATACACTGCCCCCACAGCTACAACAACCCATCATAAATCCCACCACATAACAGGGAGGGCGGGAGGTACTTGCCGCCGCCGCCAAAAGCCTGAAGGGAAGCCACTCACCGCGGTCTCCCTCAGGTTCCACTCACCCCACCCACCCACAAGAGCCAATGAAATTGCCCCACACCTCTGATGTGGGGCGATTTCAAAAGACACCATGCGTCCTCACTCCCTCCCCCCTCCCGCACAACGAGCACGAGGCCGAGGACGGGGCCCCGGGAACCCAGTTACTTGTGACCTTGGGACCCGGCCCTGCGGCTTCAATCAATAACCAGGGTAACCTATAGGCCCTTCTCCTCACTCTATGTGTCACACCTACACACCCCTTGTGAGTTTTACTGTTATGCCCTCACCCCATTGGTATAACAAAACACACGCACACAAATTTCTGGAACAACATTTTTGGTCGCAGCTTTATTAACCAGATATAAACATCGGCCCATAACCCGGGCCAAACATTGTTAAACATATCAAACATAACCCCACCCCGATTCCGGACAATGCCCCCCACCAGCCATATTATTAGCAAGGTGGTGCATCATCCTTCCCCCAACACTGCTGCCTGCCTTGCCATGTTAGTAGCAAAGGCCTGCTCCACTACCCTAGTCCAGGCAGAAACCCCCAACTGAGATGTCTCGCCCCACCCTGGGGAGCACTTCGCTCCCCCCAATGCGCCTTCATCTGTTTAAGCCCCCCCCTCCCCAGCAAGCGCTAGCTTTATACACCGCCACCAGCACAAGGTAGCCTACCTATCCTTTTGCTGCCCCCACCAACAAAGCTGCGACCAACAAACCCCTCCAGTGCCTCCTGCCAATCATTTAACAACAAATCTTGTCCCACTGGAGAGAGGTGCAAACCATCAGTGCGATATAAACCCACACATTTCACTCCGCCCAAGGATGCTGCACCTGTAAACCGCTGGTCTGCTGAACCCAGAGCCCAATCTGTCTGTTGACCTTAACCAGGCCTCTAGACCAGCGATGCTAAGACTGGCAAGAAGGGCATGGAATGATGTCTGACCAGACAATCATTGCCCCAGGCAACAATTCCCACAGAAAAATGATGTCTTGTTGGGCAACATGAATAAAATTTCTGCAAGACCAACTGGAAAGATCGTTGCTGCCCAGATGAATCACCACTCCCGCTGGCCGCTGCCGCTGTCCGGCCCTCCGCTGCACAAACGGTAGCAGGTGCCACCAGCGCATGCCACGCTCGCCCATCCATATCAGCTGAATACTACAGGTCTCCATGCCAAAGTGCACTCCAAGAGGGCACAAGATGGCCCTGCGCTCCACCCAGTATTTGTAGGAGTGAACTATGATCCACCACTCTCCTGCATGGACGCCATCTGTAACAACATCCAGTGGACTGCAACCAGCCGGAGACTCTGCAAAACGAACAAAATCATATCAGTGCCCCCCCCTACGCTACCCCTTCCCCCCCATTCTCCCCCAACCGCCCCACCCCCGGCAGACCCCCCCCCCCCCCACCAATCCACAAGAAAATTGACGAGCACATAAGGAACAGACCTAACACACAAAAAAAACCAACGAGAGCTAATTCACAACTTCTCCGGGCAAACATAATTCACACAGCACCCAAACGCCACCTGCCAATCCACTGAATCACCTCCCCCTCGAGCCCAGCCACCGCTGCACTAGTAGCAGCCCCAATCCGAAAAGAATGTGATGCAAACTATTTCTCATCACAGCCAAGCCGCCGCAAAGCCAAACGAAGTACCACAGTAAACTGAAACTGTGTCACAGACTTACGTCTTCATGCAAAAATAAGTAGCCCATACCATCGGCCGACGGTGCAAATACAGAAACAAATTCTGTACCGGGCAGGAGCACAAAGCGGGAAATGCATTTAACACTACCCACCCACCTTTTCCAAACTGGTCAGTTTTAGAATGCGGTAGAAAAATGTGCACTTGTGTCACTGTCAGGACAACATGTTTGACGTCCAATCCCCTAAATGCCTCCCTTTTCTTTGACCGTGGCACAAGCTCACAAATGCGAAATGCACCAAAAAAGGCTGTGACAAACAGCACCCTAAATAACACTGACTTAAAATCAGAGACCGCCACCACTGGCATCACCTCCCAGATACGCACAAGCAAATCATGTGACACTGGGTGATGCCAATCTTGCAACTTGGGGCACCCTTTTTCCCACCCCACCAACAGGCGTCACACTAAAAAGGAAACTCTAGGATTGCCCCAACCTGCAGCCTTACTGAAAAAGTAAAACCCAGCTAACGCTGAAAGGACCACCGACCTGGACCAGCCTTCCCCTTTTGCCCATACTACAAACAAGCCCAGCATCCTATTGGCCACTCTCCCCCACCCCAACCGTTCCCCAGCAAAAAATCACGCACCTTGGAATATCCACACAGATACGATGACCTTGTCCCCTGGGCAACTGATGCACGCAACAACTCCATCACTCCAGGGTTCCAATCTGCCAAAGATGATCTGGGACCGCCAAAGCTGCTTCTTCTGCCCCTGGGGCCAACAAACGAAACTGCGACCACTGAAAATGGGACAAAGCATCAGCAATTGAGTTCTGTATGCCCGGCACATGACGCACCCTGGCAGTAACATTAAGACCTAAACAAGCTAATATGAAGACTCTCATCAGAGCCGCCACCCGTGGGTACTTGGGCGTGTGCCTATTAATAATCTCAACCACCACCACATTGTCACTCCAAAACTCAACCCTCCTATTCTGCAACCGCTCGGGCCAAACCCAGAAAGCCACGACAATGGGAAACAATTCCAAAAATGCTATGTTACGTGTCAACCCGGAAACTTTCCAAGCAGACAGCCACACCTCAGCACACCACACCACGACGCCTGACAATAAATTCGGAATCCGGAACTACCCGCCGCATCACAAAACAGCTGCAAATCTTCATTCTACACTACGGGCAACTGTACAACCGTGCAACCATTGAAATCAGATAAGAATGAATCCCAGACCCGCAAATCCTCTCGCATCCCAACAGATACACAAATAGGATGATAAGGATGCCGAACCCCCACCATCACCAAAGACAGTCGCCGTGCGAAGGGGTGCCCCATTGGGATAACCCGACAGGCAAAATTAAGATGGCCCACCAATGACTGAAGTTCCCTAAGCGTGACCTTGGAGGAAGACCCCACAGTCGCAACCAAACCTCTGAGCCGTTCAACTTTTTCCGCTAGTAAGCGTACTAACATCGCCACCGAGTCTATCTCTACTCCCAAAAAAGAGAGGCATGTCACTGGCCCCACCATCTTCTCCTCTGCTAATGGGATGCCAAAGTCACTGGCCATCCCTTGAAAGGATGTCAGCCAGGTGGCACAAGTCTCAATCTGTCCAGGACCCACAAGCAAAAAATCATCCAAGTAATGAACAATGGAGAAACACCCCATCCGCTGTCCCAAAACCCAATGCAAAAAAGAACTAAAGGCCTCGAAATAAGCACACGAAATAGCAAGCCTATTGGCAAATATTTATCAAAATAAAACTGAGAATCAAACTGCAAACCCAACAATGGGAATGCCGATGGGTGGACCGGCAATAGCCGGAAAGCAGATTCAATATCCACCTTCGCCATCAGCACGCCCTCACCACACTGACGCACCAGCTCAACTGCAGAATCAAACGACGCATAACGTACCGTGCATGATTCTTGGGGGATATGGTCATTAACTGACTTCCCCGGCAGGAATGACAAATTATGGATTAACCTAAAACGCCCCAGCTCCTTCTTAGGAACCACTCCCAAAGGCGAAACAATGAATGGCGAAAATGGTGGTTCGCTAAAAGGACCAGCTATTCTGCCCAAAGCACACTCCGCCGCGATCTTCCTACAGACCACATCGCCCAAGATCCACACCGAGCTGGAATTTTTGGCCACCACATCATTCACCTCACCTAGAAAAGGTATCTGAAAACCCTGCAAGAAACCCAACAATAACACCCTCTAGGCCTTACCCTGCTGAGTCCCCCCAAAATGCAGCAACCATGAGCACAGCTCATCAACCTTGATAGGCCAACTCCACTCCTCACTTACCCCCAGCCGGAGTACCCGCCACCCCTTTCCGACCACACTTTGTGGCTGGGTGTCCACCCCCACAAAGCGAACAGGCATGTCGGAACTTATAGTCCGGAAAGGGACAGGAGGATTTGTTGAAATGCCAACACAAGTTCCCCCCTGCTGGCCCTCCTTTCGACAGCCCAGTAACACCTCCTGGCACACGAAAGGACCTAGGGCCCACCGTTGCTACTTGAGGTGCCGCCCTAGACATATCACCCACCCCACCCCCAGTCCCCTTCTTGGCAGATATTTGGGTAAGCCACAAGTTAATGTCCTTCGTCCCCCACGATAACTGCACATTTTCTTCCATCATGTCACGGAACTCCTCATCATAGTTTAGCCATGCCCAACCCTCGTGAACCTGAGACGCTGCCAATATAGCATCAGCATACGCTAACAAAGCACCATATCGGCCAGGGCCATAATGTCCCCACACTTGCTAACCTTAAGAAGGCCCGAGTCCAATTCAGGGTATTGAGGGAGACCATCCGCACCCTACCCACCTTCTCGTCCTCTTTACGCTTCTTTCTGCTCTCACCAGACTGCTTCCTCTCATCTAAAAGCTGAAATATATCAATATACCAATGCCTCCTGATCCGGCGCCTCATCTTCTGCGGAATGCCTTCCCACAGCTCACCACAACGAACTACAGAGGGAGCAACGCGATCTCCCTTATCAGTGGTCGCCACTGCCGATCCTACCGAGGAATTCCCTGAAGATGTCGACGAGGACAATGAAGACGAATCACGACGACAACGACACCTGTGCCTATGCTTCGACTTGGCCTTGTGACCAGTCGCAATCCCAGCCCCAGCAGAAGGAGCCACCCCACCAAGGCTACCACTTTCCCTTGCATACTCACCATCTGCCAAATTGCCAGCAGCTCGCTCCAATATGGCCTGCGCTTCCAAAACAGGACTGGACTGCCCCGGCATCTGTAACATCGAGGCCGCTCCACTGGCCCGATCAAGGTCGAATATACTGGCCATTGCACTCTCACCTGGCGGCGCCTGCATAGGGAGAGAAGTACAAACACCAGAAGCAGCAGCTCCAGACCTGCTAGCCCCCCTTTCCCCCCACCTCCCCAACTCCATGCTGAAGAGCCCAAACCCCCGACTGCCCCCCCACCCCCCCGTCACAGGTGACGGCCCAACACCACTAAACCCTGCTCCAGATCAGTCTCCTCAACCATAACCCCAAGGCCCCACACCACTTTGCTGACCCCACCCGGATGACAATTGCCCTGGGACCCCAGGGGATGATGGATGCATAAAATGCCCCCCTGGATGCCACGGGATATAGCTGCCCAGAAAAAATGTAGGGAATGGGACCCCAGCGGTATCAAACCCCATCGTATCAGTACCCAGGCCTGCAGGGTTTTCACATGAACTCCCCATCCCCCCCTTACATATCCCGACACTCCAACCTCCAAAGCCTGCCCCACAACACCTGAAGCATCATGCACAACCCCACCTGCCTTGAACTCCCCCCTATTCCCATGGCCTACCTGCTCCGCTCACGGTGACTCCACTGAAGAACCTCTAGCCACCCCCCTAGTCCTTAACCCCCACCCAGGTCCAGTGCATGACCTCCTCCCCCCACCCCCATGGGAACCAATTACAGGCGCCGCTGGTCGGGAGCAAACAGGCAACACGATGCCCCGTAACCTACCTGCCGTCCCCCCAGACCACACCCCTGAACCCCCCCACTGTCCTCACACCCCTTGCCCCCTCTGAGATTGCACCATGGCCACACAAGTCCACGCGCACCCAGATCACCCACAACCAGACCAATCCCCCTGCTTAGGATGCCTACTGCACTCAAATTAAACAAGGACTTACTAAAGACCACCACAGACCGCGACTGAAAGGCCGCACTGCCCCCCCTAATATGTCTCGCACTGGCCCATCAATCAACCTTGTCACTAAATTACCCTAACTCCTTACACCAACCCCTAGGCTAAATCTCCAGACCAGCCTAACCTCGCTGCCCCCGCTCTTTTTTTTTTAATTTGATATTTAACCAGCTCCCCACAGTCAATCCTCTTGCACAATTACACCCCCTCCAAACACAGCCACAACTACTACTCCGCAGCACCAGCACTCCCCCCCACACCACAACCACACTCCCTTCCCCCACAGAGTCACCCCAAAATAACCACCTCAGCAGCTAGCACGTCTCTTGCCTTCACTGCTCGCGCCATTTTTTTTTTTTTGTCAGCTGGGCCCCGCTGCTGCAGGCTTCAACCTTACCCGGCCCAGCACTTGCCACCTGCTAGCTCCCAAAATGCTGCCGCTCCAAACGGGATCACCCGATGCCTCCTAATTCGGCTGCACTGCTGCCCTTGCCGCCGCCACCGAAAGCCTGAAGGGAAGTCGCTCACCACAGTCTCCCCCTCAGGCTCTGCTCGACCCGCCCACCCACCAGAGCCAATGAAATCACCCCACGCCTCTGACATGGGGCGATTTCAAAAGACACCATGCGCCCTCACTCCCTCTCCCCCTCCCCCGCACAACGAACACGAGTCCGAGGATCAGGCCCCGGGAACCCAGTTACTTGTGGCTCCGGGACCCAGCCCTGCGGCCTCGATCAGATTTCTAATTGTTTAAATTATATGTTTTTGAAAATTTATTGAGCATAATTCTGTTTATGTAATGAGCTATATGTATCTGTTTTCTTTTGTTTTGTGTCCTGGTGTCCTTCCTTTGTGAGCTGAGATATCTATGCAAATCAGTTATAATACTGACAATATTCAAAATAATGTGAGTCAAACCATTACCTAAGATAAAAGAGCTTTCCTAGGAAGTTTTTGATAAACAATTGAAATGAGTCTAATTTAATTGCCATAAACTGTCAGTTATGTTTTGATGTTTGTTACCCCTTAAGAAATACTATTAACTATACCTTGTACAGTTGTGCACCTGATAAGAGAGGTATGTCTATTAGTATGTGGTCTAATACTTTGGTAGATAAGGGAATAAATTAAGGAATGTAGATGCAAAATAGAAGTATGTTGCAAACTAGCTTGGTCTCCATATAGTTAAATAATTTGTAATAATGTAGTGTTAGCATTAGATGTTTTGTAATTAATTAACATCATATTAGATAAGATAATTCTGTTCAGCAATTCTATATTGCCATTAGTAACTGTGAATGTTTGCCATTGTGAGGAATCAGAGGGATGACTATAGTGGCGAGCTATGATTCTGCAAATTATATATTACATGCACTGAGTCTTATGGGCCAAAGAAGATGACTGTTGTGAGTGAAAGGAAGTCTACAATGCTATGAAAGCAGAATGGGAGCAAAGATCAGAGATTCCAGCAATGCTACAGAAAGATGTATGTGCAGCCATGAAGCCTGAGTGGACAGGTACTGACTCTCCCTATCCAAGATGTGCATAGTGCAGCCCAGGGTGAAAGGAGATGTTTCTGAAGAACTTGGAGTTATCCTGGTGGCAAATGATGTGGCTACAAACTTCTGAACTTCTGAAAGATCTATGTAGAACAGATGATGACTGCTAGAAATAGTGCTTGCAAGAATAATTGGTTGAGCTTTGCTCTCTGTA
This sequence comes from Ichthyophis bannanicus, assembly GCA_033557465.1. Lineage (NCBI taxonomy): Eukaryota > Metazoa > Chordata > Amphibia > Gymnophiona > Ichthyophiidae > Ichthyophis > Ichthyophis bannanicus. The sequence continues at coordinate 436,425,305 of CM066032.1, forward strand.
CACATTATTATTGAGACCTAGCAGGGGCAAACACTATGACATAGTTTTGACCAATTTTTAGAATGATTGTAATCCTCTTTCTATATTGTCAAATGGACCATATATATAAAGACATTCCAACCAGCAAGATGAAGTTCACCCATGGAGCAGAAGTGAAATAGAAGGTATTCTCCACTGTGGCAGAAGATTGATTGATTGATTTATTAATTCATCTATTCCTTTATGTTTATTTGTTCATTTATTTATATATCTATTTATTTAGGACTTGGACATGTTTAATAGAGATTCTGTCCAGAATCAGAGGGGGGACTGTTGAAAGTAACTTGAAGTGGGGTATCAGGACCCTCTAATATGGAGAATGGCTTGGAATGTTGCTGACAGACTCAAGCCTAGCAGCCTGGAGAGAGATGTGTTATAAAAGCCAAGGCTGTACTTTGGGATGACATTGTTTGTGAGAATGAGACAGAATGCTATTGTTTTTAGAATGCTGGAGCTAAGAAATGTTTGTGCTCTGACCTATAACATGTAGATAAACAAAGCTTGACATAGAGCTGAATTTGTACCATATAACAGTTTTTCCCTAATACAATGAGGTGCTCTGGCCTAGCGAAGGTGAGTACATTTACAGGAAACCGTGCAAGTTTTCAGGATTGTGGGTCCCTCCCTTTGGCCCCATAGATCAGCGAATACTTTCTCAAGTAACAAATATGCAAAAGGGGCACCCAAGGGCCCTGTTCAATACCTTAGGGCATGCCTCTTTGGAGCACGCCCCTAGGACTCGCCTGCTTCTGTGTCCTATGGAGGGACATTGTTCTTTAATGGCCCCTTGCCCTGACATCGCTGGATGGCTCCTCCGACCCTGGGAATGTCTGCAGCAGTCTGAGTAGGCAGGAGTAGTAGTCCCCACCTGACAGTCTCAGGGCCTTGTTTTTGATAGACCCCCTTCCCTGATGTCACCTGTTAGCTCTTCCAATACCAGGAATATATGCAGCACTCTGGGTAGGTAACAGTGGTAAGCTGATGGAAATTGGGGTTTCTGCTTCAGTTTTGAAGTGTTTCAGGATTTTTGAAATCTCATTGGAATAAAGTGAAAAGTGGTGATAGATACAATATGGTTTTGAAAATATGGAGTACCATAAGGTTCCCCTTTTCACAAATTTTAAGATATTTCTGTCTCCATCAGGTCGCATCTTGAGAAAATTGAAACTGACCTACTTTATTTATGTGTATGATGTCCAAATAGTGATCCTTGTCCAATTATCTTTAGACAGGACATACAATTTAGTAAAAGTTTGCCTTGAGAAGGTAAAAGCTTGGATGTTGAAATTTCATCTTAAATTACATGTGAATAAGACAACATTACTATGAGGAGGTGCTGATAAAAATATCATTCCTACTGGAGGCCCTATTATAAATGGTACCTATTTAAATTTACAAGAGTCTGTTTAAAATTTGAGGATGATATTGGATTCCTCCCTTACCTTTGAAGAATATATTGACTAAGTAGTGCGTAATGCTTTTTCTATCTTCATATGATATATCAGATTCCATTTTTTTATCCTATGATCATTTGTTGAATTTGGTTCAGGCAATTATACTCATTTGCCTAGACTACTACAATGCTTTTTATCTGGGATTGCCTCAATGTTCTCTTCTCCGATTGCAGGTGATTCAAAATACTGCTGCCAAATTAATAGTAAATGCTACTAGACATGGTAGGGCTACTCTGATTCTGAGGTCACTTCATTGTTTACCTATTCTGACCAAAATTGAATTTCAATTACTATGCTTCATTTTTAAGTGTCTGCACAGTTTTTAGCTCCTTATTTGGTGTCGCTAATTTCTTTAGTTTGTCCATACTGATGTAGGAATTTACATCAGAATTAGTTGAGATCCCTTTTAACCATGACGAGAGAAAGATTAGAGCCCTCTATCATTAATTAGCAGCATCTACACGTCTAGATTTGCAGAACAGGAAAGATAGACATGTTAGTGCAGACAAGTGCAAGTTCCCGGGTTTCCGAGGTCAATTTTTCCCCATGTATCTTTTTAAAATGGCTCCTTTTACTGCACATGGATGCCCATCCCCACACAATTCTCTGCTTTTTACTTAGATATAAAATGCACTTCTAGGGTGAGCAGCATATATCGGACTTACATGTTTCCACCCTCTTTTCTAACACTGACATTGATTTGCAGACATTTTCACTTGGACATCACTGAAACCACATAAGCAACCTTCCTAAATGTGGCTTCACTTGTATATTAAGACACCAAACCAGTTAAATAAATGCATCCTAATATACTTCATTGAAGTTAACTGGATAAGCTATTCAGTTAACTTTATGCCAAGTTCAGTATCTGTTTGACCAGACTTATTCACTTAACTAGTTAACTTCAGTATTAGACAATATCCGGATAAAGTATTATTGCACCCCTGGCGTCCCTCACTACCCTCCTTTTAGAGTACCTGATTAATGTTTGTCTACACAAAGAATTTATGTGGAGCAAAGTTAACTGTCAGAAGCATGGTAATTTGAAAAGTTCCAAGTTATACCATCCAAATATATCTGGACAAACCATTTGAGTATCGCCTCCATTTTTTCATATGCTACTCTGAACTCATACTAAAGTAGACAAACTGCTCATTTGTTAAAACTGTGAAGTTAAAAAGAATGTGATATAAAATTAATTACAATTAATTACTCTGGAAGTAAATTATTAAGAATAATGGCATAACTGTAATGTGTTGCTGGAAAAAAATGAAAACATAATATTGCAAATTCAGTTTGCAGATAGCAAGATGCTACTAGAATTTTTTATGCTCTCAACAAGGACAATTAGCACTAATTGTAATATCAGCATTACAGAAGAACACATATTGAAGAAATCCCTGGAGTAGTTTTCAGAACTATAGGCATATTCATTTTGCATGAGGAACGCTACACTCTAAAAATTAATGCACCATTTCAGTACAATGAATATAAAACTGTGCTATTTGTTCATTTTCGAGAGCAGGATAATTTGAATTTCAGTGCTGAATGTTGTTTAGGCACACCAACAGTAAAACTTAGCCGCAGTCTGGTGGAAAAATAAATATGCTGGCAGTAATAAAGTATATATTTTGAATTAACAGGTTATTATTAGTTTACAATGGTTAATTGAGAATTATAGAAACCTTGATGTGATTTAAATCTGACTATTCTTGTGTTTTATTTCTTTCACTTACAAATAATACTGGCTCATATATACTGTAAATTACTAAGAGTCAATTTTCAGACCATTAGCATAGGAATAAACTATGCACACCTTTTATCTGTGAGCTTTGCATCAATTCACAAAACAAATATAGGCATACTTTGTTCATGTTTATTTATACAACTTGTTGCCCTCAGTTCTCAAAATAGCATCAATGTAGATTGAAGAAAAATACAGCATAAGCCACAATAAAACAATAAAATGCTAACATTCTTAACTCACAAGGGCATGTTTACTAAACCATGCTACCAGGGTACTGCAGGGTTGGTCCATGGTTTTGGTGCCATGCTAAAAGGTAGCGTGGACCCCTATGCTAAAAATCACATTGGGGAAGGGACTTGTGAAACATGGGCATTCCTAGTGCATCAAGCTAGCACGGGCATTAGTGGCCCATGCTAACTGTACTTGCTGCAATCAGTGCAGGTGCATGGTTGGTGTTAGTTGCACCCATGGGCCATTCACTTCTTTAAATAGAGACTGTCCTGCACTAACTGCAAAGGGACTGATGTATAGTCCCCCTGCAATTAACTGGAAGGCCGCCATACTGTGAACGCAGTCCACACATGGATTACTGGCACAGGACTTAGTAAACATGCCCCAAAGACTTCCCTCCTTACCCTTATCAGAACTAATAGAGTTGGACCAATTAAAACATCATAACCCTTCAAATGAAGAGTATTTAATCCCTAAAGACTTGCTTAAATAGCTAGGCCAAGTCAATTTATGAAACTGAGGTAATGGCTCTCATTTTTTAATTCAGAGGCAGTTGATTCCATAACACAAGGGCAAGCCAACTGAATGTAGCAGGTTGCATAGTCTCAATTACCCATTCCTGGATATGTGACATTTTTAGTAAGCCTTTCTGAAATGATTCAATAATCAAGTTGGCTGGAACTTCTGCAATTGATCCACTAAATATGATAAAATCCCATTATGGAGACAGGACAAGATTATGAATTTTTATTTATAAACTATAGGAAGCTGGTATAGATCTTTCAAGATGGGAGTTACATGATTGTATTTCTTCTTAGCAGACAGCAACTTGGCTGCCATGTTTTTAATAAGTTAGAGTTGTCTAATCCCATATAGTAACATTGTCATAATATAACTTGCTTGTTATTAATGTGTGAATCATACTAAGCTTTTCTTTTCCTGTTTTTTAAATATTAGAATTACTATATTTTAAACATCATAAATATATTGATAAAAAATATATCAGAAATACATCAAGAACAAAGATTGAAACTATCAAATTATTAAAAGGAAAGAATAAACAATGTACTCAGAAACCAAAGTCCTCAATACTGGAGAGAAAGAGCAAAGAAAAAAAGAAGGAACAGAAAAAGGAAATTCAAATGTACTATTGCCAATTAGTTTTTTATAGCCAGTACTAACATTTAACCCCAACCATATCTTAATGGTTATTTCATTGCCCTTGTAAACCTCAACCATGGTCATATTCCATTAGAGTTCCCTGGTCATATTCCATTAGAGTTCTCTTGTTTCAATAAACTTCTTCAGTAGCTCTGGAACATAGAAAATAAAGATATTCTCATTCATATGGCCAATATACTTAATGGGAAATTAATAAAGTGGGATTCTCCCAAAACTGTAACATACTGTCTCTAAGTAAAAATAGCTTTACACTTAATCTGAGTAACTCTGGAAAAATCTGGCTACACTCTAACTTTTTTGGTATAGAAAACAAAATCCTTATGGTAGAAAAAAGATCTAAGAGCCCAGTCTCTATCAGGCTCAAGTGTAAATGAAATCAGCAATGTGGCACATGTTATAGGTTTGTTAGATGTTTCAAGAAGCTCAGTCAATTCTAGGTTGTCAACAGTCAATTCCCTATCCACTCCTTCATTAGCAGACCCAACTATTTTAAAAGCAGAAAACATAATAAAGATTAGTAATAGATTGGAAGACTCCAACTGGATAGCATAAAACTTAAAAAAAAATCTTAAACATATCAATATGCAAAACATGCTTCAATTTTGGAAAATTTAGAAAACATAAATTCTTCCTTCAAATGGAAATTTCCAGAAGTTCAGTTGTATTTCCTAATGCTACTCTGTCCTTGACTAAAGCCCCAGTGAGTGACATAAGGGATTCCACTCAAGTGTCATACCCTTGTAGCCATTGATCCTCTTGAGATGTCAGCTTAATTGATGTTTCTTTAGAAAATTTACATAGCTGCTATATGAAGTCAGTTAAGACAGACTCCATGCAAGAAAACAACATCTACACCTGTCACAAGGTGAGTCCCACAAGTGGGTCTGGTAACCCTGGCACTGAAAAAGTTACTGAAACAGTTACAGAAGGATGAATTACCTAATGCAAACAGCCTGTCTTTCAGAGTTCCTGCAAACTTGCTGCTATTAATACTCCCTTACAATGCTGACACTAATCTTCCATCTAAATTGGGCACTTTGAACCCTTACACTCCTGAAATGTCATTAACTTCATTTTCATCCCTCCATATGGCTGAAGCAACTGGGGCAGTCTCTCCCAATGCAGCTTCAAGTGTGTCGCGCATATCTTCCTTCTGCTCTGGAAATAGAATTTTAGTAGTCACGCTCCTTGGCATTTGTGGGAGTGGTGGGAGAACTTATTCCCCTGGGTATTAGAAAATGCTGAAAAGGTCTGAGAAACCATGGACTCTAGTGATACAATGGCAGCCTTCTCTTGGGGCATATGCTGAAGATGTTCACGGTGAAAGGTACTGTCTATGTAGGCGTTCTTTTCTTCTTTCTCCTCATCGCTAAGCCGCCTCATTCACCGGAGCTCTCACGTACTGAGATGCATGCATCCATCATCATTGCTGGGCTCCTCTCAACCATAAATATTTCTTTTCCAAGCTACCATACCTTTCTTTAATAGTTGAATGATGATATAACAGCCTGCCAACATCTTTTGCTTCATATCCAACTGGGAATCAAACATCAGTCACGTTGAGGATTGTTTTATAACAAGTTGCCTAGGTGGGAAGAACAAATAAGCTCCTATTTTGAGGTTATTTTATAGGTGCCCATGTATCTTTATAAAATTCCAGTACAAAACCTGTCAAAATCCTGGCTACAATGCAGCTGCATACATTAACACCAGCATGAGAGTAAGTATACATGTGTGTGGCTGAAATATGAGCATAGGTATGTATTTTATCACCTATACCTGTACTTCATGACTTTACCTACATTCCGCCCAACCCCCCAACATGCTTACACCAAGTTCAGGTACAAGTATATGTCTACTCATCATAGCATTTTCTTGTATACATGGGATAGTTTTATTAAAGGAATTTTACACATATATTCATAGAGATATATGTGAAAGATCTGGAATAAAATTCTCCCCATAATGTTTACTTCTTCTCCTGGTACCATCACTTTTCTACCAATCATTTGTCAGGAGCCTCTGCAATGTAGAAATCCATAGAACTCTTTGTTTTACTCAATTTAATTTCAGGCTATGCTGGTTCAGCTAGAGTACCACTGCCTCAAAGCATCAATCAGAATTAATTGTATTAACTAACTGATTCTTTCTGAAATGGGCAAGTAACTAGATATCATTGACAAAAGCATAATCATCGATTCCAAAACAGCAATAACATCCATCAGAGGTGTAAGATATAGACTAAATAAAATTGGGAATAGAATAGATCCCTGGCGCATGCCACAAAACCTGATCTCAAATTATCCCAAAATATACTAAACGATCTTCCTGTTAAAAATGAAGCAAAGCAGCTTTGTGTATCATCCGTAGCTGCTTTCCATTTTAAGCAGTCAAAGAATAATTGGTGGTTGAGAATGTTAAAAAGTTGAGTTGGGCCGATGAATCATTGCCTCTGCCTGCCTGAAAGAGAAGTAGCCTAACGGTTAGAGCACTAGCTTGGGACCCAAGAAATCAACATTCAATTCCCACTAGCACTCCTTATGGCCTTGGACAAGTCACTTAACCCTCCATTGCCACAGAAAAATCCAAGTTATCAATGTCACTGTTTAATGTATATCACAATGTAAACTGCTTTGATTAAATGATAAAGTGGTATAAAAAAACTGATGAATAAATAATGCCACTGTCTCTATGCTATGACCCAGGGCTGGCCTGTGGGCTAGAAAGCAGATCTCTATGGGCAGCAGGTCAGGTGATTCAGCACATATGCCCGCCCCTCCTCCCATGCTGAGCTGCCCTCTGCAGCGGCAGCGGGGGGGGGGGGGGAGGGTTCAGCTTGGTGGCAGGCCATATGCTTTGGCACATATGGTCTGCTGCTTCTGAACCCCTGAAGTTATATTGGTGGAGGATTCAGAAGCAGCAAGCTATGTGTGCTGAAGCACGTGGCCTGCCACCGAGCCGAGCTGTCTCCCACCCCGCTGCCAGAATCAGCGGTAGCGCAGCCAGTGTGCAGAGGGGCAGGGTTGGCATGCCGGGGCTTCTGCCTAGGGCAACAGAAACCATTGGGCTGGCCCTGATGTGACCTAAAAAAACTCTTGACTGGTGTTACTTTTACTAGTTGATTTTAGTGCCATGTTCCAACAATTGCTTGTGTATCAACTTCTCAATAATTGCACTTAATGAGGGCTATTTTATAATAGAGCACCTGGAATAAAAAGGTAAGTGGGTGATTATTTTTAATCTATGTGTCTCTATAAAATACTAACATAAATGGCAGATACTACGCCTTGAAGATAATCTAAGACATTTGCACCTGCTGTAAAAAGAACTTTGCCCATGCTCCACCCATACTATATTCCTGGCTATGTCTACCAGCATAGTCTACGCTATCATGTCAACGCACATACTTTTACACAGGTCATTTGTGCATGTATGTGGCCATGCACTCCTGAATATGAATTTATAAAATTACCCCCGACATGGTTAGCTTAGATATTGGCCCATGCAGGGTAGTTTTACAAGTCATGCAGAGTTTACTTGCATTCCATGTGTGCATTTTTTGCCTATTTTATAAAGTTAGGTATATGTATACTTTAGAAAATAAAGCAGAAGTGGCAGAAAACACACATTTATTTAAGGCACAAGAATTTATGCCAACCCTAGATTTCTATCGAACATGCAGCAATTATAATATTTTACTTTAGTTAATACTGTTATCCAAGTTGAGCTACCTAAGAACATAAGAACATAAGATATGCCATACTGGGTCAGACCAAGGTCTATCAAGCCCAGTATTCTGTTCCAACAGTGGCCAATCTAGGTCATATGTACCTAGCAGTTTCCCCAAGAGACACAAGTTCCACAATGCTTGTACTGGGTCAAGCATTGATATCTTCGGTCACTTCTTAATAATGGCTTATGGACCTTTCCTCCAGGAACTTGTCCAAACCTTTTTTAAACCCAGCTACACTAACAGCCTTTACTACATCCTCCGGTAACAAATTCCAGAGTTTGATTACACGTTGAGTGAAAAAATATTTTCTTTTATTAGTCTTAAATAGTTTACCCTGTAGCTTCATTGCATGTCCCCTAGTCTTTCTATATTCTGATAAGGTAAACAATAGATCTACCTTTACCCGTTCCACTCCGTTCTTTAATTTATAGACTTCTATCATATCTCCCCTCAGCCGTCTCTTTTCCAGGTTAAAGAGCCCTAACCTTTTTAGCCTTTCTTCATAGGAGTATCCTTCCATCCCCTTTACCATTTTCGTTGCTCTTCTCTGTACCTTTTCTAAAATCGCTATATCCTTTTTAAGATACGGTGACCAGAATTGCACACAATATTCAAGGTGCGGTCTCACTATGGAACGATATAGAGGCATTATAATATCTTTTGTTTTATTTTCCATTCCTTTCCTTATCATACCTAGCATTCTATTTGCTCTCTTGGCCGCCGCTGCACACTGGGCCGAGGGTTTTAACATGGTATCCACAATGACGCCTAAATCTTTTTCCTGGGTGGTGGTTCCTAATGTGGAACCTTGCATCGTGTAACCATAGTTTGGGTTGTTCTTCCCTAGGTGCATAACCTTGCACTTGTCCACATTAAATTTCATCTGCCATTTTGATGCCCAGTCTTCCAATTTATCAAGATCCTTTTGCAATTTTTCACAATCCTCTTGGGTTTTAACAACTTTAAATAGTTTTGTGTAATCTGCAAATTTGATAACCTCACTCGTTATTCCACTTTCCAGGTCATTTATGAATATGTCAAAAAGCAGCAGACCCAGCACAGATCCCTGGGGTACACCACTATTCACCTTTCTCCATTGGGAAATTGGCCATTTAGCCCTACCCTCTGCTTTCTATCTTTTAACCAGTTCCTGATCCACAATAGTACACTGCCTCCTATCCCATGACTCTTTAGTTTTGCCAAACGTCTCTGATGAGGGACCTTGTCAAAGGCTTTCTGAAAGTCCAGATACACAATATTAGCCGACTCACCTTTGTCCACCTGTTTATTCACTCCTTCAAAAAAACATAACAGATTAGTAAGACAAGATCTTCCTTGTCTAAAGCCATGTTGGCTGTCTCCCATTAGGCTGTGACTATCTACATGCTGAGTAATTTTATTATTTATGATGGTTTCTACCATTTTTCCCGGTACTGACGTCAGGCTCACTGGTCTGTAGTTTCCCGGATCACCCCTGGAACCCTTTTTAAAAATTGGTGTTACATTGGCGATCCTCCAATCTTCAGGTATTAGAGATGATTTTAATGATAGTTCACAGATTACTAATAGCAGGTCTGCAATCTCATATTTCAGTTCTTTTATCACCCTTGGATGTATACCATCCGGCCCAGGTGATTTGCTACACTTCAGTTTATCTAATAGTTGTAAGACATCTTCCAGATGTATTGATATTTCCTTCAATTCTTCCGCACCTTTTAATACCACTTCAGTCATGGGTAACATCCCTACATCTTCCTCAGTAAAGACCGAAGCAAAGAATTCATTCAGTCTCTCCACTATCGCCTTGTCGCCTCTTAGTGCTCCTTTAACCCCTTTATCATCTAATGGACCAACTGACTCTCTCACAGGTTTTTTGCTACGTATGTACTTGAAAAGGTCTTTATTTCGCGTTTTTGCTTCCGCAGCAAGCTTCTTCTCAAATTCTCTCTTTGCCTGCCTTATCAATGCCTTGCATTTGACTTGCCAGTGCTTGTGCTGTGTCCAGGTTTCATCGTTTGGCTCTTTTTTCCATTTCCTGAAAGATGCTTTTTTGGCAACAACAGCCTCTCTGACCTCACCTTTAAACCATGCTGGCAGTTTTTTGGACTTCCTTCCACTTTTCTTAAAGCATGGAATACAGCTGGTCTGGGCTTCCAAGATAGTATTTTTCAACAACACCCAAGCTTGATGTACGTCTTTAACCTTCGCAACTGCTCCTTTTAGTTTTTTCTTAACTGTTTTCCTCAATTTATCATAGTCTCCCTTTCGAAAGTTAAAAGGTAGTACTGTGGATTTCCTTACTATTCCTCCTCCATTAATTAAATCAAAGGTGATCATGCTATGATCACTATTGCCAAGTGGCCCCAACACCCTTATCTCTTGCACTAGATATGGTGTTCCACTAAGGACTAGGTCTAATATGGCTTCCCCTCTGGTCGTTTCATGAACCAGCTGCTCCAAGAAGCAGTCATTTATTTCATCTAGGAACTTTATCTCCCTAGCATGTCCTGACGTGACACTGACCCAGTCGATACCGGGGTAATTGAAATCACCCATTATTATTACTGCGCTGTAACTTTTGTTAGCTTCCTTGATTTCTTTGAGCATTTCATCATCCATTTGGTCATTCTGGCCAGGTGCTCGATAGTACACCCCCATTGCCATCGCCTTCCCCCTTTTATATGGAATTTCAATCCATATAGATTCTACAGCAGATTTTGTTTCCTGCAAAACTTTAATCCTTTCTGAGTCAATGCCCTCTCTAACATAGAGTGCAACCCCTCCACCAATTTGATCAGCTCTATCATTACGATATAGTTTGTACCCAGGTATCAAAGTCTCCCACTGGTTGTCCTCCTTCCACCATGTCTCTGATATTCCAATCATATCTAACCTTTCATTTAGTGCTATATATTCTAACTCTCCCATCTTATTGTTTAGGCTTCTAGCATTTGCATACAAGCATTTTAGAGAATGTATTTTATTCATGTTAATTTGGCTATTGTTAGACATGGGTAAATTGGGATCTTTAAGCTCTGTCTGCTCCATACTTGAGGGCATTTGGGCTACTTTACTCTTTTGTGTAACTTCTCTGCTTTTGGTACTATCCTTCAAGGATACATTCTTCTGAACCATCCGCTCTTGGGTGACTGTCGGCTTTCCCCTACTATCTAGTTTAAAAGCTGCTCTATCTGCTTTTTAAAGGTTAATGCCTGCAGCCTGGTTCCATCCCGGTTAAGGTGAAACCCATCCCTTCGGAAGAGCCCCTCCTTTCCCCAGAATATTCCCCAGTTCCTAACAAATCCAAAACCCTCATCTCTGCACCATTGTCTCATCCACGCATTGAGACTCCGGAGCTCTGCCTGCCTTTTGGGTCCTGCGCGTGGAACAGGAAGCATTTCGGAGAATGCTACCCTGGAAGTTCTGGATTTCAACTTCCTACCTAAAAGCCTAAATTTTGCCTCCAGAACCTCCCTACCACATTTTCCTATGTCATTGGTACCGACATGTACCAAGACAGCAGACTCCTCCCCAGCACTATCTAAGACCTTATCTAGGTGGCGCGTGAGGCAGGCATGTTACCAGGTGATCCTCACGTCCACCAGCCACCCAGCTATCTACATGCCTAATGATCGAATCACCAACTATAACGGCTGTCCTAACCCTTCCCTCATGGGCACATGGCCCTGGAGAAACTTCCTCGGTGCGAGAGGGTTTTACATCACCTGGAGGACAGGTCCTAGTTACAGGGTCACTTCCTGCCACACCAGGGTGATGCTCTCCTGTCACGTGACCTCTCTCCTCCATGGCAACAGGGGTGCTGTCAGACTGGAGGTGGGACTTCAGGACTATATCCCTGTAGGTCTCGTCTATGTACCTCTCTGCCTGTCTTATGTTTTCCAAATCTGCTACTTTAGCCTCTAGAGAACGGACTTGTTCCCTGAGAGAAAAGAGCTCCTTGCACCTAGTGCACACGTAAGACCTCTCACCAACTGGGAGAAAATCATACATGTGACACTCAATGCAAAAGACTGGAAAGCCCCCATCCCTCTGCTGGACTGCTGTCTGCATCTTAGTTTTAAGTTTGTGTCTAGATCTTTAAGTTCTTACTTACTAGGGGTTGCTATGGGTATATATACCAATAAAACTGTACCTAATACGTTTAATATACAGTCAAACCTCGGTTTTCATTTGCCCCGGTTTTCATACGCTTCGGTTTTCAACGTCTTTTTTGACTGAGATTTTGTCCCGGTTTTCATACATCGCTTCGGTTTTCAACGTCTTTTTTGACTGAGATTTTGTCCCGGTTCTCGTACATCGCCTCGGTTTTCGTAAAGTACAGTACTGTAAATACATACACCCTCGCGCTGCACACCGGTCTGTATACACTGCCAGAACCCCCACCCGGTCCCGGCAGCACTGCCCCCCGGACTCACCGATCGCCAGCGTGATGAGAAGCGAAAGCCAGCTGAGCACGTAAATGAAACACATTCTCGAGCCTGGTCAGAGTTAGAGAGGCAAGGATTGCGCAGAGAGGAAGGCCCCGATCTCGTCCACCGCCTGCCCGTTCTCTGGAGCGCTCCCTCAGGTTCGGAGGTAGCAGGGAAGAAAAGCTGTCAACGTAAGCAGGAGATGTTGCATGAATGTGGGAGGCAGTTCTTTCTCTTGCAGGGTACGTCTGAAGCTATATCATTAAGATTTTCTGCCATTCTGAAGCATTGAGCAGATAATGTAAAGGTATTTTAATGGGCTGAATCCAATGTGATTCCGAAGAGAGCTGGGCACAGCAGCTTGTCAGGGGTGGCTAAGGCCAGATGTTAGCATACTGTACTGTACAGTACTGTACTTAGCTTGCTTTCAGTGATGTTAAATGTTCATTTATCCATTTCATTAGTCATTTATATTTATTTCTCATTGTTTTCTGTATGTAAAAATATAGTTATTCTCTATAAAATGTATTTTTTGTGTATATATTTTTGGGTGTCTGGAACGGATTAATTGGATTTACATTATTTCTTATGGTAAATATTGCTTCAGTGTTCATACGTTTCGGTTTTAGTCAGACTCTTTCGAATGGATTAATCATGAAAACCGAGGTTTGACTGTACCTTGTTCACCTGAAGCTTAATTAATCTCAGGTCCCTAGTGTATGACTGATTTGGGTGATGAGCTTCACCTGAAAGCACCTCCTGTCTTTTAAGGTGTGTAAGTACCTATAAAGCTATGATTATCCCAGGGGAGGGTGGGTGTGGGGAGGGAGGGAGAGAAATAACACTTATTAAAAGAGGGCTGCTACACAGTACCCTGTCTTGTGCTGCTGAGGTAAGCTAAATTCTGATTTGATTTAAATTATAGCTCTTAGCTGCTGCTAGGCTCTAACTTCTGAAATTTAAACTACAAGCTCTCTGCTGGGTACTAAATTTAACCAGAAAGCTCTCTTCTGTGTGTTAAATTTAAACTAAAAGTACTTTGCTGTTACTTGGCCCTGAGTGACTATTAAAATTTAAACTACAAGCTCTCTGCTGGGTATGAAATGTAACCAGAACCCTCTCCTCTGTGTTTTAAATTCAAACTTTAATTGCTGCTACTAGGCCCTAACTGATCCAACAAAAAACAGTGGGTTCACAGATTAAGTAGCTTTAATACAAAGAATTATTTTTAGAAAATTACCAGAAGTATATACTCACAGTTGCAGATTGCTCTCCAGAAGTAATAGTCCCCCTTTCTAGTCCTTCAAGAAGACCTGTTATATGTAACACGGTGTTAACCCCCACCGTAAAATACCTCATGTTCTATGTAAACAGCACTGATGTTGAAGAGCGCGGAATATAAGCGATTTAAATAAATAATTAAGCGATTTAAATAAATACTCTGGTGGGCCCGCGCCTGAGGGCCTCATCAGAGGACCCTTTGGCATGGCCCTTAGGTGTGGCCCAAAGCCTAAGAAGCCCACAACGATAATAAGCACCCTCCATTGCTCCATTAGAAACTGGAAGATTCAGCACCTTGCCGCTCATCTGTGCAACATCTACAAGACCACTTCCACCACCATCTCTCTTACTACAAAACCTCTCCATCGCATAGTGAAACACTGCCTATGCAATAGCTAACTGATTCAACACAGTCAGGCCTGTCCACTCCTAGGGCCACGCAAAAGACTCATAGGCTTGGCCCACAGAGTGGCCATTAGAGCACAGAGCTCCACACTGCAAAGAGAACAAAAGATTCCCCCACTACTGCACTACCTACCTACCTAAGGGTGCATCGGTTGCACTACCTACAGTGTGGACTCCACTGAAGGAGTGGATAACATGCACCCTTGCAAACCAATGCACCCTTAGGCAAATAACAGAGAGAAACCACCTCAATCCATCAACATGGAAATGCCAAGACAAAGGTATGCACCACTGTATTGTGACTCCTACTACTCATCTGGATAATCACCCACCTCACAGAAACAATCAGATCAGGCTATAGCGACCAAATTCCCATAATTACCAGCTATAGATGTCCACTAGATGGAGGGCTAGCACTACAATATAGTCCACAATACCAGAAATGCCACTGTGCTCTAAAACAAATCTCACAAGCTGCAAACAGAGCCGAGAGACCATACCCCATGAACAAAATGATGCCCCCCCCATAAAATGCACTCTTATCAACGTGCACGTCCAGGGGTCCTATTCCATCTCCGAGGTACAATAACCTCCACGTCTAGATCCAAGGCCCTGGATGTACAGGGCCGACTTCAGAATCAGCCCTGTATATCCTGGGCCTCGAATTGCCCACTGCCCGCCCTCATCCTGTCTCCGTATCCCCTCCTGCCCCCATCTAAGCCTCCTCATACAAACTCCATCCCTGCTATTCGTAGTACAGAATAGACCCGATAAGAAATATCACAAAGAGCATCTACTTCAAACTCAAAACAATATAATTCCTCAAACCTCTCCTAACCCACCATGACTTTCAATCAGTCCTCCAAGCAACTGTCTTTCCACACATTGATTACTGCAATATTATCTCCCAAGGCCTACCAAAAACAGCCATCCACCTGCTCCAACTTGCTCTCAACACAACAGCACACTCCATCTGCAACACACACAGAACACAACACATAATCCTCCTGCACAAACAACTTACTGGCTACCACTAACTGAACATATAAAATACAAATCTATCTTCACAGTCTTTAAAATCCCCAAATAACCTATCTTAGCCATGCTTGCAATCATTACTTCAAGAGACACCTGAGAAGAGAAAGAGACAAACTGGCTCACAGAATATGCTAAGCATACCAACAGTATTTACTAAAACCAGCTCCACCACATCAAAAAGGGCCTTCTCTCTATTTGCTCCATCCATATGGAACTCTATCCCTGAAAAATTTCAGGTCACAAAGGACATAACAACTTTCAGAAAACTCCTCAAGACTCACATCTTCAAAGGCTATTTCTCAGACAATATTACATAGCTTGTCATCAACCAAATCTCCAGTACTTAATCACCTCCCCCTCCCTCCCACCTTCCCAAGTTGACTCCCCCTACCTACTTTGCCCTCCCATGACTACCTAATGTTAACAATGTACCCCTACATATTCCAATTTAAGTTAATGTTAAATCTATTCTCCAAGTTGATTATCGTGTTACAATGTATACCCGCTTTAACCACAGGATAAATCAGTATAGAAAAACTGTTAAATAAATAAATAAACACCTGTCACCAGTTGTTGGCCCCCCATTGTCCTTCAAGAGGGGTCCCCTGCAGCAGCATCAGAGAGCAATGAGGTGCATGACACAGGCTCCATCACAGGGGAGGGTGAGGACACAGTGAGCAATGCCTCCGAGACTGTGCCCTTGCAACGCAACACTTGGGTGGAGAAGTGGGCAGGGCCTGATCACAAGCTGGGAAGTGGAGGTAGTAAGAGGGCACTGTTTATATAATGTTGTTTGACTGCACTGTCATAAATCTGACAGCACTTACTCTAGAAGGATGGAGATGCCATGCTACATAACAAAATTACAAAAGATGCAGCAGGGTGTGAAGATCCTGCACAGATGTTCAGGGCTGTACAGCAGCTTACCCCCACTGTGGTCTAGGCATCAGAAGCAGCTTTTGAGGACCCCAATTGCCCATTCCACACTGTCCTGGTCCTCTGGTATGTCTGGTTGTATTTCTTCTCTTGTGAGGTCTGTGGGTGGTCACAGGTGTCAGTAGCTATGGTCGGAGATGGCATCCGTGGTCACCTCTGGGAGCAGGGGGAGAGGCACATATCAGTACAGCAACTGTGACAGATGTGTTGGGGCTGAAGAGGTGGGTGGGTGGTGGACATATTTACAGCGCCTTTCACATGACTCTGACATGAGGCAGTGCATTCTGGTGACATTTCCTGCAGCTCCCTATGCAGCACGTCATTGCTTGGTTGCTCTACAGACTCTTGCCGTGTATCCAATAAGGACTGCTTCAGCACATTCTGAGGCTTTGCCACCTCTGGCCTATTTTTCTCCTTTGGGCTCACTTGCTACTGTTCAGAAGTGTTCCCCCTGTGACTGCATCACTAATATGCAGCCTCTCATCCTGGCCTCGCAAGTCTCCCGTCTGACTGTGCACCTATGTTTATGTTTATTAAAACATTTTTTATACCGCTCAATACCAGTGGCGTCTGGGCGGTTCACAATCGTTAAAATAACATTAAAATTACAGGTTGCTAAGAAACTGAAAAGAACGCCAGTTAAAAATAAAAGCGACAGAGGAGAGACAAAGGATAGAAGAACAAAGCAAGCAGAGGTACATCAATATGAGAAGGGGGAGGGAGACAAGGACGGGGAAGGGAGATCATATGCCAGACTAAAAAGATGGGTTTCGAGTTGCTTTTTGAAGGCTTGGTAGGAGTGCTCTGAGCGGAGGGAAGGGGGAAGTGAATTCCAAAGTCTAGGACCCAGAAAATAGAAAGCCGAGGAGCGAGTGGATTCAAGGTGGGCTTGAGAAGGGGAAGGGTGGGACATGCGATTAACGTGAATAGAACGGAGCAGACGATGAGGGGTACGGAAATGAATCAGGTCAGCAAAATAGAGAGGGGTACCTGTGTGAATTACCCTATGTGCAAATGTGAGAATCTTGTACTGAATGTGAAACGAGACCGGTAACCAATGATGGTGCAGAAGAAGGGTAGTGACGTGGTCGTAGCGAGAAGCACAAGACAGAACACGGACCGCAGCATTCTGAATGCTTTGTAAACGGGAGAGTTGAGATTGCGGTAAGCCAGCTAAGGAAACATTACAGTAATCAAGATGGGACATTACAAAAGAGAGAATAAGTGTAGCTAAAGCAGAAGGTGAGAGAAAAGGGCGCACGGCCCAAAGCTGTTTAAGGGAGAGAAAAGAATGCTGAACTATTGAAGAGATATGTTCCTTGAATGAGAGAGAGGAGTCAAGAATAACACCAAGATACCTGAGAGAAGAAACAAGAGGAATGGGCTGGGAGGAAAAAGAGGGAGCACAAGTGGGGGGAAGGACTCCCAAGGGTGAACCAGATGGCAAAAGACTTAGCAGGATTTACATGAAGAAAATTAGAGGTGAACCAAGAGGCAACAGCAGTGAGGCAAAGGTTAAGGGGAGAGATATCGGGCACAAGGGAATCAGTATGGTGCAAGAGAATGATATCATCCGCGTAATAGTACATGGAGCTACCAAACTGCTGGATTAATAGAGCAAGAGGGGCTAGGAAGACATTAAAGAGGAGGGGAGCAAGGACAGATCCCTGAGGCACACCACAGGAAAGAGGGGTGGGAGCTGAAGAAGAGGACCCAACCACTACAGAGAAGGAGCGACAGGAGAGAAAAGAACGAAACCAATGAAGAACCATGCCAGAAAGGCCAGCGTCTTGAAGACGAACGAGAAGAGTGCGATGGTCCACCAAATCGAAAGCTGCAGAAAGATCAAGAGAGACAGCAAGAGTGAGAAGACCACGATCGTGAGCAGCATGCAATTCGTTGAGAAGAGAGAGAAGGATAGACTCCGTGCTATGACCAGGACAAAAACCAGACTGCCGAGGGTGGAGAACAAGAGAGGCTTCAAGGTGGGCAGAGAGCTGAAGGAAAACAAGTTTCTCAAGAAATTTGGACAGGAATGGGAGATTAGAGACAAGGCGCCAGTTGGAGAGGACAGTGGGGTCGGAGGTGCGGGATTTCAGGATTGGACGAACAATGGCGTGCTTCCAAGGTGTAGGCAAGATACCGGAGGATAGACTAGAATTGAAGAGAGAAAGAATATAAGAGGAGAGGGATAGAGAAGGTTCCAGAAGCCAATGGGAGGGAATGGGATCAGCTGGGCAAGTTGTTTTGTAGATGGAAAGAAAAGTGTTTTGGAGAACAACTGGGGAGACCATCTCAAAAGAGGACCAGGAGTGAGATAAGATAGGGATAGAAGGGGAAGGAGAAAGAGGAGTGGACGGGGAAGACACGGCTAAAGGAGAGAGGGGGGGAGGACAGGAGGGTAAGGACTGACGCAGGGTTTGGACCTTGGAGACAAAGAAGGAGGCAAGGGAAGGAGGGTCAGGAGAGGCAGAAGAGGGAGGGGGAAGGGGAGGTAAGGCAGAATGGGATGCCGTGAGGGAACGAAAAATAGAATATAATTGCCGGGAGGAATTCGAAGAGGAAGCAATAAGCTTGGAATAATAGTCACGTTTCGCTGAATGGAGGAGGGTACGGTAGTGATGATGACAAGATCGGAAATTGAGGAGAGTAGTGGAGGACGGGCGCTTACGCCAAAGGTGTTCCGCTCGACGAAGATATTTCTGATGCAGGAGAAGACCGGGATGAAACCAGGGATGCCGGGGGCAGCGGCAGGGGGTAGGCAAGAACGAAGAGGGGCAATATCATCGAGGGCAGAGGACAAAGAAGAATGCCAAAGATGGGCTTGTGCATCAACAGGGTATCAGATATGTGACCACTCTACTGTGCCACATGCTGGAGTGACTCCCCACATAGTTACATGACTCACATTTCTATAACATCTGCTCACAGCTATGTTCACTTACTAAGCAACCATGCATCTCCAAGGTGTCCTGTGGCTGTTGCATGTCCCAGGCAAGGCTGTGACAGGATGAAGGCATCGTAGCAGGAACCTGGGAAATGGACACATACGTCAGTGATGAGCATGTGGGCATTGACTACCACTTGCATATTAATGGTGGTGACTTCAGATTGCCCTCTGTACAACATGTGTGCAGTCAACGAGACCAGTGACAGATGGGAAGCTAGCTATATCATAAAATGTCTTCATCTTCTCCTGTCTTTGCCAAAGTGTGGTGGGGAAAGTGGTGTAGGTTTGCATCCTTCTCACCAGGGCAGTGTTGAAGGCATTAATACAGTGGCATATGTCAGACTGGGTGATGCCAGTGGTGGCACCCACCTCATGCCGGAAGCTTCCTGAAGCCAATAACACCAGTGCAGTGGTCACCATCAGAGCCACTGGCAGCATGTGGATTTGGACAGTGGCTGACTTCAACTCTCTGCACAGCATCCCACACAGCTCTGTTATGGTGTCACTGTCCAGCTAGTGGTGTTAGAAACCCTCCTCCTCTAACAGTTGCAGGTATGATACCCTCGGTCTGAATATCCGTGGAGTATGTTATCTGTACCTCTCACACTGGATCAATGGGTGCTGTTGCTGCTGCACATTGTGCTGCCGCCTCTGTCCCCTGGTGAATTGGTGGCATCTCTACCTCCATTGCAGTATGTGCAGGCCCCACATTGCATGGGCAGTTCCTGTCTGCAGGTACAGCTAATACCCATTTTTGCTGATGCTCTGCATGGTGTGTACTGGCTTATCACCAGGCCAAGGGTGCACAAAAACCTGGCCTAAAGATATGCGGTTTATGATTTTTGGCTCAGCGCCCTGCTGACTGTGTATAGTAACATAGTATAGACGGCAGATAGACACCAGCATGGTCCATCTAGTCTACCCAGCAAGGTGACAAGAGTAGATGCGCCTGCAACTCCATGCAGATCACTCTTCCCCATGCCTTTGTTTGGGGGTATACCCACTACTCCGTGCAGGTCACCTCGACTTATTAAAATATCAGAGATAGTTAAATTTATTTTGATTTTATCTTGTTTTTATAAAGGGACTTACTGTGTCTGTCCCATGCCCTTTTGAATTCTGTCACTGTATTTCCCCCACCAATTCCATCAAGAGAGCATTCCAAACATTCACCACCCTTTCAGCAAAAAAGTATTTCCTGACGTTGCCTTTCAGTTTACCTCCTTGCAGCTTAATGTTATGCCCTCTAGTATTACAGCTTCCCCATCTTTGAAAAAGATTTGTTTGTTCATTAATACTCATTAAGTATTTAAAGGTCTTTATCATATCTCACCTGTCCCTCCTCTACTCTAGAGTATACACATTTAAATCTTGGAGTCTCTTTCCATACATCTTCTGGTGCAGGCTCCAAATCATTTTGGTCGCCTTTCTCTGAACCGTTTCTTTTTATACCCTTTGTGAGATACGGTCACCAAAACTGAACACAATATTCCAAGTGAGGTCTCGCCAGGGACTTGTACAGTGGCATTAGTACCTCATCCTTTCTGTGGGTTATTCCTCTCTGTATACAACCCAGTACCCTTCTGGCTTTGGCCACTGCCTTCTCACACCGTTTCGCCACTTTGAGATCCTCAGAAAAAAATGATTTTGAGGTCCTTCTCCTTGTCGATGCACACCAACCTATTGCTCCCTATCTCATACAATTCCCTTGGATTTCTGCATCCCAAGTGCATAACACTGCACTTCTTCACATTAAATCTTAACTGCCAAGCATTAGGCCATCCTTACAGCTTTTGTAGATCTTTCCTCATGTTATCCACTCCTTCAGTGGAGTCCACACTGTTGCAAAGTTTTGTGTCATCTGCAAAAAGACAGACCTTTCCATTCAATCCTTCAGCAATATAACTCAGAAATACATTGAAAAGTACTGGCCCCAGGACCAATCCCTGGGACACACCACTAATCACCTTCTTTTCATCCGAGTGAGTTCCGTTTACCATCACCTTCTGTCGTCTCTCAGTCAACCAATTTCTAATCCAGTTTCAGCTACTCCCTTTTATGCCCAGAACAAAAAGGAAACTCAATAAAAACCTACTAATAGTATCAAAGACCAAAACCAAAGCTAAACAAACAACCTGTCATAGAGTTTTTTCAATATATGCTCCATCACTCTGGAACGCCCTCTCAGAAAACATAAGAACCACCAATGACCTGTGGGACTTTCGGAAAGCCTTAAAAACACACATTTTTTTGGAATACTATGGACCAGAACCTGAAACACTGTGTGAAATGCACCCTCTTCAATGAAATATGAACACATCCAATCATTCTACCTTCCATACAATAGCAGCAACTATCATAATCAACATCAAGAAATCATGTATCCAATACTGTTAATACCCCTGTTATATCCAAGTTTTTATTTCCTTGTTCTATGTAAAGTTCATTTGTTTAATGTTCAATGTAAACCGCTTTGAATGTAAGAAAAGTGGTATAGAAAAATTGTTAAATTAAATAAAATTAAATAAATAAATAAATTATGCCCTGTTATGGCCCTATGGATATCTGGTTTATGCCATGCACACTGCATGAATATTCGTCCATCGGCAAATGACTGAGGATGCCGGACACCTGGACGTGCACCATGTTTACGGGTAACACCGCTTTTTCACTGCCTTACCACAGTCTAAGGGTTGGCATATTTGGCTCCGTGATCATAAACAGGGGTAAATGTTCTGCAAACTGTAAAATATAGATTGAGCCCTTCCAAAATTCATATATTAAAATGTTCTTATTACTAAAAAATAAAATTTTGTTGGCTACTAAGGGCCTGATATTGATTTGGGCAGGTTATGTGCCCCTACGACACATAGCCCTGCCTGCTGACCCTTAACCCCAGATTTTCAGTGTCAGAGTCATATGTAGTCCTGGCATTGAATATCCAGGGATCACCAAAAACGCCAGAAGTCGCAGTAGCTAACCAGGCAGCAGCGATATTGCATGCTGCCCAGTTAGCTCCTGCACCTCAAAGATAGGCAAAGGTTTTCTTCACCTATCTTTAAGGCACAGATCGCTAACTGGGCATCATGCAATATCACTGCTGCCCAGTTAGCACTTGTTGGAAACACAAAGAGGGAGCAGACGCTCCTGCAGACTGTCCAGGCAAACACAAGGAGCAGGAGACGTGGGTTGGATAGGCAACTTGTTTATTAGAACGAGACCCTAACGCGTTTCGGCAACGCCTTCCTCAGGGGGGATATTGCTTAAATAACAAACATATAAGATAAATCAATCAAATTAAAACCATAAAAATACAATTAAAACAATCAAACCAGTTAAAAACAGTTAAAAAAACAGATGGCATATTAAAAGAAAACTTGTGCAAGGACAATAATAACTATGTAAAACAACAAAATAGAAGAATGCATCAATCAAAATAAAAGTGGAAAAACGCAGGGCTGAGAAACTACAAAGAACATATATAACATACTTAGTAAGAGAAAACTCCTATTGATTGGGACTATAATATACAACATGAGAAAATAATTATAACTAACACAGTATTGTACTAAAAGAAGTAACTGATGATAAAAACATGAGTAATAAATAATTAAGAACTAAACAATACAAACAGATAGATAAGACTAGTATATTTAAATAAAGGAAAACACTAGGGCTATAAAAGCAAGAAGAAGACAATTGTATCACCTATATGCATTGTTGTACAAAATGGGACTAGTTGTAGAATCATAAATAAATAAATAATTAAGAACTCAACAGTATGAACAAAAAAATAGAGTAATTGCTTAAATAAAACACTAATCACGTGGATAATAACAACAAAGACAATGCTGGAGATGAGCTTGATATTAAGCAATATACGTAAATAAGACATACTACTGGGTGGTGTAGGAACTAGTTAAAACAAATAGAATGTTACTAGAGTTCAATGGTGACAATGCATTTAAAATTGTACACAGTACACATAAACAAAAAGCTCGGTTAAGTGCCCGCCTCCCGCAACGCAGCGCCAGCATCTAACTCCAACTCACCTGCAGCCATTGATGCCACCTCGGTAGCCACGCCTGTATCCTGTCGCATCGACGCCGCGCTGGTCTCCGGTCGCATCATCGCCGAAGCTGCAGTTCCTCCCACCGTTCCGCCAGGCAAGGGACTCCCGTCAGTGCTCACCGTCATGCCATCCCGCTGTCTGGAAGCACCCATCCAAGGATGTCCCCCATAGTGCCACCCGGAAGATACATGTGGAGAAAAAAAAGGAAAAGGTGAAGGGACACCCGCCAGAGCCCACGGAGGTTGCCACGCCCCTAGCCACTCGGCACGGGAAGAGCCTTGACCCCCGCCTGCCAGTGTTCCCAAGCTGGTGAGTAACCACCCCCCGCAGCACCCCATACACCCCCTGGGCTTGCAGACTCAAACCCAGTACCGCCTCCCTGTATATTTTCCCCCTCACCACCCACCGTAAGAACCGTACCCACCACCGGGGTTCCTAGAGACCCATGAGCCTCCCATGCCCCGAGGAGCCGCTGGCCAGGCCCCTAGACCTGCCTCGCCTCCCCCGAACCACAGGGACAACCAAAACCCCCCGCTGCCCCTGCCCCCCGCGTCCTAAACCTCCTGAAGAGCGAGAGCCCCGCCTGTGTGCTCTGCTATGGCTAGGAGCTCTGCCCCTGGCCCCCCCCCCCGTCCCCTGGTGCCCACAGCGGGGGACCCCGGAGGCCCCCTGCCAGGCCCAGACACCCCTCTTCTCACGGGATCTGGAAGCCCGTCAAGCCCACAGGAATTAGCCCCACATACCCCTGTCCTGCCATCTGTGTCCTTGTCAGACCCTTTCCCCCTCCTGGGACCCCCCTCCTTTTCCCCTGACCGACATTACAGCCCTAAAGGTTTGATGCACCTCTTAAATTCCCCTTGTGTTTGGCTTTTTCTTTTGGTTTGCGTTTTTTTTTTTTTAATTAATCCCTGCCCAAACAGCAGGACCAGAACCCCAGCAACTCACCGCTGGCACGCACAACCGACGCCGCTCTGCCCGGTAAGCTGCTGCCACCAACACGTCCTTGCAGCCAAACGCCGCACTGCGGACACGATGCTGTCCCAACTCCCCCGCAGCGGACACGCTCCCCGGCACAAGCAGGCCACTCCGACGCTGCTCAGACAGCAGCCCGCAGCAAGAGCAAGGACAATGCCAATTTTTAAATTATAAATCAGTGTTTTAATTGTCCCCACAGCCCCTTTTACACGACCGGCTCCTCCCACCTCGAAATCCAAAAGGCAGGAGGACGCCGAGTCCCCGCACTACCCCCCCACCCCCGCCCGAGATCCAAGCCCTCCCATTGGCTCCCGCTCGTTCAAAACGCCAGCGGGAGCCAATGAGGCCGCCAGCCGCCGCGCTCCTCCCCGACGTCCCAACTCGCCGGCGAAGCGCGTGGGCACGAGTGCACTGCAGCCCCCCCCCCCCCCGGTTAACGGCGGCCACGAGGACGGGGGCCCGCGGCCTTACAATTATAGAGCATAGAAGTAATATTCTAAGGAAGTTGTCTGACAAGCCACTAGTATCACACTGGTTAGAAAAGAGTCACATCATTAGTGATATCAAATTTGCAGTGATCAAAACGGTTATTCCACACTGGAGAGGTGGTAACATTGATAAAGCTCTACTTAAGCTTGAACAACGCTTCATTTATGAGCTTAACACTTTAGAACCACATGGTTTAAATCAGGAAGTGGATCTGTCAGTGTTTCTGGGGTAGTCTCTTATAGTCTAATCTTTCATTTACACATATTCCATTTGGTGTTAAACATACAATTTGGCCCTTGCATGATTCTTTAAAATTTTATCTTGCATGGTTTTTTGGAGTCTCTGGCACTGTTTCTTAACCCTTCATATATTCTGTATGGTGGACTCACACATTCTGCTTTTGTATATGATCTTCATATTCTCTTTTGCATATTACTTTGCAGTTATTTGTGGATAGAGGTGGTTGTCCATATCCTTTATCCTTTTGTCTAACGTGGTCATCGTTTCTTGATCATTTCCAATATCCCTTCCAGCATAATTTTTTCTTGGTTGTTGATTTTTATATTTATCATATTTCCATGTGTGATACTTTTTAGTTTCATACATGCTTTTATCTGTCGTTCCCTTGCACCGTTGAGGGGCAGCTTGCCTGCACAAATACTGTTTAACTAACTCCTCCCCTCAGATTGGGTTACATTCGTTTTGGCGCGAAAGTCGGCGTTTATAAATTAGTCTGTCTCACCTAGTCTCCCTTCCACTGCACACAGTGCAATTTGTGCATCAGTATTCTCGTTCAAGAATAATTTTATATGGTATGTCTTTTACATTCTTCATAAGTTTTAGCACATTCTATTTGCATTCCTTGTTTTCTCTTTTTCCAACAAAGACGCATTGTTTTTATTGTTCTGTTCATTTTACAAGCTGGCTTCGGTACCTGTTCAGTTTCTCTTTGAATGGCGCCATTCTCACATCCTTTGTTTACATTGCACACTTATGTTCATAGTATTTTGTTTTATTTATCAAGGTTCAATACTTTTTACTTATTTTTTAATCTTGTTCCAGTGTTTTATCTTCATAGCTCCTTTATAACATCACCGCTAGAACACATACGATTCTTGCGCTCGTATTAGTTGAGTGCCCGAGGCTTAGCATTACTCTGTATACTTCACGACTTCTCATACAGTCTCACTTTCTAGCGCTTAACCGAGCTTTTTGTTTATGTGTACTGTGTACAATTTTAAATGCATTGTCACCATTGAACTCTAGTAGCATTCTATTTGTTTTAACTAGTTCCTACACCACCCAGTAGTATGTCTTATTTACGTATATTGCTTAATATCAAGCTCATCTCCAGCATTGTCTTTGTTGTTATTATCCACGTGATTAGTGTTTTATTTAAGCAATTACTCTATTTTTTGTTCATACTGTTGAGTTCTTAATTATTTATTTATTTATGATTCTACAACTAGTCCCATTTTGTACAACAATGCATATAGGTGATACAATTGTTTGTCTTCTTCTTGCTTTTATAGCCCTAGTGTTTTCCTTTATTTAAATATACTAGTCTTATCTATCTGTTTGTATTGTTTAGTTCTTAATTATTTATTACTCATGTTTTTATCATCAGTTACTTCTTTTAGTACAATACTGTGTTAGTTATAATTATTTTCTCATGTTGTATATTATAGTCCCAATCAATAGGAGTTTTCTCTTACTAAGTATGTTATATATGTTCTTTGTGGTTTCTCAGCCCTGCGTTTTTCCACTTTTATTTTGATTGATGTATTCTTCTATTTTGTTGTTTTACATAGTTATTATTGTCCTTGCACAAGTTTTCTTTTAATATGCCATCTGTTTTTTTTAACTGTTTTAAACTGGTTTGATTGTTTTAATTGTATTTTTATGGTTTTAATTTGATTGATTTATCTTAAATGTTTGTTATTTAAGCAATATCCCCCCTGAGGAAGGCGTTGCCGAAACGCGTTAGGGTCTCGTTCTAATAAACAAGTTGCCTATCCAACCCACCTCTCCTGCTCCTTGTGTTTGCCAGTTAGCACTTGTTGCCATCTCTGCTCTGCCCCCAACACACCCTGATGCTAACCAGACAGCACTGGGCACGTAGGGCAGTGGAGGGGATATTCAAAGCACTAATCATGTAAGTGCCGTTGAATATCCCCATTTAAAGCATTTACACCATTTACTGGGCTGTAGACCATGTAAATGCCTTTTGAATATTTGGCCCTTAATATATTTCAGTCAATAGCTAAACTCATCAAGGATACCAAGCTAGATACAGACCACACACTGGAGATGGATGTAGTTACATAGTCCAGTAAGGTGTACAGAATTAGTAAACCAGTCTCAAAGTTTTTCTTCAAGTTCCTTCACTTGTCAGTGTTAAGAGGTGGCAATGCTCTGTGAATCCTAACCTTCAACGTTTTCTGATGATGATGCTGTAGTATCTGGTAACTTTCTCTGAGCTGAAATCTGCAAGCACATCTCTTGAAATACCTCTGCATGTATCCGCTGAATGCAGCCCCTTCCCTGTTTATATGACTTTGGGATTTCTGGTGGAGTCTCAATGGAGCAAAAGGTTAACTCTTAGTTCAGTGCTGGGTGCAGCATAGGTCTCAATGCTTTTTAGTCCAGTGGTTAGAATTTCAGGTAATGCTTAGACTGGGGTCTCACTCTCAATTTTACAGGGCCCTTTCTCCCATGGTAAGGTGGAGTTCTCTGGGGGAGGAGGGTTCCCCTCCCTGGTACTCACTCCAGTAGATCAGTTGTTGTGATTTAGGTCTCCAGCACTGCTTCTGTTTTGGCTCACTGCTGGACTAGATGTAGGACCCTGCTTCTGGCAGGCTTGAGGTCTCTAGCACCAGTAATCAAGGACCTGATGCTGAGTTCTTGATTCTGGGACTTATTGGAAGATAGCTAGATTATTCTAATTGTGAATCTGAAGATTCATCAGAACTGAAAAACTGTCTGTTGCAAAAATGACATTGCAGAATTATTGGCACAGGGACATATCTGGGCTTGCATCTCGGGAAATGAACATGACCCACTGGCACTCCTCCCTTGATAGATAGTTTGAACTTAAGCTTCAACTGAGACAAAATCTTTAGTTAGTCCAGAATTGGTTCCTGGTTTTCAGTGCTTCAAATAAAGGCCATTAGGCTATTTTCTGGCTCGAAGCCTAGTCACTGCCTCTGGCTGCTCATGGATTCATCATGGTAAAGGCACAGGTCGTTTCTCAATGGCACTGATCCTCTTGGGTATGATTGAAGAAATCAGCCCTCTTGCATGTGCACTCAAGTTCTCTAACTGATCAGGCTAGCACAAGTGGTATCTGACAGCAATCGTGTAGCGTTTTGAGTCCAATGTCACATGCTCCCATGTTGTCGACATGCACATCCTTGTGCAGACGAGTTATTAGCCCACTGGCAGTAAACTGAAAATTCCAATTTTTGAAAAGAAGAAAGCTTTTACAGATACATTTTTACTTGAAAAACACTAAAATTGCACAACTGTTACTGCTGGCTTCCACTTTCCCTACTCGATTCACCAGCTCTCTGCCAGTATTTTGCAGCACAAAAATCAGTACAGACCCAAAACAACTTTGCTCCGTCAATTACATTTTTTTTAATTTAGCCAAAAGTCCAAAAATGTGTGGTGCTCTTTTTAAATGCCATCTTAGTGCCAATTAAGTCCTTTGTTTTCAGGCACCATCTATGTGGTCCTAGCAACTAAATCACACGCTGCTTGGCAGACTAGGCAGCACATCAACCCAAGAGTTTTTGTAGTCATTCAGCTTTTACTCTTGGGGTTCAATTATCAGGTTCTAGGCACTTGACACTCTCACACCACTCTCCTAAAATAAATGAGTCCAGGCCAGAAATTGTGTTCTGAATCAAGGGTTTATTCCACTCCAACTCAGACTGTAGATATGTTAATTATATAAGAGCTGTTATTTGTAAATAGTTAACCTGAACTATTTGTAGATAGTTCACTGTTATATGTTTTATGTAGTTGAGATTTCTTGTTAAATGTGACCCAGTGAAAAGCAGTATATAAGCCTAAATAAATAAACTTTAAGGCCGCTGAGTAAAAAAACAATAAGGGGATCACCCCAATCCCGAATCGCGGGGGCTAGACACCTGACATGGACATCCAGCCCCTGCTATTCCCTACACCTGATGTTGATGACAGAGATTCACACATATGCACAGGCAATGTGCAAGGAGCTCTGGATGGGGGTGGAAGGGGGAAGGATGGAGGAAGAATGAGGACAGGCAGGAGGCATGACCCTGACCCCAGATGTGCAAGGTTGATTCTAGTTGTAGCCCTGTATGTCCAGGCTGGAGGAAAAGGATGCGGAACTTATTCCACCTCGGGTGACGGGATACCATGGCACCGAGGCTCTATACTGGCACTGCGGCTGGGTTGGATGGGGTGTGCATTGTGCATCTGGCAGCTCAACACTGGGACACATCCTGCCCGTCCAGGCTAGTTGCACCCAATTCTGATCCTGTGGGGATGTATAGTCCCTGCAGGATCAGAATCAGGTAGAAATCTGACCCATCCAGATTCTGAACGTCCAAATGGGCCAGATGGGCCTCAAATAGAATTGGCCTCTAATTGGCAGAAACAACAAATAAGAACTATGTTACAAGCAATTTGCTCCCTTCTTCTCAATGAAAACTGGTTACAAGTAGATTACTTCTTCTTCCTCTGCTAAGGGCAGATGCCCTGTTCTTTCCTCCTTGCATAGTGGCTATGTGCCGAAGAGAGTGCCCCTGAGGTATTGTGTAGCCTTCTTCCTGTTTTCTCCACGTGTGCATAGGCTGTTTTAGTTTGCTTTTCTCTGATCAGAGAAGGGCTGAACTTTTACAGAGCTCTGCTAGTGAGTGGATATTTGCCTCCTGGGACATCTTACTGTGAGTTCTAGCTGTTTATTTAATTATTTACTGTTTGTCTAACTGTTTGTTTGTTTAATTATTTATTGTTTGTCTTAGTGGTGTGCTAGTTCAGCCTTCTCAGCTGTACTTACCTTGCCTCTCTCAACTAACTGGGCTTTGTGTGGTAGCCATTTTGAATTAAATCTCTCTCCCCAGAACCTGCTGTTTGTTGAGCTTTTTTCCTGTCCTTGCCTGCCTGAGTGAATCCTCCCCCTCCCCCCCTCCCCCTGAGGTATTGTGTAGCCTTCTTCCTGTTTTCTCCACGTGTGCATAGGCTGTTTTAGTTTGCTTTTCTCTGATCAGAGAAGGGCTGAACTTTTACAGAGCTCTGCTAGTGAGTGGATATTTGCCTCCTGGGACATCTTACTGTGAGTTCTAGCTGTTTATTTAATTATTTACTGTTTGTCTAACTGTTTGTTTGTTTAATTATTTATTGTTTGTCTTAGTGGTGTGCTAGTTCAGCCTTCTCAGCTGTACTTACCTTGCCTCTCTCAACTAACTGGGCTTTGTGTGGTACCCCCATCCCCCTGCTGAGGGTTCAGGACAGGGTACCTTGTAACTGCCCTCTTTAATAGGACTTATCTCCCTCCCTCCCTCCCCAGCACCCACCCACCCCTGGGGTAATTGTAGTTTTATAGGTACTTGCACATCTTAGAGGAAAGGGGCTGCTCTCAGGTGCAGCTCTTAATCCAAATCAGTCATACACAGAGGACCTGAGATTAATTAAGCTTCAGGTACACAGGGTGTATTAGGGGTATTAGATGCACTTTTATTAGTATAAGCATCTACACCAATCCTTATCATATACCTAATTTAAAAGACCTAAACACAAGCTTTAAACTAAGATGCAGACAGAGGTCCAGCAACGAGATGGGGGTTCTCCAGTCTTTTGCATTGAGTGTCACATGTATGATTTTCTCCCAGTTGGTGAGAGGTCCTACATATGCACTAAGTGCAGGGAGCTCTTTGCTCTCAGGGAACGAGTCTGTTCTCTAGAGGCTAGAGTAGCAGACCTGGAAGACATAAGAAAGACAGAGAAGTACATGGACGAGACCTACAGGGATATAGTCCTGAAGTCCCACCTCCAGTCTGGCAGCATCCCTGTTGCCATGGAGGAGAGAGGTCACATGACAGGAGAGCATCACCCTGGTGTGGCAGGAAGTGATCCTGTAACTAGGACCTGTCCTCCAGGTGATGTAAAACCCTCTCGCACCGAGGACGTTTCTCCAGGGCCATGTCCCCATGAGGGGAGGGTCAGGACAGCTGTTATAGTTGGTGATTCAATCATTAGGAATGTAGATAGCTGGGTGGCTGGTGGACGTGAGGATCGCCTGGTAACATGCCTGCCTGGTGCGAAGGTAGCAGATCTCACGCACCGCCTAGATAGGATCATAGATAGTGCTGGGGGGGAGTCTGCTGTCTTGGTACATGTTGGTACCAATGACATAGGAAAATGTGGTAGGGAAGTTCTGGAGGCTAAATTTAAGCTTTTAGGTAGGAAGTTGAAATCCAGAACTTCCAGGATAGCGTTCTCCGAAATGCTTCCTGTTCCACGTGCAGGACCCAAAAGACAGGCAGAGCTCCGGAGTCTCAATGCGTGGATGAGACAATGGTGCAAGGATGAGGGTTTTGGATTTGTTAGGAACTGGGGAACATTCTGGGGAAAGGGGGGGCTCTTCCGAAGGGATGGGCTTCACCTTAATCAGGATGGGACCAGACTGCTGGCATTAACCTTTAAAAAAGAGATAGAGAAGCTTTTAAACTAGAAAATAGGGGAAAGCCGACAGTCACCCAGGAGCGCATGGTTCGGACAAAGGTATCCTTGAAGGATACTACCAAAAGCAGTGAGGTTCCAAAAGGGAGTATAGTAGCCCAAATGCCCTTGAGTAAGGAGCAGACAGAGCATAAGGATTCCCAATTACCCATGCCTACCAATAGGAACAAAAAGAGCGGAGCCTGGACTGCCAAAAAATGAACTTTATAAATGAACTTTATTAATTGCGCCCCTACCCATGCCTACCAATAGCCAGATTAATATTAATAAAATACAGTCTCTAAAATGCTTGTATGCCAATGCTAGAAGTCTAAACAATAAGATGGGAGAATTAGAATATATAGCACTAAATGAGAGGTTAGATATGATTGCACTCTCAGAGACATGGTGGAAGGAGGATAACCAGTGGGACACTGTGATACCTGGATACAAACTATATCGTAATGATAGAGCTGAACAAATTGGTGGAGGGGTTGCGCTCTATGTTAGAGAGGGCATTGAGTCAGAAAGGATTAAAGTTTTGCAGGGAACAAAATTTGCTGTAGAATCTCTATGGATTGAAATTCCATTTATGAAGGGGAAGGTGATGGCAGTGGGAGTATACTATCGACCACCTGGCCAGAATGAACAAATGGATGATGAAATGCTCAAAGAAATCAAGGAAGCTAACAAAAGCCACAACAGAGTAGTAATAATGGGTGATTTCAATTACCCCGGTATCGACTGGGACAGTGTCACAGCAGGACAAGCTAAAGAGATAAAGTTTCTAGATGAAATAAATGACTGCTTCTTGGAGCAGCTGATTCATGAACCGACCAGAGGGGAAGCCATACTGGACCTAGTCCTTAGTGGAACGCCAGATCTGGTGCAAGAAATAAGGGTGTTGGGACCACTTGGCAATAGTGATCATAGTATGATCAGGTTTGATTTAATCAGTGGAGGACAGATAGTAAAGGAATCCACAGTACTACCTTTTAACTTTCAAAAGGGAGACTATGATAGAATGAGGAATATAGTTCGGAAAAAACTAAAAGGAGCGGTTCCAAAGGTTAAAGACTTACAGCAAGCTTGGGTGTTATTTAAAAATACTATCCTCGAAGCCCAGACCAGCTGTATTCCACGCATTAAGAAAAGTGGAAGAAAGTCCAAAAAACTGCCAGCATGGTTTAAAGGTGAGGTCAGAGAGGCTGTTGCTGCCAAAAGAGCAACCTTCAGGAAATAGAAAAAAGAGCCAAATGATGAAAACTGGAAACAGCACAAGCACTGGCAAGTTAAATGCAAAGCATTGATAAGGCAGGCAAAGCGGGAATTTGAGAAGAAACTTGCTACGGAAGCAAAAACACGAAATAAAGACTTTTTCAAGTACATTCGTAGCAAAAGGCCTGTGAGAGAGTCAATTGGACCATTAGATGATAGAGGGGTAAAAGGGGCAGTAAGAGGAGACAAGGCTATAGCAGAGAGACTGAATGAATTCTTTGCTTCGGTCTTTACTGAGGAAGATGTAGGGATGTTACCCAAGACTGAAGTGGTATTTAAAGGTGATACTGCAGAGGAATTGAGAGAAATATCGCTACACCGGGAAGATATATTACAACTATTTGATAAACTGAATAGTAGCAAATCACCTGGACCGGATGGTATACATCCCAGAGTGTTGAAAGAACTGAAATATGAGATTGCAGACCTGTTATTGGTAATCTGTGAACTTTCATTTAAATCATCTGTAATACCTGAAGATTGGAGGGTCGCCAACGTAACACCAATTTTTAAAAAGGGTTCCAGGGGTGACCCGGGAAATTACAGACCGGTGAGCCTGACGTCAGTACCAGGGAAAATGGTAGAAACCATCATAAAGAACAAAATTACACAGCATGTAGATAGTCATGGCCTAATGGGAGACAGCCAACATGGCTTTAGACAAGGAAGATCTTGTCTTACTAATCTGATCTGTTTTTTTGAAGGTGTGCATAAACAGGTAGACAAAGGTGAGTCGGTTGATATAGTGTATCTGGACTTTCAGAAAGCTTTTGACAAGGTCCCCCATCAGAGACTTTTGGCGAAGCTAAAAAGTCATGGGATAGGAGGCAGTGTACTATTGTGGATCGGGAACTGGTTAAAAGATAGAAAGCAGAGGGTAGGGCTAAATGGCCAATATTCCCAATGGAAAAAGGTGAATAGTGGAGTACCCCAGGGATCTGTACTGGGTCCGCTACTTTTTGACATATTCATAAATGACCTGGAAAAGGGAATAACTAATGAGGTTATCAAATTTGCAGATGACACAAAACTGTTTAAAGTTGTTAAAACCCAAGAGGATTGTGGAAAACTGCAGGAGGATCTGGATAAATTGGAAGACTGGGCATCCAAATGGCAGATGAAATTTAATGTGGACAAGTGCAAAGTTATGCACCTAGGAAAGAACAACCCACACTATAGTTACACGATGCAAGGCTCCACATTAGAAACCATCACCCAGGAAAAAGATTTAGGAGTCATCGTGGATAACATGTTAAAACCCTCCGCCCAGTGTGCAGCGGCGGCCAAGAAAGCAAATAGAATGCTAGGTATCATAAGGAAAGGGATGGAGAATAAAACAAAGGATATTATAATGCCTCTGTATCGCTCCATGGTACGACCGCACCTTGAATATTGTGTGCAATTCTGGTCACCGTATCTTAAAAAGGACATAGAGTTATTAGAAAAAGTACAGAGAAGAGCCACCAAATTGGTGAAGGGGATGGAAGGCTACTCCTATGAAGAGAGGCTAAAAAGGTTAGGGCTCTTTAACCTAGAAAAGAGACGGCTGAGGGGAGATATGATAGAGGTGTATAAATTAATGAATGGAGTGGAACGGATAAACGTGGATCAATTGTTTACGCTATCAGAATATAGAAGGACTAGGGGACATGTAATGAAGCTACAGGGTAAACTATTTAAGACAAATAGGAGAAAATATTTCTTCACTCAACGTGTAATCAAACTCTGGAATCTGTTACCGGAGGATGTAGTAAGGGCTGTTAGTATAGCTGGGTTTAAAAAAGGTTTGGACAAGTTCCTGGAGGAAAGGTCCATAAACCACTATTAAAAAGGGACCCAGGATATCAATGCTTGGCCTAGTACAAACACTGCAGAACCTGTGTCTTTTGGGGAAACTGCTAGGTACGTATGACCTAGATTGGCCACTGTTGGAAACAGGATACTGGGCTTGATGGACCTCGGTCTGACCCAGTATGGCATTTCTTATGTTCTTATGTTCTTATGAGAGTTCTGTCTTTGGGAATGATTTATGTAGAAAGTAGATTTTCTCTGTCCTTTCTTCTACTTAGTAGGGACACTGGATGGTGCTGCTGTTCTTTCCATCACATCCAAATAGTCTCTGCACAACATTCACAAATGGTGATTTGGAAAAATTTTCTGAACATGCGCGATCTGTTAGTTGGCCCCACAACAAACCAAAAATCATGATTTTGATTTATTTTTCCCATGCATACAAAAATTAATGCACATGCCTACAAAGTGCTATGTTTGGTGCAAACCAAACAGAACACATCATCCAGAATACACCATTCCTGTTTCAAATCATGGTAGGGTCATAGTCATTTTATTTATTTATTTATTTTAGGATTTTTCTATACCACCCTTTCCAGAGATCAAAGGCAGTTTACAGTGAACAAAACTTGTTACAAAGAACATAATGATAACAATAATTAGAAACAGCATATGGGAATGTTTCTCAACATTGGGGTGTGTTGGAGTGTTCTGGGGAGGCATCCATTGCTAACCGGGCAGTGGCAATGTTCAGCCACTGCCCAATTGGTGATACAAGGTGAAAATAAGTCACATAAAATGTTGACCTTACTTTAGCCGTGGAAACTAACTGGGCAGTAGCTCAATATCACCACTGCCCAGTTAGCTTCTGGGTTCTGCAACCAACCAAATATTCAATGCCTATGATTGTATATGGCCCTGGCATTGAATTCCAGGATTTTACTTTATCGGCGATGGCTATCCACTTTACAAATGCTAGCCACCACCGCTGAATACCACCCCCCCCCCCCATGTTTATACTAATACTGAAGAAAAGTGATCCAACTGACTGTGGAAATTATCACACAATTGCTCTGATCCCACCTGCTACTCAAGATCATTCAGCAGCAGGGGCGGCCCAAGGGGGGTGCGGGGCCATGTGCGGAGACTCGGTGCGGGGCCTCATTTGCATAAGTGGCCTTATTTGCATAAATATTTGCATAATGTTACCATACACTAACTTTTAGTAAACATGTCTCTTAATGAGTGTATGGATAAAGAAAGACTAAAAGATTTCTACATTACTATAATCCAGTGCCAACCGCCAGGCACATTAGGAACTACTACAAACGCTGCCCATTTAGAACCCATAGCAAACCCGCTGTATCCTGACAGCATTACCAGGACTCACAAAGCACCAGTCCCTACCTATCAAAAGGAAACACTGCAAATATTAAACCAGTACATTTCAGAGAATACTGGGGAAAGAGAACAAGTGGCAATGTCAAATAGGAATTACATAAACAGAATACCTCAGCTCAGTTACACATGCAGAACATAGACCATCACCAAACAAGGAATCGCAATTTAGAAACAGGAAGGCAATAATTTAAACTGGGAACCCCAAAAGCCAAATTTGGAATGTACAACAACACTGTAGAAATAAAACTATAAATCAATTTCCTCTTGTACCAAACAAAGCGCAGACGTTAATGATGCACATTTCCCAGAACTTTCATATTCCAGTTAATAAATTCAAAATAAAGAGATATTTCTACCTTTTGTGCATTTTTTTTCAGTTGCAATTGCTCCAGCCACTTTCTTCTGGTTTCTTCATGTTTTCTGCTAACTCTCCATCGTCTGCTGTCCATTTGTCCTTTCTTCTCTCTTCTAGTTTTCTTTCCATCCTCTCTCTCTACATCTGCTTTAACATACTAATCTTTATCCTTTTGCTCTTTCCTCATTCTTATTTCATCCACACAAATTTTACCCCTCCATCCTCAATCCCCACTTACTCTCCCAATACCCGGCCAATTGTAGATTTTTCATCCCTCCCACACAAAATATTTTTCCCCTCTCCATTTTACTCTCCCAGCCCCATCCCATTCTAATCCTCCCCCAACATCAGCTCCCTTCTAGTTCCAGTCTCACCCAGCATCCATTCCCTTCTAGTCCCTGCATCAGCCCATTTCCCGTCCTAGCCCCCCATCAACCCATTTCCAGTCCTAGCTCCCCCATCCATTTTCAGTCTGAGTCCCTTCATCAGCTCATTTCCAATCCTAGCCCCCCATCAGCCCTTTGCTAGTCATTGACGAGCCCCACCATCAGCCCATGTCAAATCCTAGCTCCCCTCCACTCAGCCCAATTCCAGTCCAAGCCCCCCCATGAGCCTACTTCCAGTTCTAGCCCCTCCATGAGTCCATTTCAATTCAAGCCCCCACCACAGCCCATTTCCAATCTTAGCTCCCCCCAACAGCCCATTTCCAGTCCTATCCTAGCTGCTCCATCAGCCCATTTTCAGTTCTAGCTCCCTTCCCTCACAGCCCATTTCCATTCCAAGCTCCCTCCCCATCAGCTATTTGCAGTTCAAGCCTCCCCGTCCACTCAGTCCATTTCCAGGCATAGCAATCCCCCAACCCATTACCAGTCCTAGCCCCCCATCAACCCATTTCAGTTTAAGCCCCCCCTATAACCCATTACCAGTCCTAACCCCCATCAGCCCACTTCCAGTCTTAACCCCATCAGCCCATTTCCAGTCAGCCCCCCATAGCCCATTGCCAGTCCTAACCCCCCCCCCATCAGCCCACAGCCCATTACTAGTCCTAACCACATCAGCCCACCTCAAGTCCTAACCCCTCCCCATCAGCCCTTTTCCTGTCCTAGCGCCCCCATAGCCCATTAGCAGTCCTAACCCCCCCATAGCCCATTAGCAATCCTAACCCCCAACCCCCTAGTTCCAGACCGCCGCCATCAGCCCACAGCCCATTACCAGTCTTAACCCCCCCCCAACCCATTTCCAGTCCTAACCCCCCATCACCCCATTTCCAGTCAGCCTCCATCAACCCCCAGCCCATTACCAGTCTTAACCCCCCCAGCCCATTACCAGTCTTAACCCCCCCAGCCCATTTCCAGTCAGCCTCCATCAGCCCCAGCCCATTAGCAGTCTTAACCCCCCCCAGCCCATTTCCAGTCCTAACCCTCCCCAGCCCATTTCCAGTCAGCCTCCATCAGCCCCAGCCCATTTCCAGTCCTAACCCCCCCTCCAGCCCATTTCCAGTCCTAACCCCCCCCCCAGCCCATTTCATGTCAGCCTCCATCAGTCCCAGCCCATTTCCAGTACTAACCCCCCCATGCACATTTCCAGTCCTACCCCCCCCTTGCACATTTCCAGTCCTAACCCCCCCCTTGCACATTTCCAGTCCTACCCCCCCCTTGCACATTTCCAGTCCTAACCCCCCCCTTGCACTTTTCCTGTCCTAACCCGCCTTGCACATTTCAAGTCCTAACCCCCCCCTTGCACATTTCCAGTCCTAACCCCCCCCTTGCACATTTCCAGTCCTAACCCCCCCCCTTGCACATTTCCAGTCCTAACCCCCCATCACCCCATTTCCCGACCGCCTCCATCAGCCCTCCCCCCCCCCTCCCTTCCCTTCCCTTCCCTTCCCTTCTGGCAAATTTAAAAACAAAAACCTGGCTCTAGCTGCTGCCGCGTCCGTCGCAGCAGCGGCAGAATGGCGTGTCCCGCGGGGCCCCCTCTCCACGTCGAGCCCTCTGCAAGGGCTTTCAGATTCGCGAAGGGAGAGTACTCCCTCGCGTCTCTGTAAAGCCCGCAGGGGCTAATGGGAAATTTCCCATCAGCCCCTCGCGTCTAAAGGGGCTGATGGGAAATTTCCCATTAGCCCCTGCGGGCTTTACAGGGACGCGAGGGAGCACAACTCTCCCTTCGCGAATCTGAAAGCCCTTGCAGAGGGCTCGAAGAGGAGAAGGGGCCCCGCGGGACACGCCATTCTGCCGCTGCTGCGACGGACGCCGGCAGCGGCAGCAGCTAGAGCCAGGTTTTTGTTTTTAAATGTAATAAAAAAAAAAGCAGAATGTTCTTTGCGCGGGGCCCCCTGAAACGCGGGGCCCTGTGCAAAAAACATTCTTGCTCAATGGACAGGCCGGCCCTGTTCAGCAGAGACTACAACTGTCCCTAGAATGAGAACTGCCTGAAATGCAAGCAAGTTTCAGGAAAGGGCGAGGAACAAGAGGTATCATTGCTGATGTGAGATGGATCCTTGAAAAGACAAAATGATACCTAAAGGATCTCTGTATGTGTTTTATTGACTATAGCAAGACTTATGACTGTGTAAACTGCTAGAAACTTGGGTCACTCTAAGAAGCATGGGTATGGT
This sequence comes from Ichthyophis bannanicus, assembly GCA_033557465.1. Classification (NCBI taxonomy): domain Eukaryota; kingdom Metazoa; phylum Chordata; class Amphibia; order Gymnophiona; family Ichthyophiidae; genus Ichthyophis; species Ichthyophis bannanicus. The sequence continues at coordinate 436,464,417 of CM066032.1, forward strand.
AAAACACCTGATAGTTCTCTTGCACAACCTTTACATTGATCAAGAAGCAACACTTCGAATAGAACAAGGAGAAACAAAATGGTTAAAATCAGCGGAGGTGTATGACAAAACTGTATACTTCCCCCTACTTGTTCAATTTATATGCAAAAGAAACTATCAGAGAAATAGGACTGTATGACGACAACTAAGGATTGGTGAACAACCTTTGCTATGATGATGATATCACATTAAAGGATGAAAGTGAAGACTATCTGAAACATCTGCTTCTTAAGATCAAGGAACATAATCTTAAAATGGACCTGCATCTTAATGTGAAGAAGACAAAGATCCTGACAACTGGTAAAAACATAAAGTTCATCACTGATGAAGAAGAAATATAAACTTTAACCTGCTTGGATCAATAATCAATAAAGAAACAAGTAGTCAAGAAATCCAATGATGCATTGCTCTTGGTAGAATGTCTATGAAGGACCTAGACAAGATTCTCAAAAGCAGGCATCTATTTTATTTATTTATTTATTTATTTACAGTCTTTTTTATGCCGCGCTATTCCACATCAGTACGGTTTACATGAAACAGAAACGTATACGGTGCAGGGGACTGTTCCATATTTACAATGAACAGGTGCTTAAAATTTGGATAAACTGGGGTAACTATTTACATATAAGCTTCATATCAAGTCCTATCTTAGATTAATGATGGTGTGTTGGTGTATGTGAGCTGGTTGTTGGTACACCTATGTCTAGGTAGTGTTTGAGGAAGAGGTGGTGTTTTAAAGCCTTCCTGAATTGTATTAGGTCAGGGATTGCCCGGATGTCAGGTGGTAGGGAATTCCAGCATCTGGGTGCGCAGAATCTAAATGCCCTGTTACTGTTGCCTGGGTGCACTGAGTTACTGTCTTAGGGATTAACAGTGTGTTTACTGCTGCAGATCTTCTGGCCCTGTTGGGGGGAGTCATGTGGGTGAGCTCTGTGAGTGAGGCGGAGGAGAGCCCGTTGATGGCCTTGAAGGTCAGCAGTAGGGTCTTGAAGGTGAGTCTGCTGTGGATAGGGAGCCAATGGAGCTGTTTTAAGATGGGCGTCACATGGTCAAGCCTGGAGGCGCCATGTAGCACTATGGCTGCGGTATTCATTGCTAGCTGGAGTGGACGCAGCGTGGCTCATGGAAGCCCTTGTAGGATCGCATTGGCATAATCAAAATGTGGGATGGTCAGTGCTTGATAGATTGTCTGGAAGTCGTCTGGTTCTAGCAAGGAGCGTAAGTGTCTGAGAGTCCGGATCTTATGATAGACTGCTTTTACCATGTTGCTAATGTGTGCTTTCATGTCTAAGCGTTGGTCTAAGGTGACCCCAAGGTATCGGATTGTGGACTTGGTTTGTAGCTCCGCTTCCTTGACTTTTAGACAGGCTGGAGGGATAAATTCTTGGTTCTTCATGACAAACAGAACTTCTGTTTTCTTGTGCTGTATTCGGAGGTTTTGGGTCTGGAGCCAGTTGGCCACTGCGTCGAAGCAGTCTGTTAGTGGGGAAAAGTCTGGATGGTCGGTTAAGAAAGGCATGTAGAGTAGTACATCGTCGGCATATATCAGGCAGTTAACCTTGAAGGATCAGATGAGGTTACAGATTGGCTGCATGTAAAGGTTGAACATCAGGACGGAGAGGGAGGAACCCTGTGGGACGCCCTACTTCTGGAGGAAAGGTTCCGATGTTGAGGTTTCCAAGCGTACGTGCTGCCATCTGTCAGACAGGTATGATTTGCACCAGTTTAATGCTGTGTCACAGATACCCTTCTCTTCAAGCCACTTCAGGAGGATCTCATGGCTTATCGAGTTGAATGCGGCGGCTATATCCAAGAAGACGAGGACAAACCCATGGCGGGTGTTATCGAGTCCAGTAATTATGTTGCTAAAGAGGGTGGTGAGTAGGGTTTTCACACCATGGGATTCCCTGAATCCATGTTGGCAGGGGATCAGCGGGGCAGTGTCGTCAATGTGGCGTTGTATCTGGTGTTGGGCTTCTTTTTCAATTATTTTGGCTAGTAGTGGTATGCTTGATATAGGTCTGTACAATTCAACCTTCTGAGGGTCGAGCTTGTTATTTTTCAGTAATGGCCTGATGGATGTGTGTTTGAGGCTTTGGGGGAATGAGCCGGTTGCGAAAGACAGGTCCATAAGTCTGGCTATGAACGGGCTGAATTCGCTACGTAGCTCTTTTATCCAGAAGGCAGGACAGGGGTCTGTCTGTGCCATGGAGGTGTTGATCGAGGTGATTGTGTCTTCGATGTGCTTTTTGGATGGGATTTATATTAATTATTTATTTATTTACATTCTCTTATATACCACGCTATTCTGCATCAGTGCGGTTTACATTGAAGAAACTGAAATTACATTGAACAGGGCATTATAACTTGGAGATAACTATTTTACAGGGAACATGGGCTATGGAGGGTTAAGTGGCTTGCCCAAGACCACAAGGAGCACCTGTGGGACTAGAAACAACCTGTGGGATGGAGAAGGTGGTCAGTGATGTTGTGTATGTTGGTTCTTGGGTGGTGGTGGGTACTGAGGACTTGTTGGTCTGGCATAGCTTTGATTGCAGGAAATCTGCGAATTCTTGAGGGTGAATCATACTTGATTGTTCCGATCCCGGTTCTTTTGTTAGGTTCTTGACAAGGTTGAATAAGTCATGTGGTTTGCTTAGTGAGCATTTCAGAGTATCGGTGTGGAATTGCCTTATTTTCCCTGTGATTGCCTCACGGTGTTTTGCCAGGTGACTATTATATGCTTTCCGGTCTGCCTAGGAGCATGAATGCAACCAGCATCTTTCGAGCTTCCTTAGGCAGAGGAGAGATGTTCTTAACTCAGTGGAGTACCATGATGCAGTGGTTCGTTTCCTTGGAGGCTTGTTTGATGGAGGGCATTGTGCAATGGTACGGAGGCTGTTATTCCAGCTGGAGATCAGCTCATCGAGGTTAGGTGTTGTCAGGGCAAGGAGTGAGTGGGATTGGGTCAGGATAGTTTCCTTGTCGAAAGGTCGGAAACTCCGTGATGGTGTCCTGATGGTGCTACTCAGGCTTCTGGAGTACTTCTGTTGGTGGCCTGATACTGGTATCTGGAAGTTGATTAGCTTGTGATCGGACCATGGTATTGCAGTGACGGACGGCGAAGGGACGTGGGCATTTTCAAAGGCTGTTTGTGGGGCGAATATCATACAAAGATTTGATTTGATTTGTCCAAACCATTGTATTTTCAATAACATCATATGGATGCAAAAGTTGGACATGAAAAAGACAGGAAAAAAATTGATGTCTTTGAGTAATGGCGCTGGTGAAGAATACTGTATATCCCATGGACTGCATGAAAGACAAACCAGTCACTAACAGAGGTGATCAAACCTAAGCTTTGTTTAGAAGCTCAGATGACAAGACTTAGGGGTATGTTTACTAAACTCTGGTAATGTTACGGTCATTAATTTCCCCGGTAATGTTACGGATGCCCATATAAAGGAGTGGGCGGTGCATCGTTAAAGCAAGCCGTGTCAGGTAATGCACGTTACAAGGGCCTAACGCACGGTACAGTGCGTGGTACAGTGTGACATGGACTCACCGTTCGTGAACATCACAGACGACGGGAAGCAGCAGCACATTCGAAGGGGTTGTAATCTAAGACACACAGATAGTAGAAGATGCACTGAAGGATGTGCAGGCATGGTGCCCCATGAGAAACGGAGCCGTAGGTGTAAGGCCATAGACCACAGGCAGCTGATATCGCAGTCTGTAATGGGGATGTGAGCCACAGTTAAGACATGCACACACACCATGAAATGATGTGCAGTGAGCACAGCATGCAGAGGAGTAAACAACGGTAATGGAAAGGGCACCAGGGGTCGGTCTAAAGGGTCAGCTGTGTGAATGATGTGTGTATAAGGGCAAACTATATAACACTGTCAGAAGATCATATCACACTGTTAGTAACACATTTACTGTTGTCAGTAAACTACTAACTCTATTAGTCGCCTCATATACTGTTGCCAGTAGCTTAGTGTAATACTACTACTAGAAGACTCATATATTGTTGTCACTAACCTATATAGCATTGTTAGTAGCCTCTTTTACATCTCCTCAACCGCAAGTATACCTCCTACAACCATCTAAACAGCCTCTCCACACTAAAAACAAAAACTGAACTTTGTAACTAAATAGTTTTAAATCCATTGCATCAGGATAAGAAACAAGGCCAGCAAATAGCTCACTGCACCTTAAACGATATACTATCCCCAGTAGTCTACATTTAGATTGCTGTTAACCAGAGACCATTGTACTGTTACCTATACTCTATTGTTACTGTTGCCAGTATTATATACTAAGAAATACCTCACGGTAACCAGCCACACTACTATATCCAATGCTAACAAAAGCATCAAACAGGCCTCTTCCTACTTGTTACTGTTTAGCTACTTACTTACTATTGTTACCTATTCACTTGATACTGTTTAGTTTTGTAACACTGTACCAGTACCAGATCTAAACTGACACATACAACAAAAATGCTTCTAAAAGTGGCTTATATCTGCATCCTCCTAACAATCATAATTAACCTAACACTAAGTCTTAACATTAAAAACTACCAGACAATTCCAATCATACATACACCAAATCGGAACAACTTCCATATTGGTCATTATTCCCCACACAATCAGACTAAAATAAACTACCACAGACTCATCCAAATAAAACAAATTAATCTACAACATACCACACAGCTTAACCACCATCACAAGTCTACATCTTTATCATGCACCCTTATAAATGCCCGATCATTGAAAAATAAAATCCCTATAATTAATGATCTACTCGCTGACTCAAAACCAGATATTCTATGCATAACAGAGACTTGGCTCACAGATACAGATACAGTTCTCCTAAATCAACTGCACAACTCAAACTATGATATCTCCTACTCACATAGAACCAACAAAAAAGGAGGTGGTGTATTGATTATGACAAATAAAAACCTAAAAGCCAAAAAAATACTAGCTAATTCAAACAACAACATGGACACGCTCATAATAAAAATAGATCACCTCAGAATCTGTTTAATTTATAGACCCCCCAACCAAAATGCTGATAGCCTCCAATCATTAATTGAACTCCTCAACTTATCTTCAGAACAGAGTCCTCTAATTGTCCTAGGTGATTTCAACCTTCCCTCACTACCAACGAATGACTCTAACCTCTTTCTTGAAACAATTCAAGATCTCGAATACCATCAAGTAATAAACATACCTACCCACACCAAGGGTGGTACCCTTGATCTAGTACTACTACCTAACTTATGCTTTAAACTGTTTAATCCAGACTCTATAGAATGCTCTCAAATACCGTGGTCTGATCATCACCTTATCAAACTAAATCTCAATTACAATACCATCGACACCATAAAACACAAAAGAAATGACCATACAATTAAATTTAAAAAATTTAACGAAACTGAATTTCTGGATGCCACAATCCCTCTCCTTGATCCTTCTCCAACAACCCTGGATGAAGCAGTCAAAAACTGGCATACTACCATAAACAATGCAGCCCAAATACATCAAACTAATAAAAAATCAACCCAATCAAAAAACAACGGCACCCCATGGTTTAATAGCACTTTAAAACAAATGAAAAGAGAGCTAAGAAAACTAGAACATAAATGGTGCAAAACCAAATCCACTATTGAGAAAGAAATATACTACAACCACCTCAAAAACTATAAAGATGCCATAGATAACTCAAAGAAAAATTACTATGCTACAATCCTATCAAAATCATATAACAGACCAAGAGAACTATTTTCCATAATTACCAACCTAACAACCAACCCTCAAGATTCTAACAAGGAAATCACTGACATCTCTGCACAAACTCTAGCCAATTATTATCAAAACAAATCAAAACACTCACCAATGACCTTAGATCCTATCTACAAACCTCTCCATATGCTAAATGAATGGCCAGAATTTTACCCTTTATCCAAAATATCATTAAAGAATATCATTATCAATCTTAACACCACAACATCCTATCTAGACCCTTGTCCAGTAACCTGGATAAAAAACACACTACCAACACTTCTTTCATTCATACTTCCTATGGTCAATTTATCACTACTCCAAGGTTACCTCCCACCCACCCTTAAACAAGTACAAATCAGACCAATCCTGAAGAATAATACACTTGACAAAACCTCCCCAAAATCTTACCGACCTATCTCAAGTATACCATTCTTAGCAAAAGTCATCGAAAAAACTGTACAAATACAAACACAAGAATTTCTTGACTCATCCTACCCGCTAGATGACCAACAATATGGATTTCGCCCCAAGCATGGAGTTGAAACACTCCTGACTGTTTTTACCGATACACTACTAAGAGGAATAGACAACCACAAAAAAGCTTTTATCCTCTTATTTATTGACATATCAGCCGCTTTCGATAGTGTTAACCATTCAATAATGCTTAACTACTTAAGACACATAGGAATATACTCTACAGTTCACAAATGGTTCACCTCTTATCTGAGTAATAGAACGCAAAATGTTAGAATAAGCAATCAAACTTCTGAATCATATAAATTTGAAACAGGATTACCACAAGGCTCAGCGCTTTCAGCTCTACTATTTAATATATACATAAAACCAGTTTGCAATATCTTTAAGAAATATGGTGTACTCTATCATCTATATGCAGATGATATTATGATGTACATCCCATTCACTATCCCTAACATACCGTTGCAACTCCTTTCGGATTGTTTTAATGAAATAACATTATGGCTAAATGCCCACAATCTCCTAATAAACCATTCAAAAACTGAAGTGCTAATAGTCACCAAAAACCAAGATTATACCCCACCAACACATATAACACTTCAAAACCAAGAAATTAAAATAAAGAATGAAGTGAGATACTTAGGAATCATTTTAGACAAACATCTCACTCTAGATACCCATATCAGAAATACCACAAAGAAAATTTACTACAAACTTAAAATACTTAAACAACTTAGACCTCTTGTTTACATACATGATTTTATCAGTATAATCCAAGCCACTATAACCCCCCACTTTGATTTTGCGAACCTTATATTATTAGGTACATCAAAACAAAACATCAAAAGACTGCAACTCGCACAAAACTCAGCAGCTAGGATAATAACAAAAACACACTCTCATCAACATATAACACCAATTCTAGCATCCCTTCACTGGCTTCCAATTCAAAACCGAATAACATATAAAACACTAATAACAGTATTTAAATCACTATTTGATTTGACACCATCTACTTTAAGTAACTTAATTACCAAAGAACATCCAAAACCTACTCAAAGAAAAAATCAACTAAACAAACTTAAAACCCCCATAGATTTCATAAAAACAAATAAATCAACAAACAACAGAGCGTTCTCACATGTAGCCCCAACAGCCTGGAATTCCCTCCCTGTTGAACTAAGAATATTAACAGAGATTAATGAATTCCGAAAAAACTGAAAACACACCTCTTTACAATGCACTACAACACTATAGAACAGCCATCAAAAGAATTAGACAAAGGCTAAACAGTTTTATCTACATCTCACTATAACAGAAAAGAAAACCTGCCCTATCTGCATCTGTACTACTCATAATGATTATATCCCACATAACTTGTATATGTATTTAATAATATAATGTTAATGTACATAATGTATATAGTGTTGCACTGTTCAGTGCTATCTGTTCAACATTTCTGTTTACTGTACATTGGTTATAGTTATATGACGTTATATGTAAAACAAATCCATGATTTGTTGCCTGTTGTTATTTGTGAACCGCAGCTGATCTTAGGAAGCTGCGGTATATAAGAGATTGTTAAATAAATAAAAATAAATAAAATAAATAAAATGGGCAAGGAATCCAAAAAGGAGTAAAAGGGAATTGAAATGGTACACTGAAGAGCCCAAACACAGTTCTCTGACATCAATACCAAAGCACTGAGTCACCTACCCACCCAGACAGCCCAAATAAAGAGAGCATATGTAACAGCTAGCATGTGATGGATAGGCTGCATGGTGGGGACACTGCAGTGTACAGTGAAGAGAAGGAAGGGTGTGTAGGGACAAAGCCGGAGGCATTGTATGGTAAGGAGAGCAGAACAAACGAAAAGAAAGGAAAAATAACCTATGGGACCCAAACCCACAACCTATGTTGGCTCCACGCATGTCTGCAACCACTATCCTAAACAACCCATGTGACGTAAGCATGTTGCGTCTTACGCACATTTCAGAGAACGCGTGCAGCTGAGCGTCTGATGTGCAGCATGCATAAGAATGTGCGTGACATTACAGACCTTCCTACATGCCTTATGAGATACATCTAAATGCCTTAGAATATGTGGTCGGATTATGGCACATAACAACTCACGTTCCAAACAGACATTACACGCAGTATTGTGAGCACTGTGTATCATTGGCGCTGCAATGCATGTAAGACGCAACACTACAGTAGAGTGCCTGTCCATTGCTCTTCCTCTGTGCTCCCACCAGTTCTAGGACAACAGCTGTTCCCCAGCCTCCAACCATGGTCTGACATTCACCAGCAGCAGGCACAGTCAGACTGTACCTGCTGCACCACATCAGGTGTTCCAGTCATGTACACACTAACCGCACTCTGCTAGCCAGTCTATCTTGCATACTCACAGTGGAATGATGCACACCCAGACCTGGGTTGTATAGCACAGAAACCAGGCAGGTGCCCCAGTGATTAGCCCTCCAGAGCAGAGGGGCACATATACATCACCTGAGGCAGATACTATGTAGCACTATGTGGGAACATAGCCGTGCCATGATCACTGTTTGGTCAGCATGAGAGTGCCCTAACAGCAAGACGTGCTGTGGCCACCTTGTCCATGCAGGTCATGGTTAGGCACTACAATGTCCCAGCCATAGCCCTACACCCTCTGCAGATGCATCCTGCCTAGTCCGCCCTGCCTGGGCTATACCCACAATACCTTGCTCCTCATTATGCACATTTGCAGGCTAACGCTGGTAATAGTGGGACATTGTGGGCCCAGTGAGGTGTAGGCAGCCACAAAACAATGGATAGACATACACACACACACACTCCTATTGCAGCATTGTGCAAAGATAGGAGTGGTTGGCAACCCTGCCTGCCACACTGGTCCTGATCACAGTGCCGACACTGCCAGACTGTGGTAGTGCTCCGGTGATGTCTGCGGCTCTGTGCTGGGGCCAACAGCCTGAGTCTGCATGGAGCTTTGGATAGTGTAGCCTGTGTGAGTGTTTGTACCCCTGTTGGCCGCTGCTATGGGGATTGCACATGTTGATGTTGTATCTGCATTGTAGGGTAAAATATAGGGACATGCTCTGCAGGATCCCCAGCTGGGACCTAAACCTGTGACCCTCTGCTCTAGGAACACAGTGGCTGAGTTTACTACACCCCACTGTTGCCACAGAGAACCAGCAGTCCCTGGGGCTACCTTTACTTCTCCTCAGCCAGACTGTTTCTTTTGCGATGCATATCAAGTACTGGTACAGGGCATGGCCTAGGTGCACTGCAGGCAGGTGCCACTGCCCCCTCCAGCAACAACACAAACCCCCTGCCATGCGGCCTGGCCATATGCTGTCAGTGCTGGTAGTTCGCAGCCCCAGGACATCCACTGTGCAGGTAGGCGGTCACCTAGGGAGCGGGGTCTGGGGTAGGGAGGCATACATGGACATCCACACCCTCCCCCAACACCGCCTACCAATATTATGTCCTTTCTACATGGGGGAGAGATGGCTGGGGGGGATGTCAGGTCAGTGCCCTAGCAACTATTGGCTAGGGTGGGCCAGGTAGATGCAGGTGGATTGTGTTTGGCCTTGGTCATCTGCTGTCCTGCTGATTTCCAGTTTCTATGTTGCTATGTGCCACCTAGGTGACATCCTGGTCCACCCTGTGCCCCAGCTGCCCCCACTGCATGTCCCACCTGCAGCCCCTTATGCCCCATTTGCACCATCTCCATAGTGGCCTTTCATACCTGGGCACTATGCTGTTGCTGCAAATGGATAACTACTATCACTTTTCTTGGGCTCCCTGCCTATGGTGCACATTTCTGACTCTTACTCCCCCAAGCTGTCCAATCCTCAACCACAGCAACCCCCCATCCCTCAATGTCTTTACCCAGCCATACCATGGTCCCTGTATCTAGTTGGAACAGGAACAATGCCCATGTACTCCAGCATTTTCAGTGCTGAATTCCAAAATGTTGCAAATGACTGCTAGCAGTAATCTCATAGTACTGCAGCTGCACAATGAGATTACCACATGGGTCATTTGCACCATTTAAAAACCTGACACTGAAAGAACAAGAGTGAATGAGCATCTTCCTACTCTCACTAGACCCCAAGGATTTCACTAAGACCAGGGAGGAGAATTGGGAAAGGGGTGAGGGGCCAAGGCTACAGTTAATTTTGCATAGTGCATTTTATGAATATGTTCCACTTGTGCTGAGAGGAGAAAATAAGAACATAAGATATGACATACTGGATCAGAATAGGACCATCAAGCCCATTATCCTGTTTCCAACAGTGGCCAATCTAGGTCACAGGTACCTAGCAGTTTCCCCAAAAGACACAGGTCCCAAAGTGCTTGTACTGGGCCAAGCAGTGGATTTCCCAGGTCCCCTTAAATAATGGTTTATGGACCTTTCCTCCAGGAACTTTTCCAAACCTTTTTTAAAACCAGCTACACTAACAGCTTTTACTACATCCTCCGGCAACAAATTCCAGAGTTTGATTAATCACTGAGTGAAAAAAATATTTTCTCTTATTAGTCTTAAATAGGTTACACTGTAGCTTCATTGTATGTCCCCTAATCTTTCTATATTTTTATGGCCTAAACAATCAATCTACGTTCACCCATTCCACTCCATTCATTAATTTATAGACCTCTATCTTATCTCCTCTCAGCTGTCTCTTTTCTAGGTTGAAGAGCCCTAACCTTTTCAGTCTCTCTTCATAGGGATATCCTTCCACCCCCTTTATCATTTTGGTGGCTCTTCTCTGTACCTTTTCTAATAACGCTAAATCCTTTTTAAGATAAGGAGACCAGAAATACACACAACATTCAAGGTGCGGTCACACCATGGAACTATACAGAGGCATTATAATATATTTTGTTTTATTCTCCATTCCTTCTCTTATGATTTCTAGCATTCTATTTGCTTTCTTGGGGGTATGTTTACTAAACTGCGGTAACGTTACATAACACGCGTTAACCAAAATTAACGATCGTAAAGCTCCGCGGCGCGGTAAAACCACAGAAGGTGGAGGGAGGGCGGAGAGAAGGGGTCAGTGGGAGGAGAGTGGGCGGGGAGAGGCTCCCTGCACACTAACGCGCTGATCTGAAGAGCTGAATCCAAACGCGATTGAAAACCTGCCGTTAAATGCACATTACAGGGGAGAGAAACCATTTAAGTGTCAGCAATGTACAGCCCAGCAAAGGAAACCAAACAAAAGTGATAAGTGTGATACATGTGCACAGAACAAAAGGGCACATAAACACTGAAAATGACCCCAACAAACTGGAAAAAAAACATAACCAAGCTGGCCAATAGTGGTATCAATGAGAAACATCAACCTCCCCCCCCCCCCCGAGTAAGCTCCATAGAACAGATATAAATCATGGAAGGGTGTATACTCTGTCCCCATACAAGGTGAATGAGCCCACAGTGAAATAGCGCTGCTCAGGGTTTTCCCCACCATCGGACAGGGTTTCTATGGCATGCACATGTCCCGCAACATCAGGGTGGGCATGTTGGAATGGCAACTGGACAGATGCCGGAGAAGGGGATACAGAGGGCCACATGCTGCACATGCTGTGGTGGAGCTGGGCCACAGTGCGGACTAGGGTGATGCCTAGGTGACCCATACGAATGCTGAAACAGCAGAGCATCCAGACAGCAACTGCTGAAGGCCCAACATGGGCACGAGTGTATTTCCCACAGTGTCACAGGGGATAGTACCCAACAGCTACCCCCAAGGGCACGGAACATTGGCAGGCGGGGCTGGGGGGAGAGTGGACGTCTATGCAGGCACCCCTACCCCAGAACCCGCACCATAGGCTGCTGCCTACCTGCACACTGGATGGCCTGAGACTGTGCACCACCATCACCACCAGCAGAAGGGCATGTCAGCATGGTGGCTGAGGGATACTGGTGGTGGAGGGGGCAGTGGCAGCTGCCCAGAGCAGACCGTGGCCTAGCCCTGTGTAGGTGGGTGCCGTGTACTGCAACAGATGGGCCCTGTCTGATGAACAGTCATGGTATCACCAAGGAATGTACTGATTCTGTGATAACAAGGTGGTGCAGTGCACAAAACCAGTGTATTCAGAAGCAGAGGGTAACAGGTTCAAGTCCCAGCTGTAGTTCCTGCCAACCCAGTCCCCATATTTCACCCACTACTACAACGTGCTAATACAGACAGTACCTTTATAGCAGATGACGTAAACATGCCCAAGACACCTACATTTTACCCTACAGAGCACGGACACCATAAACATGCCCATTACCTAGAGCAGAGTCTCACAAATGCAATCCTGGAGGGCCAAACACCATTCCGGTTCCATGCTGCCTCTGATAAAGATGCCTGTGCTGCATTTCTATGCACCACCCCCATGGTATGCAGATGTATCTCATGCATATTCATGAGGGACAGCATGAAAACCCGAACAGTGTTTGGCACTGCAGGACTGGAGTTGAGAACCTCTGCCGTAAAGCAGCAGCCAACAGGGGCAGACACACCCGCACCCACAGGCCCCATTATTCAAAGCCTCCTGTAGAAGCAGGACTTTGGGCTCTGCGTGCATCTCCCAATACTAGCACTTGCATACCTTAGTAATGCCACCCTAAACCTGGGAATATGGTACACATCTATCAAAAGGTTGCTATGATTACTGGCAGATAGCAATTCCTAGGTTAAGTACAATTTTCTGAGTGAGCTGCATCATAGCAACCTTTCTGATGTCTGTGGAGTGTGCTACAGGTCTTGTGTCTGACAGTGTTTACCAACCTGGAGAGTGACTCCTACAGTATTGTGTACCATAGCCATGCCTGCACTGTGCCCAGGACTGGTGTGGTGGCCTGGGCTGCCCAACACCTCTATAGTTGCACAATGCTGGCATAGGTGTGGGGAGTGTGTGTCTGTCTATCCAGTGTGTGGTGGCTGCCAACACCCTCCACAGCCCACACTGCTAGCACTGTTGCCAGTATTGGCCTGCCAATGTGCATAATGAGGAGCAAGGTACTGTGGGAATAGCCTGGATAGGGTGGCCTGGCCTGGCTGCATCTGCACAGGGCATAGGGCAATGGCTTGGACATTGTAGTGCCCGGTACCACCTGCACGGACAGGGTGGCCATAGCATGTCCTGCTGGGAGGTCACTCTCACCCTGACTGAGCAGTGACCATGGCATGGCTAGGTTCCCCCATTGTGCTGTATAGTATTTCTCTCATGTGATATTTATGGGTTTTCTTTTGGGGCCCAATCACTGACTTATCTGCTTGGTGTGTATGCTGACATCTCCGTTCTGGGTACATGCATCTTCTCCAGGACCATGCACTATGGACTAGCTGGCGGACTGTCTGCAGCTAGTATGTGTCTTGCTGGAACACCTTGCAGGGTGCAGCGGCTGGAGGCTTGCTGCTGGAGAATGTCAGATAATGGTGGGAGGCAGCTGAGCATTTCCAGGCCTGCCGTTTGTCTGCTATTGCGTTATGGATGTGTACCGCTCTGTCTGTTCCCCAGCGGGACTGGGGTTGATGGTCCCCTCTCCTGCTACCATTGTAGGGAGGTAGACTGTGGATCTATTGGTGGGTGATCCTGTTTCCCACCCTGAGCCCCAGATGGTGGGTTGTGTCGTGGTACATAATCTGCCTATGGATCCATACACCCCCCCTTCACCTACAGCAGGTAACCATGGCACCAACACAGGATATGCACTATTCTGGGTGCATCATCGCTCATAAGGACTAGACATGACCGAGACATACAGCAGGACACAGATGTATCCTAGGTGTGTCCAACGGAACTACCTATCACACACTGATGGGGACTTACAGCATGGCGTATTTCAGCCATGAAAGGTGCTGTGGACCTGGTGCTGGGCGCCCCACCTCAACCTCAGGGTGGGCACAGTACCCGCACAATGTGACTGTCTGTGGCTACTCTGTGGCAGTGCCACACACGGTCTGTTGCCCCTACCAGGCCAAGGTGCTGTGGGGTGCATACCCCATCTTGTGCCCATCTCTCGACTGCTGATTTGCATGTGCAGTGCATCATGGGCATGGGTGGGTTAACCCTATCCTGGTAACCACAGCAGACAGTTTGTGTGGTGACGTGCAGTCCTTCTGCAGCCAACCAGGGCTTTGTTCACAGCCTTATAAGGTGTCCTATAGGGGACATTATAGGGTGCCTTGGCGGACAGTACACTTTATAATGTGCCCTATGGAGTGTGTTATGGGGTGCCTTATGCGGCACCTTAGGTTATGCCACCTTAAGAGTGTGTTTGCTGGCAGCACTAATTAAAATACACGTCAAATGCCTCAACAATCACTACTTAAATGTAAAGGGTGCTGCCTCAGACAGCCTTATTTATTTATTTATTTATTTATTTAACAGTATTTCTAAACCGCCTTATCTTAATAATCAAGGTGGTATCACAGCAAGCAATCAGGTAAAGTGTGTGTGTTGTACATGCAGTGAGGATGAAACTTGGTTGTGTGATGGCTGTGTTGGGTGCTTGATTTGTTTGAGCTATGTACAAGGTGGGCTATTTACAGTGGTGCTAAAAACACATTTTATATACATACAGTTGTTTAGGAGGATTGGAGTGCTGTTATCCATTCTCTTAGGTTATGTGATGTGACCATAGTGCTCTATGAACAGCATGGTTTTCAGTTGTTTTCTGAAGTCTTTGAGGTCTGGAGTTGCCCTTAGATCGTCCGGTAGATTGTTCCATATTGTTGGAGCAGCCATGGAGAGAGCTCTGTCTGTTGTGTCCTTGCGTGTGTGCTTGTATTCATTTGGGGTACTGACTCGGTTACGTGTTTGACTTCTTCTAGGACGTGCGCTGGTTTCCGGTTGTATGAGCGTGTGGAGGCTGTTGGCTGATGTGTGCTCTTTTATCTTAAATAGGTTTATGATAGTCTTGTATCTGATGCGAGCACTGATTGGGAGCCAGTGTAAGTCCTTTAATGTAGGTGTGATGTGCTCCTGCCTTGCGGCTCCGGATATGATTCGAGCTGCAGTGTTTTGTGCCAGCTGGAGTGGTTTGAGAGCTTGTTTTGGTAGTCCAAGGTATATCGGATTGCAGAAGTCCAGTATTGGGGTTATCAGTGCTTGACAGACAGTACGGAAGTGTTCTGGGGCGAGGAGTGGTTTCAGTCTCCTGATGATTCGCATCCTGTAGTAGGCTTTTTGGATTGTTTTGTCTATGTGTGGTTTGAGGTTGAGTTTACTGTCCAGAGTGACCCCAAGGTATCTCACCTCTGATCTTATCGGTATCGTGGTGCTTTGTATCTTTATGTTTGATGGGTGTATGAAGCTTTGGTTCCGAGTGATGATTAAAGCTTCGGTCTTGTTGTAGTTTATTGCGAGGTTGTTGTTTTGGCACCACTTCGTCATTTGGGTAAGGCAGTCTGTTATCTTAGAGAAGTCCGGGTTGTCGATTGATATCGGGGAGTATACCATGATGTCGTCTGCGTATATTGTGTATTGGATGTTGTTCTCTTTCATAATGTTGCATATTGGTTGGATGTAGATGTTAAAAAGGAGTGCTGAGAGTGCGGATCCTTGCGGTACTCCTTGTTGGACGTTTATGTGTCGGGAGCACTGTTCCCTCTAAGCTGTGCGCATGTGCGCGCGCACACACCTCGCAGAGCGAGCGCACATACTTTACAACAGAGCGCACAAAAATTGCGGTTCTGATTTTGATAGAAAACAACACAGATGTCTTAAAATTTAAAAGTTCTTGTGTATTTACGGTTTTCAGAAGTTCTACAATATTTTCTAGTGCAATCAATGTGGTGTACATACTGTATTCTGACGTGTAGTCAAATTTTAAAGTATATAACTCCGAGTGTCGTTAAGTGGTGCACAAAAATTTAACCTTCCTTCAAAAGCTGCACACAGCTGATATTTTATGCGCACACAGCCTACAGAAAATTAGAGGGAACATTGGTCGGGAGGTGTCATGTCCCACCTTGACCTGTAGCTGTCTTTCGGTTAGGTACGAGTGGAACCATTTCAGAGTGGTACCGTGTATACCAGTGTTCTTTAGTCTCTCCAGGAGCATATTGTGGTCAACTGTGTCGAAAGCCGAGGAGATGTCGATGAAGATCATTATAATTCCATTCCTGGTGTTGTCAATTATTCTTATGATGCTGTCGAAGAGGTAGATCAGTAGAGTTTCGACTCCATGGTTGGGACGAAATCCGTGTTGGTTGTCGTCGAGAGTTCCGTGTTCGTCAATGTGTTCCTGAAGTTGTAGTTGAACCGTCTTTTCGATTATTTTTGCGAGGAAGGGTATGCTGGAGATTGGTCGGTATGCTGCTGGGTCCTTTTTGTCGAGAGTAGTTTTCTTTGTGATTGGTCTTACTGAGGCAAGCTTTAGTTGCTGTGGCATGAGTCCTTGAGTGAGTGAGTTGTGTATCATTTTATGAATGGTTGGTATGAGGCTTGATTTGGTGGCTTTGACCCATGACACTGGGCAAGGGTCTGTAGGGGCAGTACTTGTGTTGATTGTGGAGATGATGTGGGATATCTGTTCTTTTGAGGGTGAGTAGAATGTGCCCCAGGTTTTGGGGTGTACGTTCGTTCTTGTGGTTCCACTGGGTGTTGTGCGCTCTGTGGAGTGGAATTTGTCTTTGATGTGGTCGGCGAATTTCTGTGGATCCACTTGTACTTCTCTTTCTGCTGCTTGCTCTTTTGTCAGGGTTTTTACTATTTCGAAAAGTTCTCTGGGTTTGTTGATGGAAGAATTTATCAGGTTTGTGTGGAATTCTCTCTTTGATTGGTTGATGTGTTCATTGTATTGTTTTTGCTTTGTTAGGTAAAGATGTTGGTCGGAAGTAGTTTTGTTTTTTCTCCATCTCCGTTCAATCTTCCTGAGCTCCCTCTTTTCCTGTCGTATTTTTGCTGAGTACCATGGCTTGTTTTGTCTCTTGTTGTGGTGTTGTTTCTCGGTCCTGTCATCGGATGGTTTGGCGGCATTAGCTAGAACGCTGTTCCAGTTGGAAACTTGTTCCTCCTCCTTATACATTAGGCCCACTGGGTAATCAAACTCATGACCCCTGTACCATCAGTCAGTGTTGTAACCATTGTGCTACAGCTCTGTTGCTGTGCTTGTATGCCTGCGCGCCTTCTTAAGATTAACGCGCGGTAACGTGCCCTGTAGCACTCGTTCATTTATGGCGCCTTGTAACGCGCGTTATCGGTAACGATGTACCGCCCATGTCCTTATTTGGGATTTCTGTCTCTACCGCGGCTCCTAACGCGAATCACACTAACGCAGTTTAGTAAACAGTGTATCAATATTTCTTTCAATTCTTCTGCGGTATCACCTTTAAAAACCATTTCAATCATGAGTAACATCCCTACATCTTCCTCAGTAAAGACCAAAGCAAAGAATTCATTCAGTCTCTCCACGATGGACTTGTCCCCTCTTTGTCCCTTTTTTACCCCTCTATCATCTAATGATCAAACTGACTCACTCACAGGTTTTTTGCTATGAAAGTACTTGAAAAAGTCTTTATTACGTGTTTTTGCTTCCACAGCAAGATTCTTCTCAAATTCTCTCTTTGCTGCATTATCAATACCTTATATCTAACTTGCCAGTGCTTATGTTGTTTCCAGTTTTCATCATTTGGCTCCTTTTTCCATTTCCTGAAAGATTATTTTTTGGCAACAACAGCCTCTCTGATCTCACCTTTAAACCATGCTGACAGTTTTTTGGACTTCCTTCCACTTTTCTTAAAACATGGAATACAGCAGGTCTGGGTTTCCAAGATAGTATTTTTAAACAACACCCATGCTTTATGAAAATCTTTAACATTTGTAACTGTTCCTTTTATTTTTTTCTTAAACTATTTTCTTCTTTCTATCATAGTCTCCCTTTTAAGAGTTAAAAGGTAGTACTGTGGATTTTCTTGCCATTCTTCCTACATTTATTAAATCAAATTAGATCATGCTATGATTACTATTGTCAAGTGGCCCCCAACACCCTTATCTCTTGCACCAGATCTTGTGTTCCACTTAGGACTAAGTCCAAAATAGCTTCCCCTCTGGTTGGTTCATGAGCCAGCTGCTCCAAGAAGCAGTCATTTATTTCATCTAGAAATGTCATCTCCCAAGCATGTCCTGCCGTGACACTGACTCAGTCAATACTGGGATAATTGAAATCACCTATTATTATTTCTGTGCTGTAACCTTTGTTAGCTTCCCTGATTTATTTGAGCATTTCATCTTCCATTTGTTCATTATGACCAAGCAGTCGATAGTACACCCCCACTGCCAGCGTCTTCCATGTCCCCTTTTTACATGGAATTTCAATCCATAGAGATTCTACAGGGAATTTTGCTTCCTGCAAATCTTTAATCCTCTGTGACTCAATGCCCTCTCTAACATACTGTAGTATGCAACCCCTCCACCAGTTTGATATGCTCTATCATTACAATATAGTTTGTACCCAAGTATCACAGTATCCCACCATGTCTCTGGGATACCAATCATATCTAACCTCTCATTTAGTGCTATATATTCTAACTCTTCCATCTTATTTTTTAGACTTCTAGCATTTGCATTCAAGCATTTTAGAGACTGTATTTTATTCATATTAATCTGGTTATCACTATGCAGGGGTAATTTGGAATCTTTAAGCTCTGTCTGCTATGTACTCAAGGGCATTTGGGTTACTTTTGTCTTTATTGAAACATTTCTCTTGATATGCCCTAACTTCAGTCTTTTGCTAGTATCCTTCAAGGATACATTGTTCCGAACCATGCGCTCTTGGGCGACAGTAAGCTTTGCCCTATTATCTAGTTTAAAAACTGCGCTATCTCTTTTTTAAAAGTTAATGCCAGCAGCATGGTTCCATCCCTGTTAAGTTAGTGCCCATCCCAGGACCTGATGGAATTCCACTTGAGTTTTATCAGAAGTGTCAGATGAAAGTGGTGCCAATGCTTCAGGTTTATTACAGTGGCATATATGCAGAACACCCAGAGGTCGGTGCCCTTGCGGAAGCAACTATTGTTATTAATCCTAAGCCGGGACGAGATTTGCAAAAAGTGGAAAATTATAGACCCATTTCGCTCCTAAACGCGGATTACAAGATCTATGCGAAGTTGTTAGCAAATCGCCTGGACAAAGTTCTAGCCACACTGATTCAGGTAGATCAATGTGGCTTCATGTCCGGAAGGTCCACTACAGATAATGGAAGATTATTATCACATGTTATATCTAAAGCGCAGATGGTCCCTGAACCGATAGTGGGGCTAGCACTGGATGCCGAAAAGGCCTTTGATAGGCTGGAGTGGTCCTTTTTGTTCCGGACCTTAAGTTGGTTTGGGATTAAAGAGAGTTTCATTAAAAGGATAGCATTGTTGTATTCTAATCCCACAGCGTGAATAACAGCTAACTCGGAAGTATCAACATCCTTTAAACTCCAGAGAGGCACCAGACAGGGTTGTCCGCTCTTTCCGCTTCTATTCAACTTGGCTCTCGAACCGCTTTTGATAGCTATTAGACAGCAGGAGGCTATCCGTGGTGTTGATCTGGCGGATGGACAATGTAAACCGTCAGCATATGTGGACAATCTATTGCTGTTTGTAGTGCCTGCGTCAATGCCTGAAGTTTTGAAGATAATTGATCGTTATTCTTCTGTTTCAGGGTATAAAGTCAATCTGGTGAAAACTACTATAATTCCTCTCAATTCTCACGTGACGGCAGAAATGCTAAAAGATTATGTGTTCCAAATTGCACGTTCATCTTTCAAATATTTGGGAGTGCAGTATGGACTTACGATGGCGGAAACTGTGAATCTCAATACCAAACGGTGTGAAGAGATAGTTAAGGAGTATGTCTTGAAATGGACGCCTCTTCACTTAACCTGGTGGGGCAGGCTGGAAGCCATAAAAATGGTTCTGGTTCCAAAGATCAGCTACATATTAAGTATGATTCCCGCTTTGTTCCCGCAAGGTTGGTATAAAAAGATTAACAGCTTGCTTGTTACTTTTCTCTGGAATAAAAAGGTCCCTAGAATAGCAGCTTGGAAGCTGAGGCTGCCAAAAGAAAAGGGGGGAATACATTTCCCAGATGTTGAATGCTTGCATATAGCTTCCCTACTTCAACAGGGCGCACAGTGGACCATGGAAGCAGAGGATGATGAACCCCCTAGATGGTTGCGGCTGGAAAGAATAATGTGTGCTCCACTTCCCCTGCACCTATTAATCGGTACATCAACTGATCCACACAAACCTCCGAATGAGATTATCGCAGCAATGCAGCATGCGTGTCGGGTAGTGGCTGAATGTGTAGAAGGGGGGGAAGATTTTGCTGCTGGGATGCCTCTGTGGTTGAATCGATGATTTACAGTTGATGGAAAAGTTATTTTCTGGAAGAAGTGGATGGCCTGTGGTATAATGGTATTAGGTTATCTGATATATGAGAAGAAATTTAAAGCTTTTGACATGCTGAAGAGTGAGTTTGACCTGCCAAATACTTGCTAATTTCAATGGTGCCAACTCAGACACTGCCTGAGTCAAGCAGGCGTTACTCCGGTGGCAATACACACTGAATGGCCCTTATTCCAGACTATGCGGTGCTTCAGTGTGGTGCTCATGTAGTCTTGAAATCCCTAGGACTACTCAGGTCCGTGTCAAACAAGCAATGCACCACCTTGCAGTCTGCCTGGGCGAGGGACATAGGAGGACATAGTCAGCCGGAATCTTGGGACGATTTTTGGAATTCTCAAACACGAATAACGAGAGCGGCAGCCCTGACACAGTCGCTATACTTTTTTTGCCCATCGTGCACATCTGACACCGTCTAGGATAGCGAAATGGGCACCGCAAGTGAATAACCAATGTTGGTCTTGCAAATCAGAGGCTGGAACATTGTCACAAATGATTTACTATTGTGGACATCTACAGAAGTTTTGGAAGTGTGTTTGGCAGCGGATATTGAAAATCTTAAACATACAAGTTCCCATTTCCTATCAAATAGTTGTTTACAAATTCCATATGGAAGGTCTTCTATTAAAGAAACGAGAGAGCCAATTACTGGATATAATGATCAGTATGGCAATTAAGGTAATTTTGAACAATTGGAAAAATTTTGAGAAGGTTCACAGTGAATGCTTGTGGAATCTGCTATGTCAACATAAGATATACGAAGAATTGTATGTGAAAAAGGATCCTACTGCAGTCAAATTGATCCTGAAATGGGAGCTTCTAAATCAATATATGGAACACACTGGGGTGGGCTGACATTTTGGGTATGGCCTTAACAGAGCAAGGGAATCTGAGGTTAAATAAATAACCGATGGATGGAGGTGAAACAGCAGTTTTGCTAATTTGACATATCCGATTTATAATGTATCCATGGGGTAGATGGATTGGATTGGTTGCAGCCAATTCTTGAATGTTCTCAGGATTTTGTTTTAATGATTGCTAGTTTGTTATGTTAGGACTTGACTGCTTATGTGATGGTTATGTGATGTTTTCTGTACATGTTGTAAAAAAGCAATAAAGATATAAATACAAAAAAAAAAAAAGTTAGTGCCCATCCCTTCAGAAAAGCCCCTTCTTTCTCCAGAATGTTCCCCAATTCCTAACAAATCCAAAATCTTCTTCCTTGCACCATCGTCTCATTTAAGCATTGAGACTCCAGAGCTCTGCCTGCCTTTTGGGTCCTGCATGTGGAACAGGTAGCATTTCAGAGAATGCTACCCTGGATGTTCTGGATTTCATCTTCCTCCCTAAAAGCCTAAATTTGGCATCCAGAACCTCCCTACCACACTTTCCTATGTCATTGGTAGCAACATGTACAAAGACAGCAGACTCCCCCGCAGCACTATATAAGACCTTGTCTAAGGGGTATGTTTACTAAATGGCGCTAATGTCGCAGCTGCGATGTTATCGCACGATAAGTGACGTTATCGCACAATAATGGTGCATTACCGTGCGAAAACGTTACGTATCGCGCGATAATGTGACGGCGGCATTAAGGTACGCAGAGGGTGGAGTAAGGCTCCCCAGAGGGCGGAGTAAGGCTCCCCAGGGGCGGAGAGAAGGGGTCAATGGGCAGAGAGTGGGAAGGGAGAGGCTCCATGCACACTAACGCCGTGAAATGAACATCTGAAAATTAGCACCAGTGAAAACCTCACACTAGAGGCACATTTGCAGGAGAGAGAAACCATTTCAGTCAGCAATGTAAGCAAATGCAAGGAAACCAAGAAAAGTGATAGTAGTGATACATGTGCAGCAGCAGCATAGTGGCCAAGTACGAGAGGGCACGACGGTGAGGCTGCAAATGGGGCACAGGGGGCTGAAGGCGGGACATGCAGTGGGGCAGCTTGGGCACAGGGTGGACCAGGCAGATGCCTAGGTGGCACATAGGAACACAGAAACAGAAAAACAGCAAGCCAGAAACTGACCAAGGGCAAACATGCCCACGAGTGTGTGACCCACAGTGTCCCAGCGGACATCACCCAGCAGGTACACCAAAGGGCGCATAACATTGACAGGCGGTGCTGGGGGGAAGCACGGATGTCAATGTAGGCACCCCTACCCCAGACCCCAGACCCCACACCATAGGCAGCCGCCTACTGACACACTGGATGGCCTGGGACTGCGCACCACCAGCACCACTGGCATAAGGGCATGTCAACATGGTGGCGGAGGGGTACTGGTGGTGGAGGGG
The DNA here is from genome assembly GCA_033557465.1 of Ichthyophis bannanicus. NCBI lineage: Eukaryota > Metazoa > Chordata > Amphibia > Gymnophiona > Ichthyophiidae > Ichthyophis > Ichthyophis bannanicus. The sequence continues at coordinate 436,487,414 of CM066032.1, forward strand.
GGCAGTGGCATCTGCCCACAGCATACCAAGGCCAAGCCCTGTTCAGGTGGGTGGCATGCAGTGCAACAGAAAAGGGCTGTCTGATGAACAGTAATGCTATCCCCAGGGAATAACCTGCATCTGTGGCAACAGTTTGGTGCAGTACACACAACCAGTATATTCAGGAGTAGAAGGTCACAGGTTCAAGTCCCAGCTGTGGCACCTGCAGGCCATATCCCCTCACTTTACCCTTACTAAACCATGGTAATAAAGACAGAATCTTTACTGCAGATAAAAGTAACATGCCATAAACACCTATATTGTACCCTACAGAGCACATACACCATAAACATGTGCAATCCCTAGAGCAGAGTTTCCCAATTCCAGTCCTGGAGGGCCAAACACCATTCAGGTTGTCAGGATGTCCCTAATAAATATGCATGAGATGCATTTACATGCACCACCCCCATTGTATGCAAATGTATCCATGCATATTCATTAGGGACAGCATGAAAACCTGAACCGTGTTTGACCCACAAGGACTGGAGTTGGTAACCTCTGCCCTAGAGCAGCAGCCGACAGGGGCACAAACACCAACACCCACAGGCCCCACTATGCAGTGGCTCATGGAGAGTCAGGCTGTTGGGCCTTGCGTGCAGCAGTATCTACCAATACTAGCACCTGCATGTCTTTGCAATGCCGTCTTAAACGTGGAAACACGTTCTACATATATCAAAAGGTTTGCTATGAATAATGTCAGATAACAAATCCTAAGTTGAACACAATTTGTTGACAGGGATTCATCATATCAACCTTTCTGATATCTGTGGAGTGTGTTTCGGGTTTTGTTTCTGACAGTGTTTAACTCCCCCGGGGAGTGACCCTAACAGTATTGAGTACCATAGCAATGCCTGCACTGTGCCCAGGACTGGTGTGGCGGCCAGGGCTGCCAACCACCTCCATATTTGCACAATGCTGAAATAGATGTGGTAGTGTGTATATGTCTATCCAATGTTATGTGGCTGCCTACACCTACTGAGCCCACAATGCTTGCCCTGTTTCCAGTGTTAGCCTGCCAATGTGCATAATGAGGAGCAAGGTACTGTGGGTATGTCCTGGACAGGGCAGCCTGGGTAGGTAGCATTTGCACAGGGCATAGGGCAATGGCTGGGACATTGTAGTGCCTGGCCACCACCTGCATGGACAGGGTGGCCACAGCATGTCATGCTGGGAGGTCACTCTCACCCTGACTGTGCAGTGACCATGGCATGGCTAGGTTACCCCATAGTGCTACATAGTATTTCTCACACATGATATCTCTGGGTTCCTTTTTTTGGGGCCCAATTGCTGACATATCTGCTTGGTGAGTGTGCTCACATTCCATTTTTTGGGTGCACATAGTTCCTCCAGGAACATGTACTAGCTAGTGGACTGTCTGTAGTTAGCATGTGTATGGTTGGAACACCTTGCAGGGTGCAGCGGGTGGCGACTGACCATGCCCTCTGCTGGTGAATGTCAGATAGGGGTGGGGAGGGGCAGCTGAGATTTTCCAGGCCTACTGCCCTATGTGATGCGTACAGATCTGCATTGACCTTTCTGTAGGGTGCCCATTCCCCTCTACTGCCACCCTTGCAGAGAGCGCTTCTTCTTTTCCCCATGTCCCCTGCATTTCAGTAGCTTTAATATTGCTTTTGACATACAAGGCTACTCCTCCTCCTTTTCCATTTTCTCTGTCTCTTCTGAATAGATTATAGCCAGCTATGGCTATATCCCAATCATGCGATTCATTAAACCATGTTTCTGTAATGGCCACAATGTCCAAATTTGTTTCCACAATTAGGGCTTCCAGGTCTGGAATTTTGTTGGCTAAGCTTCGAGCATTTGTGCTCATTGCTTTCCAGCATTTTCCTGGCTTGTGTGTATTTTGCATTGATTTTGTTCTGTCTACTTCTTCCCACATGTTTTTGATGTGTGGTTTAAAAGTGTGGCTGTTTCTGATGGTGTTCTGCTTTTGCTGGGGGTGGCATGCAGATGTTGACCTTCCACATCCGTCACCCCCACTTCCTAGTTTAAATGCATATCCACATACTGCCTGAATTTTTCACTTAGAATTCTTTTCCCTGCGACAGAGAGATGTAGTCCATCAGCACAGTAAAGTCTCTTGTTGGTCCATCTGTTGTCCCAGTTACCAATAAATCTGAATCCTTCTTGTTTGCACCAGGTCTGGAGCCATGTATTAAAGCTGTTAATGCGATGCAGCCTTTATGTCCCCTTACCAAGAACAGGTAGAACTTCTGAGAATGCAACCGTGTTAACAACGTGCTTCAGTTTCTCTCCCAGAGATTGGAAGTCCTTTTGGGCTTTGGAGGCACTGTTCCTAGCCAGGTCATTTGTGCCTAAGTGGATAATAACATCAAGTTTGGAGTGTTCACTTTTTGCGCTAAGTAATTCAACAACATGGTTTGTATTCCTGCTGGCTGAAGAACCTGGTAGGCACATGACTATCTTCTCTCCTTTGAACTGTGTTCCCAAGTTGGTGCCTCTGATGATAGAATCTCTGAGTAGTAGTAGTAGTTTTCTGTTTGGTGAGATTTTCTTCATATTTGGTGCTTTAGCAGGGGATTGGGCATTGTCTGACTCATTTAAGGGCCCTTCAATTTCTTTGGATTGGGCATCCTCATTAGCTAAGGCAGAGAAGGCATTGTGCAGGGATATCTCTTGATGTACAGGATGTCTCTGTGTTACTGGTCGCAATATACCAGAACCCACTGTGATCCATTTGTTCCTGGGGGGGTTGATTCTTTGTGGGAGCGGTGGTGGACTTTGTTCAGCTTGTATCCTAGAAGAGGTGCACTTCATTGCAGCCAGTTCCTCCCTCAGTAGAGACACTTCTTTATGCATAGCAGGAATGAAGTAGTTACCACACCATTCACAGAAGATGAGGTGTTAGAACAACTTGTAAAACTGAAAGTGGACAAGGCCATAGGACCAGATGGGATACATCCCAGGATACTGAAAGAGCTCAGAGAGGTTCTTGCAGGGCCGTTAAAGGATGTTTTCAACAGATCTTTGGAAACAGGAGAGGTTCCTCAGGACTGGAGAATGGCTGATGTCGTACCTCTACACAAAAGTGGTGACAGGGAAGAAGTGTCAAAGTACAGGCCTGTGAGCCTTACCTTGGTGGCGGGAAAAGTCATGGAGGCGCTCCTGAAAGAGTGAATAGTGAACTTTCTCAAAACCAACAGGTTACAAGACCCGAAGGACGATCTTGCCAAACAAATCTGATTGAATTCTTTGACTTGGTGACCAGGGAGCTAGATCAGGGGCATGCAATGGATGTCATCTGCCTTGATTTCAGCAAAGCCTTTGATACTGTTCCTCATAGGAGGCTTATCCATAAACTCAGTAGCTTGGGGATGGATCCTAAGATGGTAAATTGGATCAGAAATTGGTTGACTGACAGATGACAGAGGGTGATGGTAAATGGAGCTCACTCGGATGAAGGGAAGGTGATTAGCGAGCTGCCCCAGGGGTTGGCCGTGGGCCCGGCACTGTTTAATGTATTTGTGAGTGATATTGCTGAAGGACTGAATGGAAAAGTCTGTCTTTTTGCAGATGACTCGAAAATTTGCAACAGAGTGGACTCCCCCGAGTGAGTGGTTAACATGAGGAAAGATCTACAAAAGCTGGAAGAATGGTCTAATGCTTGGCAATTAAGATTTAATGTGAAGACGTGCAGAGTCATGCACCTGGGTAGCAGAAATCCAAGGGAAATGTATGCGATAGGGGGCGAGAGGTTGGTGTGCACGGATCAGGAGAAAGACATTGGTGTGATTATTTCTGAAGATCTCAAGGTGGCAAAACAGTGTGACAAGGCAGTGGCAAAAGCCAGGAGGATGTTGGGCTGCATACAAAGAGGAATCACCAGCAGAAAGGAAGAGGTAGTTATGCCACTGTACAAGTCACTGGTGAGGCCACACTTGGAATACTGTGTTCAGTTTTGGAGACCGTATCTTGCAAAGGATGTAAAAAGACTGGAAACTGTTCAGAGGAAGGTGACCAAAATGATTTGGAGCCTGAGTCAGAAGCCTTATGAGAAGAGACTTGAAGACCTAAACATGTACACTTTGGAGGAAAGGAGGGACAGGGGAGATATGATTCAGACCTTTAAATACTTAAAGGGAAATAATGAACAAACAAACCTCTTCCAAAGATGGGGAAGCTGTAAAACAGGAAGCTGCAAGGTGGTAAATTGAAAGGCAATGTCAGGAAATACTTTTTCACAGAAAGGGTGGTAGATGCTTGGAATGCCCTCCCGATGGAAGTGGTAGGGGAAAACACGGTGACGGAATTCAAAATGGCATGGGACAGACACAGTGGATCCCTTTACAGCAACAGGATAAAATTAAAATAAACTGAACCATCTTATTTCTCAACAAATACGGGTGTCCTGCATGGAGTGGTGGGTTCACCCCTAAACAGGGACATGGGGAGGGGTGGCCTGCACGGAGCGGCAGGTGCACCTACTCTTGCCATCGTTCTGGGCAGACTAGATGGACTATGCTGGTCTTTATCTGCCGTCATTTACTGTGTTACTATAGTGCACGCCAAGCAAGAGTACTATGTCCATCTGACCAACTCTCTTGCCTCTGACTCTCGCCATCTTTTTGCTATGCACAACTCTCTTCTCAAGGCCCCTCCTCCTCCAATCCTTTCTAAACTATCTACCCAGACTTTGCCTGATTATTGCCATGACAAAGTCCAGAATATTAGCCTTGAATTCTCCAGAAGGTCACATCCATCTAATCTTCCATCTCTTCAATCCCAAATTCTTTCCTCACCTTTGGTCACCCTTTCCTAAAATCAGTGAGGAAGAAACTGCAAATCTTCTCTTTTCCTCCAGACTGACAATCTGCTCCTCTGATTCCATTTCCACTTGCTACTAAGCTCTATCTCTTCCACCATCATTCCTACCATCTGTCATATCCTTAACTTATCACTTTCCACTGCAATTGTGGCCTTCGAACATACTGTGGTTACTCCTCTCCTCACAAGGCCTTCACTAGATCCTATCTGGCTTTCCAGTTATCGACCTCTCTCTCTCCCCCCCCCCCCCACACACACACTCTTTGCTTCAAACAGGGGCGGCTCAAGGCAATCTGCTGCCTGAGGTGAGAGATGAGGTGGCAAACCCCCCCTCCCCCCCAGAGCGGGGATGGGGGAAGCTTTCTCAAAACTCTAGTCAGGGACTGAACCAAATCAAAAAGCTGATTAGATAATGCGGAGGAAATGAAAGATGTTTACACACCATAGAACTAAAAGAAAGATCGAAAACCACAGCACTGTTTATAACACCAAATTATAACTCATTTTTATTTTGTTGTTATAAACTGCATTATGGTTCTTGCTTTTTCTTTTTGAACATATATTTTGTAACCACAGAACCCCCTCTCTCAACAATGGGTGCAGAGCAGAACTAGGACATTCACCCACAAAACTCAATATCTTAAAAAAATCTGATTCAGATAATCTTGTTAACAACAACAAACATTTTCCAGTTCCAGGCATATTGTGAACTAATACAAAACCCTCCAACAAAGTCATTGAGGATCTGTAGAGCAAACCTACCATACCATACCAGCTCAACTTCCAAAACTCACATAAAGAGCCTACCCCCCAAAAAAAGCATAACCGTAAATACTACAGTGGGCCATGGAACATCCAAATACCTATTTGAAAAGCTGAAACAATTCAGATTACTATAGTACAGATCCCTTTGTACAAATTCCATGTTAACAGAACATCTGGCCTTGGCCACAAATACGAACTCAGACCTTCACCAAAGTACAGAATAAGTGACCATAACCTGATAATAAACATATGTAGATAAAAATTAAACTGCAACCCCAAAAAGTCAGATTCTGCATACAATGAAATGACAGAGAAATAGAAAGAGATGCATTTCCCTGTACTATATAAAATATAAAGATAGCACCAAGACTGTTCATTAATTTAAAATAAAATTCTCTTCCCTTCCAGGCCTCTCCCCCCCCCCCATGTCAGCCCTGTTGCAGATCTCACCTTCCCTTTATATCAATTCCCTTCCAGCCCCCTCCTCCCCCTGTGTCAGCCCTGTTGCAGACCTTTTGTCAATCCCCTTCCAGCCCCCTTCTCCCCCTCCTATGTTAGCCCCGTTGCAGATCCTACCTTCTCCTCATGTCAATTCCCTTCCAGCCCCCTCCTCCCTCGTGTGTCAGCCCCTATCTTTCCCTTGTCAATTCCCTTCCAGCCCTCTCCTCCCCCCCATGTCAGCAGATCCCAAATTCCCTTTTTGTCAATTCTCTTCCAGCCCCCTCTTCCCCCTGTGTCAGCTTGTTGCTGACCTTACTTTTCCCTTGTCAATTTCCTTCCAGCCCCCTCCTCCCCCCAAGTCAGCCCACTACCAACCTCCACCTTAGTCCATGTTAGCTCTCCTGCTGCAGACTCACCCTCTCCTTTTCCCAGCAGCCACGGATCCTGCCTTTTTGGAACCATGGCTGTGTTAGCAATTTGCTGTTTAAACAAAAGCCAAACTGGTGCAGAGCCTTGTCACCTCTGTGAATGAGCTGTGCAGCTGTGTCCTGCCCCCACTTCCTTTGGGGATGGGACACAGCTGCATGGCCCCTTTCTCAGAGGCAGGAAGGATTCGCATCAGTTTGTGCGCTTGTTATTTATTTATTTTCTTAACTTTTGAAGGTGAAGTGAGGTGGCTGTTTATTGGCATTTTTTTGCCGCCCTCAAAACTTTGCCACCTGAGGCAGCCGCCTCACTTTGCCTCATTATAGAGCCACCCCTGGCTTCAAAACTACTTGAATGAGCAGTTCACCACCACTGTCTTGACTTTCTTTCCTTTCAAGCCCTTCTAGGTCCACTGAAATCTGGCTTTTGTTCTCTACAATCCACAGAAATGGCTCTCACCAAATCCAAAGGCCTCTACTCAACTCTCATTCTTCTTGACCTTTCTGCTGTCTTTGGCACAGTTGACCACTACCTTCTCCTCAATACCCTGTCCACGCTTAGATTTAGGGCTCTGTTCTGTCCTGGTATTCTTTTAATCTCTCCCAGCACACTTTTAGTGTATGTCTCCTCTATTGCCATCCTGCTTCAGTTGGTGTACCTCAGAGCTCTGTCTTGGGGCCTCTCCTTTTCTCTCTCTACACTCAGTCCCTTGCTGCACTTATTTCCTCCCATGGTTTTCAGTACCATCGTTATGCTGATGACTCTCAGATCTACTTTTCTGCACCTGACATCTCTCCAGGATTCCAGGCCCGGATCTCTGCCTGTTTATCCAACATTGCTGCCTGGATGTTTCACCACCATCTGAAACTGAACATGACCAAAACTGTGCTTCTTATCTTTCCCCCTAAACTCAAACCCCTCCATCTTCCCTTCTCTATTTCTGTGGATAACACTATAGTCCTCCCTGTTTCCTCAACTCGCAACCTTGGGGTCATCTTTGACTCTACTCTCTCTTTCTCTGCACACATCCAACAGATAGCTAAAACCTGTCTCTTCTTTCTCTATAACATCAGCAAAATTCATCCCTTCCTGTATACACACACTACTAAGACTATTATTCACTCACTAGTCACCTCCCATCCTATTGTATCCTGCTCCTCACTGGTCTCCCTCATAATCATCTTTCTCCTCTTCAATCCATTCCACCAGTGTCACTATGATCAAGTAACCCCTCTTCTCAAGTCACTTCACTGGCTCCCTATTCATTTCCGCATCCAGTTCAAACTTCTCATACTTACCTACAAGTGCATCCATTCTGCGGCTCTTTACTTCCTTTCCTCTCTTAGCTCACTCTACACTTCTCCTCAGAAACTCAGCTCCTCTGGCAGATCCCTTTTATCTATGCCCTTCTTTGCCACTGTGAACTCCAGACTTTATTCATTCCACCTTGATGCTACATATGCCTGGAACAAATTACCTGAGTCAGTATGTCAGGCTCCTTCTCTGGCCCTATTCAAGTCCAGTCTGAAAAGACACCTCTTTGAGGCTGCTTTTGGATCCTGATGCTCCTCATTCTCTTGTCCACTACTTATGTGCATCTTGCCATACTCTAGTCCCCAGTTTTATGATGTTTTTTCATCTTGATTAGATTGTAAACTCTGATGAGCAGGGATTGTCTTACATCTATATGTATAGCACTGTGTATACCTTGTAGCGCTATACAAATGGTTAGTAGTAGTAATTGTAGTAGTAGTAAGTATAAAGGCCAAAGTTCACATTTTTTGGGATCCACATGTATCCCCTTTTTAAAATGAGGACTACATTGCCTCAGAAAAATCCAAGTTATCAATGTTCCTGTTTAATGTACATTACCAAGTTTAAGTTTCAATGTAAACCACTTTGATTGAAATGATAAAGTGGTATATAAAACCTGTTAAACAAATAAATAAATAAATATTGATATTCTGGAGCTTCCAAACCATGCCTCCCAAGCCCAAACCATACCAACATAGAGTTCTAAATAAGGCTATTTTGCCTTCTGTCATCTTGAACTTATTTGGAAAATTGATCCCTATTAGTAGTAGTGCAACACTATTGCTAGAGGTCACAGGTGTCATTTTGAACCTGGGCCCGATCACAGCAGGAACAACTGGGGATTGTTCCTGCTCACATTAGACCACCGGGTAACCCTGGTAAGAGCCGAGGGTGGAATCAGGGGGTAGGGAGGGGGACTTCATATGGGGGATTCTTATTGGGGTGGACTTTGTTGGAGGGATGAATGTTGACAGAGGGATTTGTGTGGTTATGTGAGGGGGGTAGATATCGGAGGTGCTTTCTGGGGAAGAGGTTGGATATCAGAGGAGATGTTGGGGGTTGTAGGGGACATATGCTGATGGCATGGCAAGGGATCAAGGGATAGGGGTATGTGAATGTCTAGAATGGCAGTTTTAAAAAGTTGTTCTAATGAGAGAAAACAGGATGCTCTTTATCCCCACATGCAACTTTTCATTATTGCTGTTTCCATTAAATGTGTTTCTAAATACACATGCCGTCCTGCACATTCTAACATGTGTTTTACAAAGAGGCTCTTCATTTCGCAGAGCCTTAAGGCTATGCACAATCCCCCCTCTGTTTTACAATTTGTACATTTCAGTTCCAATCTCTGCAACCTATCTAAAAGTGGCCCTTTTGTTTCTATCTGGAAAATAATTTCTAATGAGCCTGCCCTCCAGAAACTTGTCCAAATTTTCATAAACTCACCTATACAACCCTTGACCTCATTCTCTGGAAACATATTCCATAACTCATGTATGTGTTAGCTTAGAAAGTGCTTTCCTGCATTTCCCTAATCCTAGTAATATTCCAAAGAAAAAATAAATATCATTCCCTATTAATAAATTTATAAATCTCCACTCTCTTTCACTCTTCTCCAAACTGCAGAACCCTAAACTGCTTGTCCTCTCTGCATTAGAGCAGGATGAAGCATCTCATCACCAGCAGGACGAGGGAGTCATTAATATCCTTGGAAAAGCCATTCACTCTGTCCTGAATTGATGTTGAGGTCTATTTTGAAACTTTGTAAGATGTGCTCTCACTGTGTAGTGTGAATTCATCACACTTTGTCTATGTCTGCTTTCTCTTGCCACCTCTTTTCTTCCAGCACTATGAGTTTTCCAAGTGCAGTAATGAGGGTCAGGACTTGGATGAATGACTACTCTGTAAGGTACTAATGAGGTCCGTTCTGAATGTTTTGCATTTGCTTTTCAGCCTAAACACCCAAACCAGACATCCATCTAATTAATCACTTTGGCTGTCTTTCTGTGTAATTTTTCAGTTGTCCTATATTATATTATATTTTATTTTTATCATTCATTGAAATTACATCAACTTCCTAAGCAAAAAAAAAAAAAAGCCCATCAAAAGCATTAATGGATTCTGAATTAATGCCAAAACCCAGTCTTAAGGAAGTGGATCAAGCAATAGAATAAATGGAAAAAAAAATAGGGTACCCAAAACCTTTAGCAAATCATAGTCACTAATGGGAGTCCTTTAGCATTAAGAAAAAATCTCAATTGAGAGGACTCAAAAAAATAGTGGGTCCGATATTCGAAAGGCATTTACACGGTTTATAGCCCAGTAAACCATGTAAATGCCTTTAATCAATGGCACTTACTGTACATGGTTAGTACCATTGCTTATCCCCTTCTAACCCCGCTACTTGCCCTAATGCTATGTGGTTAGCATCAGGGCGTGTTGTGGGTGTTCTGGGGTGGAGCGGAGGTGGAGACTATCGCTAACCAGGCAGGGGCGATATTGCATGCTACCCTGTTAATGACCTGCACCTAAAAGATACGTGAGGAAAACCCTTGCCTATCTTTAAGGTGCAGGAATTAATCGGTCAACATGCAGAATCACTGCTGCCCGGTTAACTACTGTGGCTTCCAGCATGTGCGGAGATTCCTGGATATTCAATTCCGGGGCCACATACAACTCCGGCATTGAATATCTGGGGTTAGGGGTTAAGGGTCAGTGGACAGGGCTATGCACTGTAGCGGCACATAGCCTGCCCAACTGAATATAAGTCTTATATACCATTGTTATAAGCAATATCAAGTCTTGCTTTGATATTGGATAAAAAAATGTGCAGGGAAATCTCCGCTGAAAATTTGCTCCTAAGAAAGTCATTTCCTGATGCAAGGCCAAGAATTTTGTCCTGTTAACCTCCTTTCATTTAGAAACATCAGGAAAAATCTGAATTCTTCTTTCCAAAGCAAAATTTCCACAGCTCTAAAGTATAGATGCAATAAGGCCTCCTTATCCAGCAGAAACATGAAAGATATTAAAAATGTTGCTCTGGTCACCGCTCCCTTTTCTGATTATCTCCAAAATTCTAGTCAGGTTCAAACTATCTGAGGAAACATCTGCTACAGGAGGCATCCACTTGTTCAACTGCATTTTGGAGATCTTTTACTAAAGGGTATAGCTGGAAGCACATGACTGGTATGAACAAAAAAATGTGACTTGGACATGTGTTGCTAGCTAGCAGGGGGTATTGACAGCAAGAGGAAATTCCTAGGGTGTGTTTCCTGTGTTAGGGGCATGAGTGGGCAGGTTAGAGGTGGAGACTGGTTCTGGTGAACTCTGTGCAGGTAGTGCACAGTACACAGCATGGTAACTGCCTCCCATGTGATTACTGCAGGTTCACATAATGTCACTTCAATAGGTGGTTAAGTGCACCACACTAATGTGGCATGTATTAGGGGACAGGGCTCACGTTAACTGCCAAGAAAATGCTGTCCACACCCCCAACAGTTAACGCGATGAGTTTGCACCTAACATACCATGGCTTTGGAGCAATTGGCACGCTAGGTGCAACACCTTAGCAACCCTTTGGTAAAAGCTCCTCTTTGTCTCAAAGGTAAGTAATACAGTTTTGATAAGTTCCCTGGAAGCCAATGTCTTTACTTGAGGAAAATGCATATTTGAATGATGTAAATTCCTATTTAAATTCTCAAGGTTTTCAGTCTGCCTTGTCAGCATTAACTTGTCCTGTGCACCATTCCTTGAAACTTTGAAGTGGTATTATTGAAAAATTATTTCTTCTACCCTCTCTGCCTGAGTAGCCATTTTAATTTCTGAGTCAGAAATATTAATAGAATTAACCAAAGAAACAATAAAAGAGCCTGCACAGTCCTTATAGACTGACTTCAATGATGACTAACTGGACTCAAGGGTCACCTTCTTAGGTCAAGGCATGGGTTATAGGGATAAGGATTCCAATGAAGATCCAAAAGTATTCAACAGATCCAATCTCATCCAAGCCTGCTGCCCCAAGTCCACCTCTAAACTAGCTGCACCCCCTCTCACTTTTGAGTGCAATTATTCCTTCTCAACAATTGGTTCCAGCAATGCATTAGCGTATAGGCAGTAAATTGCCATGGACAGTTCTGTGGGGGATTCCTCTACCACTCTCCTATGCAACTCTGATGCTTCCATATGGCACAGCCCCAGAGTCAGGGCCAGACCTTCTGGGCTGAGTGATACTGCACTCCCCGAGTTAGGGCTCCTCTATACCCCACTAAAGGCAAGACCGCCTGAAGCAGATATGAGATTTTGTGCGTAGGAGATAAAAAACGTTTGCAGCACTGCCTGAGACTTTTGCTTTGAGGGTGAGGGGAGGGGGACAAGATCCCCTCAACTTCTCCTTATGCTATGACATTCAAAACAGTCTAAACACAGACAAAAATAGACGGTATTGATGCTCAAGGTTTGCAGAGTTGCATAAGAACATAAGAACATAAGATATGCCATACTGTGTCAGACCAAGGTCCATCAAGCCCAGTATCCTGTTTCCAGCAGTGGCCAATCTAGGTCATACGTACCTAGCAGTTTCCCCAAAAGACACAGGTCCCACAATGCTTGTACTGGGTCAAGCATTGATATCCTGGGTCCCTTCTTAATAATGGTTTATGGACCTTTCCTCCAGGAACTTGTCCAAACCTTTTTTAAACCCAGCTACACTAACAGCCTTTACTACATCCTACAGTAACAAATTCCAGAGTTTGATTACACGTTGAGTGAAAAAATATTTTCTTTTATTAGTCTTAAATAGTTTACCCTGTAGCTTCATTGCATGTCCCCTAGTCTTTCTATATTCTGATAATGTAAACAATCAATCTACGTTTAACCGTTCCACTCCGTTCATTAATTTATAGACTTCTATCTTATCTCCCCTCAGCCGTCTCTTTTCCATGTTAAAGAGCCCTAACCTTTTTAGCCTTTCTTCATAGGAGTATCCTTCTATCCCTTTATCATTTTGGTGGCTCTTCTCTGAACCTTTTCTAATAACGCTATATCCTTTTTAAGATACGGCGACCAGAATTGCACACAATATTCAAGGTGCGGTCTCACCATGGAACAATATAGAGACATTATAATATCTTTTGTTTTATTTTCCATTCCTTTCCTTATGATACCTAGCATTCTATTTGCTCTCTTGGCCGCCGCTGCACACTGGGCCGAGGGTTTTAACATGTCATCCACAATGACGCCTAAATCTTTTTCCTGGGTGGTGGTTCCTAATGTGGAACCTTGCATCGAGTAATCATAGTTTGGGTTGTTCTTCCCTAGGTGCATAACTTTGCACTTGTGCACATTAAATTTCATCTGCTATTTTGATGCCCAGTCTTCCAATTTATCAAGATCCTCTTGAAATTTTCCACAATCATCTTGGGTTTTAACAACTTTAAATAGTTTTGTGTCATCTGCAAATTTGATAACCTCACTCATTATTCCCTTTTCCAGGTCATTTATGAATATGTCAAAAAGCAGCGGACCCAGCACAGTTCCCTGGGGTACACCACTATTCACCTTTCTCCATTGGGAAAATTGGCCATTTAGCCCTACCCTCTGCTTTCTATCTTTTAACCAGTTCCTGATCCACAATAGTACACTGCCTCCTATCCCATGACTCTTTAGTTTTGCCAAAGTCTCTGCTGAGGGACCTTGTCAAAGGCTTTCTGAAAGTCCAGATACTCTATATCAACCGACTCACCTTTGTCCACCTGTTTATTCACACCTTCAAAAAAACATAACAGATTAGTAAGACAAGATCTTCCTTGTCTAAAGCCATGTTGGCTGTCTCCCATTAGGCCATGACTATCTACATGCTGAGTAATTTTGTTCTTTATGATGGTTTCTACCTTTTTCCCCGGTACTGACATCATAGCATGTCTTACCCTAATGCCTTCATGGTTCCTTGCTATAATTTTTTATATTAATTTGTTTAAAACATTGCAAATGTGGAAATAATGTAATGAAGGCTCTTTCTACTGACAAAACACTATCTAATCAATGAAAAATAGCTTTATTATTATTGCCCACCCTGTACATGGATAAAAGTATGTTTTTATGGTGGTTTAGATGAGTTTGAAAATGAAGTGAAAACTAAATAAAAATGAAGCAAAAAACTAAATAAAACAGGTTGTTTTAGGCCATTACCAAATCAAATGAAGAGAAACACCAATGAAATATTTGTTTTATTTCATTTTTCTTTTCTTTTACTATTGACGTTCATGGGCCATTAAAGGTAGGAGATACAGAGAAGAGATTATTATTTTCAAACCAGACATACTGGGTAATGAGAAAAGGGGTAGGACCAATCCCCTGCAAGTAGATTTCCATCAGCCAATCCCAACTTGCCTGAAAGGGAGAGAGGAACAGAAGCTGTAACTGATACCATTTGCAGTCACGTGTGTGAAATATTTCAAAGAAGAAAGAAGCAATTTCTAAAGTTCCTAGCTTTTCAAGATTCAGGGACCATAAAAAATATATATATTTTGTTTGTCAGCCTGTCACTGTATCATTAAAATCAATGTTGTGCAGCTGCTTAATGAACTGTAGTTGTGAGTCTTTAGCTTTCTACTTGTAACTTGGTTGCTTTTATTTTGGAATAAGAAAGAGTAGCAGGCAGAAGAAAGCACAGCAAACTCAATTCCTGCCAAACTTCTCCAGCATGTCTTTAGGAGAGGAGCACTACCTGAAAGAAGTATTGGGGATTATTTTAGAAGCATCTCCATGTATAATTAGTGGCATTTGCAGTGCAGTATAAGAGGAGATTGGAATATACGAGTGTGATTTCCATGTGGAGTGCTTCACCTTGAAGAAATTCCAAGGGAGTTTGGTTTGGGCCCGGTCTGTGCAGGCCAAAAATCCACATGTGTATTTTCTATTTTACAAAAGGAATCCATATACTGTATATGACCAGAAATTTCCATGTTGGGTATTTTACCTGCTCAGAGGCATGCATAGTTTTGTTTAAAAAAGAGCTTTTTTCATCCAAGGCTTTACACGAAGGATTAAGAGCAGTTCTCCTTAATCTCCCATTGATAATTTTCTCTTTCAGAATATAAAATGTACAAAATTGTGGGCTCTCTATTTAATTGTCGGGACTTACTGTGAGGGGCGTCATTCCGTTCTGTGCGTCCCGGCCTCTGTGCGTCCAGTTGGAACTGGACGCACAGAGATAAATGCAAATCTCATCCCATGTGGCACATCTAGCCCTCTTGGGATCAGAATTGCATCTAGGCCTGCACGTGCAGGCCAGGACCCGATTCCCATCGGCCTGCATTTACAGGCCCCTGCCTGGCTAACTCAGTCAAGGCTCCTAAATGGAACAACGGTGCCATGGCATTCAGTTTCCATGGCGCCACAGCTCCATACAGGACCCATGATCCCCGGCTACCATCTTTCTCCTTTTCCCGCAGTCCAACCTCTAATCTGGCCTCCCTTGGCCAGGGTCGGGCTGCAGGGAATCTCCTGCACTCCCTCACCTCTTTGATTCCTGCCGGGCCTCCCATCCCCGACGTCTAGGGAGACTTATTCCACCTCCTACCAACGGAACGTCCATCCCCGCTAATTGTGGGACAGAATGACCACCTATATGTATAGTTTTCAAAAATAGTCAAGATGCGCGTGGAAATGCTTGCCAACTTGGTGCCACACAGTTATCCCTCTTGTAGATTTCTAAAATTACTTCTTCCATATGCAATCCTGCATGCTCTTAAATGTATTTTACAAAAGTCTCCATGTTCAGAAGAATCTTTGTAAAATACAGTGGGGATATTCCACATCCTAATGTGGATGTTTTAATTCCCTTCTCCACTACCTATCTAAAACTGGCCTTCATATCTATGATTAGTACACTGTGACAACTTGCTCTCAATTTTTGGATCCTGTTTGCTAACTTGTGGTAAGGTTTTGCAGTTACTACATGGTAATTGGCAAAATTAATGCTCGATAACTACAGTGTATTCCTCAGTGAACACCAAGCGGAAATATCTGTAAGTAATTCAGCTTTTTTCTCATAAGCTTCCAAATATTTCTGCCCTTCACCTTTAAGTTTTACAACATCACCTTTGTACTCTTTCCACACACATCTAAAAAAAATTTGTCAACTCATATCACTGTATTAGCTACTGTATTTTCTTTTCTATTTCCATCTTTGCTGTCCTTATTATTTTCCCAACTTCTCTTAATTTTATCAGATTTTAAAATTATTTTCTGTCTTTTTTCTGTGCTCTTATAGTCTATGAATGCTAATCTTTGTTCCCTTACCTTTTTGCCTATTTCTTTCAAAACCCACAGTGCAATCTGGTATGTCTAAGCCAGAATGTCTGAAAAAAAAGTAGGCACATCCAGATACAAACATGATTTCATAAATGTGGAATGCCCAGCATGGATGTCTACAGGAACGTCTACATAGACATCCCCAGAATAGTATTTAGAGCATGGGCTTCTAGAAATAGTAGTAAGCTAGGAAAGGGAGCAAGCCATGGTTCAAATTCCACTGCTTCTACCATTGAAATTATGTTGCATGCTTTCTTCTTTACACCCCCTGGAAAATTTTCAGCCCAAATAATCATTTTTGAGATGCCTGTTCATGCCTGTATTAGGTCTAAACTTAGACAAATCTCTGAATGTCCAGAACATTTCTGAGATCAGGTGGGGACATCCAGGTTTCCTGGAATCCTCCCAGTCATGCCTCTCCACACCTCCCAGTCAGACTTGGACTCCCCATCTTCTAAAACGGCTCTGGAGACATCTCTGTGCTTTGCATGTATCTATGTCCATTTTTGGATGATCAAAGCAAGAATAGGGCTTCCAAAATCACCCTCATAGGGGTCTTTACTAAACCGTCTTAATGTTTCCAGCGCTAGTTGCAACGATAACGTGAAGGATACCATATAAGGAGTGGGCGTTCCGGTCTTAAGGTAGCAATCGTGGGTTATCGAGTGATAAAGTGTGCCGTGTCCATTATCGCGCAATAGAGGGAGCCGCGCACGTTACCGCGCGTTAACCTTAACTTACATAAGAACATAAGATATGCCATACTGGGTCAGACCAAGGTCCATCAAGCCCAGTATTCTGTTTCCAACAGTGGCCAATCTAGGTTATATGTACCTAGCAGTTTCCCCAAGGGACACAGGTTCCACAATGCTTGTATTGGTTCAAGCATTGATATCGTGGGTC
Organism: Ichthyophis bannanicus; assembly: GCA_033557465.1. Lineage (NCBI taxonomy): Eukaryota > Metazoa > Chordata > Amphibia > Gymnophiona > Ichthyophiidae > Ichthyophis > Ichthyophis bannanicus. The sequence goes on from CM066032.1 coordinate 436,504,421, forward strand.
CCTCCTTAATAATGGTTTATGGACCTTTCCTCCAGGAACTTGTCCAAACCTTTTTTAAATCCAGCTACACTAACAGCCTTTACTACATCCTCTGGTAACAAATTCCAGAGTTTGATTACACGTTGAGTGAAAAAATATTTTCTTTTATTAGTCTTAAATAGTTTACCCTGTAGCTTCATTGCATGTCCCCTAGTCTTTCTATATTCTGATAAGGTAAACAATCGATCTACGTTTACCCGTTCCACTCCGTTCATTAATTTATAGACTTCTATCATATCTCCCCTCAGCCGTCTCTTTTCCAGGTTAAAGAGCCCTAACCTTTTAAGCCTTTCTTCATAGGAGTATCCTTCCATCCCCTTTACCATTTTGGTGGCTCTTCTCTGAACCTTTTCTAAAATCGCTATATCTTTTTTAAGATACGGCGACCAGAATTGCACACAATATTCAAGGTGTGGTCTCACCATGGAACGATACAGAGGCATTATAATATCTTTTGTTTTATTTTCCATTCCTTTCCTTATCATACCTAGCATTCTATTTGCTCTCTTGCCATTTTGATGCCCAGTCTTCCAATTTATCAAGATCCTCTTGCAGTTTTCCACAAAACTCTTGGGTTTTAACAACTTTAAATAGTTTTGTGTCATCTGCAAATTTGATAACCTCACTCATTCCACTTTCCAGGTCATTTATGAATATGTCAAAAAGCAGCGGACCCAGCACAGATCCCTGGGGTACACCACTATTCACCTTTCTCCATTGGGAAAATTGGCCATTTAGCCCTACCCTCTGCTTTCTATCTTTTAACCAGTTCCTGATCCACAATAGTACACTGCCTCCTATCCCATGACTCTTTAGTTTTGCCAAAAGTCTCTCATGAGGGACCTTGTCAAAGGCTTTCTGAAAGTCCAGATACACAATATCAACCGACTCACCTTTGTCCACCTGATTATTCACTCCTTCAAAAAAAAAACATAACAGATTAGTAAGACAAGATCTTCCTTGTCTAAAGCCATGTTGGCTGTCTCCCATTAGGTCATGACTATCTACATGCTGAGTAATTTTATTCTTTATGATGGTTTCTACCATTTTTCCTGGTACTGATGTCAGGCTCACCGGTCTGTAGTTTCCCGGATCACCCCTGGAACCTTTTTTAAAAATTGGTGTTACATTGGCAATCCTCCAATCTTCAGGTATTAGAGATGATTTTAATGATAGTTCACAGATTACTAATAGCAGGTCTGCAATCTCATATTTCAGTTCTTTCAACACCCTTGGTTGTATACCATCCGGCCCAGGTGATTTGCTACTCTTCAGTTTATCTAATAGTTGTAATACATCTTCCCGATATATCGATATTTCCTTCAATTCTTCCGCACCTTTAAATACCACTTCACATGCTGACCTGCAATCACAGCAATAGAGGTGTAGCACACTGGTTACAATGTTCCCTCTAATTTTCTGTAGGCTGTGTGTGCATAAAATATCAGCTGTGTGCAGCTTTTGAAGGAAGGTTAAATTTTTGTGCACCACATAACGACACTCAGAGTTATATACTTTAAAATTTGACTACACGTCAGAATACAGTATGTACACCACATTGATTTTAATCAAATTAAATGATAATAGACGATTACTAAGTGAAGCAGGAAATTTCTAGTAATTACAATCATAACTTTTAACTTTTAAGAAGTCTGTGTTGTTTTCTATCAGAATCAGAGCCGTAATTTTTGTGCGCTCTGTTGTAAAGTATGTGCGCTCGCTCGGCGAGGTGTGTGCGCGTGCACATGCGCACAGCTTAGAGGGAACAGTGACTGGTTAATATAATGACTACTGAAACAGGGGTCATGAGTTTGATTCCCCAGTGGGCTTAATGAGTAAGGCTGTCTGAGACATTACCCTTTACTTTAAATCAGTGCTATCTGAGGCATTTTCTTTTTTAATTTAAATTAGTGCTGCCAGCAAACACACCCTCACAGTGCCGTAAGGTGCCCTATAAGGCACTCCAGAGGGCACATTATAAAGTGCACTGTCTGCCAAGGCACCTTATAATGTTCCCTATAGGGTGCCTTATAAGGTGCCTTATGAGGCACCTTACATTTACAGCACTGTGAGGGTGTTTTTGCTGGCAGCACTAATTTAAATTAAAAAAGGAAATGCCTCAAACTGCGCTATCAAATAACACCACTGTGGGAACAAAACCCATGACCTCTGCCTCCACACTCAGTGAAGTAACCAGTGGGCTACATCTTTATAGCTACTAACAAACCCCTGGCTGTCTACAGAAGGACTGCAGGTCACCACACAAACTGTCTGCTGTGGTTACCAGGATAGGGTTAACCTGCCCATACCCATGATGCACTGCACATGCAGATCAGCAGTCTACAGATGATCACAAGATGGGGTATGCACCCCCACAGCACCTCGGCCTGGTAGGGGGAACTGACCGTGTGTGTTACTGGCACAGAGTAGCTTTAGACCGTCACATTGTACGGGTACTGTGCTCACCCTGAGGGTGAGGTGGGGCACCCAGCACTAGGTCCACAGCACCTGGCTTTGCTGAGATAGGCTATGCTGCAGGTTGCCATCAGTGCCAGTGTGTGATTGGTAGTCCTTGCAGACACACCTAGGATATACCTCTGTCCATCTGTATTTCCCAGTCACATCTAGCCCTTGTGGACTATGATGCACCCAGAATAGTGTTATGTCCTGTTTGGGTGCCATGGTCACATGATTTAAGTGAAGGGGGGTGTTTGGACCCATAGGCAGATTATGTAGCATCAACCAACCAGCCCTCTGGGGCTCAGGGTGGGGGACAGGATTTCCCACCAACAGATCCACATTCTACATCCCTGCAATAGTGGCAGTAGAGGGGACCATCAACCCCAGTCCTGTTGGGGAACGGGCACCCTACAGGGCAGTCAATGCAGATCTGTACGCATCCATAAGGCAATGGCAGACAGTAGGCCTGGAAATGCTCAGCTGTCCCCCACCACTATCTGACATTCTCCAGCCTCTGCACCCTGCCAGGTGTTCCAGCCATACACATACTAACTGCAGACAGTCTGCTAGCTAGTCCATGTTCCTGGAGGAGATGTGTGCACCTAAAACTGGGATGTGAGCACACACACCAAGCAGATAAGTCAGTGATTGGGCCCCAGAAAAGAGAACCCATAAATATCACTTGGGAAAAATACTATATAACACTATGGGGGAACCTAGCCATGTTGTGTTCACTGCTCAGTCAGGATGAGAGTGAACTCCCAGCAGGACATGCTGTGGCCACCCTGTCCATGCAGGTGGTGGCCAGGCACTACAATGTCCCAGCCATTGCCATATGCCCTGTGCAGATGCATCCTGCCCAGGCCACCCTGTCCGGGCCATACCCACAGTAACTTGCTCCTCATTATGAACATTGGCAGGCTAACACTGGAAACAGTGCAAGCAGTGTGGGCTGAGTAAGGTGTAGTAGGCAGCCAAAACACACTGAATAGACAGACACACACTCCCACACCTATGCCAGCATTGTGCAAATATAGAGGCTTTTGGCAGCATTGGCCACCACACCAGTCCTGGGCACAGTGCAGGCATGGCTATGGTACGCAATACTGTTGGGGTCACTCCCCGGGATGGTAAACACTGTCAGAAACGAAAACTGAAACACACTCCACAGATATCAGAAAGGTTGCTATGATGCAGCTCTATAAGCAAATTGTGATTAACTTAGGAATTGTTATCTGCCATTAATCATAGCAACCTTTTGATATATGTGTAATGTATCCCCAAGTTTAGGGCATGCAAGTGCTAGTATTGGGAGATGCTTCTGCACACAGGGCCCAACAACCTGACTCTCCATGAGGCTTTGGATAGTGGAGCCTGTGGTGTGGGTGTTTATGCCCCAGTTGGCCGCTCCTCTAGAGCAGAGGTTCCCAACTCCAGTCCTGATGCTGTCCCTAATGAATATGCATGAGATACATTTGCATACCATGAGGGTGGCGCATACAAATGCAGCACAGGCATATTTATTGAGGACAGCATGAAACCTGAATGGTGTTTGGCCCTCCAGGACTGCAGTTGGGAAACTTTGCTCTAGGTATTGCACATGTTTATGGTGTCTGTGCTCTGTAGGATAAAATATAGGTGTTTCAGGCATGTTTATTTTATCTGCAATAAAGGTTCTGTCTTTATTACCATGGTTTAGTACTGGGTAAAACATGGGGATAGGGTTGGCGGGAGCCACAGCTGGGACTTGATCTTGTGACCTTCTGCTCATGAACATACTGGCTGTGTGTACTGCACCACATAGACATTTCATTCCCTGGGGATACTATGACTGTTCGTCAGACAGACCCTGTCTGTTACAATGCATGGCACCCACCTAAATGGGGCTAGGCCGTGGTCTGCTGTGGGAAGATGCCACTGCCCCCTCCACCACCAGCACCCCTCTGCCACCATGCTGCCATGCCATTATGCCAATGGTGCTGGTGGTGCGCAGTCCCAAGCAATCCAGTATGCCGGTAGGCAGCTGCCTATGGTGTGGATTCTCGGGTAGGGGTGCCTATATGGACATGCGCGCTTCCCCCCGCATAGCCTGCCACTGTTATGTGCCCTTAGGGGTACCTGCTGGGTAATCTCCCCTGTACCACTGTGGGACACACACTCGTGCCCATGTTGGACCCTCGTCAGTTGCTGTCTTGCTGCTTTACAGTTTCGGCATTTCTATGTGCCACCTAGGCATCTGCCTAGCCTGCAATGTGCCACCTGCAATGTGCCACCTGCAGCCCCCTGTATCCCATTTACAGCATCAGTACAGTAGCTCTTTCCTACGTGCCCACTCTGCTCTTGCTGCACATGTGCACGCCATAACAAACCTGCCCAATCTAAATGACAGAAACCCTGATCAGCGCTATTTCAATGTGGGATCATTCACTTTGTAGGGGAACAGAGCATAGACCCTTCCAAACATGTAGTGTTGCTTTATGTTTATCATTGATATCACTATTGGACAGCTTGGTTATTGGTATTTTAGATGTGGTTCTGGTCCTTTTATATGTTTATTTGCCTTTTTGGTCCCTGCACATGTATCACAACTATCACTTTCTGGGTTTCCCTGCCTTTGCTGCACATTGCTGACTGAAATGGTTTCTCTTTCCTGCAAATGTGCCTCTAGAGTGAGTTTTTCACTGGCGCTAATTTTCAGACCCTTATTTCACGGCATTAGTGTGCATGGAGCCTCTCCCCGCCCACTCTCCGCCCATTGACCCTTTCTCTCCGCCCTCTGGGAAGCCTTACTCCACCCTTCAGGCCCGGATTTCACAGTGTTAGTGTGCCTTAATGCCGCCGCTGCGTTATCGCGTGATAAGTGACGTTACCGCATGATAATGTCACTTATCACGTGATAATACCACCGCTATGATGTTAAGCAGGTTTAGAAAACATACCCCATGGTGACTTCTCTTTCTACTTATTTTTATTTATTTTCCTAAAAATAGATTTATTGCCCTTTCAATTTAGGTTTTGACCATTGTTTTTCCACTTCTGATAGATGTTTTCATCCAGTTAATGAACCATCCTCAATTTTGAATGAACCATCATCACTTGTGCTCTTACTCTGAGCAATAGCATCTAGTGATCACTGGATCCTAGGTGATTACCCACTATGATATAATAAACACTTTTTTCATTCACTAGGTCTAGTATCACTCCCTCCTGCTTGTGTGCCATTAACAGATGTCAGAGCAGCTCTTCCTGTAGATAATTCAGGCTCACCTTACCTCATAAACTCTAATCTTTCTTTCTACCTTATCCTTTCTGAATAGATTAGAGACCATATCCTAGTCATGGTCCTCCATGCACTACATCTCCATAGTCATCACTAAATCTAAGTCAACATTGCAGCCTCCAGATCTGGCACTTTAATTCCCATACAATGTGCATTAATATACATGTTTTTTCAGATGTTTCCCTTGTTTCCTATTACTATAGAAATGTTTAGAGGATAAATCTATAAGGCTCACTTAGCTCACCACATTTCACATGCGTATTTGGCACCTATTCTATAAAATAAGGTACCTGCATGAGAGAGGCATACGAGGTAAAATATACCCATCAAATCTAGGCATGGGCACTTAAACCAAACAGTATAAATGCCCTCAACTAGATTTGTAGGAAACAAATGCAATAACTTAGGTGCTCAGCCACTCCAAAAATGTTAGGGCTCTTTAACCTGGAAAAGAGACGGCTGAGGGGAGATATGATAGAAGTCTATAAATTAATGAACGGAGTGGAACGGGTAAACGTAGATTGATTGTTTACATTATCAGAATATAGAAAGACTAGGGGACATGCAATGAAGCTACAGGGTAAACTATTTAAGACTAATAAAAGAAAATATTTTTTCACTCAACGTGTAATCAAACTCTGGAATTTGTTACCGGAGGATGTAGTAAAGGCTGTTAGTGTAGCTGGGTTTAAAAAAGCTTTGGACAAGTTCCTTGAGGAAAGGTCCATAAACCATTATTAAGAAGGGACCCAGAATATCAATGCTTGACCCAGTACAAGCATTGTGGAACCTGTGTCTTTTGGGGAAACTGCTAGGTACGTATGACCTAGATTGGCCACTGTTGGAAACAGGATACTGGGCTTGATGGACCTTGGTCTGACCCAGTATGACATATCTTATGTTCTTATGTAAAGCTATGCGTTATCACCCTGATGCACATACTTACAGAATGGTGACTGCCTACACTTTGCATGTTAAGTGCCCTTCGCTACATATAAGTCATTAAAATAGGTGACATACAGTACATGCATTAATGGTATGTAAATGTACTTTGATTGTTATAGAATTGCCTCCTAAATTAATGTTTTGCTAACTGAGGGTTTTGTACATCTAATTCTATCAATCCTAGTCAAACACTCTTTAGTAGGTTAGCAAGTCTTTTCTGCAAGACACTTTGCTACGCATTCAACAACCCTGCTTAGCAGTCCTTGCCAAGTTTACAAATGTTGGTACGGTATTTATTTTCTCTGCCCCAGAGACCTTATAATCTAAGGTCCTTAATACTAACCCAAAGTAAAATGGTGTGTTTGTGTACTCTTTTACAACAGAAAAATTACTTTGGGATTCAGTAATCAGTGGGATCTAAGTAATGTGAGAATCCAGATCAGCAACTACAAAAAAAGGATACTAAACAAAGTTTCTCAAATCATCTCTAAATTGCTCCAGGGAGCAGCAGCTAATAACAAATCCCAAATCAAATAAAACAGATATCTCCCTATGCCCATATGTCATGGCCAAGTTCCTCCAAGACAAATCAAACAAAAACTCTTCTGCAACTTTCCTTCCCCCAATGGATTAAAAAATTAGCACTTGCAACCTAAAGTTGGTCTAAGTTTCAGACCTAATCCACTGACTAACTGGAAACAATCATCTCTAACATAAACACTACAACCTTGCCCTTAGACCCTTGCCCAGTCTCATAGATCAAGATAACCAAACAAAAACTCAGTCCAGTACTACATAAACAGTGCAATTCTCCCTCTCCCAAGGATACATGCTCAAAAGCCTCAAGTGCCCCTCAATCAGGCCCCTTCTAAAATGCTATATATTGGACCCAATGCTGCCAACCTCTTACAGACCTATCTCAAGTATATATTTTATGGCTAAGATCATCAAAAAGCAGTCGAACTCCAACTCCAAGGGGTATGTTTACTAAACAGCAGTAGCTGCTTCCATGCGATATCGGAGCCATGGCCCCGATATCGCATGGAAGCTGCTACTGCTGTTTAGTAAACATACCCCTAAGACCACATAGAAGTTCACTCTCAACATGATCTGCAGCAAAATGGTTTCAGATCTTCCCATGATGTTGAGACCCTAGTAACATCACTTTTAGACAACCTCATCAAAAGAATAGAAAAACCTACCCAAGAACTCATGCCCCTTTTTTTAAGATATCTCTGCAGCATTTGATTCAATAAATCATTCCCAGTTCCTATCATGACTTCAATGAATAGGCTTAATAAACACTACTTTCTGGTAGTTCCATTCATAGTTAGATGGAATGTATTAACTCCTATGAATATAAACAGAACTAAGGTCTCCCTCAGGGATCAGCCCTATCTTCTCTCTTTTTTAATATCTTCATAGAGCCAATATGTACCATCGTATGACAATACAATATCCTAAATCACATATACGCTAATGATATCCTTATTTATACAATTTTCTTCTCAAATAACCCAGAATACATGAACATAGGAAGATACTTCAATGCCATGGTCAATTGGCTCTCAGATCATAGTCTAAACATCAATTACGAAAAAAACAGATGTCCTCCACATAACAAGTCCAACTTTCACCCCACTTCCCTCCATTAATTTACCAAATGCAACCCTAAACATAAAAGATGAGGCCAAGTATCTAGGAATCACCCTTGACCAAGGATTACCTTTCCACTCCCACATCAGGGATGTCACAAAAGCAATGTATCACAAACTCAGAATACTTCACCGGCTTTGATCGCTATTCGATCACTCCAATTTCAGAGATGTGTGCCGGGCCCTCATACTGTAGCACCACTTCTGGACTACTGTAACATTCTCTACCAAGGACTCACAAAGGCTACCCTTCAACCTTTACAAAAGATACAAAATACGGCCACAAGGACCATATCAAATTCCCCACATAGAAATCATATCACCCCATATTATATCACCTGCACTGCCTCCCAATCCAAATGAGAGTTAAATATAAGACTATACTAACCACATTTTAGATGCTCCACCAACAATCAGCCCAAGTTCTCCAACACCTCATACTAAAGCTTCCTGAAACCAGGACAAGATGCAGAGCCTCTCAAGAGATTTATTTATGTGTTTGTTTGTTTTTTATTTAACTGGTTTTGATATACCATTTTTCTACCAGTCAAAATGGTGTACAATCAGCAAGGGTGATATGTTAATGGTCCCAGTGCTTCAAACCAGATGTAACCAAACCACTCCAATCAAGCCTTCTCTTTATTTGCACCCTCTATCTAGAATTATCTCCCCAGTGACATTTAAACCTTAAACAGCATTGCAGAGTTCTTCCAGAAAATAAAGACATTCCTATTTGCTGAACACTATAGGGGTCATTCTGAATTCTGGTAAGCGGGTCTGGATGTCCGATCCAGACATCTAGACCTGCTAAACAGCTAGACAAACGGCCAGGGACAGAGCTCACCATACGAACAGATGATTTCTATAGGGAACCCTGCTTGTGGGAGGGAGGGGGTGGGACAGAGGCAGATCAAGGGTGGGCAGTGGGCGGAGAGCAACACTGGATGTACAGGACCGATTCTGAGGTCGGCCCTGTATGTCCAGGGTTGGCCACGGAAATGGGGGACTGCGGTGCCAGGCAGAGACAGAAGGTAAAGGGGTTCAGGTGGATCCCCACAGCCTGACCCTGGCCATGGGATGCCATATTGGGGGTTGGTATGCAGGAAAAGAACAGGGTTGCTGTTGGCTGGGGATCCTGAATGGAGCCACGGTGCCATGGCAATGGGATGCCATGGCACTGCGACTCCATTTAGGAGCTTGAGTTAGCTGGGTATGTGAGCTGGGCATGCGGATGATCAGAATCTGGGCCAGGCCTGCATATCCAAGCCATAGACCCGATTCTGATCCCACAGGCATGTCTGGCCCTTGCAGGATCAGAATTGGGTCTATGTCTATATGTCTCGATTCTGATCAACCATATAGGGGGGGCTGGATGGCCAGTATGGAATTGGTCTCTATGAATCTAACTTTTATGAATAAACTTGAGATGCAAACATAAGGCTCTAACAAACTCAGTCCATGATTAGAACATAAGAACATGAGATATGCCATACTGGGTCAGACCAAGGTCCATCAAGCCCAGTATCCTGTCTCCAACAGTGGCCAATCTAGGTCATATTTTCCTAGAAGTTTCCCCAAAAGACACAAGTTCCTTAATGCTTGTATGGGGTCAAACAGTGATGTCCTGGGTCCCTCTTAATAATGGTTTATGGACCTTTCCTCCAGGAACTTGTCCAAACCTTTTTTAAACCCAGCTACACTAACAGCTTTTACCACATCATCCGGTAACAAATTCCAGAGTTTGATTACATGTTGAGTGAAAAAATATTTTCTCTTATTAGTCTTAGATAGGTTACCCTGTAGCTTCATTGCATGTCCCCTAGTCTTTTTATATTCTGATGATGTAAACAATCGATCTACATTTACCCGTTCCACTCCATTCATTAATTTATAGACCTCTATCATATCTCCCCTCAGCTGTCTCTTTTCCAGGTTGAAGAGCTCTAACCTTTGTCTATATCCCCTAACCAGATGTCAAACAATAGTTCAGTGCACCATGACTCTCTCATTCCATTTACCACTACCTTTTTAAGCTACTATACCATTAAGATATTGTTCTTTACCATGCACTTTACCGGTGTACATCTTTACATCCTCTTTACTATATCCACTGATGTACATTAAAATTCTTCCTTTAGAAGGCTTTATAATGTTTAACTGCTACTATCTACTTCTTTCACCTATAGGTGAGTTGATTTTTATTAAGTTTTAAGTTATTTAAATTTATTTATTTAACTTTTTTTTTAAATACCACTTTTCACTGGGTTAAAGCAGAGTACATTTAGCAGGGTATATATTAGTTACATTTAACAATAACTTATGTACAATTAACAATAACTAATATAGAATTAGTTAAAATGGATAAATATAGGATAACTTTGATATGAACATCTGTACTATTACAGTAACTTATGTGCACGTGCATGGACAGTTTTGGATTGCATTTAGCAGTAGCTTATGTACAATAGGGGGATGGGGAGAAGACTGAAGGTGGGGGAGAACAGAGGGGAAGGGGGAGGATAGTTGTATGTTATGTGGTGAATGTTATTTATTATGTTACTTGTAACCTTTCCTTTCCTTGAGTTAATTATACACTGCTTCGACTTGTAGAGAACGGTATAAAAAAGTTGCTAAATAAATAAATCATATATAATTTTATTTTGTGTTCTTACAGCCAGCACAAAGATTCCTAGATACAGCAACTCAAGGATAGTGTGCCCAAACTCAGACATGCTATCTTTTAAAGAGTGTGATGATTTTTGAAATATAAACCCCCTGTCCCCAATTTCTTCTTAGAAATCATGAATCCCCTGAAACTCTAACCCTTGTCCCTTTTTAAAAAGCATGGATCTCCCTTGAATCCCAAAGCCTGATCCTAATGAGGTGTATTGATGATCTTATTTTAACGGCATTTAAGGTTTATGGTTTATTACTAATTCAATATAGCACCTTTAGCTCAGGCATCAAGTTGGTTTACAAAAACTATGTATTAAAAAGAAATCTAGAAGAAAGAAAAAAAATTATAGGTTAAAAAGTTCCTTAGAGAAGAAAAGGGGCAAAGGACAAAAAGTTTTCCAAGTCACGGCCTATATCCCTCTAGCCATCCAAGCTATTCCACCCCTAATACCAGCTCAAAGAAATATGTCTTAAGGTTTTTCTTAAACATTTTTAGTGAAATATCTTGTCTAATATATAATGGAATGGAGTTCCATAGATCTGGGGCCAGGAAATAAAAGGCAGATTGTCAAGTTGACTCATGGTGGGCCAAACTATTAGAAGGGACAATCAACCTGTTGTGATTCTGTGAGTTTAATGACCTAGTAATGATATAGAGAATCAGGGAACCAATGGGATTACTGAAGACCCAGGGTAGAAAGTCTTATGGGCTAGAAATAGAATTTTAAATTTGATATGATAAGAAACTGGTAGCCAATCATGGGCTTTCAGAAGTGCAGTAACTTGATAGAATTTCTTTGAGCAAACTATTAATTTAATTTGATTGCTATATTTTGGATTAGTTGCAGAGTGTAGTGACCAGCTTTTATATTTTGAATTAATGTAGTCTAGTTGGCTAATCAGTAATGCAATAACCAAGGTACCCAATGCTGATTTGTCCAGAAAATAGGCAGAGAGACTGAATAGTTCTGAGGGCAAAGAAGCTTGATTTAGCTGTTTCAGTTATGTGAACATCAAAGGACAATGGGCAGTCAAAAGAGCATCCTAATTTTGGGGGGTTTGTGACCAATGGAAGGGTTAAACCAGTTAAGATAGGGGCAAAGGTTGGTAAGAAGGATCAACAAATTACCCACATGGGATACAGTTTGAGCAAATTGGACTCCAGTCATTACACTGCAGCCATCAGACAGGTGTTTAGAGGTTGGAGAGCTGGGACACAGGAGTCAAGTGAATCCACTAACTGAATATTGCCAGCAAAGAGATGAGCTGAAATACCTAATGACTGAATTAACAGTATGAGGGATGCAAGAAAAATATTTAAGTGTAGCAGGCAAGCAGGGCCAGGGTCCCGGGGGGGAGGGGGCAAGGGGTAACCAGGTGACTTGCACCTGCTGGCCTGGAGAGCACATGAGGTGGTAGGAAAAGAAGGGGAAGGGAGGGTTGTAAAACAACAGACTGGTTGCGGGTTTTGAAATCCCCTGCATCTCAACACAGGGCAATTTCATTGGTGGCCAGCGAGGAGAGTATCTGGGGGGGGGATGGATTAGCAGGGTTCCACGAGTCCACTTGCCCAGTTCTTCCGATGTCGGTGGGTGGACAGGCAGTGGATCACAGCCTTGAGTGCAGGGGAGTGCGGCATTGAGGCTTCGGGCAGCTGTCAGTGGCAGGAGCTCTGCAGTTTTGTCAGCAGCCTGGGCATCGGAGGTTCACTGCTTTGGTGTGCAGGCCTTTTGTTGAGGAGGCTTTCCTTTTGTGGAGGGAGGATGTGGGAAAGCTCGCAGGGGGAGAGCGCTGGTGCTCAGGCACAGGGGCTGTGTCTCAGTGCCAGGAAAGTCGGTGAACCTACAGAGCAAGATGGGGACCAGTTAGAGGCACATATGGGGGGGTGGGGTCAATGTGAACAATGGGGGAAGTCAGTTTCAGTGCTGCAGGGTAGGGAGAGAGGCAGGGGGGATGGAGAATGACAATGGATATATGGATGGGGGCCTTAGCTGGGGGGGGGGGGCTTAGGGTGCAAGCTGTGGGGGAGTTGGGGGGGGACAGAGGAGGCATGGGAGGACACCAGTATGAAGTGGAAGGGGTGGTGACAGGAGGGAAATGTCATGTTGCCTGCTGTGGGGCTGGCTTGGGGAGAGGAGCAGAGGGTTATGGATTGGGCAGGCAGGGGGCTCTGGAGATGATGGTGGTATTGGGGAGGGAGAGAGTAGGCAGGATTGGAGTTGGGGATGACTTAGGAGAGCCACTGAGGTGCGGGGTTTGGACTGAATGGGTGAGCATGTGATGTGATGTGAATCAGTCTGGGGTCCTGGGGAGGAAGGGCAGCTTGGAGGGGATGGGAGCCGGGGCACGTGGGGAGGTATGGTGGGGGCTAGTTCTGAAAGGCCAGTGGGAGTTTATGGGCCACAGTGGGCCTGGGGCAGATTGTCACCTACTTACTCCCTGGACTGGTGGTTTCCTTGCCTCCTGGACTGGGATCATGGACACCTGGGCATCCCAGGGGTTGGGGTAATGGTACTGGAGGTTGACTGCCATCTGGTGCTGGGGGATATGGGAGTGCTGCCTATGGGGATGCTGCCTTGTGGGCTGTGGGGGAGCGGGGGTCATCATACATGAATTGGGGAGGTGGATTTGATCCAGTCGGGGTTGTACTCCCTGTGTAGTACCTAGCAGATTTTCTTCTTTACTCCCTACCCAGGTGATAGCGGAGCAGGTGACTCAAGAGGGTGCACATGGAGGTGGAGGCATCCAGGGCGCAACAGCAGCTGATGGTGATGTTGGCACAGAACATCCAGTGTCCTGTAGAGGTCAGGAGGACATCTCTGCTGACAAGTAAACATGCCGTTGGGGACATGCGTGGCTCTGGAGGGGACCAGACTTCCGCATCAGTTACAGGGGAGGAAAGGAAGTCTAGAGCTAAGCAAAAGCATATGCACAGGTGTCGGTATGACTCTACATCGCTGTCATCCTCTACCTCATTGGGCATGTCGTCGGCAATGTCTACGGAGGTGGCTCGCATGGGGAAAGAGGGCAGCATGCCTACTTTGGTTGTGTTTTTCGAGCTCTGGAAAGGAGTTCCACAGAAGTTATGATGCAGGATTTAGAAGAGGTGGTATATTGATATTTTTTGGCTGCTCAAGGGGTAGAAGTTCTCAGGTGAGAGCCGGAAGAAGCAGGAGGATGACAAGAAAGCGGGCAGGGTGCAGAAGGTTTCCTGGACTACGCTTAAGTGGATAAGGGCATTTTTGAGACTGGTAAGTGTGTGGGGCATTATTTCCCAGGACAATATGGGCCGTTATTAGCATATGCGGATACCATACTAGCTACCTCTCAGGTTCACGAAGGGTGGGCTTGGCTAATCTATGTTGAGGACTTTAGGGATATAATGGAGGAGAATGTTCACTTGTCCTGTGGGAGGGAGGACATTAACCTCTGGCTCACACAAATGTCTGCCAAACACGGGTCAGTGGGTGGAGGGCTGGCTGGGTCCAAGAGTGGAGCCCAGGTAGCACTGGTGGGGAACCAGTCCTTTCATAACAATGTGGGGAATCTCAGGGTCCACAAAGCAGGGGCAGGGAATGGGGACCTATGTTGGTGCTTCAATAAGTTGTCTTGTCCATTCCCAGACTGCAAGTTCTGCCATGCCTGTTCCCTCTGTGGGGAACGTCACACCACAACCAAATGCAGCCAAAAAGGTGTTGCGGGGGCTACTCCGCCAGCAAGTGATGAAGAAAGAGTTCAGTTGGCTTCAACCCAGTAAGGACTGAGGCCTTGCAGCCCTGGCTCCTTAGTTAGAGGGAGCAGGGAGTGGGGAGGGGAGGTTTTGAAAAGCTTTTAGCAGGGGATTCTCATCCCTTTTCAAGGCAACATGCAGGATACGACAACAAAGAATACGGAATCAGTGTAGTGCCTTGTGGAGGCAGTGTGGGGAAAAGTAGCAGCTGAATGTGCACTTAGTAGAATTGTGGGGCCTTTTGCAGAACCCCCTTTTCAACCATTTGTCATTTCCCCATTGGGGGTTGTTCTAAAAAAGGAACCTGGAAAGTTCAGACTCATTCACAATTTATCATTCCCATCAGGTGATTCAGTGAACAATCATATACCTCCTGAACTCTGTACCATTTGGTATGATTCCTTTGATTTAGTGGTCTTCCTAGTGTGCCAATGCGGGGCTGGGATATTGAATTTGCTTTTTGACTCCTCCCAGTGCATCCCTCAACTTTTCCGTTATTGGGTTTTCAGTTTGAGAATGGCTATTATTTTGATAAGTGTACGCCAGTGGGTTGTGCCATTTCATGTGCCTATTTTGAATCCTTTAGTGGTTTTTTACAATGGGTATTATTGCAGAAGACTTGGTTGGCCAGTTTGGGGCTTATCTGTATGACTTCCTATTCATGGGCCTGATCAGGCTGATACTTGTGCAACCCTGTTGATGACCTTTTTGGAGATAGCTAAGGAATTCAGTGTGCCTCTGGCAGTGGAGAAGATGGTGGATCTGTTGATGGGTCTCACTTTTCTGGAGATAGAGCTAGATTCCATAGCCTTGGAGATATGTCTGCCATGTGAGAAGGTGGACAAGTTGAGAAGTTTGATATTGGTGGTGGGGTCAGCTAGCAAAGTCACATTGTGTGATATGCAGTCATTGGTTGGTTACCTCAATATTGCATGTCGAGTTATCCCGATGGGGTGCCCCTTTTCTAGGCATTTATCTTTGGCAATGGCCAGGGTAGTGAAGCCTCACCATCACATTTAGTTGTCGCAAGGCATACGGGAGGATCTATGAGTTTGGGATGCCTCCTTGGCAGATTACAATGGGTGCATAGTCTTGCAGTTTGCTGAAATGTCCAATTCAGATTTACAGTTGTTCTTGGATGCAGCAGATGACTGGAGATTTGGACTGTATTGCCAAGGGGCATGGTACAGGGAGGCTTGGCCAATAGAGTGACACGCTTGGGGACTGACACGCAACGTTGCCTGCATGTGGCGGCTCTGATGCAGGTATTTGTACTTTACTGCTTGCAACTCAATGTAGCTGCTACAGCTCGCCATGTACCTGGTGTCCTGAATCACATAGCTGATTCATTTTCACATTTTCAATGGTCCCAATTCCATCTATTGGAGGGAATAGCCACAGCGGTGCCCACACACCTTTGGCAAGTTGGAACCCAGATGTGATGGCATTGTTGCAGTTCTCAGTGGCACCAGCGACTTGAATATTATTTATTTATTTATTTATTTAAAATTATGTATATACCACTTTATCCTGAAATCAAAGAGGTTTACACATCAAACAAATCTAAATGTGCGTAGGTGCGAGCATGCAGTGAGAATCAATAGTGTAAGTGTGAGTGGAGTAATGATGATTGCGGGGTGAGCTATATACAATGAGATCTATGTACAGGAACTATATACATATTGCAGGGATGGGGAGGGGGAGGTTGCGGGGATAGGAGGTGAGGAGGGTGAAGAGATGGCCATTGGTCAGGTCAGGTGATGTCTTTATAGTGTTCTGTGAAGAGCGTTGTTTTGAGCATCTTCCTGAAATCCTTGAGGTCTATAGTTGATCTCAGGTTGTTGGGGAGTGAGTTCCAGAGTGCCGGCGCGGCCAGGGATAATGCTCTTCTTGAGGTATCCTGTTTTGTTTTAGTAAATGCTTTGGGTGTGTTGATGTTGTCTGCGGTGCCTCTCCTCCTGGGTCTGTTGCATGGGTCAGGTTTGATGAGCAGTTTCAGACTATCTTCTGAGAGGTTCTGTTTCATTTTGAAAGTGTTTAGTAGCACCTTATAACGGATGCGGGAGGTGATTGGGTGCCAGTGGAGGTGGTTGAGGATGGGGGTGATGTGATTGTGCCTTGAAGCACCAGTTATTATTTGGGCTGCAGTGTTCTGTGAAATCTGTAATGGCTGGGTTGCTTGTTTTGAGAGTTCGAAGTAAATGGGGTTGCAGTAGTCTAAGATGGGAGTGATGAGAGCTTGAATTTGAGCTTGAGCTTGAATACTATACCTTTGAGGATATAGGAGGGTGGATGACTTTCTTACAGATATGAGTTGGTCTGGGTTAAGGTCTCCAACAAGCTGCTCAGATTGTTTATTGTTTGGGCCAAGGCTGCAGGGTGGTCCAAGGCAGTGGTTAGGTTGTCATTGGTGGGTTTTTACTTTTTCAGTAAAGTAGTGGGCTGGGGCAATCCGCGGACCACATTTCTGGTCCTGCATCTGCTCAAAGGCTGGGAGAGTGGGTCCCCAGTGCAGTGGGACTGGCGGTGCCCAGTGTCTCACAAATTGTTAGTCTGTATATTGGTGACCTTGCTGACAGTCACAGCTTTGGCCTATGAGGCACTGTTGTTCCAAGCAGTGTTTTTACTCACATTTTTAGGGAATTTCAAGTTAGTGAGTTTGTTCCACATTCTGGGAAGGTGGGATCAATGGGGAGTTTAGATAGGAAACACGTGGTGGTCAGGAAGGCACAGGCACGCATTTTTCTAACCCAGTCTAAGACAGATCAGGGCTGGCAGGGGGAGTGGGCTGTGCTCTGTAGGGCAGGGAGGTTGCCCACCTGTCTGGTGCAGAATTTGGAGGCTTACTTGACATGTTGCCCTGCAATGGAGGGCTTGCTGTTTCGGCATGAGGATTTGCGTCTGTTGATGCAATTCCATTTCACAGCACTGCTGCACATGGTTCTGCAACACTTAGGCTGTGATGAGTGGCAGTTTGTGTCCCATTCATTTCGAATAGGGGCTGTTCCCTGTGCTGCGGCAGCAGGGCTCGGTGAGGCTGTGATTCAGCAGACCGACAGGTGGCATTCTGGTGAGTATATGAGCTATGTGTGCCCACAGGACGACTGAGAGTGGAGTGAGGGTTAAGTGTGGACAGGATATGTTTGACAGGCGGGGGGGGGGGGAATGTTAATTAATGGCTTTGTTGTTTTTCAGATGGCAGTCTATGCCTGGAGGAATGGTGGTACTGAGTCATACCTTTGTGTACTGGGCCTGGCAACGTGCCCCTGCGTGACCTTTGGGCCCTCATCTTGGGCTGGTGCCAATGGGTCTATGGCTGGAATGGCTGGGCAAGCATGGATTGCAGTGGTGTCAATTGCAGCCGCTAGTATGATTTCAGGCCAGGCAACATTGTCAGCCCTCTGGATGTCTTATACACTTGGGAGTCAATGACTTTTCTGGATGGACTTGTAAGCAGCTCATTCAAGTAGCCCAATGGGACATTGCTACTATATGTTTATTGCTGCCGGGTGTGATTATTGTGTGGTCTGATATTATTCCACGGCCATCTTGCCAGTCCCTGCATAGATGATCTCGAGGTCTAGTGAAGGTTAATCGGCAGATTGGGGGTGGGTTAAGGAGATCAGAGGTTCCAAGTGCAGCACACTTGGGCAGATGTTGGCTGTGTGGTTTTATATTGCACAGACAGGGTTCACCTGACGCCGGTAGGGCAGGATCTCCTATTGAATGACTGGCAGGAGACATTGGAAGCAGTTACCCAGACAGGCCAGTACTGGTCACAGTTAACGTCACTGGGTGGGGCGATACAAGGATAATAATACTACCTTGCACCGGTGGTGAAGTCCCAAGCCAACAGACACTGTGACAACTGGGCCTAACAGCCAGTATGAGGGAATAAGGGAGCTTAACTCCTGGAGGGGTGTGGGCAGAGATCTTGGTGGGGATCTTCATCCGGATCAGGGAGGAGAAGGAGTGGCCTTTGCTAATAATATGGTGAGGTTGGTGGTGGGGGGAAAGGGGGTATGAAAGAGAATGATTCACCACTTTGCTAATAATATGGCTGGTGGGGGTGGGGCATTGTCCGGTAAGGGGATATGGATGAAATATATATATTGTAATAAGTTATGTTGGCTTGGGTTGGGCTCGAAATGAAGTTGTGTTAATAAAGCTGTGACCATGTTTTGTTCACCAGTTACGAGTGTGTTGTCATTTGTGGGTTAGGAACGGGGAGGAAACGGAGCAAGTGGGTGGATGGTAAAGGAAAGCAGGTACTTCTTGGAGAGGCCTGGTGTCCGGGCTACCTAAGTTAGTGTGTCAGACCACAGGGCCAGAGTCCTGGTGTCAAGTGGTAACTGGGTGACCCGGCACTTGCTGGCCTGGAGAACACATGAGGTGGCAGGAAAGGAAGGGGGGGGAGGAATGCTAAACAACAGGCTGGCTGAGGGTTTTGAAATTGCCCTACATTGAGACACAGGGTGATTTTATTGGTGGCCAGTGAGAAGCATATCCAGGGGGGCTGGGCTGCCAGGGTTTCACCAGTCCACTGGTCCAGTCCTTCCTGTGTCGATGGGTAGCAGATCGTGGCCATCCTGCCCTCCCTCCCAAGCAAGGAGATTGGGGGGCAAGTGGTCTTCTTAGGCATTTCAACAGCCTTCAACACCCTTGATCATAACATTTTGCTTCATGGAATAGGAACAATTGGTATAGGCCAGCTTGTTTTAGCCTGGCTTCTACAGTATATGTAAATCACTAAAGACTACACTTCTTTGACAGTAGTCCTATTTAATATCTGCTTCAATTATGGATCTTTTAGAGTTTCATTTAAGCATTATGTAGATAACATCATGAACTTTGTCACTGAGCTTCTATTTATCCAAACAACTGATAGCTCTTAGTGACTGCGTTAAAGGTGGTTCTAATTGTATGATTATGTATCAGCTGTCATTAAATTTACAAAAAATCTGAAGCTTTGGTTGTTATTCACAGTTACTTCAGTGATAAACTGATAGTTAATAATTGTTCATTTCCTAATCAGAAAGAAATTCATTATCTTGAAGCTTTTAAAGGCTCACAGCTGATTAGGAAGTAGAGTAGCTTGGTACAGTGAAAACCGGGCAAGTCAGGATTCAAATCCCACTGAACATGAGGAAATAAGTTAAGTCTCTATTACCTCGGGTAAAGGCTTAAGGGTCCTTTTACTAAAGTGTGCTGAACAATTAATGTATATTTTCACATGCAATAACTTTGCACAAGAGTCCGCAATAATTGTTACTATGGGGTCATGACAGTCGCAGTGTGTTGATTCATGCGCACGTTGGGATGTTGAATGGGCAGGTTAGAGACAAAGAATGGGCATGGTGAACACATTGAAGTTAGCAAGGGGTAGCATACTGTATCATGCACTGTCAATATTGCAGTTAGCGAGGATGCAGCAAACACCATGTCAAAAGGTGGATTGAGATGCACCTGTAGTAATTGCATCATGCATTAGGGTATGCATCCTTACATTAAATGCCAAAAGCATGCTGGCCATTCCTCTGACAGTTACTGCAGAGGCCTTGCACTTAACAAATGTTAGTGTTAGTGCTAAATGCATATTAAGGGCTTGAACCTTAATGTGCATTTAAACTTTAGTAAAAGGACTCCATAGATTGTAAGCTCTCTGAGGACAGGGAAATATCTAGTGTGCCTGAATGTTACTTGCCTTGGACTACCACTGAAAAGGTTTAGGATAGATCCAAAAATAAATACAAACTATGAAGCCACAGATCTAAAATTTGATTCCAAGTGACTTATTTAAACTTCATATGCTGAAGAGCTTAAAATTAATTCTTCCACTATAGCATGTGTATTTCATACTGTGCTGCAATTTGACCATCAATGATCATTGATGGTCAGATTACAGCACAGTATGAAATACACATGCTATAGAGGAATTTTTTTTTGAGAGCTGTTTTGGTTATTCCACGTAATCTTTATGTTGTTTGGTGCGCTGAATCCGAAAATGACCTCCATTTTGTCATAGGACATCATGTTTCCTGACAATTTAGGAAAATATGTTAAATAAGGCAATACCTCAAAATAAATGTGCCCCCCTGCACTGACCGGAGCTGCTGCTATCTGCCCTGTGTCTCCCTCCCACTGGATTCTTCAGGAAAGATTAACCCCTTCTACCATTAGAAGCACGGACTTAAAACTTGCTTAGCTTATGTATATATTGCTGACCATCAGATTTACAGTGCTATATTTTTTTTTTACATAACTTGGACAACCCCCTTAAGGTTTTTTTGGCATTTTATATCTTAAATGCACTTATGTGAATTAATTAATAGTAATTTGAATTAATTAATAGTAATTTGAAAAAAATAATAGTAATTTGAAAAACTTTGATAAATTTGAAGACAATTTTGCATGTTGTGGCAAATCATGACGTCCAGGAGTTTTTTCAATATTTTATTTGTTTTCAGCACACCAAAATACATGGAAATTAGATGAAAATAATCAAACAGCTTTTTAGTCGCAGACCTGTGAATTATTAATGCAATGTTGTTTATATTAGTAGTCTACTGGCTACATCCATTTAGGGCTTCAATCAGCGCAGAATGCTTTTGGATGTGTGCATTGTGAACATATTATCTTTTGCATGCTCCACTGGTTGCAGGTAGGTGCTTGCATCACACAGAAGCATAGAAATATGATAGTAGATAAAGACCATATGGCCTATTCAGTCTACTAAGCTTTACAGTCCCTTTTCTTCCCTTAGAGATCCTCTGTGTTTGTCCCATGCTTTCTTGAATTTAGATACTGTCCTCGTCTCTAGTACCTCCACTGGGAGACTATTTCATGCATGTACCACTTTTTCCATCAATAAATACTTCCTCAAATTACTCTATCCCGTTTCACTTTCATCCTTTGCCCCTTGTTGCAGATTTTCTTTCAATTGAAAGGGGCTCTCCTCCTTTGCATTTCATAGAAACATAGAAACATGATGACAGAAAAAGACCACATGGCCTATCTAGTCTGTCCTTCCATAACAACAACTACAACAGTCCCCTTTTTACCTTTAGAGATCCTCTGTGTTTGTCCCATGCTTTTTTGAATTCAGTTACTGTCCTCATCTCTACCACCTCCACTGGGAGACTATTCCATGGATCCACTACTCTTTCTGTAAAGAAATATTTCCGCATATCACTCCTGAATCTATCTCCCTTCACCCTCATCCCATGTCCCCTCGTAGCAGAACTTGCTTTCAATTGAAAGAGGCTCTCTCCCTGAACATTTATGCCACGGAGGTATTTAAACAACTCAATCATATCACCTCTATCCCGCCTTTCCTCTAAGGTGTACATATTAAGATCCTTAAGTCTGTCCTCATATGCTTTATAATGAAGCCCATTAATCATTTAGTAGCAACCCTCTGCACCGACTCCATCCTGTTCACATCCTTTTGAAGGTGCGGTCTCCAGAATTGCACACCATACTCCAAATGAGGTCGCACCAAAGACTTATACAGAGGCATTATCACCTCCTTTTTTCTGCTAGCCATTCCTCTCCGTATGCACCCAAGCATCCTTCTAGCTTTTGCCGTCGCCTTTTCTACCTGTTTAGCTACTTTAAGATCATCAGACACAACCATGCCTAGGTCCCGCTCTTCTTTAGTGGATAAAAGTACTTCACCTCCTATACTGTATTGCTCCCTTGGATTGCTGCAGCCCAAATGCATGACCTTACATTTTTTTAACATTAAATCCCAGCTGCCAAATTCTAGACCATTCTTCAAGCTTAGCTAGATCCCTCCTCATGTCATCTACACCTTCCTGGGTGTCTACTCTATTGCAGATTTTGGTATCATCTGCAAAGAGGCAAACCTTACCCAACAGCCCTTCCGCTATATCACTAACAAAGATGTTAACAAGAATCGGACCAAGGACAGATCCCTGGGGCACACCACTGGTAACATCCTTCTCCTCAGAGTGAGCTCCATTTACTTGTACTCTTTGTTGCCTCCCACCCAACCAATTTCTAACCCAAGCAGTAACTTTAGGGTCCATCCCTAGGGTGCTCAGTTTGTTTATAAGTCACCTGTGAGGAACAGTGTCAAAGGCTTTACTGAAATCTAAATACACCACATCTAGAGCTCTCCCTCGGTCCAACTCCCTGGTCATCCAGTAAAAGAAATCAATCAGATTTGTCTGACAAGACCTGCCTCTGGTGAATCCATGCTGCCTCGGATCCTGTAATCCGCTGGACTCCAGAAACCTCACTATTTTCTCTTTCAGCAGTGTTTCCAATAATTTACTCACCACCGAAGTTAAACTAACCGGCCTGTAGTTTTCAACCACATCCTTACTTCCGCTTTTGTGTAAAGGCACCACATGAGCCTCTCTTCAGTCCTTTGGCACCAGTCCCGACTCCAACGAGGCATTGAAAAGGTCAGTCAGTGGAGTTGCTAGAACGTCCCCAAGTTCCCTCAGTATTCTGGGGTGTATCCCATCCGGTCCCATCGCTTTGTCTACTTTAAGTTGAGCTAGTTTCTCATGAACACAGTCTTCTGAAAATTGTTCAAGATGTCCCTCGCTTCTGTTCTTATTTGTGGGCATTTTCTGAGGTCCTGCTCCTGGTTCTTCATCTGTGAACATAGAACAAAAATATTTGTTAAGCAATTCCGCTTTATCCTTATCAGCTTCTACATATTCTCCCCCTGCACCCTTGAGTCTGACAATACCACTTTTGCCCTTCCTTGTCTCACTAACATATCTGAAAAATGTCTTATCCCCCCATTTTATTGTATTGGCTATTTCCTCCTCCTTTTGAATCTTTGCCTTCTTGACTACTTTGCTAGCTTCTCTAAGTTTTTCCAAATACAGATGCCTGTCTTCCTCTCTCTGTGATCTCTTGTATTTCATGAAGGCCTCCCTCTTTTTCTTAACTTTTTCAGCTACTTCCTTTGAAAACCATAGCGGTCTCCTGTTCCTTTTGCCTTTATTTACCATTTTAACAAAAAGGTTGGTTGCCCTTAAAATACCCCCTTTCAGTTTTGCCCACTGTTTTTCTACATCCCCCAGCTGTTCCCATCCCACTAACGACTCCCTGAGGTATTGGCCCATCTTGGCAAAGTTAGTCTTCCTAAAGTCTAAGATCCTCACCTTGGAATGGATTCTAACAGCCCTAGTCCTAATACTGAACCACACCATCTGGTGATCACTGGATGCAAAATGATCTCCCACTACAACATCAGAAACACTTTCACCATTGGTAAGCACCAAGTCCAGTATGGCCCCTTCACGTGGGTGGTCTGTTACCAATTGCCTGAATAGTTCTCCCTGTAGAGAATCCAGGATCTCCTTAGTTCTAGATGATACTGCAGCAGGAATGTGCCAATCAACATCTGGCATATTGAAATCTCCTATCAGTAGCACTTCCCCTTTCCTTGCAATGCTGCGTATGTCTTCAATTAACTCTCTGTCCACCTCTTCCTCTTGTGAGGAAGGTCTGTATATCACACCAATGCAAATAGATTTCTCTTTCCCTCTTTCCAGTTTAACCCACAATGCCTCCTCTCTCCCTTTTAAGCTCTGTAATTCCAAAGCTTTAATAGTAGTTTTTACATATAGTGCCACTCCTCCTCCCCTTCTTCCTACCCTGTTGGTGCTACTGTTTAAAGCGTGTTATGGGATACTTTCTAAGTGTTTGCGATCAGTTTTATATCACCCGTGTTCTTGTTTTTTTGCTTTGTTCTTCTCAACATGCTCTTCTTTTAAATCCATCTTTAGAAATGATGCAGAAAACCTATGGGGGAGAAGGCACTTTCAAGCTGTTGACCGCTTGAGGGGAATTCCCGGTGCCTTTATTTATTTATTTGAAATTCTTATGTTTCTTTTGGTTAGACATAGATGTAATGAAATTTCACAGAGATGCAGGCAGATGCAATGTAATCAATTTCTGTGATAGGATTTTTTTTTCATGATTTGCTATGTATTGTGGTTAATAATTTGTCTACTTATTTTAATGTTTATTGTCAGATTTTTAATCTGTCCTCCTCTTAGAAAATTGTAACATGATGGCTGCAAATAATAAGATATAAATTTATTTATCATTTATTTATTAACATTTTTTATATACCGCACTATTCATTATCAGCGCGGCTTACATGGAACAAGAAAACTTCAGACAAGTTACATTTATCTGGTTATTACATAAAACAGGAAAATTAACTTAGATAACAGGAGCAACTATTTACAAAAAACTACAACAAGAGCAACTATTTACATACAATAAAATTACATAAATAAAAGAAGGTATCAGGGGATTATTTTATCCCCATACCTCAAGGCATACTTCCCCTTCATTCATTTGTAAAATCATACACATCATGGGGGATGGGTGGAGTTTGAAAGAAACATGATAAAGTGTGCCCTGTAATGGTAGTAGGGGCTCTATAGGAATTGTTTAAACTGGTATTATCTATATATTTCTGTTTATCTTCAGATACTGTGTGTTTGTGGTGCACGAATGGGGTACCTGTGTGTGTGTGGGGGGGGGGGCAGGAGTGGGGTGCCTATGTGTATGTGAGTATGTGGTGTAGAGGTAAGGTGCCCGTGTGTGTGTCTGTAGTGCAGATATAGGGTATCCTGGGCTGGTGCTAGTGTTTCTAGCGCTCCTGCAACCTATACATTGGCGCTCCTGCCTCATTATTATTAATGTTGGCTGCACCCTACCCTCCTTTTTCCCAAAACCGCTTTGTGAACTCTTTTCAAATGGTATTAGTATTTATAAGAAAATTGCAGCCAAAGAGCAAATGCATAACCAAAATAAAAATATTTAGCAATAAATACTTAGCATCATACAAACAGGCTGTGATAGGTCTGCAAAAAATGTTTTTTCGAGAGCTGTTTTGGTTATTCCACATAATCTTTATGTTTTTTGGTGCACTGAATCCAAAAATGACGTCCATTTTGTCATAGGCCATCACGTTTCCTGACAATTTAGGTAACTATGTTAAATAAGGCAATACCTCAAAATAAATGGAAATAGACTTATAAAATTAAAGTTTTATTACAATATTTTCATGAAAATCCTTTTTCTAAACTGAAATGAGCTCACATACACACACTAAACTCGATTCTTCTTCCTTGTGAGGCTCCTCTTGGTGCATTTATGCTTGTGAGCAGCATCTGGAATGACTCCCTGAAGTATCCAACAGTAGTCTGCCATCATTGTAATGCTCCATTTTCCCTGATATCTCCTTTCCATCTCTTTAATGTCTTGGTGGAATCGTTCACCTTGTTCCTCACTCACAGCTCCCAAATTTTCAGGAAAGTAGTCAAGGTGGGACTGGAGGAAATGCACTTTCAAACTCATCAGGCAACCTAAAGCTTGAAATGCTTTCAGCATTCGTCCGACGATCTTTTTGTAGTGAGGATCTTTGTTATTCCCTAAAAATTTCTGTACGACTTCTTTAAATGCAATCCATCCTTCTTTTTGAGGATCCGTCATGGTATTGACAAACTCTTGATCAACTATAAGCCTTCTAATGTCTGGTCCGACGAACACACCTTCCTTCAATTTTGCCTCCGACAGGCCTGGAAACTTGGTGACCAAGTATTTGAAGCATTCTCCATCTCTTGGAAGTGATTTTACGAATTGCTTCATCAATCCCAATTTTATGTGAAGAGGTGGTAGAAGAACTTTATGGGAAGGTACCAAAGTTTCTCGTAGGACATTTTTTTCACCGACTGTTAGCACCCTCGGCTGCCAACTCTTCTTGGTCCAGTGATTTTGTCGGTCTCGACTGTCCCATAGACACAGAAAACAAGGATATTTGGTATACCCAGCTTGTTGTCCAAGCAGCATGCACAAGACCTTCAAGTCCCCACACACTTGCCAACCATGGTCTTCATATTTAATTTTTCGAAGAACCAATTCCAAGTTCTCGTAGGTTTCCTTCAAGTGTACAGAATGATCTACAGGTATGGAAGCGTAAAAACCATTGTGGAGTAAAACTGCTTTGAGACTTCTTTTTGAAGAATCTATAAAAAGACGCCATTGCTCTGAATCATCTTGGATTTTAAATTGACCCATCAGACCTTCGACATTGATGCAATAAACCAACTTGTCTTCCTGGGTGAAGTAAGGAACAAATTCCTTTTCACGATGTCTGAACCATGAAGATGACACTCCTGGCAACAATAAATTCCTGCTTTTCAGCCTTGATCCGAGTAACTCAGCTGCATCTTTGCGAAGATTCAAGTCTCTTACCAAATCATTCATCTCCTCCTGAGAAAACAATTTTGGTCTTGTATCATCTTCAAAGTCAGAACTTGATTCGTCACCTGGTTCAGGTATGACTTCACCTTCATCGGAGCTAGGTATCTCTTCCAAGGTAGAAGGGGGCTTGGGTACTGGTATATCTGTGCCATGGGGGATGGGACGAATTGCCGAGTGAAGATTGGGGTATGAAATGGAATGCTTACATTTGGAATTAAACCCTTTCACATCGCATGAACAAAAGTAACAGTCGTCACTATGGTTCTTTTGCTCTCGCCATACCATAGGAATCCCATAACGGAAAGATTTTTTCTTACCCTTGAACCAGTTTCGGAGGTCCTCAACACACCGTTTGCACACTTTATGAGGCGCTCAGACTTTATGTTGATCTCCAATTTTTAGTCCAAAGTATGCAAATTATTATTTTTTCACAAAGTCTGTAATATTCTGCTGTTGCTTCAACACTGTATATTCACCACAGATGAAACAGAAACTGTCTGGCGAATTAATACACTTTCAAAGAGCCATAACATAACGGTTGAAGAATAACGAGCTAACACGAATTGCGATGAAAAAGTGTGAACAGCCTAGAATCAAGAACCTGATGATGATTCATGCACAAGTGTGGCATGCAGGAGAGAGCAGCTCTGTGTCTGTACACGAGACGTCACAGTGCTGGCCACGCCTCCCTGCACTGACCGGAGCTGCTGCTATCTGCCCTGTGTCTCCCTCCCACTGGATTCTTCAGGAAAGATTAACCCCTTCTACCATTAGAAGCACAGACTTAAAACTTGCTTAGCTTATGTATATATTGCTGACCATCAGATTTACAGTGCTATATTTTTTTTACATAACTTGGACAACTCCCTTAAGGTTTTTTGGGCATTTTATATCTTAAATGCACTTATGTGAATTAATTAATAGTAATTTGAATTAATTAATAGTAATTTGAAAAAAAATTGATAAATTTGAAGACAATTTTGCATGTTGTGGCAAATCATGACATCTAGGAGTTTTTTCAATATTTTATTTGTTTTCAGCACACCAAAATACATGGAAATTAGATGAAAATAATCAAACAGCTATTTAGTCGCAGACCTGTGAAAATAAATAAATAAAATCTGATTCTGGTCATCACCCTAACAACAACATAAACATTCTCTAGTGCCAGGCATATTGCGAACTAAAACACTATAAAACACTGCAAAAGTCACTGAAAATCTACAAAGTCAAATCTATCATACCATACCAGCATACACTTCCAAAACCCATACAATAAGGGACCTATCCAGAAAAATGGAGCACTACAAATACTGCAATGGGCCCCAAAACCTCCATACATCTACTTGAATAGCTGTACAAGTCAAATTACTACAGTACAGATCCCTACATACAAACTCCTTGTTAACAGAACACCTGGCCTTGGTCACACAGAACAAAGACCCTCATCAAGTAAAGAATAAGTGACCACAACCTAAAGTAAAAATAAAAATATGTAAACAAAAATTAAAATGAAACCTCAAGAAGACAGACTCCGTATGCGGTGCCACACCAGATAAGAGATGCAGTTCCCCATACTGTTTGAAATATAAAGATAGAGCAAAGTCCAATCACTAAATTGAAAATAAATTTATTTTTTTCTACCTTTGTTGTCTGATGATTTTTGATCATGGTGGTCCTGATCTGAGGTTTCTGTTTTCCTATGTCTTCTCTTAGCTCTTTTTCTATGGTCTATAGTCCACCTGCCATTTCTTGTCTCTCCTTTTGCTTTATTCATTTTCTCCCAGTAACCCTCCCCAGTATCAGCCCCCTTTACAGCCTTCCTTCCCAGCACCTTCCAGTGTCAACCCACTTGCATTCCCAGCACCGCCACTGATGTCTATTCCCTTTTAGACCCCCTCCTTCTCCATCGCCCAGCCCCTTCTAGTCCAAATACCATCCTGGGTATCAGCGAATTTCCAGTACCAGTTCCCCCTCCCGTGTCAGTTCCCTTCCAGTCAACCTCTCCGCTGTACATCTGCCTTCCAGTGTCATCCATGGGTGTCAGTTCCCTTTAAGCCCCCACCTTTCCTCCAGTCTCCTCCTTCCCCTCTTTTCCGCTCCTTTCCAACCCCCATGTGAGCTCCCTTCTAGCCCCACCTTCCCCCCGTCAGTTCTTTTCCAACCCCTCTCCTATTACCCAGCTACATTCCAGCCCCATCCCCAAGTGTCTACTCCCTTCCAGCTCCCTCCCATATCTGCTCCCTTCCAGCTTCCCCATGTCTGCTCCCTTGTAGCCCCCCCATGTCTGCTCCCTTCCAGCTCCCCAGTGTTTGCTCCCTTCCATCTCCCCAGTTTCTGCTCTCTTTCAGCTCCTCCCCTGTGTCTGCTGCTTTTCAGCTTCCCAGTATCTGCTCCATTTCAGCTCCTCCCTGTGTCTGCTCCCTTTCAGCTCCCCCCGTGTCTGCTCCTTTTCAGCCCTCCCTGTGTCTGCTCCCTTGTAACCCCCCAAGTCTGCTCCCTTTCAGCCCCACCCCTTGTCTGCTCCCTTCCGGCTTCCCAGTATCTGCTCCCTTCCAGCTCCCCCCTGTGTCTGCTCCTTTCCAGCTCCCCCCACTGTGTCTGCTCCCTTCCAGCTCTACCCCATGTCTGCTCCTTTTCAGCCCCCCTTCCACCCATGTGTGCTCCAATTTGTCCTTCGAAAAAGAAAGCAGCTGCAAACAAAGAAATGTTCCTGTGGCTCTGCTCTCTTTTAAACTACTGGGTCATGCCTTTAGAAACTCTGCTACCTAGCAGTTTAAAAGAGAACAGAGCCGTGGGAACAGAGAAATGTTCCCGCAGATGTTTTTTTTTTAAGCTGTGGGTGGTGGGCGGATAGTGACGGTGCCCCCCCACCCCCGCCACCAGCGCCCTCCTGCCACGCTAATAGTGCCGGTCCTGATGATATCTGTGAGTCTGTGTGTGTGAGTGTGTGTGTGTGTGTGTGCGTGCGTGTGTGTGTGAGTGAGAGAGGGAGTGTGTTTGTTTTGCAAAGGTGCGGTGCCTGTGTATGTGTGTGTGCCTGTGGTATAGACGTGTGATATATGTGTGTGTGTGAGGGAGTGTGTTTGTGTTGCAAAGGTGGGATGCCTGTGTGTGTGGTATGCAGATGAGGCATCTGTGTGTATGTTTTTGTTCTAGGGAGGAAGATGAGCTTTTTGCCATATACACATTCTGTCCTTTTCTCCTATGCATTTATCTCTTCAATCGTGAACCCCTTGGACTCTTCCTACCCTAACTTCTCTCCTGCTGTCCTCACCATTATGTTTCCATTCCTTCTCTACCCCTTGTATTTTCATTCCCTGCTCTCCATTCCCTCCTCACCATTCTTCTCAAGCTCACTGGCCCTTTAAATTTCCCCTCCCTTCTCTCCATCATCCTTCCCCTACTATTTTTTAATAGCATGCAGGTAGGTCCAGTGCTGAACATGGCCCTCTCCTGCACTAATGCTCATGGAAGATGAGGTCCCTGCAGGAAGATACCAGCTATTTTAGCCTCGATTATGCCCCCCACTTCTTCACCTCACGGGAGATGGGGATCTGGGGTGGTTTCTCCAAATAGGTTAGTTTTGAGCATACTATGGCTGTCGTGAACCTCACTTCTAAGCCAGGGTATGTGGAATATGATCTTAATCTCTCAAATTTACTGCTAATGCTTGGTGCAACACTTGCATCGTGCCAAAGAGAGCCTCCTGCTGGAGTTCATAAGATGTAATATGTATGGGTAGTTTATCAAGATGTGCCTGTGGCAGACACTGGTGTTCTTGGTCATGATCACACTCCTCTCTCCTTCTTCTGCCCATGGGAGCTGGGGTCTCTGTGGGCAGAGATCGGTGGTCTCGGCCGCAATCACAGTCTTCTCTCCTTCTTATGTCCATGGGAAATGGGGTCCCCATTGGCAGACACCGGTGCTCTCAGCTATGATCATAGACCTCTCTCCTTCTTCTGCCTGTTGGAGATGGGGTCCCTGTGGGCAGACACCGGTGCTCTCGGATGCGATCACAGCCCTCTCTCCTTCTTCTGCACATGGGTGAAGGGGTCCCGGTAGGCTGCCCTCTCCCTCTTCTTCTGCCCATGAGAGATAGGTCCCCATAGGCAGACACTGGTGCTCTTGGCCGTGATCACAGCCCTCTCTCCTTCTTCTGCCTGTGGGAGATGGGTTCCCCATAGGCAGCCCTCTCCCTCTTTTTCTGCCCGTGAGAGATGGGTCACTGTGGGCAGACACTGGTGCTCTCGGCCGCGATCACAGCCCTTTCTCCTTCTTCTGCCTATTGGAGTTGGGGTCCTCATGGGCAGACACAGGTGTTCTCGTCCGCGATCCCAGCCCTCTCTCTTTCTTCTGCAAATGGGGGATGGGGTCCCGGTAGGCAGCCCTCTCCCTCTTCTTCTGCCCGTGAGAGATGGGTCCCCATTGGCAGACACTGGTGTTCTCGGCTGTGATCACAGCCCTCTCTCCTTCTCTGCACATGGGAGATGGAGTCCCTGTGGGCAGATACCAGTGTTCTCAGCTGTGATCATAACCCTTCTCTGCACATGGGAGATGGAGTCCCTGTGGGCAGATACCAGTGTTCTCAGCTGTGATCATAACCCTCTCTCCTTCTCTGCACATGGGAGATGGAGTCCCTGTGGGCAGATACCAGTGCTCTCAGCTGTGATCATAACCCTCTCTCCTTCTCTGCACATGGGAGATGGAGTCCCTGTGGGCAGATACCAGTGTTCTCAGCTGTGATCATAACCCTCTCTCCTTCTCTGCACATGGGAGATAGGTCCCTGTGGGCAGAGACCAGTTCTCTGATCTGCAATCACAGCCCTCTCTCCTTCTTCTGCCGGTAGGAGATGGGGTCCCCATTGGCAGACAGACAGCTGCAGCCTTCTCTTCCTCTTCTTGCCCAAGGAAAGCATAATCATGTTTGTTTGTACATGCTTATGGATGTGCAAACATACGTATGGACAGACATTTGACCCTCAAAGATAGGTGCTATCGCCTATGCAAAATATGCCTAAAAAGGGGGACCGAATAGCTCAAAATGGGACCAAGTAATTTCTAAAACCCAAAATTAATTGTTCCATAGAGTAGATTTGCCACACCTTTCTTAGCCACTTATCAGAGGAAGGGGGAAAATCCTTCTAGCGACAAGCAATAACACTACACAATTAAGATCAAAATACTAATCAATCATTTTACATTATGAGAAGTGTTACCCAGGGGTTTGCCCCCAAACAGAACACTGAGCAAGTGAGAGGCAGTTGCACTTCAGTAATGACATGAATATATCCCAAGACATGCTGCCAAAACGTTTGAATGAACAGAGAGCTCCACCACATATGTTCAAAATCTTCCATCGTGCCATAACCTCTCCATCAAACAGATGGAAAAGTAGGGTCCCATCTGTGTAGCTTAGCAGGGGTAAGATAGTCTCTCATTAAAATCTTAATTTGGATGGAAACCAGATTCAGTGAAATAGAACACTTAAAAGTGAAGCTCAGTACAGAATGCCAGAAATCATCATCTTGAACACCCACTGGTCTTTCCCAGATTATAACGTAAATATGCTGATTATACAATAGTATAACATAATTGAGAAAGTTAACTTTTTCTGGCCTTTCAAACAAATATCCACTTCTTTAACAGCATAGTATCTTTCCATGTAGTTTGTTTGCCTTGGCCTTAATGGCAAAACAAGCATCTTCCAAAAAGGAAGATAAAGCAGGGGATTCCAAAAGTTCCTCTGAGCAATTCCAAACCTTGCTGCCCATATCTTTTATAAAAGGAAAGACAACTTTAGGGGTGAAAGGAGAGATGGTTGAAGAGACCTTAAGTAATTAACAGACATATCACTAGGCTTTGAGAATCTGTGTGATAAAAGGGTGATTTAAAGGCACTCATGTGATAATAAAGAAGAAAAGATCAGAGAAGGTAGGTGAACTGGGGAACAAAGGCTTTTTCCATTCATATTTCTTCCAAAACAGTCACTGGAACACTTTCCACCATTATAACAAAAATTTGCAACAGCAAAGCAATGTGTAAGGGGGAGGGGGGGGGGGAGGAAGGGAAGACCATAGAATGTGTCCTTTTTTCTCTCCTATTCTTAACCACAGGACTGTCCTACTTAGAGCATTCAACCAATCACTCAGACTGCTCCTCACAGGTCAGAAAAAAATCCCTTCACAATCATTTTTAAAGTGTATGCCACAAAATTAAAAGAGAATAATTATCTCCAGATATTATTTCACAAGCAACCACCCACAATGGCCAGAACATAAGAACATGAGAGGTGCCATACTGGGTCAGACCAATGGTCCATCAAGCCCAGTGTCCTGTTTCCAAGAGTGGCCAGTCCAAGTCACAAGTACCTGACATACCCCAAAGGTAGCCGGTTCTATCTACTTATCCCCAGGGATGAGCATTGTTTTTCTCATGGTCTACCTATAATAGTTGACTTTTCCTCAAGGAATTTGTCTAAATCTTTTTAGACCCAGATACATTTTTACCACATCCTCCAGCAATGAGTTTCAAAGCTTAATTATACATTGACAAAAAAAATATTTTCTCCTATCTGTTTTAAATATACTACTTTGTAGCTTCATGGTGTGTTCCCTGGTCCTTTTATTTTTTAAAAGAGTAAACAATTGATTTGTGTTTACCCATTCCATTCCGCTCAATATTTTATAGACCTCTATCATATTTCCCCTCAGCAATAACCTCTTTAACCTTTCCTCATAGGAGAGTCATTCCATTCCCTTCACCATTTTGGTCACCCTTCGCTTATCTTTCTAATGCTGCTACATCTTTTTTGAAATGCGGAGACCAGAATTGTACACAATACCCCATAGAGTGACTGAGGCATTATTATATCCTTTGTTCTCTTCTTTATTTCTTTCTTCAAATGAATGCAAACAAACCACTATTGTCCAGGGTCCATCTCTGCGGGTGTTAGGCAACGCAAGACTCTATGAGCTTGATCAAGCTGGCAGGACCTTTAAAGTCAGGAATATTATGATTAAGTAGGTTTTTCAACTAACTGAAAAACATTTTCTCTGGCAGTTTCAGGCTGCAGTATTCTTAAAATTCTCCTTCTTTGCCTATTTTCTGGGCCTTCCTTTTTGTCTTTAGTTTCTTTTGACATAGTTTTAATGTTTCTCATTTTCATATTAAAATAAGCCATCGAGTCAATATTCCCTCCTATACTACTACTACTATTAATCATTATATATTTTATTTTATTTATTTATTTAAGAGGATTTATATACTGCCTTCTCCTGTAATACCAAGGCATATGCAGCACTGCACATATAAAAGACATATCTCATTCTGACAAATGCTCATCTAGATCCTTCAGGTCAGATTTAATCTCCTCTGCCACCTTGGTGATCTCCATTTTCATCAGTTTGATCTCATGGATCATGTTTAATGTTTTATTTAGCCTCTTGTTCTGTTTAATTTATGTTCTTTGAAAACTTTGTGCTATGTAATTATCTGTTCTATGTAAACGATGCTGATTTTGAAGTAGCGCAGTATATAAAAGCTAATAAATAAATAGATTCACGCAGATCTGCCTTGGTAGCTGGAAGATCATTATTACCTTTGGTGGCAGGAAGTTTAGAACTTCCAGAATGTTTACTCATGTTTAATTTTGGCACAGACGTTTCCACTTTGCTAAATTGAGCAAGTAATTCCATCTATGTTGATGCAACTTTCTTTTTCATACTGTTTCTTAGTTATGGTGCCTTATAGAAAGATGACTGTTAATAGATAACTCAACTATGAACGACTCGAATGCTCGAAATCTAAATGGGCTATATTAAGATTCACAAAGATAAAGATGGCTCAGGATCCACAGGCCAGACCTGCATCATCAAGATTAACCACAGGAGCCACGGGAGAAATAGAAAAATGCCTCTGACTCAGGCAAGATTATTTTAAAAAAAATCACTTGCATTGGATAATCCATAGTAGCAGACTCAAATTCTATTAGTCAAGCAGAATTCAGAGCTGTTATTATCTTTAATTAGAGGGAAAATATACTATGTATCATATACAGCTTGCATTGTAAGAAATACAAAATCATTGCAGTACTCCACATGGGACGATCATGGAGACAGGCCACGGATCAGCAGGGCCGGTGCTATCATTAGGTAAATTAAGTGGCTTCTAGTACGACGCCCCTCCAGCTGAAAAAGGAGTGCTGAGAAGGTTGGGCTGCGTCCAAGCATCGTTCAGAAATTGCTATGCTTCAAAACATGTTAGTATTCAAAGCAAATTCTGAACCAACCAAGACCCAAATTTGTCAATGTTCCCTTTGGATGGTAAAAAATAAATCCTTGCAAGGGGGTTAAAACCACATTTTTAGAGCAGATGAAAAGAGCTAGACATTCATGCAACCATCTTGTCTAGCACTGGCCAAGACTGGCATGTTTCTGTCCGAGCAGCATTACTTAGACATGCAAACTGCCTGGTGATCTGTTCTTTTTAAACATTTCTTGCAAAATGACTGTTATGATTGTATATGGCACTAAGCTTTATTCATGATTTGCACTTCTGCAAATGCCCATTCAAAGGGGCCAATCACATCCAATCCCAAGGCTAGATTCAATGTGAACAAGTTTATGTTACATGGGGGTGTGGCAAAGGCATGCTTGGGGCAGTCTGTAAAGAACCACATGTGTGTCCAATTTTAGAATGGTGCCTTATGCTTATGACCACTGGTGGACATGTCAATGTTTATACCTTACTCCCAACTACGAATAAGCATTT
The DNA here is from genome assembly GCA_033557465.1 of Ichthyophis bannanicus. Taxonomy (NCBI): domain Eukaryota; kingdom Metazoa; phylum Chordata; class Amphibia; order Gymnophiona; family Ichthyophiidae; genus Ichthyophis; species Ichthyophis bannanicus. The sequence continues at coordinate 436,540,245 of CM066032.1, forward strand.
AAAAAGTGCTCATTACAACCAGCAAGCAAAAGTAGAGAGGAGAGAGGAAGTCCAAGGCCGCGGGGCAGGGTCCCCAGTGGCCAATAGTAACCAGGTGCGCGGCCCGGTGCAGGGACCTTGCATGCGGCTGTCTCGGCAATGGGGGCATCGAGCGCGGCGAAGGGGAGCATTTTTTAAATCCATTGGCTCACTCCGCGATGGACAGCATCCGGGAGCCAATGGATAGTGAGGAGTCAGACAGAGTGGGAGGAGCAAGGCAGTCGACGGCTCTCGGCAGCTTTGCGGGGACTGACGGGGCTTCTTCTTGGAGCCAGCTTCCCACCCTCCCGCCCTCTAATGGGTGTCAATGTTGAGCAAGAAGGGGGTGTTGCAGCTGGAGGGGTTGGTGGAACCTGGAGGTTTCCAGGGTCCAGAGCCTTAGACAATACTGGGGGGGGGGGGGGGGGGGGTTACCACCAACCCGGATAACCCCTGGTTGGCTTTTGCTAATAATATGGCATGGTCAAGTAAAAAAAGGTAGGCAAGCTTGCCATTGGTTTGGCCGCGGCAGAAGCGGAACGAGGTCACCTTGCTAATTGTATGGCTAGTGAAGCATCGTTTTGCTGGTTAGGTTACGAGGATTATGGTTGTAACAGAATGTTCATTAACATTATGAATGTTAATGTTCTTTAACATTATGGAAAAGAAAAAACTGAACAAGGCCCTAGAACAAGGTTAGAGACTATAGCAGAGACTGATGAGCTTTTGGGTGATAGGGTAACTTCTACGAATATAGATCATCCTGTCTATGGCAATTTGGATCTGGAGGTGGACAGTGATGAATCTACTATCCAGACTCCATGAAATAGGACTGAGAGATACAACCCTAAAGTGGTTCCACTCCTACTTAGACAACAGAACCCAACAGGTCCGTATAGGGAATGACACATCCCTTCCATTCACCCTACAACAAGGTGTTCCCCAGGGATCTAATCTTTCCGCACTCCTATTCAATATCTTCCTTCAACCAGTTTGCAAGATTTTCCAAAGCCATGGAATCTCATATCAGCTCTATGCAGACGACATTATGTGCTTCACCCCATTCAACTTAGCAACCCCTGACTTTACCAGCTTAAACAATTGCCTTACAAACCTAAAAACATGGTTCCTACAGCACAATCTCCTAATTAACCAATCTAAAATGGAAGCCCTACAAGTATTCACCAATATATCATACACCCCACCAACAACCATTACTCTCAGTGACCTCACCCTTACCTTAAAAAAACAAGTAAAATACCTAGGAATCATACTTGACCAGAACCTCACATTCACAGAACAGATAAGGAGGACAGATAATACAATATATGCAAAACTACATACCCTTCGGAACCTCCAACCTCTCCTGAATCCTGACTCCTTCCATACTGTCTGTCAGGCTCTCACAATCCCCTCCATTAATTACTGCAACCTTATCTACCAGGGCCTCCCCAAGAGCAGTATACACCCTATCCAAATGGCCCAGAACACTATAGCTCGTATCATCACAAACAACCCCAGATGATCACACATCATGCCAATCCTCTATGATCTTCACTGGCTTCCCATCCAACTCCGAGTTAAATTCAAAGTTATCACTCTCACTCACAAAATCATCTCCAATGAGTCAGCATCATGCCTCTCCTTACTCCTATCTAGCTCCAACAACAATAGAACACACCGCACCTTCACCAAAAATCTCCTTGCCATCCCAACCTCCAAAAGGCATAGCAAGCAAACCACCTGTAACCAAACTTTCTCCCTCTATGCCCCTTCTCTATGGAATGCCCTTCTATACGAATTAAGAAACTGCTCAGATCACATAGAGTTCTGGAAGAAACTAAAAACATACCTCTTCCAAGAACATTTTTCCTACCACCATAACCCACACCTGACAACCCACCTCTAGTATCCAACCACCCCCTTTCCTACCCCTCACCTTCTAGCAGCCCTCTGTAACCTGTAGAAACCTATGTAAATAGTTGATACTATAAAAATGCAAATCCATGTAAATAGTTGGTCTTTGTAAAAAGTTCTGTTGTTATACCGTTATATATCCATTTTCAATGTGAGCAGTTGAAACACACTGCATTGTTATGTTCTCTGTAAACCGTCTTGAATCGTAGAAAGACGGTATAGAAAAACTGTTAAATAAATAAATAAATCTATTTATGGTACACTGGACATAGGTACAGACAGTGATTCAAGCGCAGAAAATAATGAAGAAACATGACTATAAAGGTAGCTATAGGTGAAAATATATATGCTTATTATAATCAAACAGGCTTAAGTGAAACATACATTTTTAGATAGAAACTTCTGTCTTTTTCTCTCTGTGAAAAATTGCTGACAGTTAGTGGTAACAGAGATTAGCTAATAAAGTTGTGTACATAGTTACTGGCGCAAAGGATAGCTTCTGCATTCCAGACAGTGCTGCTGCTTTTTTGTGGCAGATGATAGGTTGAAAATTGGACAACAACTAACATCAGCATTATTGCATGAACTTTCCGAGAATGAGAGACCTTAGGTCAACATATAACTGGAAATCAAATAAAGCTTGTGAAATTACCAAAATTTAGAGAGAATTTATAGTGTGTAACTAATCAGCTTGCGTATAATGAAGGAATCACAGCGACACCTACTGTCACTTGGTAATTATAATCATGGCCTTGTACCTTCCGTTTTTTATGTATTTTTGTAAAGCATCAGCAGAAAATTAACCCTGTAAGAAGATTTTATTCCAGACCTGTGATTTTGTAATATGAATAATATAATCCGATGTTAATCTATGTCAGCTGATACTTCTTAATAAAAGGAAGATCTCTGGCAGAAGATTTTTGAAGATAGCTAGGGAGGAGCCATGTTTTGGACCCCTAGCGATCTTCCTTTTAGAGCTCTGGAATTATTATAATTGATTTTCTGTGTATATGTCTTGTTTTTCCTTCCTGTTAGAAGGGCTAGGTGAAGCCTAAGAATCCAGGTTGGAATCCAGGTATCCCTGCAGAAGAAGGAGAGAGGGCTGTGATCGCAGCTGAGAGCACCGGTGTCTGACCACAGGGACCCCATCTCCCACAGGCAGAAGAAGGAGAGAGGTCTATAATCATAGCTGAGAGCACCGGTGTCTGCCAATGGGGGTCCTATTTCCCATGGGCATAAGAAGGAGAGAGGACTGTGATTACGGCCGAGACCACTGATCTCTGCCCACAGAGACCCCAGCTCCCATGGGCAGAAGAAGGAGAGAGGAGTGTGATCATGACCAACAACACCAGTGTCTACCACAGGCACATGTTGACAAACTACCCATATACCCTTCCTTTAACCTTGTGGGCTGTACCTGGTAATGATATTGGACATCTCAACATTTCCCCGGTCAAGATTGAAGTACAGGCGGGAGCTCCATTGCCTTATGTGCGTCAGTACCCTCTGCCTGCTGCTTCAGTGGCTGGAATATGGCCAGTGATTGAAAACCTGCTAGCCTAGGGTGTGTTGGTACCAACTTCTTTTCCTTGTAGTACGTCAATTTTACCTGTACTAAAGGCTGATGGTAAGTCTTACAGATTTGTGCAAGATTTGCGAGCTATTAATCATATTGTCCTACCAGTTTTTCCCCTCGTACCCAATCTTCATGACATTTGGACTCGTATACCATGTGGCTCCACCCACTTTTCAGTCATAGATTTAAGCTCTGCCTACTACTCAATTCTGGTAGGGGAGGAGTCGAGGTACTTACTTGCCTTCACGTACGAGGGGCATCAGTATACCTGGACTACCCTTTCTCAAGGATACACCGAGAGTCCTGCTTATTTTTCACAGGCCCTTAAAGCTGCTTTACAGGACTTGGCATTGGATAAATCTGCCTTAATACAGTATGTTGATGATTTACTTATTTGTTCTCCTTGTTATGATGCTTGTTTTGCTGATACTATGTTAACTCTTGTACATATCTCTCATTTGGGATTGAAAGTTAATCAATGTAAGTTGCAATTTTCTCTGCCACAAATGATATTTCTTGGTGCATGTATCTCCTCAGCTGGCCACTCTATTACGCCCCAGCAAATTGGTCCTGTTATGTCTATGACTTTCCCTGCTACTGTTCCTCATATACGCCACTTTTTAGGTCTCTTAGTATTTTGCCACCAGTAGTCCCTGACTTTTTGCTGAGCTTGTTGCTCCTTTGTATGCCCTTCTTGGCCGTGAGGCTCCGGAGGGTATTATAGTTCCTACTGAAGCACAGCATAATGCATTCCACTCCGTGCGCCAAGCCTTACTGACTTCTCCCTGTCTTTCTTTCCCTGACTATGCTTTGCCCTTCTGTCTCTATGTGGCTACTTCCACCAGTGCTGCTGTCTGTGTTCTGGCACAATGTTTCCCTACTGGACTAAACCCTTAGGGCTATTTTTCCCAAACTTTTGATCCTGTTGTTTCTGGCATGCCTCCATGCTTTCAGTCTTTGGCTGCCGTAGTGTTTGCTATACAAACTACAGATTTTCTTGTTCTCCAGCATGAATTGCATATGTACACTTCCCATTCAGTTGCTCGTCTTTTACATTTAGCCAAGACTCGGCCTCTCTCCAGCTCTCTGTTGTTGTTTGATTTGGCTATCTCTCAAGCACATGCCACTTTACATGACGTTTCACTTTTACAACTAGCTCAAATCCTGGCTTCACTTGATCCCCTTTTGCACTTGTCTGACCCCGATGGCACTCATGATTGTCTTTCCTCTATAACGGTCTATTCAAAGGCTAGACGTGATCTTTCCTCCGTCCCTTTGTCCAATCCTGACTGGATTCTGCTTACTGATGGTTCTGCTTTTCGCAATGAGCAAGGGAATTTACTTGCTGGTTATACTGTTAGCAGTGTTGATTCTGTAATAGAGTCAGGAGCCTTGCCATTTGCTAGTGCCTAGTTGGCTGAAGTATTTGCTCTCATTCGGGCCCTGGAAATGTCTGCGCATTAGGTTGTAAATATCCATACTGACAGCGCTTATGCACTCGGGGTTCTTTGGGATTTTGGTAATATCTGGGCTCAATGTGGATTTTTGACAGCTGCTCATAAGCCTATCAAACACGCCCACTATATTGAACGTTTGTTTGCTGCAGTGCTTAAACCAGCTCAGGTGGCTGTGTTAAAATGTAAAGGACATGATCTTACTGGTTCTGTGGTGTCACAAGGCAATCAGTTTGTGGACCAAGCTGCTAAAGCTGCAGCAGCGGGGCCTGCAGCTCCGTCGCATCTGTTATTAACTTTTCATTCACCTGCAGCTTCCTCTTCGGTCTCACTATCATTGGACTTGATGCGTTCCCATCAGGATTCAGCAGACATCATCGAAAAGCAGGAATGGTTGTCCTGGGGAACATCACCCGATGGTACTGGACTATGGAAAAAGGGCCAATTGTTTATTTGTCCTAAATCATTATTTTATCCTGTTGCTCTGTTTTTACATCACAAGTTGCATTTAAGTGTCCCGGCAATGACAAATGCTTTTGCTCAGTTATGGTATAATCCTGCATTTGCTTCTGCTGCTCATGCTGTGTATGTTTCTGGTCTCCTGTGTCTACAAACAGGAAAATCTGAATGCACCCTTTGCGCCTTACCTTCTCCATCCTTGCCTAGGCCTCAAGGACTTTTCCTCTTCCTGCAGATGGATTTCACTGATCTGCCTTGTGCCAAGGGGGGAAGGAAACATCTTTTGGCTTTTACTTGTTTATATTCAGGATGGCTTGAAGCCTATCCAACCAATTTGTTATCTGCTGCTAAAGTTTTGAAGTGTTTGCTTACCCAGTTTATTTCTTTGTGGGGCGTCCCCCTGGTTTTGTCTTCTGATCATGGCCCAGCATTTACAGCAGAAGTCTGGAAAGGCATAACCACATTTTTTGGCCTTCATCAGCAGCTTCATCCTCCATATCATCCGCAAAGCTCTGGCCAAGTGGAACGGATGAATCGGATGCTGAAGGCGCTCCTCCACTCCCTAACTCATGATTGGAGTCGGGATTGGGTGGAAGCTCTGCCATTTGCTTTATTTTCAATCCGCAACTCTCCTCAAAGAACTCGACAAGGCCTTACCCCCTATGAGATTGTGACCAGACGTCTGGCAACAACCTCAGCCCATGTTATAGTGGCACTAGATTAGTTGCCCGATCCCCAACTGCTGCACAACGACCTATTATCCTACTGTAACTATCTGTACCAAACGTCGGTATCTCCTTCTTTTTTGCAGCTTACAAAGCAGGGTGCTCAGGCATTGCGATCACCTCCAGACGTGGAACCTGGAAATTGGGTGCTCATCAAGGATCCGGCGCCGAAGTCTGCCCTGGCAGCGAGATTTCTGGGACCATTCCAAGTGTTGCTGGTGGTATATTTGGCATTGAAAGTGAAAGGATGGAAAACCTGGATACATTTGGATCAGTGCAAGAAAGCACCGCGCCCTGGATAAGACAACTTCCCTGTACGCAGCCGAAGCCAGAACCAGAGGAATTTGAGATTGAATTGGAATCGCTTCCCCCAATTTTAACGCCGCTCAACCAAGAAAGTGGGTGTGAAGTTGTTGGACAGTTACAACCCACTTCGGACTTGTCCTCACAGCATTGGCTAATATGTATGCTTTCAGTGGCATTGGCACTGTTTTTGTGTTTTTTAATCTGGTGTGTGGGATTTCTCTCCCAAGAGTAGGGGGTGTGGAGGCTTTGGTGAAAAGGATATTAGAGATGAGTACACCAAATATAGGGCTTCCTCAACAGGCAATAGTAGACAAATTGCTTCGAGCCCTGGCCCCAGCCCCTATGCCCTCAGTGGTTCATGATCATACGGTTCCTGATCATACGGTTCCTGCGTATGAGCCGCAAGCTCCTTGGGCAAAACATGGTGTTTTTTATAATGTGTTTCATTCTCACATTTATTCCTTAATTCAGCGTTTCAACATTCCCAATTGTGCTGTTTTGCTTACCTCACCCAGCAGCTACGCAGTTTGGGTTTTTTTCCCAGACCTCGACCTATTTCTCTGCAAGAATTAAAGGAGTTGTCTGTGAATAAAACTTTATTCAATCTTACTGTAACATGGCCAAACGTGGCAACCTCTGCTCCAAGAATTATCAGTCCTCAACCAGTTACCAACCCTCTTATTTGTTTCCAGTGGAAGGGGGTTTATCCTGTGGGGGATACCCCTCTATCTAGTTGTCAGACCATTATGACTAACAATCATGTGCATTTGGTAAAGGACAATCCCACAGTGGGCCCTGTACGAGCCCATTCTAATCTGAGGGTTGTTAATGTTCTCATTGATCCTAAAACTCGTCTTGACCAGTATGAATTACAGTACTATGACCAGGATGGGCTACCAATATATGGAAAATATAGATTGGAGAAAAGCAAAGATGGTTCAAGATACAGCTATGTTGATAACTATATATATCCCTATTTAGGATACTATCACCTGTGGTTAAGGGATATTTGGCCTGCGACTGAAGTTCTGCTTACAGAACCTAAAGATTATAAAATTTGGCCTGATGGACTCCTTGCATTGATAGGCCATTATTTTGTGTGTGGAACCTTAGCTTATGTTCGATTGCCTGCTGATTGGTCTGGCAATTGTTACAGAGCTACCCTTGACCTGCCATAGAAATTGGTCCCTTATGATTCTTTACTTGGGGTGTCCCCTAGCCATCATCACAGAGCTGCAGATGACCACAGTGCAGATATAAGTGCAGCACAAAAATTGCTAGATGATACTACTATGCTTACCCAACAAGAAGTAAGCACCTTCACTGGAACAATTTGGCTTAGTACTTTTGGTTAGACTCAGTATAAATACTCTACTGTAACTTGATGTCAATATTTAAAAGAAATTTCTACAATGTAACAAAACGTATATTGCCAGTCGATCTTCTTCAAATGAAAAGCATAAAAACTCTCCTTAATTTTCTAACGGTAGTCTCAGAACCAGAGGACACTCTGCACCACACACTTTGTGGAAAAGGAGTATTGCCTCATTCACATCAACGACTACCAGGAGACCACTTCTCCTTTCATTTTGTTATTTTTTAATTTATTTATGTGATAAATGGTGCCAGCAAATAAATATATACCACCAAGATTCCTCTGCCTCGTGAAATTTCTTTAAAATGATATGTGATAGGCTTATCTTAATTTTGTGGACAAATTCGTGTTCCACGCCAAACGGATAGTCATTTCTCAGACAAATAATTGTTTCTCTACGCCTTCCCAGGGCGCCGTATTAGCGTTTCTCTCCCTCTTGTAGGTTCTTCAGGAGAATCTGTAAGACAATTTAGAATGGCATTGCAAATTTTCATGTATTTGTTTAGCCCACTTGTACTAGTGACTGTTGTACACTTGTTGACTCCCAGAGCAAGGTGGTAACTGGTATTTTAGATCAAGTAAGAAAAGAAACTAATTTCTCCAAAGATAATATTGAAGGTACTTCTGATTCTGTATGGCCCTGGTTTGAAAATATGTGGGGTGGCCTGTCAGGTCCCTTAAAGGCCTTACTGACAGGCCTCTTTGGCTTCCTAGTAGCCCTCCTGCTTCTAGGGATAGGCCTTGCCTGTTTTATGAAATGTTGTACTTCATATATGGCTAAGACCACAAACACAATTGCAGGTTAAGAAGTGTTTCCAGTTCTGGGGATTTGCTCCGAGAATTGCCTTTCCACGAGGGATGTGGTTCTGAGCAGAACCAAAGGGAGGACTGTGGAAAAGGAAGAACTAACCAAGGCCCTAGAACAAGGTTAGAGACTATAGCAGAGACTGATGAGCTTTTGGGTGATAAGGTAACTTATACTAATATAGATCATCCTATCTATGGCAATTTGGATCTGGAGGTGGACAGTGATGAATCTATTTATGGTACACTGGACATAGGTACAGACAGTGATTCAAGCGCAGATAATAATGAAGAAACATGACTATAAAGGTAGCTATAGGTGAAAATATATATACTTATTATAATCAAACAGGCAAGTGAAACATACCTTTTTAGATAGAAGCTTCTGTCTTTTTCTCTCTGTGAAAAATTGCTGACAGTTAGTGGTAACAGAGATTAGCTAATCAAGTTGTGTACATAGTTACTGGTGCAAAGGGTAGCTTCTGCATTCCAGACAGTGCTGCCTCTTTTTTTGTGGCAGATTATAGGTTGAAAATTGGACAACAACTAACATCAGCATTATTGCAAGAACTTTTCGAGAATCAGAGACCTTAGGTCAACATATAACTGGAAATCAAATAAAGCTTGTGAAATTACCAAAGTTTAGAGAGAATTTATAGTGTATAACTAATCAGCTTGTGTATAATGAAGGAATCACAGCAACCCCTACTGTTACTTGTTAATTATAATCATGGCCTTGTACCTTCCGTTTTTTATGTATTTTTGCAAAGCATCAGCAGAAAATTAACCCTATAAGCAGATTTTATTCCAGACCTGTGATTTTGTAATATGAATAATATCATCCAATGTTAATCAAAAATTAACTATATCAGCTGATACTTCTTAATAAAAGGCAGATCTCTGGCAGAAGATTTTTGAAGATAGGGAGGAGCCATGTTTTGGACCCCCAGCGATCTTCCTTCTAGAGCTCTGGAATTATTAAAATTGATTTTCTGTGTATGTGTCTTGTTTTTCCTTCCTGTTGGGGGGGGGGGCTGTGATGGACGTGACGGGAGGGGGGGGGGTTAGGCAGGGGAAGGTGTATGGGGGGAGGGATAGACAAGGTGAGCACCGGGTCCGACCTACCTCGGTTACTCCATCTGCAATTTCCATCCCCTCAAACGACTTTTAGATAAATATAGAGGCTCTTTTGTGAGTTGGCTTATCACTGCATATCTCTGCTCACAAAACAGCAGGCCAGGTCATGCCTGTGGCGACAGATACACATGCACATTCTGAAATGCCACCTCAGAAATGTCTATGTTGCCATTTTCACAAACATCAATGTTTCACATGTGCAGATCTTTAAAATCTTCCGTTTTCCTGCACGTGCCTTTATGCTGCTCACCCACATTCCCTCATATGTTGGCAGAGATCTTTATCTTTATCTTTATTTTACACTTGATAGACCGCTTACGTCAGAAACATTAAAGCGGTGTACAAATAAAATAAAAAGGCAGCACTGCAAACTACGGAAAAAGGAACGCCAAAAATAATAGGAAAGAAAGAAAAAGAATAGCACAAAAACCTTACAAACAGTAAGCAATAATCAACAACTGAACACAGGCAAAAGACAAACAGCACAACCAACAAACAGTAAGCAATAATCAACCAACAGGCAGTAGGCAATAATCAGCAACTAAACACGGACAAAAGACAAACAGCACAACCAACAAAGACAAACAAGGGAGTGGCAGGACCAAACTAAGCTAGGACAGGACAGTAACCTGGGGCGGTATCAGGAAGGGAAATCAGGAAGGGAGATCAAACACTTTCTGAACTCAGGGAGGGAGATCAAACACTTTCTGAAATCAGGGAGGGAGATCAAACCCATGACCTCTGCCTCCACAGTCAGTGAATTAACCAGTGGGCTACATCTCTATAGCTGCTAACAAACCCCTGGCTGGCTACATAAGGACTGCAGGTCACCACACAAACTGTCTGCTGTGGTTACCAGGATAGGGTTAACCCACCCGTACCTATGATGCACTGCACATGCAGATCAGCAGTCTACAGATGATCACAAGATGGAGTATGCACCCCCACAGCACCTCGGCCTGGTAGGGGGAACTGACCGTGTGTGTTACTGGTACAGAGTAGCTACAGACCGTCACATTGTGGGGGTACTGTGCTCACCCTGAGGACGAGGTGGGGCGCCCAGCACCAGGTCCGCAGCACCTGGCTTTGCTGAGATAGGCTATGCTGCAGGTTGCCTTCAGTGCCAGTGTGTGATAGGTAGTCCTTGCAAATGCCCCTAGGAAACACCTGTGTCCATCTGTATTTCCCAGTTGCATTTAGCACTTGTGGGCTATGATGCACCCAGAATAGTGCATATCGTGTGTGGGTGCCATGTTCATATGATTTATGTGAAGGGGGGAGTTTAGACCCATAAGCAGATTATGTAGCACTGCCCAACCTTCCCTCTGGGGCTCAGGGTGGGGGACAGGATCTCCCACCAACAGATCCACATTCTACATCCCTGCAGTGGTGGCAGTAGAGGGGACCATCAACCCCAGTCCTACTGGGGAACAGGCACCCTACAAGGCAGTCAATGCAGATCTGTACACATCTATAAGGCAATAGCAGACAGACAGTAGGCCGGGAAAGGTTCAGCTGCCCCCCACCACAATCTGTCATTCTCCAGCAGCCAGCACAGTGAGTCTCCAGCCATACGCATACTAACTGCAGACAGTCTGCTAGCTAGTTCATAGTGCATGTTCCTGGAGAAGATGTGCACACCCAAAACTGGGATGTGAGCACACACACACCAAGCAGATAAGTCAGTGATTGGGCCCCAGAAAAGAGAAACCACAAATATCACTTAAGAGAAATACTATATAGCACTATGGGGGAACCTAGCCATGCCGTGGTCACTGCTCAGTCAGTGTGAGAGTGAACTCCCAGCAGGACATGCTGTGGCCACCCTGTCCGTGCAGGTGGTGGCCAGGCACTACAATGTCCCAGCCATTGCCCTATGCCCTGTGCAGATGCATCCTGCCCAGGCCACCCTGTCCTGGCCATACCCACAGTACCTTGTTCCTCATTATGAACCTTTGCAGGCTAACACTGGGAACAGTGCAAGCAGTTTGGGCTGAGTAAGATGTAGGCAGCCACAACACACTGGATAGACAGGCACACACTCCCACACATATGCCAGAATTGTGCAAATATAGAGGCTTTTGGCAGCCCTGGCCACCACACCAGTCCTGGGCACAGTGCAGGCATGGCTATGGTACGCAATACTGTTGGGGTCACTCCCCGGGGTGGTAAACACTGTCAGAAACCAAAACTGAAACACACTCCACAGATATCAGAAAGGTTGCTAAGATGCAGCTCTATCAGCAAATTGTAATTAACTTAGGAATTGCTATCTGCCATTAATCATAGCAACCTTTTGATACATGTGTAACGTATTCCCAAGTTTAAGGCGGCATTGCTAAGGTATGCAAGTGCTAGTATTGGGAGATGCTGCTGCGCACAGGGCCCAACAGCCTGACTCTCCATGAGGTTTTGGATAGCGGAGCCTGTGGGTGTGGGTGTTTATGCCCCTGTGAGCCGCTGCTCTAGGGCAGAGGTTCCCAACTCCGGTCCTGGTAGTCCAAACACTGTTTGTTTTTTCATGCTGTCCCTAATGAATATGCATGAGACACATTTGCATACCATGGGGGCAGCGCATAGAAATGCAGCACAGGCATATTTATTAGAGAGAGCATGAAACCGGAATGGTGTTTGGGCCTCCAGGACTGCATTTGGGAAACTGCTCTAGGTATTGCAGTTGTTTATGGTGTCTGTGCTCTGTAGGGTAAAATATAGGCGTTTCAGGCATGTTTATGTTATCTGCAATAAAGGTTCCGACTTTATTACCACAGTTTAGTACTGGGTAAAATATGGGGACTGGGTTGGTAGGAGCCACAGCTGGGACTTGAACTTGTGACCTTCATGGTTATGAACACACTGGCTGTGTGTACTGCACCACACTGTTTCCTCAGGGACAGTTCATTCCCTGGGGATACCATGACTGTTCGTCAGACAGACCCTGTCTGTTGCAGTGCATGGCACCCACCTAAACGGGACTAGGCCATGGTCTGCTGTGTATGAACCAAATACTATGTCGTCACTTTTCAGAGCTTCTTACGCTTCACAGTTATCATACTAAGTCAGCTCCACTATTGACCTTTGAAATTATAACTGTTTAGAGATAAAATGTACCTCAATTAGATAATTCTTAAAGAAGGCGATAGGGTCTCAGACTAGAAAATGGTCTGCTGTGGGCAGATGCCACTGCTCCCTCCACCACCAGCACCCCTCTGCCACCATGCTGCCATGCTATTATGCTGGTGGTGCTGTGGTGTGCAGTCCCAGGCCATCCAGTGTGCCGGTAGGCAGCTGCCTATGGTGTGGGTTCTCGGGTAGGGGTGCCTACATGGACATGCGCACTTCCCCCCCACCCCACACACACCACCTGCCAATGTTCTGTGCCCTTGGGGGTACCTGTTGGATAATCTCCCCTGTGACACTGTGGGACAAACTCGTGCCCTTGTTGGACCCTCGTCAGTTGCTGTCTTGCTGCTTTACAGTTTCAGCATTCCTATGTGACACATAGGCATCTGCCTAACACGCACTGTGCCCCAGCTGGACCACAGCATGTACCACCTGCAGCCCTCTATATCCCATTTACAGCATCTGTACAGTTGCCCTTTCCTACATGCCCACCCTGCTGTTACTGCACATGTGCATGCCATAACAAGCCTGCCCAATACAGACGTGAATAAACCCTGATCAGCACTATTTCAACGTGGGATCATTCACTTTGTAAGGGGACAGAGAATAGACCCTTCCAAACATGATATCTTATTTTTTGAGCTTTGTCAGTGGTGTTGCTTTATGTTTATCATTAATATCACTTTTGGCCAGCTTGGTTATTGGGATTTTAAATGTGGTTCAGGTCATTTTCTGTGTTTATTTGCCTTTTTGTTCCATGCACATGTATCACAACTATCACTTTTTCTAGGTTTCCCTTCCTTTGCTGCACATTGCTGACTGAAATGGTTTCTCTCTACTGCAAATGTGCCTTAACGCGAGGGTTTCACTGGCGTTAGTGTTCAGACCCATATTCCACAGCGTTAGTGTGCCTGGAGCCTCTCCCCTCCCACTCTTCGCCCATTGACCCCTTCTCTCCGCCCTCTGGGAAGCCTTACTCCACCCTTCAGACCCGGATTTCACAGTGTTAGTGTGTCTTAACGCCGCGGCTGCGTTATCGCGATTATGTCACTTATTGCGCGATAATACTGCCACTGCGCCATTAGCGCTGTTTAGTAAACATACCCCTAAGTGACATTATCGTGCGATAATGTTGCATTATCACGTGATAACGTCACTTATCGCGTGATAATACCACCGCTGCGACATTAAGATGGTTTAGTAAACATACCCCTAAGTTATTCTGCATATATGCTAAGAGAATTATTTTTTATAGATATATAAAATATAACCAAATATATAATATATTGCTGGTTGGAATACTTTTTCCTTTTAAACAAGTTATTTAAGAAATTTCCATGCATTTATGCTTTGAAATGGCAGACTACTGTGCTACAGTTACTGAAAGCAATCATTTGTCTTTTAAATTTAGAATGAAAAATTTATGGTGTTGAATGAACTCCGTGATATCTGTTACTCCAAGTGTGTGATCATATTCTCGTCAAATATGCTTGTCAGTATCACCCAGAATATATTTTACATCAAAAAATAATGCAGTTCTTCAGTGTTTAAAACTAAAGTAAATCCTAAGGTATATGCATCACTGGATATAGCTCATAACTCACTATGAAGAAGATGTTTCTTTCAGACAAGAGAACCATCATATCTGATTGAATGAAAACCATCATGAACATTGAACTGAAAAAATAGATGACTTAAAAAGGAATTTTATAGAAGGATGTATGCCCATATTATACCAATTTGATTAAGACAGTAGTCTATAATATCATATAAATACACAGGAACCAAACAAATCCTCAATCAAATCAATATTACAAGTATTACTACGCCATATTTTCATCATTGGTCCAAAATAGTCCATTTTTTCCAAAAACATTTTTTTGTGTTAAGCCCAATTTATCAATTCAAAATTTAAAACATAAAAGCAATCTCTTGATAATTCAAGGATCATTTAACTTATTTATCATCATTATACATGTACATCACTTCTCCACTTCATCCTTGTTTCACTCCAACGTGATATGTTTCAAAAGAAGCACTTTTCTGCAACAGGGAATTATCTCTTTGATCGTCCTGAATCTCACTCTATTTCTTCCCATGTTTTCAACTATGTTTTTCATTACTGCTGCTTCAAAAATATAAAGGAGTAAATGGCCTCAGGGTGTTCTATTCAGCCAGTCCTCTTTAATCTCAAAAGCAGCCAATCATGCTACTTTGTTTAGACAATTGGCGGCTTCAATCTTCTGGCACTGGAATATTTTGCAACTCCAAATGGTATTTATGGAACCCCCAATAACTGCTTAGTGCATGAAAAAAACATTGGAGGAAAGATTTCCCCATAGATAGGTAAAAGATTGCCTGGTCTGAACAATCTTTTAAATGTTGTTGTCTTAAGTGTTCTAACTATGAATTGCCTCTGATTTGATATTATTGTCCTATTTTATATTGTTTAATGTTGTTTCTACATTTTTATTACAACTGCTAATTTCTATGGATTGCAAACTACCCTAATGGTGTTTTGTCTAAGGGTGGTATGATAAATATTAATAAATCAAATCAAATCAATTTATAGGAAGCTGTAGACATTACAGGTGGTGCTCCCAGACAATAGAAGGAACTGAATGACTTCACCCATTCAATGGGAAGAGATTTTAAATGTATATACTCCATGACATGCGATACAGATTATGCTATTTATAGGATGGTTGGTCCATGTCCACTGGTTTATACTGAAAGAACTAGGGGATCAGTTTACTAAACCATGTTAGCTACTAACACGGTAGTAAGTAACATGGGATGACTACAGAAAATTGCTGCATTATTTGCATAAAGCATATTATCTGTCGGAGCGGGCAGGATTAGGGTAGAGAGTGGGCATGTCTGCATCACATAGTGAGCACGGACCTCAACAGCACATGGCAACCATTTGCTGCATCCATAATTTTGCCCAACCGCATTCTCTGCTCTTTCAGTTATCTACTGGAGAACTGCTGTGCATGCCCCCAGCAGATAGTGCCACGTTAGTTGCAAAAGCCTAGCACAGTTTATTAAACCAGTCCCTAGATGTAAGATATAGTTAAGACTCCATGAACACTGGAGCCAAATAGCCATGAATACCATGTCATTCTTATTGATTCAGCATTTTCTGGATAAGTAATATAAGATTGATTACATTAGATGGAGGATCATTCATTATATACCAGCAAATTGGAGAGGGGGTGACGGAGATTGTAATTTCAATGTACATGAGCAATGTTGAATTTCTTTATCTTGGGTCTCTCTGAATGGTTTAAATATGGAAGTGGAATGGATATCTTTACCTTAAAGAGTCTAGCTCTTTAAATTGTAAAGGTAGTATGATAATCTGCTTTTGATATTGAAGAGGATTGGCTAAATAGAACACCATTGATGTCATTTTCTCCTTATATTTTTAAAGCAGCAATAATGAAGAATAGGGTTTAAAATATAGAAAGTAATAGAGTGAGATAAAGGACCATTGAAGAGATGATTCCCTAATGCAGAAAGTGGAAGGAGGACAACCAGTGGGACACTGTGATACCTGGGTACAAACTATATCAAAATGATAGAGCTGATCAAATTGGTGGAGGGGTTGTGCTTTATGTTAGAGAGGGCATTGAGTCAGAAAGGATTACAGTTTTGCAGGAAACAAAATTTGTTGTGGAATCTTTATGGATTGAAATACAATGTAAAAAGGGGAAGGCAATGGCAGTGGGGGTGTACTGTTGACCACCTGGCCAGAATGAACACATGGATGATGAAATGCTCAAAAAAAATCAAGGAAGCTAACAAAAATTACAGCACAGTAATAATAATGGGTGATTTCAATTACCCCGGTATCGACTGGGTCAGTATCATGGCAGGACATGCTAGAGAGATAACGTTCCTAGATGAAATAAATGACTGCTTCTTGGAGCAGCTGGTTCATGAACCAACCAGAGGGGAAGCCATATTGGACCTAGTCCTTAGTGAAACACCAGACCTGGTGCAAGAGATAAGGGTGTTGGGGCCACTTGGCAATAGTGGTCATAGCATGATCGTGTTTGATTTAATTAGTGGAGGAGGGATGGTAAGGAAATCCACAGTACTACCTTTTAACTTTCGAAAAGGAGACTATGATAAAATGAGGAAATAGTTAAGAAAAAACTAAAAGGAGCAGTTGCAATGGTTAAAGACTTACATCAAGCTTTGGTGTTGTTGAAAAATACTGTCCTGGAAGCCCAGACCAGCTGTATTCCATGCTTTAAGAAAAGTGGAAGGAAGTCCAAAAAGACTGCCAGCATGGTTTAAAGGTGAGGTCAGAGAGGCTGTTGTTGCCAAAAAAGCATCTTTCAGGAAATGAAAAAAAAAAAAGCCAAACAATGAAAACTGGAAACAGCACAAGCACTGGCAAGTTAAATGTAAGGCATTGATAAGGCAGGCAAAGGGAGAATTTGAGAAGAAGCTTGCTACAGAAGCAAAAACACATCATAAAGATTTTTTCAAGTACATTTGTAGCAAAAAACATGTGAGAGAGTCAGTTGGTCCATTAGATGATAGAGGGGCTAAAGGGGCACTAAGAGGTGACAAGGCGATAGCGGAGAGACTGAATGAATTCTATGCTTTGTTCTTTACTGAGGAAGATGTAGGGATGTTACCCATAACTGAAGTGGTATTTAAAGGTGCGGAAAAATTGAAGGAAATATCGATACATCGGGAAAATGTATTACAACTATTTGATAAACTGAAGAGTAGCAAATCACCTGGACCGGATGATATACATCCAAGGGTGTTGAAAGAACTGAAATATGAGATTGCAGACCTGCTATTAGTAAACTGTGAACTATCATTGAAATCATCTGTAATACCTGAAGTCTGGAGGATGGCCAACGTAATGCCAATTTTTAAAAAGGTTCCATGGGTGATCCGGGAAACTACAGACCAGTGAGCCTGATGTCAGTACCAGGAAAAATGGCAGAAACCATCATAAAGAACAAAATTGCTGAACATCTTGATAGTCATGGCTTAATGGGAGACAGCCAACATGGCTATAGACAAGGAAGATCTTGTCTTACTAATCTGTTATGTTTTTTTGAAGGTGTGAATAAACAGGTAGACAAAGGTGAGTCGGTTGATATAGTATATTTGGACTGTCAGAAAGTCTTTGACAAGGTCCCTCATCAGAGACTTTTGGAAAAACTAGAGTCATGGGATAGGAGGCAGTGTACTATTGTGGATCAGGAATTGGTTAAAAGATAGAAAGCAGAGGGTAGGGCTAAATGGCCAATTTTCCCAATGGAGAAAGGTGAATAGTGGTGTACCCCAGAGATCTGTGCTGGGTCTGCTGCTTTTTGACATATTCATAAATGACATGGAAAAGGGAATAATGAGTGAGGTTATCAAATTTTCAGATGACACAAAACTATTTAAAGTTGTTAACACCCATGAGGACTGTGGAAAATTGCAAGAGGATCTTGATAAATTGGAAGACTGGGCATCAAAATGGCAGATGAAATTTAATGTGGACAAGTGCAAAGTTATGCACCTAGGGAAGAACAACCCACACTATTGTTACACGATGCAAGGTTCCATATTAAGAGCCACCACCCAGGAAAAAGATTTAGGCATCATTGTGGATAACATAAAACCCTCTGCCCAGTGTGCAGCAGCAGCCAAGAGAGCAAATAGAATGCTAGGTATCATAAGGAAAGGAATGGAAAATAAAACTAAGGGGGATGTTTACTAAAAACCGGAAATGTGCGCGCTGCAAAAGAGCGCACGGAAACGCGGAACTGAAACGCTAATAAACGCGTTTAAATGCCCCGCACACGTGCGTGTCATCCCCGCAAAGGTGCGCGGCACACTAACGGGCCCCGTACAAGTGCGGGCCCGCAAATGTCCGATAGAGGCGTGGAACGGCTAAAGGAGGGTGGAGGAAGGCTCCGGAGGGGCAGAGGGACGGGGTCAATGGGTGGAGAGTGGGAGGGGAGAGTCTTCCCGCACAGTATCGGACCCGAATTTGCATGTAAAAACTACCGCGAGGGAAACACTCGCGGTAGAAAGCATTTAAAGGGAAGAGAAACCATTTCCGTCAGCAATGTACAGGAAAACCGGGGAAACCAGCAAAACGTGAGCAGTGTGATACATGTGCACAGCACAAAAGTGCAAATAAAAATAGAAAATGACCACAACAGAACTATTAAAAATAGTAATTCAGCTGGGGAACAGTTATAGTGATGGGCAAATACAGAAAACACACCCATCAAAGCTCCAGAAAAAAGAAATGAATTTTGGAAGGGTTTACGGAGCGGAGACTCTTCCAAAAAACATTTCCTTTTGTGGAGCTTTCCTGGGAGTGTTTGCTATGGTTGCCCATTAATATCACTGTTGCCCAGCGTGGTGATATTTTGTCCCCCATTTCCCGTGGTCATTTCCGGGGTTTATGTGCACGTTTGTCACCAGACAGGGTGCATATGCCCACAGTAAATTTGCGTAGAGTAGGGTTTGTGACTCCATCCTGCCAGGCTTACTACCTCCAGGGGCTGCACTATCTATGTGGCCATAGTGTGGTGCAGCAGACAGAGTCAGTACCTCTAAGACCAGAGGTTCAAAGCCCAGCTGGGGCACTTGCCAGCCCAGTCCCCATATTTTACCCACCACTAAACACAGATAGCACAGACACCCCTGTATTGCAGGGGACATAAGCATGGGGAAAACACCCATATTTTACCCAACAACGCACACACACCACAACAATGGGCATTACCCACAGCCAAGTACCCCAAATGCAGTCCCGTACTGCCACATTCCAATCAGGTCACCTGCTTTTTATGGGAGAAGCTCATGCCAGCATGTTGGCGGATGAGTACATGTGGTGCAGGGGGCAGTGGCTGCTAGCGACAGAAGACAGAGGCCTAGCCATGTGCAGGCTGGCACAGTCCACAGCAACAGACAGGCCCTGCCGGATCCACAGTCATGGACTATCCAGGGAATTCAGCCAAGCTGTGGCTACATGGTGGTGCAGTGCACACAGACAGTGCATGCAAGAACAGAAGATCACAGGTTCAAAGACCAGCTGGGGCTACCAGCAATCCTGCCCACATATTTTCCCCACAAATAAACAGTGACAGTAAGGACACACCTTTGGTGACAAGGACATATGCAATGGTAATATGTCTATCTTTTACCCCACTGAGCACAGACACCATGAACAGGGGCAGAACCTACAGCAGAATCCCCCAAATGCAGTCCTGGTGGGCCACACACCAGTCAGGTTCAATGCTGCCACTCATACAAATGCCTGTGCTGTATATCTATGCACCACCCCCACGGCATGTAGATGTAGCTCATGCATATTCATGAGGGACAGCAGGAAGACCCGAACAGTGTGATGCAAAACTGGGCTGGAGTGGGGAAGCGCTGCCGTAAAGCAGCAGCAAACAGGGGCAGACACACCCACACCCACACCCACAGGCCCCATTGGCCAATGTCTCCTGTAGAGGCAGAACATTGGACCCTGCGTGCATCTCCCAATATCAGCACCTGCATACCTTAGCAATGTCACCCTACACCTGAGGTACACAGCTCTGAAATGTTTGCTAAGAGTACAGGCTGATAGATATCCCTACGTTACGCACATACTGCTAGTTGACCCCATCCGAACAATCTGTTTGGTGTCTGCGGTGCGTGCTCCAGGCCTGGCCTCTGACGGTGTTCACCACCCTGGGGAGTGACCCCCAGCAGTACTGCGTACCATATCCATGCCTGTGCCGTGCCCAGGACCGGTGTGGTGGCCAAGGCTAATCACCCCCTCAATAGTAGCACAATGCTGGCATAGGTGTGGGAGTGTGTGTCTGTCTATACAGTGTGTGTTGGCTGCAAACACCTTCCCCAACCCACACTGCCAGCACTACTGCCAGTATTGGCCTGCCAATGTGCATAATGAGCAGCAATGTACCATGGGTATAGGTCAGACATGGTGGGCTGGCCAGGATGCATCTGCACAGGGCATAGGGCACTGGCTGTGACATTGTAGTGCCAGGCCACCACCTACACAGACAGGGTGACCTCTGTACGTGCTGCTGGGGGAGCACTCTCACCCTGAGTGTGCAGTGTTGACAGCATGGCTAGGCACCCCCATAGTGCTGTATTGTGTTTCTCTCTTGTGATATATATGGGTTTCCTGTTGGGGCCTCCTCACAGAACTTTCTGCTTGTGTGTGCTGCCACACCAGTTTTGGGTGCATGCATTTCCATCAGGGCTAACCAGCAGACTGTTCACAGCTGGTATGTGTCTTGATGGAGTGCCTTGCAGGGTGCAGTGGCTGATGGCTTGCTGCAGGTGAATATCAGATAGTGCTGGGGTGTATCTTTGGATATCCAGGCCTAAAGTCTGCCTGATATTGTGTTATGTATGTGTGTGGAGCTGCTTGGACTGCTCTGTATGGTGTCTGTTCCTCAGCAGGACTGGGGTTTGATGGTCCACTTTGCTGCCATGGGGGGGGGGGGAGGGGAGAAGGTAGGTAGGATGGGGATCTCTGTGTGTGTGGGGGGGGGGAAAGGTAGGTAGGATGGGGATCTGTTGGTGGGGGGCCCTGTTTGCCACCCGGGGGGGGGGGGGGTGGTGGTGGTGGTGGTTCTTTGACCACCTAGGGGTTCTTGGGGGTTTCCACTAACTGAGACAGACAGAGATATCCAACATGTTTCTGTAGCACCTTCCTATCTCACAGGTTAGTACTGTTTTGGAGCTCTGTCATGGCCTCATCCAGCCATGGCTGGTGTTGTGGACCTGGTCCTGGCCGCCATATCACACCCTCAGGGTGAGCACAGTACCCGCACAATGTGATGGTGTGTAGCTACTCTTTGCTGGTAGTCCACCCGCTCAGGACCCCCTACCAGGCCAGGTAGCTGTTGGGGTGCATTCCCCATCTTGTGTGCATCTGTGGACAGCTGATTTGCATGTGCAGTGCATCATGGATACGGGTGGCCTAACCCTATCCTGTCTACAACAGCAGACTGTCTATGGGGTGACGTGCAGGCTCTCTGCAGCCAGCCAGGGGCTTGCTGTCAGCTATAGAGCCGTAGCCCAATGGTTACGTCACTCCCTGTACAGCCAGAGGTCATGGGTTTGAACCCACAGTGGAGCCCTTTGATAGGGCTGTCCACAGCTTTATTTTTATTTACTGTACATATGTCTATGCCGGCAAAACCACACACAGCTTACTATACCCATTAGGTGCCTCTGAGGGTGCTTTATAGGGCGCCCTATAGGCCACCTTATGGTTGCCATCCATATAGGGTGCACTATACATTATCCTGTGTCGCAACATACATGGTGCCCTATAGGGGACATTCTAGGGTGCCTTGGCGGACAGTGCACTGTAACATGTGCCTTACGGGCATCCGTATGTTAACACACTGTGAGAGCGGGTTTACTAGTGGTGGGAAATAAAATATAAATGGAAGGCCTCCTACAGCACACCTCACCATGATACATACTGCCCCAGCCAGCCTTGTTCACTGGGCACTGTGAGAGGTTGAACCCCTGGCCCCTGCACCATTGGTCAGTGTCCTAACCATTGTGCTGTGGCTCTGTTCCTGTGTTTGTGCATCCGCACGCAGCCTTGTAGCCATCAGCGTGCCATCTTGTGGCGCACTAAATTAACAGTGCGCCGCCTTATGCCACACAACATGGATATGCCCATAGAATAATGCCTCAGCCAGCTGTCTTCAATGGGCACTGTGGGGAATTGAACCCATGATCCCTGCACGAGTGGTCAGTGTCTTAACCATTGTGCTATGGCTCCGTTCCTGTTATTTGCACATCAGCGCGCCACTTCTCCCTCCCACTATTGGACTGCCCCCTCACACATCAGTGCGCCGCCTTCTGCCCACCGGCTCGCCACCTTCTGTTGCCCACATTTATCAGCGCACCGCCTTCTGCCACCCAAATTTACCAATGCGCCGCCATCTGCCGCCCACACTAAACAGTGCGCCGCCTCATGCCGTAATAAAAATAACAGTGCGCCGCCTTTTGCCGCCCAAAATTAATATGCCTCCTAAGCACTTTTGCCCATAAATGTTGGTGCCTCAGCTGGTCTTTTTTGTTGAGCACAATGGGGGTTTGAACTCCTGGCCCCTGCACATTGGTCAGTGTCTTCACCGTTGTACTACGGCTCTGTTGTTTGATTTTGCAGCAGCGCCCCACTTAGCCTTCCCACGCGCTAATGTGGGCCCTGCACATTAGCGCGATGCACACACGTACGGTCCGGTTTTTTGCTTTTCTTCTGCCTGGCCCGCCCACTCCTTATATGGCACCAGCACACTAACGGGGACCCGCACAGCAACGGAGTTTAGTAACATACCCCTAAGGATATTATAATGCCTCTGTATCGTTCCATGGTACAACCACACCTTGAATATCATGTTCAACTCTGGTTGCCATATCTTAAATAGGATATAGCATTATTAGAAAAGGTTCAGAGAAGAGCCACCAAAATGGTAAAGGGGATGGAAGGATACCCCTATGAAGAAAGGCTAAAAAGGTTTGGGCTCTTTAACCTGGAAAAGAGTCGGCTGAGGGGAGATATGATAGAAGTCTATAAATTAATGAACGGAGTGGAACGGGTAAATGTAGATCGATTGTTTACATTATCAGAATATAGAAAGACTAGGGGACATGCAATGAAGCTACAGGGTAAACTATTTAAGACAAATAAAAGAAAATATTTTTTTCACTCAACGTGTAATCGAACTCTGGAATTTGTTACCGGAGGATGTAGTAAAAGCTGTTAGTGTAGCTGGATTTAAAAAAGGTTTGGACAAGTTCCTGGAAGAAAGATCCATAAACCATTATTAAAAAGGGACCCAGGATATCACTGCTTGACCCAATACAAGCATTGTGGATCCTGGGTCTTTTGGGAAACTGCTAGGTATGTTTTACCTAGATTGGCCACTGTTGGAAACAGGATACTGGGCTTGATGGACCTTGGTCTGACCCAGTGTGGCATATCTTTCGTTCTTATGTTCAGAGTAAAACACAGACACAGTGCGTGTGTGGTGTGCCATCAAGTCAAAGCCACCTCAGCCCCTTAGTTTTCATAGTAAGGTTTGACTGGAAGTATGTTGTCAGGCGTTCCTTCTACACGGTAAGTCTACAGCACCTAATATTCCAATGCGGTCACCCATCCAAATTCCAACCACACTCCAGGTGCTGCTTAGTTTCTGAGATCAGATATAATCAGGCTTATTCAGGGTGGGGAATCCATAGACAGACACAATAACGGAGCGATATATAATGAAGATAAATCTTTGTAAGATTGTTTTTATATTTTAAATTTTGAGTAGATTATAGACTGATATAGAAAGTGGGTTTAACACATTCATTTATTTTTTAAAACAGGCTATTTTGGAAAACTATAGTGTAGTAATACTTAAAAAAATATTTAATCAGTGTACTCTCATTTTTATGATCATTTGGCTTAGAAACAGTGATATGCCTAAAATGAAGTTGTATGAGATAGAAATTTACATACAGTGGAGGCAGTACATGTAAATCTCTCTCATGCATATTCATCATGGTTATCCTGAAACTTGACTGGCTAGCTGTGTCCCAAGGATTGGGTTGAGAACCGCTGGCCTAGAGAAATATTGATTCACTTGTATTTTTTAAGGCAACATACAGTACACATGTATGTGCATTTATAAAACATGTTCCCAGTGCTATCCTTTAATGCAGACATTCAGATGCATTAATTTTCACCTGCTCTGAGGCCAGAATGAATGTTACGTATACTCTCACGTGTGTACGCATGTGTTTTATAAAGTATGCCCCAACTTTGCCCCCAGGAAAGTCTATGCACTATGTGCATTTAAGTATGTGCACTAATGTTCTTAAATGTGTGTATACAGTCACATAAGTTTAGAAAAGTTTCTTCTCCACATATTAAGGAAACAATAGATGGAAAAGCCTTTCTAAAATGACCTAGTTAGTATTTTTAACCATCATCTTTCAATGATAGGTCACCATATCTTTCACCATTTTAACAACTGAAAATTCACGTGACCCTAGATGATTATAAAATAACAATAGCGGGTCTCCAGCCTCTTTCCCCTCCCTCCAGTCATCTAAGGCAGCAGCAACAGTAGTGGCAACAAGCAGCAGCAGTCAGCACAGGGTCCCTTGTGTCAGTGTGCAGTGTGTGCTTATAGACCCCAGTACTTAGCATGGGTTTCCAGTCTAACAGGAAGCTTACCCAGAAAGGGGCAAGAGCCTATGAATATTCACTGGCTCCAGGGCCCCCATGCTGATAGATGACTGCTACTACTTGGCATGGGTCACAGTGAAAGTCCAGAGAGAAGGGGAAATAGCCATGCTTCTGTGACTCCATCCACTGATGATGTGACCCCATTTGGGGTCCCGACCCCAAGTTTGGAAATTATTGGAATAAGCATTTGTTCATTATCATAACTTTGAAATGAGAAAATGAATAAAGATTGTAATAGATAGCCAGAATGATGGTTGAAAGCATTTGTTAATCCATTATAACTCTATTTTATAAAAGCAACAAAGGTGTCTATGCATCTTTATAAAATAGGCATCTTGAAACAGCCCCAATAATACAGAGTCCTCAAGCACAAATTTACAATGGCTCCAAAGATATAAATCTGTACATGTATTCTATGTGTGTACTTAACATATTTTCAACAGTATGACTGTAATATAATTGTCATTTTCATGCACATGTGGAAACAAGTGTGCGTAAATGCCTTATAAAATACTGACCAGCTTAAAAGTACATGCATTGGCATGAAGGTATATAATTTTGCAATAGGTATAGCCAGGGATGTGACCTTGATGGAACAAAGGTAGAGTTTGTAAGTATATGTGTTATTTATGAAATACCTTAATCTATGTGTGTACCTGTAAACTTTACACATATTCATTCAAGGTATATATCTATACCTTCAGGAAGTGCTATAGAGATGTATTTCTATGAATTGGTTTATTTTCCATCAGCATTGGTGCCTATAGGTTGCATGCCTATTATATTCCTGTCACCCAGAGGGACTGAAGCCAGCTATCACAACAAAAATATCTTTTACTCCTTGAACATGCAGGTGGTCCATAATGCCAAATGTCTGATCGCGCATGTTTTCCCTCAATTCACCGGATTCTATCTTGATGATTATTTTCTCACCTAGTCAGGAATACATGACACATCTGAAAGTGTCAGATCACTGAAGATGGCTTCTAGATAGGCTGTTACAGTGCATTGTAAAAGGTATCCTTGCCCAGTCTGTGAGTTTTGGTGAGAGGCCTTCTTCTGTCTGATTTGTAGTGGTGCCATATTCTTTTTATTTTGTTATAATGGATTTAATGGTGCTCTTTGGGATATTCAGAATTTGGGATATTCTGTTATAACGCAACCCTGATCTATACGTCTCCACAACTTTGTCTCTGGCCTATTTGGAGTGTTCCTTGGTGTTCATGTTGCTTGCTTAGTGATATTATAAAGTCAGGGGCCTTTTGGAACAGGTATATTTATACAGGCATCGTGTGACAAATCATGTGACACTGATTGCACACAGGTGGGCCCTAATCAACTAATTATGTGATGTCTGAGGTTAATTGGTTGGACCAGATCTTATTTAGAGGTTTCATAGAAATACATATGCAACTCACAACCTTTCAGTTTATATATACCTTGTATATATTTTTTATATATATACAAGGTATTTTATTGTTATTTCACCTCACCATGATGCTGCGGCTCCATTTAAAAGCCCTTACTGAGTTAGTCAGGCAAGGCCTGTACGTGTAGACCAGGCTGAATCATGGTCCTGGCCTGCATGTACAGGCATGTTTGCAATTTTGATCCCATGGGACTAGAGGTGCCCCACGGGATAAGAATCGCAACTCCCTCTGTGCGTCCGAATCTGGCTAGGCGCATAGAGGGCTTCTATGTCTGAGATGGAATTGGGCCTAAACTGGATTATTAATTTTTACCATAAACATAATTGCCCAGAACATTTCATCTACCAATCAAACAAATATAGGAAAAGACTGCTTAAATAAATTTTTCAGCTTTTGCCAAAAGACCATCAACTTTGCGTCAGCACATAACTCATTCAGAAGAGAGTTCCAAATGGATGGAGCACTCATGGAAAAACACCATGTACAACATCCAAAGAGCTTAAAGCTGTCCTGGAACAATCTGGAATGATGATTTCAACCCGCATCATATGTCACGGTCTAAACAAAGAAGGACTTCATGGGTGAAGGCCAAGGAGGACACCACTGCTCAGAGCAGACATAAAAAGGCATGCCTGATCTTTGCCCAAACTCACCTTGAGAAACTACAATCCTTCTGGGAAAATGTTCTGTGGATAGATGAAACCAACATGAACTCTTTGGCAGTGCAGACCAGTGACAAACATTTACAGGGAAGAAATGAAGCCTATAAGGAAAAACAAAAAAACCCCACTCTTCCTACAGTTAAATATGGTGGAGGTTCCATATTGTTGTGGGGCTGTTTTGCTGCCTCGGGAAATGGAGGGCTGGAATGTATGAAGTCAGAGGACTACCAAGGTATTTTGGAATGAAATGTGTCAGAGAGTTAGTGTCAGAAAGTTAGGTCTGAGTTGATGGTCATGGGTCCTCCAGTAGGACAATGACCCAAAACATACATCCAAAAGTACAAAAGAATGGTTAAAAAGGAAGAAATGGACTGTTTTAAACTGGCCAGCAGTGAGTCCTGATCTCAATTCAATCAAGAAGCTTTGGAAAGAGCTGAAATCTGCCACTGGTAAAAAGAATCCTGGAAATATTCATGAACTAGAACAAATTGCAGTTGAAGAATGGGAGAAACTACTAGTAGATAGATGTAAGAAACATATAGATGACTACAAGAAATGTTAGGAGGCTGTCATCACTGACAAGGATTGTGCAACCAAATATTAGTGCAGGGTGCTATTAATTCTGTCCAGGTCATATTTTGTTTTCTTTTTTTCTCAGAAATTACTACATCTTATTTTTTGTTGTATACCTTTGAAAACAATTGTTTTCTTTAACTCTCTCAGCTTTAGGAAAGCCAATCTTGTTCTTCCTCTAATAGTTTCTGCTTCTATTTCCTTGCATGTGTCATTGTAATACCTCTCCTTGTCTTGTCTTGCTGCACATTGGAAATCTCTGTTGAGTTCTTCAATTGCCTCTCTTTCTTCTCTGGCTTTAGCTTCTCTGTGTTTCTGGGCTATTTTCAGAGTTTCTTCAGTCATCCATTTTGGCCATTTTTGACGTGCAAGCAAGGTTCAGGAAAGGGAGAGGAATGAGAGATATCATTGCAGATGTGAGATGGATCCTTGAAAAGACTAAAGAATACCAAAAGGATATCTCTATGTGTTCTATTGACTACAGCAAGGCTTTTGACTGTGTAAATCATGAGAAACTCTGGGTCACATTAAGAAGCATGGGTATACCAAAACACCTGATATTTTCTTGCACAACCTTTAAATTGATCAAGAAGCAACAGTTGGAATGGAACAAGGAGAAACAGAATGGTTTAAAATCAGCAAAGGTGTATGACAAGGCTGCATTCGTTTCCCCTACCTGTTTAATTTATATGCAGAACAAATCATCAGAGAAGCAGGACTGTATGAAGACAACCGAGGCATGAAGATTGGTGGAAGAATCATGAGCAATATTTGCCATGCTGATGATACCGCTTTACTGGCTGAAAGTGAAGATGATCTGAAACATTTGCAACTAAAGATCAAAGAACATAGTCTTAAAATGGGCCTGCACCTTAATGTAAAGAAGACAAAGATCCTGACAACTGGAAAAATCAATAAGTTCATTGATGATGGAGAAGAAATGAAAATAGTGGACAACTTTAACCTACTTGGATCAACTATCAATAAAGAAACAACAAACAGTCAAGAAAACAGTCAATGACTATGAAGGATCTAGACAAGATTCTCCAGAGCAGAGATGTCTCTCTCCATTCAAAGATTTGGCTCATTCAAGCCATGGTATTTTCAATAATATCATATAGATGCAAAAGTTGGACAGTGAAAAAGATAGGAAAAAAATTGATGCCTTTGAATTATGGTGCTGGTGACAAATACTGTGTATACATAGAAACATAGAAACATAGAAACATGATGACAGAAAAAGACCACAAGGCCCATCTAGTCTGTCCTTCCATAACAACTACAACAGTCCACTTTTTACCTTTAGAGATCCTCTGTGTTGGTCCCATGCTTTTTTGAATTCAGTTACTGTCCTCATCTCTACCACCTCCACTGGGAGACTATTCCACGGATCCACTACTCTTTCTGTAAAGAAATATTTCCGCATATCACTCCTGAATCTATCTCCCTTCACCCTCATCCCATGTCCCCTCTTCGCAGAACTTGCTTTCAATTGAAAGAGGCTCTCTCCCTGAACATTTATGCCACGGAGGTATTTAAACATCTCAATCATATCGCCTCTATCCCGCCTTTCCTCTAAGGTGTACATATTAAGATCCTTAAGTCTGTCCTCATATGCTTTATAATGAAGACCACTAATCATCTTAGTAGCAACCCTCTGCACCGACTCCATCCTGTTCACATCCTTTTGAAGGTGCGGTCTCCAGAATTGCACACCATACTCCAAATGAGGTCGCACCAAAGACTTATACAGAGGCATTATCACCTCCTTTTTTCTGCTAGCCATTCCTCTCCGTATGCACCCAAGCATCCTTCTAGCTTTTGCCATCGCCTTTTCTACCTGTTTAGCTACTTTAAGATCATCGGACACAACTACGCCTAGGTCCCGCTCTTCTTTAGTGGACAAAAGTACTTCACCTCCTCTACTGTATTGCTCCCTTGGATTGCTGCAGCCCAAATGCATGACCTTACATTTTTTAACATTAAATCCCAGTAGCCAAATTCTAGACCATTCTTCAAGCTTAGCCAGATCCCTCCTCATGTTATCTACACCTTCCTGGGTGTCTACTTTATTGCAGATTTTGGTATCATCCGCAAAGAGGCAAACCTTACCCGACAGCCCTTCCGCTATATCACTAACAAAGATGTTAAAAAGAATCGGACCAAGGACAGATCCCTGGGGCACACCACTGGTAACATCCTTCTCCTCAGAGTGAGCTCCATTTACTTGTACTCTTTGTCGCCTCCCACCCAACCAATTTCTAACCCAAGCAGTAACTTTAGGGTCCATCCCTAGGGTGCTCAGTTTGTTTATAAGTCGCCTGTGAGGAACAGTGTCAAAGGCTTTACTGAAATCTAAATACACCACATCTAGAGCTCTCCCTCGGTCCAACTCCCTGGTCACCCAGTCAAAGAAATCAATCAGATTTGTCTGACAAGACCTGCCTCTGGTGAATCCATGCTGCCTCGGATCCTGTAATCCACTGGACTCCAGAAACCTCACTATTTTCTCTTTCAACAGCGTTTCCATTAATTTACTCACCACTGAAGTTAAACTAACCGGCCTGTAGTTTTCAGCCACATCCTTACTTCCGCTTTTGTGTAAAGGCACCACATGAGCCTCTCTCCAGTCCTTTGGCACCACTCCCGACTCCAACGAGGCATTGAAAAGGTCAGTCAGTGGAGTTGCTAGAACGTCCCCAAGTTCCCTCAGTATTCTAGGGTGTATCCCATCCGGTCCCATCGCTTTCTCTACTTTAAGTTGAGCTAGTTTCTCACGAACACAGTCTTCTGAAAATTGTTCAAGATGTCCCTCGCTTCTGTTCTTATTTGTGGGTGTTTTCTGAGGTCCTGCTCCTGGTTCTTCATCTGTGAACACAGAACAAAAATATTTGTTAAGCAATTCCGCTTTATCCTTATCAGCTTCTACATATTCCCCCCCCTGTACCCTTGAGTCTGACAATACCACTTTTGCCCTTCCTCTTCTCACTAATATATCTGAAAAATGTCTTATCCCCCCATTTTATTGCATTGGCTATTTCCTCCTCCTTTTGAATCTTTGCCTTCTTGACTACTTTGCTAGCTTCTCTAAGTTTTTCCAAATACAGATGCCTGTCTTCCTCTCTCTGTGATCTCTTGTATTTCATGAAGGCCTCCCTCTTTTTCTTCACTTTTTCAGCTACTTCCTTCGAAAACCATAGCGGTCTCCTGTTCCTTTTGCCTTTATTTACCATTTTAACAAAAAGGTTGGTTGCCTTTAAAATACCCCCTTTCAGTTTTGTCCACTGTTGTTCTACATCCCCCAGCTGTTCCCATCCCACTAATGACTCCCTGAGGTATTGGCCCATCTTCACAAAGTTAGTCTTCCTAAAGTCTAAGATCTTCACCTTGGAATGGATTCTAACAGCCCTAGTCCTAATACTGAACCACACCATCTGGTGATCACTGGATGCAAAATGATCTCCCACTACAACATCAGAAACACTTTCACCATTGGTAAGCACCAAGTCCAGTATGGCCCCTTCACGTGTGGGGTCTGTTACCAATTGCCTGAATATACCATAGACTACCCAAAGAACAAACCAGCTAGTAATAGAGGAGATCAAACCTAAGCTTTCTTTAGTAGCTCAGATGACAAGACTTCGACTTTCATACTTTGGACACATCATGCGAAGAGAGAGATCATTAGAGAAAGACATCATGGTTGGCAAGGTAGAAATTCAACGCAAAAGAGAAAGGCCAGCAATGAGATGGATTGATACAATAACAGCAGCTATGGGTGCCACTGTGTCAACAATGAGCCACTTGACTGAAGACCAAACACAGTTTAGGACAACTATCTGGAGGGTCATCATGAGTCAACATCGACTTGACAACACTTAATAACAACAACAAATCTTTAAAAAGACTATTAAAATATTGTGATGAAATACAGTTGAAATATTTCCAAGTATTTCTCAAGATATTGTACATAACATATCTATATGCAAGGGTGCCAATAATATTGACCACAAATGCAAGGACAATAAAAATGCCATACTGGGTAAGACAAAAGCCCAGTGTCCTGTTTCCAATAGTGCTGATCTAGGTCACTTGACATATCCCAAAACTATCCAGTTCCATGCTACTTATCCTGAAGTATAAGCAGTGGTTTACTCTTGGACTATATTAATATTTGTTTATATATTTGTTTTCTCCAGGAATTTGTGCAAACCTGTTTTAAACCCAACTACACACTATCTGCAATAAATTCCAATGCAATAAATTCCAAAGTCTAAATGTATGTTAAGAGAAAAAATATTTTCTCTGTTTTAAATAATATTTTGTAGCTTCATAGTGTGTCCCCTAGTACTTGTATTTTTTGAAAGAGTAAATATTAAATTTACTTCTAACTGTTCCACTCTACTCAGGATTTTATAGATCTCTATCATATCTCCCCTTAGCTGTCTTTTCTCCAAGCTGAAGAGCCCTAACCTCTTTAGCCTTTATTCATAGGAGAGTCATGTCCATCTCCTTCATCATTTAGGTCGCCCTTCTTTGAATTCTTTCTAATGCCGCTATATCTTTTTTGAGATGCAGAGACAAGAATTGCAGACACTATTCAATGTGTGGTTGCACAATAGAGTGATACAGAGGTATTATGATAAACTTTGTTTTATTTTCTATTCCTTTCCTAATGATTTCTAACATTCTGTTTGCTTTTTTGGCTGCCGCTGTGCCCTAAACAGAAAATTTCAATTTATTTTCTACAATCTCACCCAGATCCTTTTCTTGGGTGGCAACTCCTAATGTGGAACCTAGTATTGTATATCTACAGTTTGGGTAATTCTTCTATGCATAAATAACTTTGCAATTGTCCACATTCAGGGCCAGCTTGTCCAAGAGGTGAACTAGGTGGTCGGCTTGCATGGCAGGCCCCAGTGGGCAATATTAGGCTCCCTCCTCCCAGTAAAGTAGCGGTTCATCACTCGCCAGTCCACCATGCCACCCCCTCCCCCTCCAGCATCTGTCTTCTCACCTGGGGGAGAGGGGCAGCAAGGCAATGCCTCCAGGGCATCATGCTTTAAAGTGCCCATGCTAGCACGCTCACAGCCCACTTCTGCCCCCCTCCGATGCAACTTCCTGTTGTAGGGGGCAGGAAGTTGGATCAAAGGGGAGCAGGAGCGGTAGGCCATGAGTGCACTAGCAAGGGCACTTTAAAACCTGACGCAGTGAAGGCATTTCCGTGTCACACCTTCCCCCAGGTGAAAAGCTGGATGTCAGTGAGGGCAGCATGGCAGGTCTGGCAGCACTGCAATCTTTGAGAGGCGGCATGGAGGGTCTGCCTATGTTGGGAGAAACCCTTGGGCTGGCCCTTTTCCCATTAAATTTAATATGCCATTTGGATGCCCAGTATCCTAGATTCACAAGTTCCTACAGCAGTTTCTCACATGTGCAATTTAACAACTCAAAGTAATTATGCATTATCTGCAAATGTAATCACTTTGTGTGTTGTTCCAAATTCAAAATCATTGATAAATTTGTTAAAAAGCAGCAGTACCAATACAGAATCCTGGAGTACTTCACTATTCATCTTCCTCCATTGATGAAATTGGCCATAAATCCATCTCTCTGTTTTCCAACTCTCAGCCAGTTTCCAATCCACAATAGAAAATGACCTCCTATCCCATGACTTTTTAATTTCCTCAGGAATCTCTAATGTGGGACTTTGTCAAATGCTTTCTAAAAGTTTAAATACACTACATCACCTAGCTAACCTTTATCCACAAGTTTATTCATGCCTTCAAAGAAAGGGAGCAAACTGATAAGACAAGACTTCCCTTGGCTAAATCCATGTTGACTTTGTCCCATTGAACCATGTCTGTACATGTGTCTGGTAATTTTGTTCTCAGTAATGGTTTCCACCATTTTGCCCAGCACTGACATTAGACTCACTAGTCTATAGTTTCTTGGATCATCGTTGGAGTCCTTTTTGAAAATAGATGTTATTTTGGCCGCACTCTCATGTTCTGGTATCATAGACAATTTTAATGACAAGTTAAAGATAACTAATAGTAGCTCTGCAATTTCATCTTTGATTTCTCTCAGCACTCGGGTATCTACTCTTGGGTAATTTATGATGAACCCTAGCACTCAGATTGTTATGCATATGGATTCTTGAGGGAAACACATGTGCTCTCAGTCTGCATAGCTACACTATCACCACTGAAAGACATTTTGGCCCTCATTCACAATTGCAGTTTGCGGGGTTGTATATCCCACAGGGACATGCAGCCCCGCAATCCACCTAAACCTTATTCCCCCACCGGCTTTCACTATATATCCTGAGCTTCAGGACAGGGAGAGCTGGTGGGGGATGGGCGAGGGTGGGATTGGGGACAAAGCAGGAGCAGGCCACCAGACAGCATGTACAGGACTGATTCAGGTCACAGCCCTGCATGTGCTTCTATGCCTGTTGGGGCCATACTACTCATACTACTTCAGAGGTTGTATAAGTAGTATTTACATGAGACTGGGGCACAACAGTCACCCACTGGGCCAGGGCTGAGTGTGGGGGAACCCTGCTACCTGATCCAAGCCATGGGAGGCCAGCTGTGAGTTGGGTGGCGGGGATATTGGGGACCGGAGTTGCAGTTGTCTGGGGTGCCTGCGGAGAGAATATCCCCGCAGGCAGAGGGGTCATGCCGGGCCATCCTTGGGCCCAGTTCCGGCTCCTGCAGGAACATTTTATTCCTGTGGACCAGAATCAGGTCCTAGCAGCCCTGTTTTCAGTGGGGACATCCGGGCAGCCGGACATCTTGCTTCAAAAACCAAGTTCTTTGTGAATAAATGAGGATCTGACATGAGGCCAAATGGCATTAAATTGCATTGGCAGTAGTGTTTCCCTACAAATCTTTGATACTTCCTATGACTTGGATGTATCAAAATATGGATATATGCATTCTTGAGGTCCAGAAAATATAGTCAGGGATGTAGGGTATGAAGATGCCTAGCCAAACCATTCTGAACTTTTCTTGGACAAGATGATTGTTCAGTGCTCATATGTCTAGTATGGGATAGAATCCCCCATCTTTTTTGTGACTATGAAGTACTTGAAGCTGATAGGATGCTATGCAGTCTATGAGCATAGTGTTCTGGAAAAAAACAAAAACCCTCTCACAAAAGACTTCAGAGTCAAGCCTTTTTCTCTGGAGGTATCAAAGAGTGCAGAGGAGTAGCCTAGCAGATAGAGCAACTGCCTAGTACCCAGAAAATCAAGGCTTCAATTCCCACTGGCACTCCTTGTGACCTTGAGCAAGTCACTTTACCCTCCATTGTCTTGGAAGAAAAGGCTGGTAATCTACTTCCAGTGATACATTGCCAAGAAAACCCCAAGGTAGCTGGGTCACTATGAGTCAACACTGACTTGATGGCAAAAAAACCAAAGAGTGCATCTTGGTGCTCTTGACTCTTTTGTGAGTGGATTCAACCACCATAGAATGGTATGGCAGCTGCAACTTTTCAAATCTGTAAGACTTCTGAGACCAGTATATTGACTCAATTGATGCAGTGAGTGAAGAATTTTGTTGTTTCAGGATTACTCTGAGTGGTGGCCAAGTGCAAAGAATGAAATATCCAGCTGTTCTATGGATCATCCATTCTTAGACTACAGAGACCTATCAGATCACAGCTGAATCTGAATCTTTTCTCACAGAATTACCTAAGGACAGAGAGAACTCTATGACCAGAGTGGCATTCTTTGGTGGTGGGCACTCCTAAGCTAAGGTGAGCTAAATATTATAACAATTCCCTTGGCTTTAAGAGGTTATAGGGAAGATCAGAACTGATAATCAGTCCAATGTTTGAGGACTTTGCTTTGATATAGCACCACTCTTCGTTGGATTAATCAACCTCCTAGCTTGGGTCCTAACTGCTATAGTCATCAGGATGAGTGTAGTTAAGTGTTAGGTGGAATAGCTCTGGATGAGTTCTGTGGGGAGGGAATGGTTGTGAGATAAACAACATTGAGTTGAAAGCACAACCCACAATTCGATACTTGGGAATTATATTAGATCAACAGCTTAATATGGCAGCCCACATTAAGAAAACAACGAGTGCAATCTACCACAAGATACGATCATTACGTAATCTCCGACCTTTACTTAACTACTCCGACTTCCGTACCATATTCCAAGCACTGGTATTACCACACTTGGATTTCGCCAATATCATTCTACACGGTCTCCCGCAATCCACCATAAATCCCCTCCGTCTAGCCATGAATGCAGCCGCGAGAATCCTCGTAGGTGCTCCACGATCAGAGCACATAACCCCAATATTGATGAGCTTACATTGGCTACCCCTACAAGCCAGAACTCTATACAAGACCCTGGTCATGACTTTTAAAGCATCAAAGTGCCCATCTCAATCACCTCTCAGCAATATGATTCATATCACCCCAAATAACAGATCCAGGAGATCTGTTACATTAAACTCCATCGACCTACCAAAAGTCATCACAAAATGTTCTAAATCAACAGCCTCTAGAGCTTTCTCTCTGTTTTCACCCAGAGCCTGGAATGCCCTTCCACCCGAATCAGAGCTATCTCAAGTCTGATTAAGTTCAGAAAGGCACTGAAGCACTATTTGTTCCTAACATACTACCCCGAAGCT
Organism: Ichthyophis bannanicus; assembly: GCA_033557465.1. Lineage (NCBI taxonomy): Eukaryota > Metazoa > Chordata > Amphibia > Gymnophiona > Ichthyophiidae > Ichthyophis > Ichthyophis bannanicus. Next base: position 436,576,718 of record CM066032.1, read on the forward strand.
ACTCCATCCGAAGCTACTCCATCTGAAAACAGCTCTCATGCAGATCTTTCATATTTGACCCCTGTAGAGAATGGATAATTACGATGATTATTACCTGCTCACTATAGGACATATTTATTCTCACTATATTTAGCATATTTACACTTTAATTTAATTAACCTCTTATCCACGGCATTAATAATTAACCAAAATATCCATGTATATAGTTACCATGTATATAGTTATTTATATATAATTACCATGTTTTACCAAGTTTATTTACCTTGTTCATTGTAAAAACCAATGCTGTTTGTACAATTGTGTTTATATTTGTTCATGTGTAAACCGCACTGATTTAAGAGCGCGGTATATAAGAAAAATAAATAAATAAAATAAATAAATAAATATCCATTTATGCATCCATAGTAATATTTTCCTACTGTTTGTGCAGTAGATTGTGGGTAATGTTATCTAGTGGATGGATAACTGGGGAGGGATTTTTTTGGTGGGGGAGAAGCAAGGAAGGGGAGGTGAAGCTGTGGGAGGGTAATTTGAGGGGGAGGATGGAAGTTAGGAAGGCATGGTTGCAAAGACGTGAGTGTACTGAGTGTGGTAGAGTGTAGGTGAGTGTTTAGGGTATGGGCTGGAGCCCCAACTGCCCAATGGCACTACATGTTAGAACTAAAAGTGAAGGCAGTATCTGAGTAGTGATGCTTGTGCTGCTCATCTGTGTGTCTCTTGGAATGTGGGAGGTATTAATTCCCCAATTAAAAATTATAAAATACTGTGGGTGCTGATATACTACAAAGCCAAAATCCAAAAACACTCCACCAAAACAAAACTGGTATTTAATACTGAAACGAAAAGGAGAAAAAAACGTCTTTATGTACCACAGTCTCTCTGTAACCAACCTATAAAGGGGTCTCATGGGCTAATGAGTGATTTACATCAATCTCTGTAAAACATTTGCCTTTTGCATCAATGACCAACCCTTATGGTAAAACATATACATAAGCAGTGTGCAGAAAAAACGCAACAGCAAAACTTAGCTTCAGAAATCCTTCAGCCTGTCACGATCAATCTGGTGCACCAGATTTCTCCAAAGCTTTGTCCATAGTTTTCTCATTTTCCCCTCAACATTTAGGGCAATACCATTTACCCTTAGGTTTATGATTGAGTCCCACACAAGAGAAATGAAACCACTCAATGGGGCATTCATCATTATCACACCCAATCATTTCTCCATAGGACACTTGATTACACAAGCAGTAAGTTGGCTCATTGGGGTCAATAGGGAGATCTGCGGGGGAGGCCTCCCTTTCAGCTTTGGCCTTGGATCGCTTCTTTTTCTTAGAGGTCTTTGCTTTCTTCTCCTTGGGGATTCCGGAAGTGAGATCATCATGATCATGATTGTTTGATGCGTTCTCTCTGTTTTCTGAAGCTAAGTTTTGCTGTTGCGTTTTTTCTGCACACTGCTTATGTATATGTTTTACCATAAGGGTTGGTCATTGATGCAAAAGGGCAAATGTCTTACAGAGATTGATGTAAATCACTCATTAGCCCATGAATTCTGAGACCCCCTTATAGGTTGGTTACAGAGAGACTGTGGTACATAAAGAAGATTTTTTCTCCTTTTTGTTTCAGTATTAAATACCAGTTTTGTTTTGGTGGAGTGTTTTTGGATTTTGGCATTGCATTATCACTCTGGAAGTTGACCATTTTTTTTGTTTTGATATACTATAAAGCACAATTAGACTTCCTTTAGGAGACCCATTTACAGCAGATGATATAGAACATGCAAAGCTGAAATGGAACTGGGTGGAGGTGTATGCTGCTTCTTCTAGGACATGTAGAGCAGGATTAGCTATTTTGATAAGTGAAATATTCCTGCATGTCATATATGATATTGGGGCAAGGCATTTTTATGTTTATCTGCAATTTAGAAAGTACATCTTGAGATGTACTGCTAACTCTTTCTCAGTGAGAGATAAAGAGGTACTGGAAGAATGTCTCTTGTTGATAGGTGATAGTAGGCAGTTGATTTCAGTTTATCACATTCAGTTAAGCACCTTAATAATCATGGAGATGAAGATGGTTGTGAATAAGCAGAAGGCAGGTGTTAATGTGGATCTAACTTCTCAGCAACTTGTTAAGGCACTCAGTGGGATAGCTGGGAACACTGTCAAGAAATTACTTCACAAAACTCACTACAAGATTTTAATGTACAGTACTTATATTTCCTTGAGGTAAAGGCATACAATTGGTGGTTCAGTGGTAGAATTCTTGCTTGCCATGCAAGAGACCTGGGTTCAATTCCCAGCCAGTGCAAGCATTCTGTGGAGGAGTAGCCTAGTGGTAAGAGCACTGGCTTGGCAACCAAGCAACCAGGGTTCAATTCCTGCTAGCACTCCTTGTGGCCTTGGGCAAGTCACTTAACCCTCCATTGCCTCAGAAGAAAGGCCTGGCAATCTACTTCCAGTGACACTGCCAAGAAAACCCAGGAGCTTCTGGGTTGCCAGGAGTCAGAACTGACTCAAAGGCATACAAGGCAAAAATTGCCCAATCTGATCAGTACTTGAAAAGTAGATTAGTTGAGAATACAATGAATCATCCTTTTGACCATGCCCTGCTATAAGGAAATTTTGGAAAGTGATGAATACTTGCAGGGCCTACTAAGTGTTCAACTGCAGTTGAATGTGGAGAGTATGTTGTTTGATATATGCGTAATATTTATTTATTTACAAAAGTTTCAACCCCATTTTTGAGAAAATCTCAATCAAAGGGGTTTACAGGATATATCACATAACAGTAAACCTCTCCAACCTCCCTCCAACCCAAAGCACTAATCCTCACCCCACTCACCCCCTCCCTCTGCCATCCCAGCTACAGCAAACAGCCAGGTCTTTCGTTTATGAAAGGGCAATAATGACTGTTGAGCTCTAAATTCCCTAGAGAGAGAGTTCCAACACACACAAGCGACCACACAAAATGCCCGATCCCGGCATACGGCCTTCTAAGTCACCTCTAGGTCTGGCACCCAAAGCAGTCACGACAAACTGTACCAGGACAACAACTCCCATAAAAATACCAAATGCAAGTCTCACGAATCCTGAAAAACAATAACTACTAACTTAAATATCACTCGCTCCTGAACCGGTAACCAATGCAAGCACTCTAAAGACAGCCTCTCGCTCTCCCTGTGCCAAGCACCAGTCAGCAACTGAGCAGCGGCATTTTGTACTACCTGCATTCGATGGAGCAGCTACTGTGGCAACCTGACATACAGAACATTACAGCAGTCTAGGCTCCCAAGTACAGTGGTCTGTACTACCATCCGCAAACTCATTGGTTCAAGATACAGTCGCAACTGGCATGTCGGTCGGAGTCTCAACCACGTGGCCTGAACCAGGTGTGCAACCTGTCTCTCACCCCCAACAGTTATAACCCTAAGGATTTCAGTTCCTCAATCCAGGAGATCACCACTCCCAGAGATGGTGGGCAGGAGGCTGAACTCAGAAGGCTTAGTGGGACCAAAACACAAATACTTTGTCCTATCAGCATTTACCACCAACCTGCTTCCTGTCAGTCAATCAACCAACCACCACATTAAAACACACATTCAGTCTCCTGATAACCACTCCGGAGTCCCCACCAACTGGAGACAGGATTTGAAGGTCATCTGCATAGGCAAAAAATGAAAAGTCGAAAGAGGCTCCTAAAGTCTCAAGATACACATTAAACAACAGGGGATAACAGTGACCCTTGCAGAACTCCCACTCCCATTCGTGCACTGCCGAGAAACCCTACCTCCCCCAACCCCGAAACCACCTATCCATAATAAATGACTCTATCCAGGCCAGAATTGAACCTCCCACACCCATCGCACATTCCAAAAGAATGGGGCATTCTACCAAATCAAAAGCTGCCAATAAATCAAGTGATTTAAGCAACACAGATAATCCCTCATCTAAACCTACATAATCCTGGTCCAGCAAATCCACCAGGAGGGTCTCCATCCCTCATCCCAGCCAGAAGTCTCCCTGCCCATCGTCCAAGTGGGCATGATCTTCCAAACCCTCCCCCCCTTCTGAGCTGGGAAACCACCTCATTCTCCACCAACTTTGAGAAAGAGTAGTAAAAGTGAAAGTTGTTTTAATGGAAATTGTGGCTTTTAGCCAAAAAAAAAATTTATTCTGGTCAAACGGAATGATAAGAACCCACCTTCTGTGACTCAGTGGAAGCTAGTATTATATGGGATGTATATAATTAACAGAGGCCAAAAAAATCAATAAATGACTACTCCTCAGGTAATGATCTTCTTCCCTTGTGAGGAAGAGAAGGGTCTGAATATAACCCTACAGCAGAGCTACTCAAATCCAGTCCTGGAGGTCCGCAACCCTGCAGGTTTTCGGGATATCCCTAATGAATATGCATGATATATATATGCATTAGAGATAGCCTGCCAATCTGACTGGTTTGTGGCCCTCCAGGGCTGGATTTGGAGACCCCTGCCTTACACCTCTATCATTTAAGATTGTGAGTGGGCAAGGTGCAGATGTCCAAGACATCAAAAAAAATTAGATAGAATTTGTCACATTCCTCCTCGCTTCTCACCACCACCAAAATATTGTCTATTAGACAACTTTTTGGTGGTGGTGAGAATCGAGGAGGAATGTGACACATTCTAGCTACCCTTTTGATGTCTAGGACATCTGTACCTTGCCCACTCACAAACTTAAATGACAGAGGTGTAAGGCAGGAGTCTCCAAATCCAGCCATGGAGGGCCACAAACCAGTCAGGTTGGTGGAATATCTCTAATGCACATATATCTCATGCATATTCATTAGGGATATCCCGAAAACCTGCAGGGTTGCGGACCTCCAGGACCAGATTTGAGTAGCTCTGCCCTAGAGATCTCTCCTTCAAGAATACTTACGAGTCATTCTCAGACATCCAGAAGTACTCTAACTCAGAAAAATACTCCAGAGTTTATTTAGTGGTGTTTTAGCTCATGTTTTTCCAGTAGCAACTCAAGGTACAGTAGATATTTCTTTGTCCCCAGAAGACTTCCAAACTGAGTTTGTACATGAGGCAATCAAAGGTTAAGTGACTTGCATAAGGGCACATGCAGTGCCAGTGGGATTCAAAGTTTGGTGTCTTTGGTTATAGGCCACTGCTCTAACCTCTAAGCTACTCCTCCATTCCAAGCAAGTCTCTGTCACTGCATTACTTGACCTTCATTCCTCCCAGGGAGCAGATCCTGATAGAGAGCACTGCAGCACCAATGGTCTCCTGTTTCTCACTGAAGTTTCACCTCTTGACACACTGGAAATGGACACTTGACAGGCGATCACTAGTAACAAGGTTGTGGAGATGATGTCTTTCCCAATATTAATGGAGATGAAGATGAATCCTTCCTCTTCTTTGGGCAGGGATTAAAAAATATTCTTTCCAAGGACTCTGACAGTATCAGTGCCAAATGAGATCAATATCCTCTTGATGCTGATGCAGCCCCAGCATCCGAAGCACTTCTATGGGCCATAGGAATGGATGCAGCTCATGCTGATGTCCATAAACTGGTCTTATCCCTGCAAAATTCCTTTTGTGCTATTCTTTATGATCCTTGAGACCTCTTGCTGTCATCTGTAAATGGAATTTACAATGAGAGGGTTCATGGTCAGGGCCCAAAAATTGTAGACACCAGTCATGAGTATCCTTGAGGGATATGGTCTTGGTAAACTTGGTACACCTTGTAAACCCACTGGGTGGTTTCTGGGACATATTGTCTGGATAAATAGTCAAGGCAAAATCAAAGAGCTCAATTTTGACAAAAAATTCCTGGCTGGAGCACCTGAGGCCTAAATGGGGACTATAGTGGTGACACAGTAAAAAAAATAAAGAAACCTAAAAAAAGGCCAACCAATCTAAGGAGGCCAAGGAAAAAAAAATACAAAACATGTCAGAGGAATAAAAGAGAAACAGAATATATGAAAAATTATGACAATGTTACCATTTTCATGACTCCATAAAAAAAAAAAAAGACTGAGGTGATCATGCACAGCAGCAGCAGGCAGGAAGTGGCATGTATAAGTGGTAATGCGCTCTCAAATACTTCTAGAAGTTATGGAAGCTGGGGAACTGCTCCCAAGTTTGGGCTCCATCAGTGACTTATCCCAGGGTAGTTTCTCCAAATGGGCTAGTTTTGCGCATACCATGACAGTCATGAACCTCACTTCTAAGCCAGGTTATATGAAATATGATCTCAGTCTTTCAAATTTACAGTACTGCTAATGCTTGGCATAGTACTTGCATCGTGCCAAAGAGAGCTTCCTTTTGGAGTTCGTAAGATGTAACAGGTATGGGTAGTTTGTCAAGATGTGCTTGGAAAATTTTCTTTATGAATCCTGTGGCTTCCAATACGATGGGAAATATTTCTATATATATTTCTATCACATTTTATTGGTCTCTGACTGCATTTCTTGGTACTTCAGGGTCTTCTGCCTCTTCATGTGATTCACAAAATAATCACTTGAAATCAGCACCTCTATTATCAAAGCTGTTTTAGTGCTTTACTCCTTTACCACAGTGTTGGATTTCCTCACATCCAGTTTCTTATTCGTCAGGACTGAAATGTCCCAGGTGATCAGAATCTCTTCATTTTCTGTAATTCTCTTAGGGTCATTATCCCAGTGCTTTTCTGGCACAGTGACATTGTAGTGTTTATAGAGTTTCCAGCATATGAGGCATGCTACTTTGTTGTGCCTTTCTGTACAGAAATTTTCTGCTATCAGAACTTTGCAGCCAGCTATGAGGTGAGTCACTGTTTCCTGGTCTTTCTTACAGAACTGACATACGTTTATGGTTTATTTAAAACTTGATATACCACCCTTCATCACAGCAGAGTTGTTTACAAAGCTTGCAGTTTAAAAATACTAGAAAAGAAAGGAATGCCATTAAAGCAAGACAGAGAGACAAAGGGGGTAAGAAGGAATAAGAAGGGCAGTTGGGAGTGGGGAGCAGAATCCATGAGCACCTACAGTAAGGGGATAGGTCAAAGGGGAGCTTAAAGAGGTGTGTCTTCAAAACAGAGTTGTCAGAACCCTTGTCCAAGTTTGACAATGGAGACAGATTCTGGACGTTTACTTTCAAATTTCAGCACTTCTTGCATATTTGGATTCAGTGATGCTGTTAGGTAGACCCAGAGGCCTATGAAGTAGCTCTGTATGTGTCATCAATCTCTATGAGGCCTAGCCCTCCTTCAGCTCTAGGAATGTACAGTCTTGGCATACACTGATTTTTGTAAGTTACTTCATGGGCACATCCCAGTTTTTCAAGATCTTTAAGAGGCCAGTCTACAATCCTAAAGTTGTATGAGAGTACAGGAATTGCCAGATAATTGATGCTTGTATCTTATTCCTTGATGTTAAGGCACTTTCAACACTCTTATGTGAAGACTATTAAATCCTGCTTGCCTACAGAGAATATGTATTTACATAGATACTGTAGAGTTCCATAACCACAGATTAAACCTTACGTATCCCAGAATGCTCTGCCTAGGGCAGCTTCTTTTTCTTTATGCCCTCTAGTGGTCAGATGCAATAGCTTTAGAAAAGGACCACCCTCTCCCCTTTAAAGCCTTGCAAATCATATTCATCTATTCCATATTTGTAGTAAAAACTTTGGAAAGGAACGCCTACTAAATAGTTATTAGACAGGAGGCAGTCAACATTAGAAACAAAGTATTCTAGCATAGGAGGAATACATTAGGGAAGAGGAAAATGTTTTTTTCCTCATTTATTAGCAGCAGCATCAGCAGTCATGTCTTTATCATCATTGCTTCAGCAGTACAGCATCATCATCATCATCATCAGACCACATCTCCAGTGTGTGGAATCCAAATAAATTTTTCAAAATACACTCTCCCACGGCAACATATAGTCAATATCACATAGAAGTAGCATATTGCTCAACAGACTCCAGTGAGAGCAGCAAACAAATCTCCAGCAACCAAGTAAAGCTTTTTGTTGCCATTTGTTTTTTATTTTTCCCCTGGCAGTACTGCTAGAGATAAATCAATGCTAACATCTTCAAACAAGCTATCCATTTTGTTATCAATTCAAAGAGAGATTGGGAAGGAGAGTTTAAATTCCCCCCTTTTTACGTCTTCCACATAGAGCTATTTAAGTTAAAAAGCCTCAAAATATGTCTGTGGGGATTTCTCTGTCTTCTGCTAAGACAACTGCTAATGAAACCAATATTGCTCATGCCGGTGAATCACATAAATTATTTAAGCAAAAGATAGATTAAAGTGCTATGAGCTAAAGGGAAAGGAAAGAAAGTTTCCCCTTATCTAGCTCTGGAAGATTCACTTACAGCATCTTTAATAACATTTCACGAAGAATGACAGAAAGGCTTCTTCACAGGGTGTGCAGCATGCCAGACTGCTACCGTCTTTTTTTCCTGACTAAGACCATCTGCTTTCTCCATCACAGAAAGTGAAAATTTACTTGCATCATGGTCTATGAGAAACCAAAGTCAGTTTAGAAAAAATGGAATCATAGCATAATTCCATAATTTTTCTTCTCACCATGATAGAATATTCAAATTAATAAAAGTTGAATGAGACCAGAAAATATTTTCAAAAAAGCAGTATGACTCATTCTCTAGAACAGTGGCCTCAAAATCTAACCAATGAGGGCCACAGACTAGTTGGGTTTTAAGGATACTTCTAAAGGACTACAAAAGCGGACTTCTGGAGAGAGAGATCTTCAATTGTAAATATTTACTTCTGGGAATTTTTCTAAATCTTGAGGAAAAAAGAATTCTCTAGATTAAAGCTGATTAATCTGTGAACCCAGTGTAATTGTTAAATCAGTCAGGGCCTAGTAACAGGAAAGAGTGTTCAGTTTAAATTTAAAACACAGAAGAGAGCTTTCTCATTAAATTTAGAACCCAAGACTCCCTCTATCCAAGCAAGGGCTGTGGGACTCCCCCTGGAAATTGGTCACAGATTACCTTAGAAGCACAGGACAGGGTACTGTAGCCAGCCTTTAATAAGTCTTCTTTCCCTCCCTCCCTCCCTGACACCAACCTACCCCTTGGATAATTGTAGCTTTATAGGTGCTTAAACCTCTTAAAGGAAAGGGGGTGCCATATTCACTCTCAAGTGCAGCTGTTTATCCTCATCAGGCATACATTAAAGACTTGAGATTAATTAAGCTTCAGGTGAACAAAGTACATTGAATGCATTAGGTATAGTTTTATAAGTATAGTATTCCCAGCATCCCTTAGTAAGTAAAAAACTTAAATATCTAAACACAACCTTAAAACTAAGATGCAGACAGCAGTCCAGCAACGAGATGGGGGCTTTCCAGTCTTTTGCATGGAGTGGCATATGTATGATTTTCTCCCAGTTGGTGAGGGGTCTTACGTGTGCACTAGGTGCAAGGAGCGCTTTGCTCTCAGGGAACGAGTATGATCTCTGGAGGCTAGAGTAGCAGACTTGGAGGATATAAGGAAGACAGAGAGGTACATAGACAAGACCTACAGGGATATAGTCCTGAAGTCCCACCTCCAGTCTGGCAGCAACCCTGTTGCCATGGAGGAGAGAGGTCACATGACAGGAGAACATCACCCTGGTGTGGCAGGAAGTGATTCTGTAACTAGGACCTGTCCTCCAGGTAATGTAAAACCCTCTTGCACCGAGGAAGTTTCTCCAGGGCCATGTGCCCATGAGGGAAGGGTTAGGACAGCTGTTATAGTTGATGATTCAATCATTAGGCATGTAGAGAACTGGGTGGCCGGTGGACGTCAGGATCACCTGGTAGCATGTCTGCCTGGTGCAAAGGTAGCGGACCTCACACGCCACCTAGACCAGGTCTAAGATAGTGCTGGGGAGGAGTCTGTTGTCTTAGTACCAATGACATAGGAAAATGTGGTAAGGGAGGTTCTGGAGGCTTAATTTAGGCTTTTAGGTAGGAAGTTGAAATCCAGAATTTCCAGGGTAGTGTTTCCGAAATGCTTCTGGTTCCACGCGCAACACCCAAAAGGAAGGTAGAGCTCCGAAGTCTCAATGCGTGGATGAGATGATGGTGCAAGGATGAGGGTTTTGGATTTGTTAGGAACTGGGGAACATTCTGGGGAAAGGATGAGCTCTTCCGAAGGGAAAGGCTTCACCTTAACTGTGATGGAACCAGGCTGCTGGCATTAACCTTTAAAAAGGAGATAGAGCAGCTATCAAACTAGATAATAGGGTGAGAGCCTACAGTCGCCCAAGAGTGCATAGTTTGGAACAATGTATCCTTGAAGGATACTACCACAAGGAGGAAGTTAGAGCATATCAACAGAGAGATTCCAATAAAGATAAAAGTAGCCCAAATGCCCTTGAGTATGGAACAGACAGAGCTTAAAGATTCCAAAGTATCCTGCCTACCTATAGCCAGATTAATATAAATAAAATACAGTCTCTAAAATGCTTGAATACAAATGCTAGAAGTCTAAAAGATAAGATGGGAGATTTAGAAAATATAGCACTAAATGAGATTTTAGGTATGATTGGTATCTCAGAGACATGGTGGAAGGAGGATAAACAGTGGGATATTGTAATATGTGGGTACAAATTATATTATAATGATAGAGCTGATCAACTTGGTGGAGGGATTACACTCTATGTTAGAGAGGGCATTGTGTCACAAAGGATTAAAGTTTTGCAGGAAACAAAATTTGCTATAGAATCTCTGGATTTAAATTTCATGTAAAAAAGGGAAGGCAGTGGGGGTGTCCTATCGACCGCCTGACCAGAATGAACAAATGGATGATGAAATGCTCAAAGAAATCAGGGAAGCTAACGAAAGTTATAGCACAGTAATAATAATGGGGGATTTCAATTAACCCGGTATTGACTGGGTCAGTATCATGGCAGGATATGCTAGGGAAATAAAGTTTCTAGATGAAATAAATGGCTGCTTCTTGGAGCAGCTGGTTCATGAACTGACCAGAAAGGAAGCCATTTTGGATCTAACCCTTAGTGGAACACCAGATCTAGTGCAAGAGATAAGGGTGTTGGAGCCACTTGGCAATAGTGATCATAGCATGATTGTGTTTAATTAATGGAGGAGGGATGGTAAGGAAATCCTCAGTACTACCTTTTAACTTTCGAAAGGAAGGCTATGATAAAATGAGGACAATAGTTAAGAAAAAACTAAAAGGAGCAGTTGCAAAGGTTAAAGACTTACATCAAGATTGGGTGTTGTTTAAAAATATCATCCTGGAAATCCAGACCAGCTGTATTGCACGCATTAAGAAAAGTGGAAGGAAATCCAAAAAACTGCCATCATGGTTTAAAGGTGAGGTCAGAGAGGCTGTTGTTGCCAAAAAAGCATCATAAGAACATAAGCTATGCCATACTGGGTAAGACCAAGGTACATCAAGCCCAGTATCCTATTCTTCTTATTTTGTATCTTTGCTTTCCTGACTACTTTGCTAGCTTCCCTAAGTTTTTCCCAAATATAGATACCTGTCTTCCTCTCTCTGTGATCTCTTGTATTTCCTGAAGGCATATCTCTTTTCTTCACCTTTTCAATTACTTCTTTTGAGAACCATGGTGGCCTCTTCTTCCTTTTACATTTATTTAACTTTCCAACAAAAAAGGTTTGCTGCCCTTAAAATATCCCCTTTCAGTTTTGCCCACTATTTTTCTACATCCCCCAGCTGTTCCCATCCCGCTAACAACTCCTTAAGGTATTGTCACATCTTGGCAAAGTTAGTTTTCCAAAAGTCTAAGACCCTCGCTTTTGAATGAATTTTGTCAGTCCTAATCCTAATACTGAACCACACCATGTAATGATCATTGGATGTGAGATGATCTCCCACTATAACATCAGAAACACTTTCCCCAGTGGTAAGCACCAAGTCCAATATGGCCCCTTAACATGTGGGTTCTGTTACCAGTTGTGTGTAGGTTCTTGGAAAAAGAGACTTATGCACATAAGAGGTGCATATCTTTATGCAGCTCCATTATAATATAAGATATATCTTGACTTCAAGAAGGGGAAGCCAAGAAATGGATGAAAGCAGCAGAAGAGGAAATGAAGTCCCTGCATAAAAAACAAACATGGAACTGCTAGAAGGGAAAAAAGCGGTAGGTTTCAAATGAACCTTTAAAGTCAAGGGCAACACAGATGGGATAGTCAAATGATACAAGTCTCATTGCCAAAGGATACTCGCAGAAGTATGGAGAGGACTACAATGAGACATTCCAGTAGTCAAGCATACTACCATAAGAGCATTGCTTTCTGTAGAAGCCACACAGAAAATACATGTAAAGCATTTCAATGACAAAAAGCAGTTTTCTAACATGGTGAATTGATTGAGGACATCTACATGCTACCCACTGCCTGCATAGCACTGCTACCCATTGCCTGCATAAAACTGCTACCCATTGTCGCATAGAACTGCTACCCATTGTCGCATAGAACTTCTACCCATTACCTTCATAGAACTGCTACCCATTGTCGCATAGAACTGCTACCCACTGCCTGCATAGAACTGCTACCCATTGTTGCATAGAACTGCTACCCATTGTCGCATAGAACTGCTACCCATTGTCACATAGAACTGCTACCCTTTGCCTGTATAGAACAGCTACCCATTGCTTGCTCTGACCTTATTGCCCACTACCATGGCCCCACATCTCATTGTCCTTCTCTTCCTCATTCTCCCCTACTGCCTCCCCTCCTATCAACACCCTCCCTCCTTACCTCCCTACCCTTCTCCAACCTTCCCCACTTCTCTCAACCCTCCCCCTACCCTCCTCACTTCTCCCTACCCTCCCCCTACTCTCCTCACTTCTCACTACCCTCCCCCTACCTTCCTCACTTCCCCTATCCTCCCTCTACCTTCCTCACTTCTCCCTCCATTCTGCCCCCTAGTCTAGCATCTGCTCTTGAGCTTCTTCACACCATCCCCCGCATTCAACCAGCCCCCCTCTCCTTAAAGCAACCCCACCCTCGCTTCTGACGTACTATCTCCATTTTACCTCACTCTTTTATACTTCTCTCATCAGGTAATATCAACCCCAACCCTGCCCCCCCCCGATTTCCTTCTCACACTAAAAATAGTTCCTCACGTACCCCATCTAATCTCATCCACATCCCGCTCCTCCCTCCTTCTGCCCTCCCCCATTTATCCCACAGCCACTCATCCATAAATATCAACTCCAACCCTATCCCCAAAAATAATCCCTCACACAACCTACCAGATACCATCAATTTACCTCTCATTTCCCCTCCCTCATGTCCCCCTTGGAGAGCACATATACCCAGACATACCCACCCACACCCTACTCCCTCTAAATCTCGGTATTACCCTAGAAATAGACCCCCATGCTACTCTGGTAAGAATTCCACATGTAACTTATCCAACCTTATCCACATCCCTCTCCTCCCCCCCTCCGCTCTCCCGTTTTTATGCGCCCTATGGAACGCATGCTCAGACATTAAAAAAAAAACACTTTTATCCATGATCTTTTTATCTCTAATGCCCTACACCTTCTTGCCTTGACTGAGATCTGGCTCCCCCCAGATGATACCACTTCCATTGCCTCTCTCTGCTATGGGGGCTACCAGTTCTCCCATGCACCTCGATACACTGGTCGTGGTGGTGGCGTTGGCCTCCTTCTCTCTCCCTCCTGCCAATTCTAACCCCTCCTGCCACCCCAATCACACTCCCCACTCTCCTTCGAAGTCCATTCCATTTGCCTCCTCACACCACTTCCCCTCCGAGTAGCTGTTATTTATCGCCCACCCGACAAATCCAAATCAACCTTCCTCACTGACTTCGACTCCTGGCTTCTGCCTTTATGGATCCCTCCTCCCCTACTCTTATTCTTGGCAATTTCAACATTCACATCGACCACCCCTCTGACCCCCATGCCTCTCTCTTACCTCCTTGTTCGACCTCCAACTTTGCTCCACTGCTCCCACACACCTACCTGGCCACTGCCTTGACATAATACTCTTCTATAATTCCTCTCCCTCAGACATCCGCAAATCAATCCTTCCCTCATCTGACCATCACCTCTTAACATTTACTCTTCAGCTTCTGCCATCCCAACCTCGGCCTGTCTCCTCTGACCTATTTAGAAACCTTAATAATATTGATCCCCTGACTCTCTCCTCCACCATTTCTCCATCTCTTTCCTCCATTTTATCATCCAAGTCCATCAACAAGGCACTATCTTCATACAATGTTACACTATCCTCAGCCCTTGTCACTCTTGCCCCTCCCACCCCACGTCCTGTAAAACGATCTACTCCCCAACCTTGGCTTTCACCCACAATCTGTTACCTATGTATCTGCGCCCGTTCTGCTGAACGAGCTTGGTCCAAATCCCGCTCCCCGGAAGACCTTTTACACTTCAAATTCATGCTTGGCTCCTTCCAGTCAGCCTTGGCACTTGACAAACAAGATTACTACATCCGTCTGACCAACTCCCTTGCCTCTGATCCTCACCGTCTCTTTAATACCCTCAATTCTCTCCTCAAGGTTCCCCTGCCCCCAATCCCGCCCTCCCTTTCTACCCAAACCCTAGCCGACTACTTCCACAACAAAATCCACAAAATTGCCCTGCAATTCCCTACCCATCTACCTCCCCTCCTCCCCAATTCTCCTCCTCCATCCTTCCTCCCCCACCTCCTTCCCCATCCATACTCCCCCCACCTCCCCATCCATACGCCCCCGCCACCCTCTCCTCCTTCCCTCCGATCTCTGAAGAAGAACCCATCCATACTCCCCGCCACCCTCTCCTCCTTCCCTCCGATCTCTGAAGAAGAAACCACACTTCTTCTTTCCTCCTCCAAACCCACCACCTGTTCATCAGACCCTATCCCCACCCATCTCCTACGTTCCATCTCCATCACCATTGTCCCCTCCATCACTCATATCCTCAACCTTTCTCTCTCCACTGCAACTGTCCCCGTTGACTTCAAACATGCTGTTGTCACACCCCTCCTCAAGAAACCCTCACTTGATCCCACATGCCCCTCTATCGACCCATCTCCCTCCTTCCCTTCATATCCAAACTATTAGAATGAGCAGTCCACCGTCGCTGCCTCGACTTCCTCACCTCCCAGGCCCTCCTAGACCCACTGCAATCCAGCTTCCGTCCCCTACACTCCACTGAAACGGCCCTCACAAAAGTCACCAATGACCTGTTCCTGGCCAAATCTAAGGGTCTCTATTCTATCCTCATCCTTCTTGAACTTTCTGCTGACTTTGATACTGTTGACCACAACCTTCTCCTCACCACCCTCTCCTCGCTTGGCTTCAAGAACTTCGTACTATCCTGGTTCTCATCCTACCTCTCCCATCGCTCATTCAGTGTATGCTCTGGTGGCCTCTCCTCCTCCCCTACCCCGCTCCAGGTAGGTGTACCTCAAGGATCTGTCTTGGGCCCCCTCCTTTTCTCTCTCTATACCCAAGGCCTCGGAGTGCTTATTTCATCCCATGGCTTTCAGTACCATCTCTATGCTGACGACTCCCAAATTTACCTCTCTACACCTAATATTTCTCCGGCAACCCAGTCCAAGATCTCTGCCTGTCTCTCGGACATCGCTGCCTGGATGTCTCATCGCCGATTGAAACTGAACATGGCCAAGACTGAACTCCTTGTCTTTCTACCCAACTCCTCCCCCCCACTTCCCCCTCTCTCAGTCCAGATGGATGGATCTACTATCCTTCCTGTTCCCTCGGCCCGCAATCTAGGGGTTATCTTTGACACCTCTCTCTCCTTCTCCGCTCATATCCAGCTTGTAGCTAAGACCTGCCGCTTCTTTCTCTACAACATCAGCAAAATCCACCCTTTCCTCTCTGAACACACTACCAAAACGCTTATCCACTCCTTAATCTCCTCTCACCTTGACTACTGCAACCTACTTCTCGCTGGTCTCCCCGTGAGCCACCTCCTTCCCCTTCAATTTATACAAAATCATGCTGCTCGACTAATCTACTGCCAGCCTCGCCATGCCCACATTACTCCTCTTCTCAAGTCACTTCACTGGCTCCCTGTCCTTTTCTGCATCCAATTCAAGCTTCTCTTGCTGACCTATAAATGCATTCACTCTATGGCCCCTCAATACCTCTTATCTCTTATCTCTCCCTACATCCCCACTCGAAACTTGCGCTCCGCCAATAAATTACTTCTATCAATGCCTTTCACCCGCACTGCGAACTCCCAACTGCGCTCCTTTCACTCTGCTGCACCATACGCCTGGAATAGCCTACCTGCGTCTGTGCGCCAGGCACCCTCCCTGGCCCTCTTCAAATCCAGGTTGAAGACCCACCTCTTCACCGTTGCATTCAGATCCTGACTTCCACCCTCATCTTACCCTAACCCCCGTCAACGTTTACGACCAAACTATAGACCAAACTGTACCACACCGTACCACACCGTACCTTCCGCAGAATTGACTAATGCTCTGTACTCTTCTAACTGACTAATGCTCTGTACTCTTCTAACTAGATTGTAAGCTCCGATGAGCATGACTCTGATGGGCAGGGACTGTCTCTTGTATGTTGTCTACCTCTTGTAGGTTAGCTGTGCAGCGCTGCATGCGTGGCACTTTATAAGTGCTAAATAGTAGTAGTAGTAGTACATGCAGCAGCCACATGAATTTGAAGATTCGCAGAGACCAGACCTGATATGCAAACTACACAATAGTGTATATAGTGCAAAGCAGGCCCCAGAGCCTGAAACACCAAGATAAACAAATTGCTCACAAAGGGGGGGTTCAAAGGAGCAACGCATACCCCTGCTTATACACCAAGAGACTGAGACACAGATGCATGTTTGTGCTCATCTAGGTGGATGACCTGTTAGTCTGTCTCGAGCAAGAGAGAGATAAAACTGGGATTCTGCAAGTCTGAACAAGGATTTTGAGGCAAAAAACCTTGGGAATGTAAGACATTACTTGGGCATTCAGATTAAAGGAGAAGAAGATAGCAGCCTTCTTCTAAGTCAAAGGTACAAGCTATTGGAAATTGTCAAAACGCTTGGTATGAAAGATGCAAAGTCAGTAAATGGAAACCCACGATACAATGGCAATGAACAATCCAGTCTTGACAAATGATTACTACAGGAAGGCATTAGGAAAATTGCTGTTTCTTGCCACTTGGGAGACCTGACATTACAGCTGCAGTGGGAATATTGTGCAGGGAGGTCTCAAGGCCAATTCAAGTTGACTGGAATGCAGTAAAGAATGTCATTTGCTACCCCAGCTCAAGCTGAGATAACCAGCAGCTAGTGAATGCAAACTAACCAAATATGTGGATGCAGATTGGGCAGGAAACTCCTGTGATCGTAACTCCACAAGTGGCTAAATGTTTCTGCTTGACGAAGAACCCATATGCTGGTCTAGCTGGAAATAGTTGTCTGAAACACTCTCATCCACAGAAGCAGAAGATGTTGCAACAGCACAAGTGAGCCAGGAAGTGATTTGGCTAAGGCAGTTGCTAACAGATCTGGGACAGCAACAAACAGAGCCCACACATATCTTTGATTACAATAAAGCGTGTCTAGCTGTAGCGCAGACAGAGCGGGAAACTCTAGAACAAAACACATTGATGTAAAATATCACTTGAGAGATCTGCAGGAGGAAGGGCTCATTGACCTGCAGCACTGTGCAAGAGGACACGGTAGCAGATGATTTCACTAAACTATTACCAGTGAAAGCATCTCAGTTTATCTGAGATCTTAGGTCTCATATAATCAGCCTTTACTATTGAGAAGGGGTGTTGAAATGTACGCAATAGATCCAGGCTGATTATCTGACAGTTTAATGAATG
Organism: Ichthyophis bannanicus; assembly: GCA_033557465.1. Classification (NCBI taxonomy): domain Eukaryota; kingdom Metazoa; phylum Chordata; class Amphibia; order Gymnophiona; family Ichthyophiidae; genus Ichthyophis; species Ichthyophis bannanicus. The sequence goes on from CM066032.1 coordinate 436,594,539, forward strand.
TTTTCTGTCCTAGGACTATGCCAGTAATGGACAGTAGGTGGCAGTGGAAGACTCGACTGTCACCCAGACCCAAGAAGGCGCATGTCCAAATCAAGGATCAAGGTCATGCTGATCGCATTCTTCGACCAGAAGGGAGTGGTCCATCATGAGTTTGTGCCTGAGGGTCAGACAGTCAACCAGCACGTCTACCAGCAGGTCCTCAATCGCCTCCATGACCGGGTTTGACACAGCAGGAGGGCTCTGTGGAGAGACAAGTTGTGGCTGCTCCACCACGACAACGTGCCCGCACACACCGTGCTCAGTGTGAGGCAGTTCTTGGCCAACAAATAGATCACAGCTCTTGACCACCCTCCTTATTCCCCAGAGCACTTCCCCAGGCTAAAGGAACTAGTTTTGCCTCTGTAGAAGAGATCAAGGCCATTGTGACGAAGGATCTGAGGGACCTCAAGAAGGAGGACTTTACCGAGTGCTTCCATACATGGCAGAATCGAATGCAGAAGTGCATTAACTCTGGGCAGGATTACTTTGAAGGGGACAATGCGTAATTTCTCTGTAGATTTTGTAATAAAACATTTATGGGACAGTCTTGTTTCTTTGTTGTCACATCTCGTATATATCCTGTGCATGCAATTACTAATTAAACAGTTTTCTCTTCTGAACCTCATTGGGTGAACTTCTGCTGTATAAACCAACAAACTCAACATCTTAAGGGCAGGCTGTTTTGAAATAGGATCCAGTTCATTAACTCTCACTAAGGGAGTCCTATGATTACAGATACAGAGATTTTCAGCAAATTGTATTAATTGTATTCTAAATTTTATCAGTCAGAGGTATCAAATAATCTGGAGCAAATACATAGGTTTCTGTTAGATTCAGGCATACCATATCTGAGTCCCAACAGAAATGTTTGGAACAACTGATTATGCTTTCAGAAATATTAGAGGCTATTAAGTATCTCCCTGTTGAGAGAACTTTGGATGGATTTGGTCCAAAATTTTATTGTACATTTCTGATATTCTTTCTGACAAGCTGGCTCTGGTGTATAACTTCTACTTGCAGCAGGGCCAAGTGGATGGTTCTTTTTTGGGGGCCTGTGTGGTAGTTTTTCCTAAATTATGCAAGGATGCAGAATATGTTCATAAGTAAAGACTGATCTCACCTATCAAAACCGATTGTAAAGTCTATTCTAAAATTCTCATGCAGAGAGTAAATAAGGTAATATGTTCCTTTATACATACGGATCAAAACAGCTTGTTAGGCGGCTCCATAGCAGATGACACTCGCCTTTTCTGTGATATCATTACTGTGATAAATCAACTCCCAACTCTCTTATTTGACAGTCTTACTTGATGCAGAGAAAGTGTTTTGTCTGCATCGAGTGGGACTACCTATTTCAAGTTTTTAAAGGATTTGGGTTTGGACCCATGTGTATTTAGATGATATGGCTGCTTTATATTTGCTCCTAAGCCTTTTACCCTCTATAGATGAACAAGACAAGGCTGCCCAATGTCATCGTTCCTGTTTAATCTTGCATTAAAACCACTTGCCATAGCAATTAGACAGGATGACGGGATAGTGGGAGTTGCACTAGGAAGGTGCACTGTAAGATGTCTATGTTTGCTGATGATCTGGGGGCCTATACCACTCGATTACTGGAAAGAATAGTGTCATTTTCTGAAATACCTAGTTATTAAATTAACTGGGACAAATCAGTTGTGTTCCCTTTGGACAAATATGATAAAATATCTTGCTAGCAGATTCTTCCTTCAGTGGAGTAAGGATGCTCGCAAATACTTGGGAGTTTGGTTTTGTTAATAAGTTCAGAAGACCATGAATAAGAACACAATGATAGTGTTCAAATATATACACTGCAATGGCCCTCCTTTGACCTCTTGAGACCATTAAGAGGATGACCTTTCCTAAAATAAATTATATTTTCAATTTTATTCTGTTTATTAGTAAACCTGCTTGAATAGCATTCACAAAATTAAATCTGGATAAATGTGTGGGAAGCATTAATTTCCCATATTTGTGACACTATCACTTGGTCTATATGTTGCATTCCAGCTGTTAACATTTCAGGTAATGGAGACAAATAGACCCATGTGGCTATGAATAGAAGATCTTCTGTACCCTATTCCAATGACTCCCTCTCTCTCCAGGCATGTCTGCTTCCTTTCTGCTCAAAGAAAATTGCCTATTTGGTATAATAATGTTTTTTTATAATTAATTATAAACCTATTGTATGGAAACAGTGGCAAGGGGTAGGTGTTGGGCAACTGGAACAACTAGTGATCAGAGAGAGGTTTAAAAGATCCGTGAGCTGCAATTAAATACAGGCATTGCAGCTAGAGCACAGTCTTAAGTCTCCTCTTCTCTCTCCAAGTAAACTTCTTGATGATTGGCCTTTAGAAACATGTTGTCTCAAGGTCTGGTATTTTGGGTACCCTGCTTCTAGATTTTATCATATTTTTCATTCTAACAATGATTATCAATGTAGTGGAGCAGAGAAATTTTGGGAGGCTAAATTGATGAGGAACCTTCTGCTGGACAATGGGACAGATTCTGGGGTTCTTTGGTTATAGTTTCCTGGTCAGCCTGGTGATTAACAAAATGTCTGATATTCCAAGCGATTAACACAGTTAAAAGAGCTGTAAACCACATTAATTGCGGTGAACGGGTTATTCAGCAGCATTATCTTGGTTAATGCCACTGAATATCCATGACCAACAGCTCTACATGTCCTGGTGCTAACGGCTAAGTGTCAGGGCATGTCAGGGGCATTCTGGGGAAGGGTGGAGGCAGCGCCAATCGGTAACCAGGCAACGGCAATATTGAGCCACTGCCCAGATAGCAATATGTGATGAAAGGCAGGTGCAGGTAACACTAGCCTAACTTTCACTGCATATTGCTATCTGGGCAGCAGCAGTTCAATATCACCACTGCCTGTATACCAATCAGCCTGTGCGGCTACCCCAAATATTCAATGCCAGAGCCGGATATAACCGCCGATGCTGAATATCGTGCCAAAAGTCTCTTTTTTTCCTAGCACACTTCACATTGTGTACACCGGTTAAGGCTGATAAGTCAATAAGTGGTAATTGTTGGTCCTGTGGGATGGAAAGGAGGATGCTGTTGTACCTGCTTTACTATTGCTCCATTTTGTCTCTGTTTTGGCAGAAGGTGTGACAGCACATCTGCCTCGTTTTGTGCCGCATAGAACCAATTTCATATAGGATTATTATAATGCACTTGCGAATCCAAGGCTCACACTGTATTATTTGATCTTTTGTTATCCATAGCATTAAAGGTAATCTGTAGCAACTGCAAAGACAACTCTAATGTAAGTGCACACAAATGGTGGCGCTCTGTTAAGGGTCAACCCCAGAGTTGTTTTAAGATGTTGGCACCCTAGGCAGACCTTAAACTTTATACATATACACACACACACACACACACACACACACACACACACACACATACCCTGATTGCCCTGCTCTTTGCTGCCCCCAGAAATTGCCACTCTAATGGACTCTCTAGTTTGCCTAATGGTGGTACCAATCCTGACTCAATTTACATTGAGTAAATATGAAAAAAGGATTGCTGGAAAGAAGGGTAATTTGAGAAAATGTTTACAAATTTGGCACTCATTAAATGATTTTGTCTATAGGAAGGAATGACCTGTATGATTTGGTGCACAGTGGTTATTTCTGTTCATGTCACTTTTGTAATTTGTTTTAATAAATCCAAATAAAGATAATTGAACTAAAAGAGAAAAGAAACAAGAAGTCAAACCAAAGCCAGGCCTCTTCTCAGACCCATGTTCCCCAGAGTCACCCCCTCCCCTCCCCCTCCCCCTCCCCCTCCCCCCCCCCACCCCCAATTCCCCTCCCTCATCAGGTCTGTGGGTATGCAGTCTTTGGAGACAACCTTCTGATCTCTTTTGTAAGGACAGAGAGACCCAGCCAATACTAAACTTTGACTTTACTGAGTGAATTAAGAGCTTACTTATTCTAGGCTTCAGAAAAGGATCATTGATTATATCACCAAGAAAACTGTTGATACAATCGGTGGGTTAGGAATAGGAATTAGAATTGGGGGAAATAGCCATCAACCACGAAGATGTGTCCTTTGTAACAGAACTGTAAGATCAATGAGTTGGAAAAGATGGTCAGTCAAAAAAAAAAAAGTTATATTGCTTTGGTTTGACAATTTTTTTTCATAAAGTTACCATTACAGCTGAAGCTCAGTTGTGATCCCTACCACCCATTTAGCTTTTTTTTTCAATTTTTTTTGTTAACTGCTGTCAATCTATTATAGTCGTGATCTAATAAAGGCAATATTATGAACTCCCATTCCTATCTAAATCTGAAATAAGAACACATTTCTATTATATTGTTCTTTCAAAGCACATTTAAATCCATATTATATAATGAAGTTAATAGAAGTTAATTTCCTCTGCCAGTTCCATTATATGAATTAAAAATCAAATATGTGATCCTTGAGACAAAGCCAAGCTATCTATCTGTACTTTCTTTTTCTTTATTCTAAGGTCCCGAAACATTTCAAGAGGCCAACAGAGAGAGGTTTAGGTGTGTGATTGTGGCCACTGCTTCTGGCCATAGTGCTAGGAAACTTACCAATTTAATAATGTTAATAATAATATGAAAATCTTCACGAGAGGAAGATTGCAACAGCAAAATCACTGAAGCAGAGAAATTCAATTTGCCCACTGTAAAGTCTGTTTTGTCAGCCATTGAAAAGAAAATTCTAATTGAATCCAAAATTATTTCCCATGTTCAGTCCCAGCAGTAAAGAGAGGGTGCCCCATCTATAACATTCTTGTGCAAGATCTGCTCCAAGCACTGTATAGTTATCTCTGGAGTTCAGAATGTAACCTTGGTCTCCCTCAGGAAGACAAAGTTCCTGGTCGGACTCTGAATTCTAATGATTATTCCCTAAACCTCCTGAGGTCATCTAATCAGGAGTGAAACATGATTAGTTACACAATTCTCTACTTCCTGTCTAAACTGCTTTTGATTATAAACTTAGAGAAATGTGACAAACAAAATTTTAAAAAGAAAGGTTTGGAGATTTTCTCTTTCTTTCCACTGGTTACAGCTTCTCCATCTGAGCAAAATATACAGAGGCCAATATTCATACGTACGGTCACATAAAAACTAAATCCTGGTGGGCTGAATGGATAATTCTGGATATATAAATTGCTATATGTCTCAAATTATTTGTCTAGGAAGAGGGTGGGCTTTGGAGCATTCCAGGTGTGGCATTGTCTAGGTGAATAACTTATGTTTAAGTGGCAGCATGTGGCCTCTAAGAATATAAAATATGCGGATATTTTTATAAAACATATATGCAACATGCATGTGTAGATCAGACATATACGGGCAGATATTTTATTGTATTTATTTCTTTTTTATATCGTGCTCTTTAGAATCAGTGCAGTTTACATGTATACTAACAGGTACTTTTTATTCCCGAAGGGCTCACAATCTAAGTGTACCTGAGGCAATGGAGGGTTAAGTGGCTTGCCCAAGGCCACAAGGAGTGGCCATGGGACTAGAGACCCCAGTCCCTCCGGACTGAGGTTGCTTGTCCCCATGTGGGAATTGAACCCCCAGCTTTCTGGCCTGAGGTAACCTGTCCCAACCACTGAGCCACTCCTCCCTCATAGGCATTCAGTGGTATTTTATAAAGGAAAATAATAGATATATACTTTACTAGAGAAGCAGAAAAGTATATGCCTGCAAAAGGTGCTGTTTGGGACAGAGAATGTGGGCGTACTCGGTAGAACACCAAAGTATGCAAGTTTGACATGTTTTATGAACCTTTTCCACACCAACATCATTACATGTGGACATTTGCACCCATATGTGCATAAATGTGTGTTTTGAGGTAGAGGTGGTGGGCAGGCTATATATTATGGGCCTGATTCTGATCCCAACATAGATCTCATTTGTATGTCTGGGCTGACCCGGACGTACAAAGGAGATCACAATTTCTGATCCCGCGTGATCAGAATTGTGAACAACACTGTATGTGCAGGCCGGGACTGCAATTCAGTCCTGGCCTGCATGTACAGCAAAGCCTGATTAACTCAGTCAGGGCATTTAAATGGAGCTGCGGCACAATAGCATCATGTTGCCATGGCGCCACGGCTCCATTTAAATGCTGCGATGCCGGCTGCTTACTAAAAGGTTAATTCACCACAGCTCAACCCCCAATCCATCCTCCTAAGGCCAGGATCAGGCTGCAGGGAATTAACTTTTGTCCCCCCAGCCTCTTCCATGCCCCGGAGCTGCTGAAAGAACACATCCAGGAAAGTACTTCCCCAGACATTTTGCTGGCCCTGGATGTACAGGGCCGATATCAGAATTGACCCTGTAAGTCCATGGCCAATTACCACCCACTGCCCGTCCACTCTCCACCCCTGTGCTGCCCCATCCCCGCCCTGTATAACTTCCTGCTCAACTGGCGGGGATGTTATACAGAGGTAGGAGCCAGCATGAATAACCCCGTATGTGTGTTCTGTAGCTGTGGTTCCTGTGTGCTATATCTCACAGAAGAAAGAGTCAACAAAGGAGGAGGAAGAGGAGGAGGCTGCATCCTCGGTAGAGGATATACAGAACCAAGACACAGTTCTTAGACTTGCCTGAAACATAGAAATATAGAAATATGATGACAGAAAAAGACCACACGACCTATCTAGTCTGTCCTTCCATATCAACAGCTACAACAGTCTCCTTTTTTCCTTTAGAGATCTTCTGTGTTTATCCCACACTTTTTTGAATTCAGTTACTGTCCTCATCTCCACCACTTCCACTGGGAGACTATTCCACGGATCCACCATTCTTTCTGTAAAGAAATATTTCTGCATATCACTGCTGAATCTATCCCCCTTCACCCTCATCCCATGTCCCCTCGTAGCAGAACTTGCTTTCAATTGAAAGAGGCACCCCCCCTGAACAATTTGCCACGGAGGTATTTAAACATCTCAATCATAACACCTCTATCCCACCTTTCCTCTAAGGTGTACATATTAAGATCCTTAAGTCTGTCCTCGTATGCTTTATAATGAAGACCACTAACCATTTTAGTAGCCACACTCTGCACCGACTCCATCCTGTTCACATCCTTTTGAAGGTGCGGTCTCCAGAATTGCACACTATACTCCAAATGAGGTCACACCAAAGACTTATACAGAGGCACTATCACCTCCTTTTTTCTGCTAGCCATTCCTCTCCGTATGCACCCAAGCATCCTTCTAGCTTTTGCCGTCACCTTTTCTACCTGTTTAGCTACTTTAAGATCATCAGACACAACCACGCCTAGGTCCCGCTATTCTTTAGTGGACAAAAGTACTTCACCCCCTATACTATATTGGTCCCTTGGATTGCTGTAGCCAAAATACATGACCTTATATTTTTTAACATTAAATCCCAGCTACCAAATTCTAGACCATTCTTAAAGCTTAGCTAGATCCCTCCTCATGTTATCTATACCTTCCTGGGTGTCTACTCTATTGCAGATTTTGGTATCATCCGCAAAGAGGCAAACCTTACCCGACTGCCCTTCCGCTATATCACTAACAAAGATGTTAAAAAGTATCAGGCCAACTATATGAGGGTCAACTATATGCAGGTTTTGGTTTGATAAGGAATCTCATCTACAGACCACTACTTGAAGTAGACAAGCATTGCCGCTGTACATGAAAGTCACCATTACCATAAGTTTATTTCACCACTGGAACCTTCCAGATAACTTTCAAGGCCACAGCAGGCATCAGTCAGTCATCCACCTCACACTGCATAGCTCTATTTCTAAGTGTTTTCCTTGGGAAAGTCAATTATGTTGCCTTCCTGGAGCAAGAAAATCAATGACATGAAACAGACAGAATGTTATAAATTTGCAAACTTTCTTTCTGTGTTGATATAGTGTATCTGGACTTTCAGAAAGCCTTTGACAAGGTCCCTCATCAGAGACTTTTGGCAAAACTAAAATGTCATGGGATAAGAGTCATGGGATTAGGAACTGGTTAAAAGAAAGGAAGCAGAGGATAGGGTTAAATGGCCAATTTTCCCAATGGAGAAAAGTGAATAGTGGAGTACCCCAGGGATCTGTGCTGGGTCTGCTACTTTTAAACATATTTGTAAATAACCTGGAAATGGGAATAACGAGTGTGGTAATCAAATTTGCAGATGACACAAAATTATTCAAGGTTCTTAAAACCGATGAGGATTGTGAAAAATTGCAAGAGGACCTTGATACGTAAATTGGAAGACTGGCCATCCAAATGGCAGCTGAAATTTAATGTGGACAAATGCAAAGTTATGCACCTAGGAAAGAACAACCTAAACTATGGTTACACGATGCAAGGTTCCACATTAGGAACCACCACTCAGGAAAAAGATGTAGGCGTCATCGTGGATAACATGTTGAAACCCTCCACCCAGTGTGCAGCGGCGTCCAATAAACAAATAAAATGCTGGGTATCATAAGGAAAGGAATGAAGAATAAAATATAGGATATTATAATGCATCTGTATCCTTCCATGGTGCAACCACACCTTGAATATTGTGTGCAATTCTGGCCACCATATTTTAAAAAGGATATATCACTATTAGAAAAGGTACAGAGAAGAGCCACCAAAATGGTAAAGGGGATGGAAGGCTACACCTATGAAGAGAGTCTAAAAAGGTTAGGGCTCTTCAACCTGGAAAAGAGACGGTTGAGGGGAGATATGATAGAGGTCTATAAATTAATGAATGGAGTGGAACAGGTAAACATAGATTGATTGTTTACAACATCAAAATATAGAAAGACTAGGGACATGCAATGAAGCTACACAGTGTAACCTATTTAAGAGAAAGTATGTTTTCATTCTATGTGTTACAGGAGGATATAGTAAAAGCTGTTGGTGTAACCAGGTCTAAAAAGGTTTGGAGAAGTTCCTGGAGGAAAGATCCATTAACCATTATTAAAGGGGACCCGGGAAATCCACTGATTGCTCCAATACAAGCATTGTGGAACCTGTGTCTTTTGGGGAAACTATTATGTACTTTTGAACTACGAGGCCACTGTTGGAAACAGGATACTGGGCTTGATGGACTTTGGTCTGACCCAGTATGGCATATCTTATGTTCTTAAGCTAAATATAACCCATTTAAGAGTAATTCAGGAAAATATTTTTTCACTCAATGCGTACTCAAACTCTGCAATTCATTACCAGAGGATGTAGTAAAAGCTGTTAGTGTAGCTGGGTTTAAAAAAGGTTTGGACAAGTTCCTGAAGGAAAGGCACATAAACCATTTATAAAGGACCTGGGAAATCCACTGCTTACCTCGGGACAAGCTTTGTGTTCCTTTTTGGGAACCTGCCAGGTACCTGTCACCTGGATTGACCACTGTTGGAAACAGTATACTGGGCTTGATGGATCTTGGTCTGACCCAGTATGTATTTCTTATATACTAGTCCCTTCCCCCTCATTCCACTTTGATGCTCACATGACCTCTCTGTGGAAATCAGAGAATGCCAGGAGCTTATGCCTGATCCTAAGTTTGTCAGACTCAGGGGTGGCATGACAGGAACTGAATAGATGAGGGAGTAAGCAACTAGAAACTGTGGCAGGTTACGGAACAACAATATTGACCCGCACAGAGCCAAACTGCCAGTTCTTTTCAGATGTTGAAGTACCTTCTTTTGAGATCAAAGATATAAAATAGTTAAATGCACATATCTCACTAACAGGCAGAAAACTATTAAAAAGCTATGTTTAACTAAATCTCCTGAATTTTAGTGCCATGGCAGATGCAATTTCTTTCCCATTTTTATGTATATACAGTATCATGGTGAAATATTGAACTGCAGTCATGCAGTTCTACTCTTATGGCCTTGATGTTCGAAGAGGAAAGAAATGTAAAATCCCAGATGAAGAGCTGGATATATTTCCACGGGGGCCACCTCTAGCAAGCATTGCTGTATTGCTTGTGATTTCCCTTCATGTTTCCTGGTTAGCCCAAAGTTTGTCTGCTCTGTAGTTCTATTTAAAATGCAAATTGGGTTTTGATTCCTGCTGTAGAGATTTACTCCAAAGATTTTTCATTTGCTATGTTTTTGTGCAGAGATTCAGTTTCTGATAATATACCTCTAAGTTCATATCCTGTTAAAACTGTGTTAACTTCAAAGTTGTTAATTGTGAGGAAATTAACATATGATTTGTACGGGGACGTAGAAAGGAGCAGTGAAAAAGGCTAGGAACCTGTCCGTCTATTACTGTCTCAGCACACTAGCTCTGAACAGCCATGCCCATTTCCCGACGGGTGACCAAAGAATTAGATCAAGCGTGTGTTCTAGATGTAATATTATTGGGCTTGGGGTATTGCCTCTGGGGCTGGTCCTGGGCTGCTTTTGTGACAGCACAGAGATATAAGAAGTAAAAGCTTCCCATTTTCCAGAAGATCCAAAGATCTGTACAGAATGGACATCCCTGAGGGTGTAGACAGAGGGAAACATGTCTACTACTAATACTTATCATTTGTATAGCACCACAGCCCATGCTCATAGGAGCTTACAGTCTAGTCAAGACAGAAATTGTTAGCCAGATATCAGGCAGTTAAGACTCAATGCAAGAAAAAGAAGAATTGTCATGCATTTGGGTTATAGAAATCTGAGAAAGAAGCACATGAAGTGAGGGAGGTTGAAGAGCTGATGTGCATTGACTGGTGGTGTTCGTGTTTGGTGATCCCCCTTAGCCCCCCCACCCGTCTCCGAGGAAATCCATTCCTATGTTTACCCTATTTAATCAGATAACAGTGTAGTCTTGGCATAGCTACCTTAGACTGGATAACCTGTACAGAGTGGGAATCTTACTGAAATAGACTAACCTCATCCATTCCCTTCCTCCCTAAAATAGTGAGATAAAGACTGGAAGAAACAAAAACTAAGGCCCCTTTTACTAAAGTGTGGTAAATGGATACCATAGGATTCAGAACACATTAAACACCTGCAATAAATATTACAGCATACCAAGAGCAGACAGTGTGGGGTAAATCACGCTCTAATTGCTCAAGGAGCTGCAGAGTGGGATCAGAATGGGGTCAGGGAGGAAAATGAGTGTGCTGGCTGGTGACAGCTAGCCCACAAGACATTGCTGCATGTTAATTATCATGACTGCCAATAGTATGGCTACAATTACCTCTTCCTCAAGAGGTGGCAGTAATTGCAGTCACACCACAGGCAGCCTGGTGTCATGGCCACTGCCCATTGAAGTTGTCCACCCATGTACAGATTGACCCTCCCAATCAGAATCCCTCTGCTTGACCCCCCCCCTCCCATTAACACTCTCCCACCACAGAAAGACACTCAACCCATAGGCCCACCCCAAGGCCCCAAATCACTGATGGGTTCTCCCAGCAGGAGGCACTCACCCAGACACTTCCTCAATCCCCAACCCCTCTCCAGGTCTTACTGGAGGCTCCCTAATGGTCCTAATGGGGCATCAGGAAGGAGTAGTGCCCCTTAACTCTTCCCCGGCTCCTCACCTCACAAAATGGCAGTTAGTGGTCAATACCATGAAACTACTACTAGAGATTACTGGCACCATTTTGTGAGCTGCCAGAGCTAAGGCAGTAGTGGAAAGGACTGATCTTGTCCAATGCCCCACTAGGGCTACCAGGGAGCTCTCAGTAAGACTCAGACAGGTGGGGGGGGGGGGGAAGGTCCCAGTTGGGTGCCTCCTGGTGGGAAGACCTATCAGAGTGTGGGTGTTACAAATACTACTACTATTAATTATACTTATAATTTGTATAGCGCTACAGGGCATATGCAGTTCTGTACAGAGAATAGGACATACGCAGCATTGTATAAATGCACATTAAGTGCAAAGCCTCCCTGTTAACTGTCGGCAAAGCTGGCACAGCCACCAGACAAACCAGACAGTCGCCTAGGGTGTCACCTTCTGGGGGTAGCAAAGAGCAAGGCATTCAAAGTAAGACAATAGATTCTGACAGCTAGGGTGGACAAAAGGCTTAAGGTTTGCCTAAGATGCCAACACCTTCAACAAACTGTGAGGCTGTCCCTGTTCATTTAGAAATGTACATTTCCAGAATTATGTCTTACAGCAGCCTATTTACATTTAGGAAACAACTAAAGGCTCACATGTTTAGACAGGCATACCCATCTCTTTGAAGTGTAGCAAGACAAGCTGCCTTATTGTGTTGTTTTTGTGGTGGAGGAGTAGCCTAGTGGTTAGTGGTAACCAAGCAACCAGGGTTCAATTCCCACTAGCACTCCTTGTGGCCTTGGGCAAGTCACTTAACCCTCCATTGCCTCGGAAGAAAGGCCTGGCAATCTACTTCCGGTGACACTGCCAAGAAAACCCAAGAGCTTCTGGGTCACCAGGAGTCAGTACTGACTCGAAGGCACACATTGCATTTTTGCATTTGTTGGTAGCAGATGGGATTGGCGCTACCATCAGGCAAACAAAGGGGTCACCAAAACAGCTGGCATCCCAGGGGCATCCATTGCTGCCACTGCCATCCCTCTCCGGGCCTGCAGCAGCGACAATGGCTTTCAAACTATGCCACAACACTCATACCTCAAGCCTCCGACACTGCATTGCAGTTTGTGGCTTCTAGTACCTGCTGTCTCTGCCCTGTTCAGATGCAGATTTCCAGTTTTCCCATTTAAGTGCTGAATTGTCTTCAGTCAATCCAAATTATAGCTGCTCATCTCCTTTTTAATGTCCATAAAGATGATGATGTTGTACTTTTATTAATTCACCATCATTGGTTTCCAGATTCAATACAAAATGTTCTCCCTCTCATTTAAGGCTTTACACAATGACACAGTAGAAGAAGGGGATCAAAGGCAAATTTCCGTAGTACAACATAGAAGTGGAAGGAACCATAGGCAGACCATTGGCTTTTTATTAAAAATTTCTTCTGCCTATGCTCTACTTCTGGTTCTGTGTTGTATGATTTACACAATGACGCCCCGACATACTTATCCTACCTTTTCAGTCCTTATTTGCCTTCAAGCATCCTTCACTCTCTCAATGAAAATAGGCTGTGTATCTAGTCTGCCCTTCCATATCAACTACAATAGTCCCCTTTTTACCTTTAGAGATCCTCCTTGTTTGTTCCATGCTTTTTGGCATTCAGATGCTGTCATCATCTCTACCACCTCCACTGGGAGACTATTCCAAGCATCTACCACTCTTTCCATAAAGAAATGTTTCTGCATATTACTCCTGAGTCTATCCCCTTTCTATCTCATCCTATGTCCTCTTGTAGCAGAGCTTGCTTTCAATTGAAAGAAGTTCTCCTCCTGTGCATTTATGCCATGGAGGTATTTAAACTTCTCAAACATATCACCTCTGTCCCGCCTTTCCTCTAAGTATACATATTAAGGTCCTTATGTCTGCCTCATATGCTTTATAACAAAGACCACTAACCATTTTAGTAGCCACCCTCTGCACCGACTCCAACCTGTTTATATCCTTTTGAAGGTGTGGTCTCCAGAATTGCACACAATACTCCAAATGAGGGTGCACCAAATACTTATATAGAGGCACTATCACCTCCTTTCTTCTGCTGGCCATTCTCCCTATGCACCCAAGCATCCTTCTGACTTTCACTGTCACATTTTCTACCTGTTTGGCTACTTTTAAGATTGTTAGACACAATCATGCCCAGATCTTGTTCTTCTTTCATGGACAGAAGTACTTCACCCCCCCTACACTGTACAGCTTCCTTGAATTTTTGCAGCTCAAATGCATGACCCTGCATTTTTTAGCATTAAATCTCAGCAGCCAAATTCTAGACCATTCTTTAAGTTTAGCTAGATCCCTCCTCATATTATCTACTCCTTCCTGGGTATCTATGCTATTGCAGATTTTGGTATCATCCGCAAACAGGCAAACCTTACCCGACAGCCCTTCTGCAATATCACTAACAAAGATGTTAGAAAGAATCGGACCAAGGACAGATCCCTGCAGCACACCACTGGTAACCACCTCTTCCTCAGAGTGAGCTCCATTTACCTGTACCCTTTGCCGCCTCCCACTCAACCAATTTCTAACCCAATCAGTAACTTTAGGGTCCTTCCCTAGGGTGCTCAGTTTGTTTATAAGTTGCCTGTGCAGAACAGTGTCAAAGGCTTTACTGAAATCTAAGTACTCAAATCTACTTCCTACCTATTCTGATATCATTCGATCTTGGATATGTTTGGCCCCAAGCCAACACGGCTGGATTACTTCAAAACGCCCGCACAAAGAGAACCAAAATGGAGCCTCGCTCACCTCACAAAATGGTGGTCATCAGAGGCCTTACAAGAACTTCTGGCTGAGATTTGCGCTGTTAAGGGCTTGGTCAAAGCTAATGGAGATAATGCAGGAGGATATCAGCGCCTTGAAAAATACTTTGGAGTCAACTACGATCAGATTGGAGAAGGTGGAGGGTGTGGTGGCAACTCATGGGGAGTGGTTCAGGGCCATTGAGAAGCAAGCAAAGTTGATACGGTCACTGAAAATAGAGTTGGAAGATGGTAACAATCGCGCTTGAAGGAACAATATAAGAATTTTGGGAGTTCCAGAGTGAGCCGAGGGTCCTGACATGATAGCTTTTTTACAGTCAATGATCCCGGGTGTGTTGAAGGTGAAGTTCGCCATGCCTTTAGAGATCGACCGTGCCCATCGAGTTCCTCCTCAGTCCCTGGTTGCGGGCAAGCATCCACGTCCAATCATCCTCAATGTTTTGCGCTTTCAACAAGTAACACAAATATTAGAAGCAGCCAGAGCACACTCTCCCTTGGAATATCAGGGGCACAAACTCTTATTCTTCCCTGACTTTGTGAAGGTGACGGTAGATAGGAGAAAGAGTTTTTTGCTACTACGTCCACGCTTTTGCAGCTGCAGGCCCATTTCAGGTTACTCTACCCTGTTCACATGAGAGTCATGCTGCACAACCAGACTAGGACTTTTGATGATCCAGGGGAGTTGCACATGTTCTTGGAGGACAAGGAGTTGGTGTTGATGCGGTAAAAGCTTGATTTGCAATCAGGGGCTTGTAAAAGTTCTTTAATGCCTTATTATTTGGGTGTTTTGACTGGACTGAGGTCATGGAGTGGCAACTCATCCATGCAGAGTTGACATCCGATCATGCAGAGTTGACATTTGATGTGCCATTTGGTGTGACTCTCTTGGGGGAACTCCGGGGTATCGCCCTGGTCAATAATGTCTTACTCTTTGTTTCTTTCTCTCTTCTTTTGTGTTTTGTGTTGTTTGTGATGTCTGTTGTGGTTGAGAGGGCAGCAGGGCTTGGAGGAGCAGGAAGGCCCTTGCCTACATACATGCGGTCTTTTGTGAACATAAATTGTTTTGGTGGGAGCAGTTTTGCTATAACATTTGGTGCTCCAGGTTTGGGGATGCTGTTTTCTGTTTCTAGAATGGGTAGTGTGTTGCTTAAGTTGATTTAAGCGGCTGAGGAGTTGAAGTAAATTAATTAATTTTTCCCTCTGTGCCTGTCTTGTCCCTTTGGGCTCACCCGCTAAGTTCTGAGTTGTTATAGCACTCCAGGGTTTTTGTGGTTTTGTTATTTATGTCACCGCGCCGCAGGGCACGGTCCCGAGGCCGGTTTTGTAACCGGGTTCCCGGGGTCCAGCTATCCGTTGCGGTGCAGCATGTAGGGAGGGGGGGGCACGAGGGCGCTCAGTGACGCCGGCACCAGCTCCCACGTAGGAGGCGTCGGGTCAAGATGACTGGAGCTGGTGCCGGTTGGGGGGCGTGTCTGCAAGGTGCGAGGGAGATCGTGGGCATGTGATCTTACTCTTTTGTGTCGGATCGCCGTTGGAAAAGGTGTGTGCTCGGGAGGGGTCTTGATTTTATTTTAATTTTAGAGGTTGCCGTTCGGGGTGCGGCATTCTGCTACAGGGGTGGTTTTCTGTGCGCCATTTCTTGGACGGTCTGCGTGTAGTCCGGTGGGGGGGGGGGGCAAGCGGTGCGGAAGTGTGGGCTTTGGGCCTCCAACACGTAGGCTGGTGGCCTAGAGTTTGGCGGCGATCGGGCGCCGGTGCAGGAGGGCAGGGTGATCCTTGGGCGATTGGAGGAGTTTTCTTGCATGATTGGTGGTGGGGGGGGGGGGGCTGGCAGACGAAGGGAAACTTACATATTCTTGCTTAACTATAAATTTAATAAAAAAACGAATTTACAACATCACATAAATTAAAAGAGTTACCTAGCTGAACGTGATAAGGGTTAACTGCGAAGGTTCTGAGGGTCCTCCTCTCATGCGGGGGGCGCCATGGCTCGGCGGTATGGCAAGAGGGCTGCCAAGAAAGGGGCGAGGGCTGCAGGGGCAGCTGCCAGAGTGCAAGGAGCAGACCGGCTCGGGTGCATGGTCCCCACAGGCGCTGGTGAGCCAGAAGGTTCAGGGGCAGCCAGAGCATCTCGGGGTACCCGCCGGGGGCGTGGGAAGGGGAGGGCAAAGGGGACAGGTTCCAGTGGCAGTGCAGTTGGTGCAGCGCGTGCTAGTGTTGGCACTGCCCCTATGGAGGGACCTGGGGGCAGGGTGCCTGGCCCCCTGGCGCTGGTGGTGGGTGTTGACGAGTCAAGTGGTGCAGGGGCTGGGTCAGGAGCTGCGGGTTTATTTGGGGGTGGGGGAGGGGAGTCAGCGGAGCCAGCAGTCAGTCCCAGGGAGGGAGTGTCAGCTCAGGTTCTCCGGCCTGCGGACGCCATGCTGGGAGTGTCTTACGGTGTGTCCCCCCCCCCTGCGGCGGCCGGGCCGTCTGCTCCTGGATTTGGGGGTGGGCATTTTTCGCACTCTGGATTTTATGGGACTCCGTGTCCGTTGACATTTGGGGCTGGTCCATGGGGGGGATTGGGTCACTGGGGCGGGGGGTGGGGTGACTGGAGTGGGGTCGGGACAGGTGGCGCAGGGACCCCTTTGGGCAGGGGTGTGGCGGCCTGGGAGGCTGGCGGACTTGGCTCCTTGGCGTGGGGTTGGGGTGGGGGGTCGGGTGTTGCGCCGGGCACCTTGCGGGCAGTTCCTGCTGTTTTTTCTCCTTTTCTTCCTTTTCAGGTCCCGCTGATTGAAAGGCCCAGGATGGACTCAGAGGGACATGGGTGAGTTGGAGGTTCAGGGCTGGAAACTGCTGCGGTGGAGCTGTTTGGTACGCCGGCGGGGGGTACAACCACCCCCACGTCGGGGGCGCCTTTACGCGCAGCTGGTGAGTATGCGGGGTGTGGGGGGTCGTTTGCAGTTGTGGGGGTGGTGCGGGGTAGCGAGCTGGTGCTCGCCGACCCATCGGGGCATTGGAGGCTGATTCCGCTTGGCAGGGGAGCGGCAGTGCTCCTTAGGTTTGGAGAGACATCACGGTTGTGGTCTCTGCCCGGTGGAAGACAACTTGCTGGCCTTTGCTAATAACATGGCGAGGCGGGCGGTAGGGGAGTGGGGGGGTGGATGATGCACCACTTTGCTATAAATAGCTGGTGGGGGGCATCATCCAGAAATGGGGGCGGGGGGGGATAATCTTGGACTTAAGAATGTTCAGTGGACTCATGTTGGGCCGGTTTTGAATTCAGTCAATAAAGCTGCAACCAAGTAATTGTTTACCAAATTCCTGGTGTGCGAGTGTTTTGTTTTAGGAAATAAGGGGTGAAAGGTTCGGGTGACAAGGGGTAGGGAGGGGGTGTGGGGGGTAGAGAGTCAAGGCTGCTGGTATGCAAGGGAAGGGCATCCGGATACCTCGGTTAAGAACTATGTGTTTTTATCTTGAGTGATCTTCCACAGGGGCAATAGTTAAGAAGTGGCTTTTCCTTTTGTGTTTTGTTTTTCTTGGGCTATAAGTGCAGCTATCATTGTGAGGGCTTTTAAGGTGTGAATCGACAATGTAAAATCATATGTTACAACTTGGTATGTTTCTGTAATAGTTGACTGTCATTTTGTACTATATTGTCAATATGTCTTCCTTTAAGATAGTTTCACTGAATGTTAAGGGCATTAACAATCCCATAAAGAGGAAAAATATATTTTTATAGGGACGCAAGGAAAGTGCTGACATCCTGCTGTTACAAGAGACACATCTGAATGTGAAGGAGTCATTAAAATTAGATATAAAACCCTTTTCACTAGTGGCTTTTTACAGTTCATTGGTGTTCAGTGGATATGGGAACATGACGCAGGGGAGACTCCTTCTCCGGAATCATGGGTGAAATTCTGGAGCAAGACAAATAGAGTATCTCAGTCTGCCTCTATTTCACAAGCTTTATATTTTTTTTGCACACAGATCTCATTTTACCTCAATAAAGGTTGCTAAGTGGGATAAAACAGTTGGAAATGAATGTTGGCTTTGTCAGAGTGATGTTGGCATTTTAAGACATGTGGTATATGACTGCCCTAATATTCAGTCCTATTGGATTTCGATTTGGAACCAAATCCAAGAGGTCTTGGGATTCAGGGCCACTCTCTCCTGGTCTGTGGTCATTTTTCGGTGAACAATTGGCATCTCGTCGTTACAGAGGGATTGTCATTTTGTATTTGGCTTTATGATGGGAGTGGCTCTGAATCTCATTATTGCAAACTGGAAACATACTGCAGAGCTTAGCTGGCACGAATGGTGGAACCGTTTGTGTTTATGCTGCAAATATGAACAAAGGCCACGTTATGGCACAGCTCTCATGCCTTCCACCCTCCTCAAGTGGAAACCCCTAAATACTTACATCTCTAAAGCACAATATGGTGTAAATTAAAGGGTAAGTTAGTCAAGCCATCATGTTACTATATAGTGAGGAGTTGGTGTGGAGTCATAGCCCTTGCAGGTCCCCCTTTTCGTATTCATTTCATAAGTTTTTTGATGATCATATGGTGAAGGGAGGGTTAAGGTTGGGGTAGGCTGTTAAAGCCTTGTTTTTCTGCTTTTATGTTTAAAGAGAATTATCATTTTAACTGTAATTTTTGCTTTTGTTGTAATTTGTTTGAAAATGTAAATAAAGAAATTTAAAAAAGTAAAAAAAGAAAAGGTAAGTCAGTGGAACTGCTAAAATGCTCCCTCTAAAGAAAGTTGCCTTAGCACATTTGTCAAGGCCAAAGGTCATCCCGATGTCATCAGAAAAGCTTTTCATCACACAGAGTTGCTCTGCTAATTGTTGGTCGCTGCAACTGTAGAGTTTCAGATTGTCTACAAATAATAAATGAGATGCTGTTTCTGGGCTGTTACCTTCTTTAGAGCTCATGCTAAATCCAAAGAGTCAATGTGAGTATTCATTGGATTAAGTGCCATACAAAAGAGAAGGGGCGACAGGGAATTCCTCTGAAATATTCCTTGCTGGATCCTGTTAGGAATGAGATACTGACCATCTTCATATTTCATAAAGAGTGTAGTTTGCCAAATTGTCATGGTGAACTTAATGTACTCTATCAAACCAGGATTTATTTTATATATTTCAAGGCAATTTATTATCAATGAGAGTGGATCACTGTTAAATGCTTTCTTATAATCAATCCATGCTATACTGCAATTTCTGCTTTTCTTAGCACCGGCCATGATGGCCTTATTCAACATTAACTGATCTTTGATGATAAATGTCCCTTTCTTGTTGCCCTTTTGCTCTATTACCATGATGTTATTGGACTCAATATGATCATATATTCTGCCTGCATCTATTGCAGTGAACAATTTTCTTTTTCTTCTGGCCCTGCATCTTAGCTGATATTATTCTTGAAGTAATAATTTTAGCTGCACAATATTGAATATGATTTAGGTTAGTGATGTCAAATGGTCCCTTTATACTGTATATGGCCTTGTTCATCTTTATAATCATACTCTCTTTTTTTTTTTTAAACTTTTATTTTCATTTTACAACAAGCAAAAAGAAACAACACACCAAAGGAAACAAATACAAGCATACAATAAGGAAAAAAACAACCCCAATTACCCCCCACCCCTATGCTTCTTCTCTAAGCTGATAAGTATCATCATATAAGCGCTTACAAACAACAGTAATTGTACATCAAAACAAACAGAAATAGTATCTGCGATACAGAATGATCATGTGACAGAGATTTACACAGATTTAAACAGTCAGATGAGAGCATTTAGCAGTTTGAACATAGTCGTTGAGCATCTTCCATTTAGACAAGTGGTGGGGGGTCTGAGCGGAAGAAGCTAACATACGAGGTATTTGCTCATATTTACTGTAGAGACAGACATGATTCCACCATTCATTGGGGCTCAGATGGGAGCTATTTTTCCAGTATTTCGTAATTAAGGAAATAGCTATGCCCAGCATAAAGTCTAAAAGGAAGTAAGCCGATTTGGGAAGAGAGGGGATCCCCGCAGCTGAGCGGAGTCCCACTATCTTCCAAGAGAGGGGCTCCTGAAAGTGCAAAATAGATTGAATACGACCCCAGACCCGACTCCAGTAATACTGTAATGCGGGGCATTCATACATAACATGAGTTAGTGAACCAATGGCCGCATGGCATGTCCAGCATCTATTGCTCTGGGTGGCGTTCCATTTGGCTAACCTGTCAGGAGTATAGAAACATCGGTGGGCTAGAAAGAAAAGTGTCTGAGTGAGTGAGGCGGATCGAGAGACCCGTGTCACCTTGCTCCAGACTAGGCTCCATTGCTCTGGGGTCAAAGTTACATGCATTTCCCGCTCCCAGGATTTCTGTGCTGTAGGAGTGCCTCTATTTACAGTATTACATAAAGTTTTGTAAAAGTTAGATGCCACACCCGATAAGCTCCCGATAGATCGGATTATCTCCGACAATCCTTGGGTATGGGTTTCCGATGGCGGGAGCACCTTAGCACTCCGAAGACAATGCTGAAGTTGCACCAACTGAAAGTAGTGTTTCGCTGGGAGACCAAATTCAATTTGTAATTCGCTAAAAGTTTTCCAGCGACCATCATAGAACAGCTGGTTAGGGATCCAAATGCCCCTAGTGTACCAGGGGCTCCACGCCATCGGTTTATTTTGTATTTGAAATCGAGCATTGTGCCAAAGCGGGAGTCTATCTAGCGGGCAAAGTCGGGGGTCTAGAGATTGCTCAAGGGTATTAAAGGCACCTAAAGTGTCTAAGAGCATTGGTGGATAGTGGGAGTCTGATGGGAGAGTCATACCAGGGAGATAAGTAAGAGGAATTGGTTTGCAAAGGTCCTCCTCTATATCTAGCCACACTGGTCTACTCGGTGTGAGGTCTTCCAGCCAACGAGCGCCTTGTTTGAGAAGAAAAGAATGGTGGTATTTCAGGAAATCAGGGAATCTGACACCACCATTTTCTTTATCTGCTTGTAACTTATGTTTCGCTATCCTAGGTGTCTTGTTTTGCCATAAGTATCTAGTCAGAAGACCCTCTAAATCTTTATATGTACGTCGAGGTAGGAGACATGGCAGCATTTCTAAAATGTAGTTCACTTTGGGAACAATCATCATTTTAATGGTTTCTAGGCGGCCCCACCAAGTAAGTGTTAAAGGAGTCCAGCGTTGAGTAAGCGCCCGGACCTTAGAGGTTAAGTCTTTGGCATTAAAGGTGATGGTGTCTTCCAAAGGAGAGCAGTAGTGCACCCCAAGGTATTTGACCATGCGAGGTTGCCATAAAAAGGGAAAGGATTGCATATCTGCCTGATGGATCAGAGGATTTAGTGGAAAGGCTACCGATTTGGTCCAATTTATCTTATAGCCCGAGAGTTGTGAATATTTACCAATTTGCTCTAGGACAGCCGGCACTGAGTCTAGGGAGACAAAGAGCATAAGGTCATCAGCATATGCTGAAATTTTGATTTCCCTATGAGAGAAGGGGACTCCATGAATATCCTTGGATTGCCGGATTAGTAAAGCTAAGGGTTCGAGTGCGAGATCGAAAAGAAGTGGAGACAGTGGGCATCCCTGGCGAGTACCGCGTTGCAGGGGAAATGGCTGAGACTTTAAAGCATTAGCACAGATACTAGCTGTAGGCTGTGCATACATGATTCGGAGACAACGGAGAAAGCCTTCTCCGAATCCGTACCAGCGGAGAGTTGCAAACAAGAAGGGCCATTCTAAGCGGTCGAAGGCCTTCTCAGCATCAAGTGAGAGGCCAACCAATGGTCGATCAAGATTAACTGCGGCAGTCAGTACATGACATAGAGTCCTAGCATTATCAGCAGTTGATCTACCGGGAATGAAACCGCATTGATCTGGGTGTATTAGAGCAGACATCTTGTCGGAGAGCCGGGTGGAGAGAATGGTGGCAAATATTTTATAGTCTGCGTTTAGTAGGGAAATTGGACGATAATTAGCTGTTAATTGTGGATCTCTCCCCTCTTTCTCAAAAACTACTACATTTGCCATTGAGAAGGATCCAGGAGGAGATCCCTCCTCGGCCAGAGCAGAAAAATAAAGTTTCAAAAACGGAGCTAAGTCAGCGTTAAAAGTTTTGTAGAATTCAGCTGGGAGACCGTCCGGGCCTGCGGCTCGACCTGTGGCACATCTCTTGAGTGCAGATTGAATTTCTGATAAAGTGAATGGTTTGTCCATGGCCTCTCTATCTTCGTCAGATAGGGTCGGCCGTTGTACCCCTGATAGTAGTCGTTCAAATGCTTCTGGCTCGAAGTCACATTCAGATTGATAAAGCCGAGTATAAAAATCACGAAAGAGTTCTAATATTTCTGTATCTTTAGTGACCAAGCTCCCCCCCGACGGATTGCGGAGAGCGGTAACGCGCTTGGCTTCTTTTTGACCTTTCAGAGCATTGGCTAACAATTTGCCAGCACGGTTATTTTCCCGATAGTACATCCCTTGTTGTGATTCAATATTTTTAGCAGCAGCGGTATATAAAAGCTGATTGTATTGAAAACGAAGGCGTTGTAAGCGAAGTAAAATACATGGGTCAGTACGGGACGTGAGGAGACGCTCTCCAGCTTGTATCTGTTGTTCTAGAATCAGTAAATGTTGCTTTCTTTGTTTCCCCTGTCGAATTTGATAGCTAGTTATAGTTGCACGGATAGACGCCTTGAAACCCTCCCACCAAGCCCAGCTCGCAGTGTCATGGGGTGAATTAAAATGAAAGTAGTCTTGGATAGCGGCCTTTATGTCAACCTGAAAATCTTTGTGGTCTAGTAGGGATCTATCAAAAAACCAAGCACGGGGATGTTCACCTTGCGTAGTGACATGTAATGAGAAAGATATGGCAGCATGATCTGAAATATGGAGAGGATGAATCCTAGCCGTGTCCACTTGGGATATCAGTGCTTTGGAGATAAGAAAAAAATCTATTCTAGATTGTGAGTGATGGGGGGCTGAGAAAAAGGTGAACTCTAAGTCGGAGGGGTGAAGCAGCCTCCATATATCTACTAACGCAAGATCTTTCATCAGAGCAGTAAGGGTATCAAGACTCTTGGGTGGACCACTCGTTCTAGGCGGCAGTCTATCTATCAAAGGATCAAGTACTTGGTTGAAATCGCCGCCAAGTATTAATGGAGTATTGGCAGAGGCCTGTGCCAACTGCGCAATACTTGCATAGTAAGCAGGGTTATCCACATTCGGAGCATAAATACAAATACACGTGAATTCACTATCTCCAACCTTAAGGTGTGCACGGGCCCATCTACCCTCCTTATCAGAGCTAGTATCCATTACAGTAGCTTGCAAAGACTTCTTAACCAAGATGGCTACCCCACACCGTTTGGAAACGGCGGGAGAGTAGGCAGCCACCATGTAAGGCTTAGCATTAAGTTTCAGTGTTTCAACGGAGTTTAAATGCGTTTCCTGAAGAAACACTAAATCAGCATGCTCATGATTAAGATAGCTAAGGATTTTCTTTCTTTTGATTGGACTATTGATGCCTTTTACGTTCAGTGATAAGATCTTACATAAGGCCATTCAGAAGGGTTAAAAATTCTGAGAAAGAACATGATAACGCACATAATTTCACAATGTCCCTCATATTAACTGTATATGGCTGTACACATGACATGATAGAAAATAAGCTAATGAAAAACAATGAAGCGCCCCATATAAAAAAATAAGCACCGAAGTGCATTAGAGAAGAAGCAGAACCCCAGAAATTACTGGCGACCATATGTCTGCGGGGAGAAACCCCAGAGAAGGCCTAAATTGAAACATATAACCTGTATAGCTGTGCATGTTCCGAATCCAACCGAGGTGCACATCATGGAGGGAAAGGAGACCAAGAAAGTTATATATAGAAAGAAAGAAAAGTCCAGGCAGTCTCTGTTCCAGGCTGTGATCACCGCGTCGGGCCATTCAAAATGGCGGGCAGATCCGGCGGATTACAGATCCAAGTTGTTGGATTAGCGCATCTGGTCTGCTTCTTTGGAATCTAAAAATGTTGCTAGTAGATCAGGATCTTCGAAGGTTCTAGTTTGGTTATGGAGAGTCACTCTGAGCTTCGCTGGATACAACAGGCCAAAGCGAGCCTGTAGCTGTTGAAGTCTAGGGCGAAAAGCAAGGAGTCTCTTCCGACGGTCAACTGTGGGCTTTGCCAAGTCAGGGAAGAAGGAGACTTTATGACTTTCAAACTCCAGATGATGATTCGCCCAGGCAGCATTTAGAATTTGCTCAACTTGCTGATATCTCAGTAATCGAAAGATGATAGGCCGGGGGGTCGTCCGATTGAGCGCCATGTTGGTAGGAACACGATGTGCTCGGTCAATTTCCAGATCTCTGTGAAAAGTGATCTTCAGCAAGGAGGGAAGAGTTTTGACCAGGAATTCTCTTATATCTCCTGCTTCCGCCCCCTCCGGTACTCCAATGAGCCTTACATTGTTGCGATGGGCTCGATTATTGCTATCCTCTAACTCTTTTTGAAGATTCTGTATCTGACGTTCAGCCTTGTCCAGTTTCACCAAGCGCACCGCGTGCGAGTCGAGGACCCCCGCCATGTTGTCCTGCCGTAGTGAAAGACCTTCAAGCCAGTCCTGAAGCATACCGAAATCTTCTCGCATGGCTCGGAGCGCTTCTCCGTTGGACTGTACCAGTTCCTTCACACCGCGTATTTCCTCCAAGATCTCCTGTTGCATTTCGGGGTTTTCCCGAAGTGGAGCTATCTTTTGTGGGGAAGACAACTCTGTTTTGGAGCGTTTTCCGTGTGAAGAAGAGGGAGACCCGAAGTCTAAGCGCGCTGGTTTGTGGGCCGCCATCCCCCCCGAGGCACCCCGGTAAGTTCGGAGCAAAATATTAAGTTTATGTAGGTATTAAGTCAGGATTCTGAGTAGGCCTCTCGGGAGCTTCAGCGTGAAGCGTCTAACCCGCTGGACATCAGGCTCCGCCCCCCATAATCATACTCTCTTAACCTTAGGTGTTCTCTCTCTCCTGAGCAGAGGACACCGCTGCAATGCCCTGCTGCTTCAAGCCCAACCCCAGCTGCTACGACACTGTTGTCTCCCGACGTGGGGGCTGCAGGCGCCATCGGAGGGCAGCTTGCTAAGGGTTCAGCTTTGTTGGCCCCTGATATCCTCAGGGAGGTTTCTGGAGCATTATTGACAGTGGATGTTCTGGCGACACCATGTTTGGATGGAAGGCTTCCTCTGAAGTTTGTTTCTACTCCTTCAACGAGTGTGTCCTTCTTCTTGGTTCGACCAAAAATTTTCATGTTGGAGATTATTTGGGAAGCTATTGCGAGTCTTTCTGAGGCGGTTCAATCTCAGACTACGCCCTTATCCTCTCAGATCCAAGAGAATGTGGCGAACATTCAGGAGAACGCTGGTAAAATTGAGGTGGCTGTTTCTCCTTGTGAGCACATGAAAACAGAGTTGAATGATCATGGAACTCAGTTAGAAACTTTGTCTGATATGTCTTCTACTTTGATTAAAGATAACGGGGCTCTTCATATAAGTTAGAGGTGCTGGAAAACACTGCCAGGGCTGCAAATTTGTAGGTCTTAAATTTTCCAAAATTAAAAGGTGTTACAGCACTGGATATGTTTAAGAGGTACCGTATTTTCTGGCGTATAAGACGACTTTCTAACCCCTGAAAATATGCTCAAAATTCGGGGGTCGTCTTATACGCCGGTATAACTTTTTCTTTTTTTTTAACTCTGCGGAAAATTATCAGCTTAGACCCGGGGTCTGCGGCCCGCGAGAGAACTTTGTGCGGCCCGCGACGGAGGGAAACAAAAAAAAACAAAACCCTGGCTTCTGCTGCTGCTGCTGCCGCCGTGGCAGCGGCAGAATCTACTGTCAATGTAAAAAAAAACCTGGCTTCTGCTGCAGCCGTGGCGCCGCTGATGGAGCAGACTCAGGGCTCTTCCGGCCAGAGGAGAAGGGGCCGCGGGACAGCTGATTCTGCCACTGCCACGGCTGCAGCAGAAGCCAGTTTTTTTTTACATTGACAGTAAAAGGGAGGATAATGTTCTATTGTTGGGCTTGCCCAAGAAAGATCTCCAGTAGAAACACTACGGCTCAACTTATCAAGGGCTTAAAGAAATGTGATTCCATGACCCCAGCGCTGATTCTGCTCCGCTAGCTCCCCATTCAGTTTCATGTGCAATATAAGGTATTGATGACTATGTTTAAGGTGCTACTCGGGCTGGGACCTTTTTACATGGCAGCTAGATCACATTCTTGTGTTCCAGGCAGGACTCTACACTTGCAGAGAGAAGAGTTGTTAACAGTTCCTGAGGTTTGTGAAGAAAATCTGCCGTTGGTCTAAAGATGTTTTACTTTGGGCCTCTTTGATGTGGAAAATCCTCCCTGTGCATCTACGGGTGACACTGGATTTGAGGCGAGACCTATTTGTTTATGGAAACATACGAAAGGGCTAGATTTACTGAAGTACGGCCACTTGCTTAGTAATACAATTAGTAAATAGACCCCATTGCCAGCAATAGGACCTGTGTTTCACCCGCTGGAAGAGGGGTAGTCTTATACGGCGAGTATAGGCCAAACCCTATATTTTCACAGAAAAAGTAGGGGGTCGTCTTATACGCCCAGTCGTCTTATACGCCGGAAAATACGGTATCTCCAGGAGATTTTGAAGTCCCTTCAGAATTGATTCCACCTCTGATGAAGGTATATTATCTCCCCCGTGGGAAGAAGGAATCTGAGGTTCCAGTTGAAGTGTCTAATGTTGACTTTGATGTCCTGAATGTATCAGGCCTCCTTGAGGATACTGGAGGCGAATCCTGCATTCCATCCACTTTGTTGGTTCAATGTGCCTTAGTCTCGGATAAAGAATGGCTTTTAAAGATGTTCTTCAAGAAGCGGTTGGAGACATTCTATAGTTTATCCATTTCTATGTTTCCTGACCTTACCAGAGAAACGCAGAAGCGGTGGAAACAATTTCTTTTGCACAAAGTTGGAGTGTTGCAATTCAGGGGGGGGGGGGTGTTCTTTCTTTTTAAGATAAGAACATAAGAACATAAGATATGCCATACTGGGTCATACTGTAGACAATGTTCCCTCTAATTTTCTGTAGGCTGTGTGTGCATAAAATATCATCTGTGTGCAGCTTTTGAAGGAAGGTTAAATTTTTGTGCGCCACATAACGGCACTCAGAGTTATATACTTTAAAATTTGACTACATGTCAGAATACAGTATGTACACCGCATTGATTTTAATTAAATTAAATGAAAATAGACAATTACTAAATGAAGCGGGAAATTTCTAGTAATTACAATCATAACTTTTAAATTTTAAGACGTCTGTTGTTTTCTATCAGAATCAGAGCTGTAATTTTTGTGCGCTCTGTTGTAAAGTATGTGCACTCGCTCGGCGAGGTGTGTGCGCGTGCACACGCGCACAGCTTAGAGGGAACAGTGCTTGTAGATGCCTGGTTATATATAATTCTGTGAGATATTTCTTTACTAATCCTGTTGATCTGGTTGCCTTTATTAATGCCGAGTTATCTTCTAATGACGTCCCAGAATAATGTACATTCTCTCCCTCTCGTTAGTAAGTATGTTCAGGGTCCCTCGGGACCACTTGGTTTTCTTGTTATATACATATATTTTCAAGGAATTATCCTATAATGTCCAGGATGCTCCTGCCCTGAATTAGTATTTCTTTTTCTTCTCTCTCCAGATTGTGGACTATGATAGAGTTTATTGGGTATATATCTATTGATTGTTGTAGTGTTGTATTTTTCACCTGTATACTCTTGTTTCTTTTGCAAGATTGTAAAGCTTTTTCTTGCTGTTTTGCTTAAAAATTCTATAAATAAACAATTAAAAAAAAACCTTAGGTGTTAAATTTAACTTGGGTAATCTTTCCCTTGCTTGAAACCCAGCATATTCATCTTTTTCCATATGGACTAGGAGTTTGATCACCTCTGGGTCTTTCTCCTCCCTTTCTCCCTCCTCTTCAGTTGATTGGTTGACCTGTCCTGTAGTTACCTCACTCTCCTGAAGTTCCGGATCTCCAAGCTCCATTTCTCCCCTCAACTTCTCATTCTGTTTCTGCATATGCCTTTCTTCTGGTACTAGGCCACCTCCTCCTCCCTGTATTTAACTTTCCACGAAAGTCCTTAGTTGCTTCAAGATGTTATCATCCACATACTTTTTTGCTATGATCTGCAAAATTAGAGATCTTAAATTTGCATCTGTTGCTTTTTGCAGTTTTTCTTGTGGCAATTTTCCTCTTTCTTCCAGTTTTAGGCAGATTCTCCTTGTATACCCTCTTGATTTAGATATAGGTTTTGCAGCATTAAAGTAGCAGTGCATTATCTCCTTATATGCAGAAGTCCACTTAACCGTAGTTAATTTTTTATTAATTTCTATGGTTTATCTCCTGCCACAGTTTGTCCACGAACATGCTCACCATGACCTTTATCTGTGGTAGGGATGTTATCTACATCTGCAGTGCTTGCACTATAGCAACCACCATTATTAGCCCTAGTGCGTAAGCTATGGGTTTGCACCTTTTTATCCTGGGAGACGGGTGGTCAGTATGTATTTTTCTTTTTTGTTCCTACCATACTTCAATTGTAGTGTCATTTTGCAGGGATTCAGTATAGATTTTATACAATGGAGTCACCATGTGAAGGTACCCAGCAAGACTTGGGGAGGGAATTTTAAGCCCACCCCCAAGGAAAACACAGCAGTTCACAGCTATACAGGATATAGTATAAAATTCAGGATACAGTAAAAAATTCTCATTCTCATACACCGTGCTATCCACACTTCCTCCCCTCAGTATCTGGCAGACCTTCTCCGGTTCCATGTTCCTCACTGCTTACTCCACTCTGTCCACAACTATTGTCTGTGCTCCCTCCCCCCTCACAGGCATACCTCAAATGTACCCGTTCTTCCACTTTTTTCTTTCTGGCCCCTTCCCTCTGGAACTCCCTCTGCTTGGGTATCTGATCTGAGCTTTCTTTCACCAGCTTCAAAACTGCACTAAAGACCCATCTGTTTCAGTGTGCCTTTAATCCCCCCCACACCCCTCCCTAACTTCTTTTACCCCTCCTTCCCCCTCCTTCTTTCTTTTCTCTATTGCTTTTCTTTCCATTCCTTGGCATTCCTTTCTTCTTTCTCAGCAGTCATTTATTTTTTTTTTATTGTACATCACTTTATGTCTTTTGATTTAAGCGGTATAGCAAATGTTTGAATAAAGATAAAGATAAAGCTAGTTTATGCTGCACTTCCCCTTCTCCCTGTGATGCGGATCTCTATATTACTCCAGTGCAAATGAATTTCCCTTTCCCTCTTTCTAGTTTAACCCACAGTTTCTCCTCTCTTAAGCCCTGTAATTCTGTAGCTTTAATATTATTTTTTACATATAGTGCCATTCCTCCTCCCCTTCTACCTACCCTATCCTTTCTGAATAAAGTATAGCCCAGTATAACTATATCCTAGTCATGGTACTTTGCGAACCATCTCTTTGTAACTGCCACTAGATCCAGGACAGCCTATTCCATTAAAGCCTCACCACCTGGGATCTCATGTCCCATGCTATGGGGATTTATGCACACTGCTTTCAAGATGTTGCCCCTTTTACCCATTTCTACAGGCATTTAACTCAAACTCCTTACTTTACTATCATTGATTGGTATTCTACTATTTTAACATGTATTTAATATTATTTTAACTATATGTAAACCATTTTGTTACTATGGAAGTTTTAATAAATCATAAATACAACTTACAGTATCACCTAAAAAATTAGCTTAGTTCTTTCTTTTCCAGGTGACAGTTACAAGAAGACTTTTTTACTTTACTACAGGTAAGTAAGAGGATAAACCTATAGTAGTGGCATCAATTCTGCCCAAGCAGCTCCCACAATGCAAGGGGGCCAGGCAGAAAGGGGGCCCACAGAGAGGTGGCGGCAGCAGAGTGACAAACTTACTTTATCATGTTTACTGTGCTGTTCTGCTCTTGTAAGTTCCTGCGGGCCCAGCGGCTGTGCCTCTTCAGGCCAAAGTCTCCCGATAACAGCCACACCGCGAGACTTCAGCCCGGAAGGGAACAGCCACCAGGCTCGCCATGACCTTACAGAACAGAGCAATGCAGCAAACACAATGAGATAAGTTTTTGTCACTGCCGCTGCATGGGGAGGTCGGGGCCACATGGTGGGGTGTGCCACCACCGCCATGACAATGGGGAGCCCTCAGAAAAATTTTGCTTGGGGCCCGTCATTGTAACGCCACTGGCCTGCACTGTATGTTTTTATGTAATTCTCAAATTTCCTTTAAAATGACTTTTCAGGTTTTTTCCTAACTCCTTTTCCTTTAATTTGCAGGGTTTCAGAATTTTCTTCTCCAGGATTTAAGTCAGTTTAGCTATCATTTATTTAGATTTCCTTTGCTTTAGATAATACTATTCACTTCATTTGAGCTCAAATAAATTTCACAAATCTGACCAAGTTCAGAAACTGTGCTTCTTATCTTCCAACCGTTTGTCTTGCATAGGGGCCCAAGGTGTGCTTCTCAGGTCAAAGCCAGGTCAGTTTTCAGCTTCAGGTTTCTCCAAGATCCAGGTTTCTCCAGTCCAGCACTAGTCCAGTGTTTTACTCCTCAACTCATAAAACTCAATAAAAGAAACTACCTCTCTGATGGCGAGAGAAGACTTTCCAGAACAGTGCACAATCTTATCACTTTTAAAACTAGCTAAATCCCAAAAAAAAATAGATCACCAAATATCCTTTGCTAGAGGGTTGTTTTCTACTTGCAACCATACTCATACACATTCTCTCTCAGCTTTCAATTGTGTTTCCTTTTCTTAAAGTCTTTGCCAGCAAACTCACAGAGAAGTTATCAAAGCAACTCCAGTTATTAAGCCTAATTCTGTGCAGTATTTAAGCTTAGCCACATATCATATTAGCAATAGTTAGGCAGAAAAGCAAGGACTGCGGTACGCTGACTACAGAAAGGTTCCAAAGAGCTAGCTGTATAACTACAGAGCTCAGCTTCTGCAGAACTAGCTCTCATAAATCACATTTCAAAAGGTTTTTTTGTTTATTTTTTAACTCAATTTTCAGCATTGGAATCAAAACCACCCCTGTAGCATAAGAATTACTCCAACAGATCAGTCACGGCCTCAGAGTTTCAAGTGGAGATTTTTTTCCTTGCCCTTAGTCACCCTATAATAGACTGAGGTTTTTTTTTTTTCGAATGTAATCAGCAACAACAGGAGTCCACATTCCAGAAGACCGACTCCATTCACAAAATCACAATTCCCATCAGGCAACTTTCTTTCAAAGCCAGTCTATCACCTTTATTTAGCAGACAAATATTTTAAAATGTTTCCCCTATTAGAGGAAATGTCTTAGAATTGGCTCAGCTTAAACCAGAACCACACAATGAAGAGCCAAACATATTTAGATTTTTGGCAGAAAGTATTTTCCCTTCTCAAAATTATATTTCTCCTTCATAGATTAGCTGAACTCATCAGCACAGCATTCACTCACCAAAATCATATCCAGAAAAACATGGGAACATAAAAATAGAGAAAATTAGACAGATAAAGACAATTTGGCCTATCCAATTTGCCTCCATAAGAACTATAAACATCTATAATCTCTTCCTTTCCTTCAGAAATGGTTTGTACTTGTCTCATGCTTTCTTGAATTCAGATAAGGTTCTTGTCTTCACCACCTGCACTCGGAAGCTGTTCTATGCATCCACCACGTTTTCCATAAAGAAATATTTCCTAAGATTACTCCTAAGTCTATCCCCTTTCCCCTCATCCTAACCCCTTGTTCCATAATCTCCTTTCAAATGGAAAGGACCACCTCATGTGCATTTATTAAATGTCTCTGTCATATCCCCCCTCTTCCGCCTTTCCTCTAAGGTATGGATATTGAGTTCTTTAAGTCTCCCCATATGCCTTATGATGAAGCCCACTGATCATTTTAGTAGCTACCCTCTGGACAGACTCCATCCTGTTTATATCCTTCTGAAGGTATAGTCTCTGGCTTAGGTCTCACTAAAGCCTTATACAAAGGCACTATTACTTCATTTTTCCTAATGGACATTCCTCTCCCTATTCATCCAAGCATCCGTCTGGATTTTGCTGTCACCTTTTCTACTTGTTTAGCCACCTCAATATCATCAGAACCATTTTCCCCTAGGTACAGCTCTTCTTTGTTCACCCATACTATACCGCTCCCTTGGAACATTGCAGCCCAAATGCATCGCTTTTCATTTTTAGTATTAACTCTTAGCTACAATGGCACGCTGGTGGGTGCACCACGATGCTGTGGTTGCTGTTTCAGGATTCTCTTTCAGTCTTGCCACCTTTAAAACTTGTCAGGATGGCAAAGACAATGCTGAAAAACAAACATCTGCTTTATTATCTTCAGCAAAATAAACTCGTGTTAAACTGTGATCACCCACTCATTGGAAGACACTGAAAAACTATACAATGTGAAGACACATTTTACAAAGGATGTCCTAGTGCAATCTGGGACATCCAAGCCAGAACGTCTGAAAAAAAGGCAGGCATGTCCAAGTTCAGGTACAATTTCACAAACATGTATGTGAATTCCAGAAGGGGGGTGTCTAATAACCTAATGGTTAGAGTTCTGGGCTGTGGTTAGGGTTCAAATCCCACTACTGCTCCTTGTGATCTTCAGCAAGTCACTTAATTCTCCACCTATTCTCCACCCTCTGGAAGTTTTATGCCAAAACAAACACATTTCTGGTGTCTATTCATGCCTGGTGCAGGTCAACATTTGGATGTGGTTGCAGATATCACTGATGTTTCTGAAATCGAGCAGGGGCATCTAAATCCATTGCACATCCCTGCACTGAAGATGTCTTTAAAAGCTGTTCGTAAAATGTCCCAAGGATGTCTGCATTCATGTTTTCAGATATTTAAATCATGACTAAGCCTTTTAAAATGACCCCCATAATCAGATTAATGCTATGTGCCTATTTCCCAATCTCAGCAATGCACTGCATCTTGGGAAATGTAATCCAGGCATAACTACATACAGCTATCAGTTTGTGGTTTCCCTGGGAGTTCATTAATCAAAACACCAAATGACTGGGGACACCCCAGTACAATTCTCTGGTCACCCAGTCAAAGAAATCAACCATATTTATCTGACAAAACTTACCTATAGTAAAGCCATTCTGTCTCAGATTCTGTAAACCCTTGGATTCCAGATATCATGCCACCCTCTATTTTAGCAGTGTTTCCATTAATTTATTCACTGAAGAGGTCAAATTAAGCAGTCTATAGTTCCCAACCCCTTCCTTACTACTGCTTTTGTGGACAGGAACCAGATTTGCCATCTCTAGTGCTTCGTGATGACTCCAAACTCTAAAATATTGAAAACGTCAAGCAGCAAAGCTGCCAGTACTTCCCTAAATTCATTCATTCCCACCCAACTCCATCACTGTGTCCACTTTTACATTTAACTAAACTAAATTTATTTATTGTATACCACCTTTCATGATATCAAAGCAGTTTATGTTGAACAAACTGAAATTACATTAAACAGGGCATTATAACTTAGAGATAACTATTTTACAGGGAACATGGGCAATGGAGGGTTAAGTGGCTTGCCCAAGACCTCAAGGAGCACCTGTGAGACTAGAAACCCCAGTCCTTCTGGCCCAAGGTTGCTGTCCTCTAGTGGGATTTGAACCCCTGACTTTCTAGACTGAGGTACCTTTCCCCAACCACTAGGCCACTCCTCCCATGCCATAACTGCATGAACATGGTCTTCTGGAAATAGTTTGAGTTCTACTTCACTTCCTATTTGTGTTTATGTTCTGAGGTCCCATTCCTGGTCCTTAATCTGTGAACACAGAATGGAAATATTTGTTAAGTAATTCCACTTTAAAAGATTTCCTCAAAACACACTCAAAACAACAGACTCTCACAGCCTTACTGATCACTGAAAGATCAAAATTCATTGTATTTTTTTCTCTTCTGTCTAGCACCACACACAACAGCCCTTCACCCACATCTTTAAACACAGGTTCCCAATCTGACTCTAACTGCCACAGACATACAGCTGGAATCCTCTCAAACTCCAGACCTTCCACAACAAAGTCCCACAGGCACACGGAAGCTAAATACAGCAAAACTGTAAACCTCCTGGCCTCCAACAGCCATATATTCATCTAGCACATATTTTTGACCACTTTTCTGTAAGTTCCCGATTCTATATATTGTACTGTAATGTAATAATGCCAAGCTCCTTGGTCCCTCCTGAACTCACCATGTACCTTTCCAGCCACTCACACCATGTCTCTCACTGCTTGCTCATGCCAGGCTCCTAATGCATATCCTCAAAGCCTGCACACATGCACTGTAACCATTACTGCTGAATTTGTGACCCAGTTTACAAATTACAAATTTTTCTTATATTTTATTCACAGACAATTTCTGACTACTGACTGCCACCTCTAGTACCTTCCCAAGGCCTTAAACATCCTCTCCTAGCTCCCAAGCATCCAGGTCCAAACACTCCCATTTTTTACTGCTGTAATTTATGGCCTTATTTTCTTTTTCTCTTTTTTTAAATTATTAATTTGTTCTACCACCACACCTGCTTCTTGCACCAGAGAGCTCTTGTCATAACAACACCAACATACCAACTGGGCCCTGAGCAACATTGGCCATAATTCCACCATGGTCCACCACCTTCAGGATCAGAATAAACACCCTTTCTTTAAAGGAATGTAGCCCCAAGATTGCAGCAACCCTGTAGCAGTGCCTCCATATCTTGACCCCTCCACAAGCACTGCTTGTGCCCATTGCTGCCACAGTAGCCAAAAGAACCTTTGGTTGACTATTTGCGTGTGTGCAATGTCAATAAGGCTGCCTGCAGCACTGAAGTGGTGGCTGTGCCATAATGGCAGGGAGGAATGGATTGGCGGGCATGCTGTCCACCATGATCAGTGGACCCTGGCATCCAGCTAGTTTGCTGAGTGGATGAACTGGCCCTGGGATCAAGATGCCCCCCACTTGCACATACTGAGTGGATATGTGCATGGGGAGGGGAAAATATGCCACTGAGGCAGGAAGACTGTGCAATATGATAACAGCCCATGTCAGAGGAAAAATGACCACCCTATGCCCTCACCTGCCAAAGGATGACCATAATATGTGTGTGAACCATTGACTCCTCCATAAGTAGGTACTCAGTCAGCTACAGCCGTCTGAACCACATGTGAATCCAAACTAGCTATGCTGGTCTGCAGAATATGAGAGTATTCTATGACTGCCCCACAAACACACATCAGGGAATGGGTGCATTGCTCATTCTGCTAGGACACCCATGGTCTGGAATGTGTGTGTTCATGTATCATGGTCTTGCCCTTTGACTGGACAGATCCCATATGTAAAATATGAATGCCAGTTGAACCAGCAGCATACCAAGGCAATGCAACATACAGACTTAACAAGATGTTCCTCCCCCACACCTACCAAACATACCCTGTCAGACAAGTATGGCACAGAGCCTGCAGAGATCTAAGCAGACATAGGCAAACCCCAAATCATGCCCTCGTGCATCCTGACAATGACCACATATATACCCATGGATTGTTGAACCTACACAGCTGCTCTATGGCTCCAAACACATGGCCAGTGTGTGTATGAGAGAAGAGGCACAGGTTCAAGACCAGCCTGTGGATCAAGAATGGCATGGTTTGTCAATGTTATCCTATGTTTCCAGGACTGTATCAGCATATGCAACTTTCAACACTTTGTCCAGCATGAGTCCACACACTCAGCCTCCACACTGAGAAGCTGCACCACCCATGGCTGAATGCCAGTGTGTGCTAATAGCACTGGCACACTGAGCAGGCATTGACAGCACCTGAGTATTGCAGAACATGCTAATAATGCCTGCACACTGAGCAAGTATTGACAATGGTGGAACATCAAAGGAGACCTAAGGGGCAGGTAAGAATGCCAACCTGCACTAATTTTGGACAGTGCAGTTGTGTGTTTGTGTGTGTCTCAAGAGAAGTGTGAGCTGCAGCAATGCACTGTGCAAGCATGTGCTGGCCAGGCTTTATGGCTGTGCATACAACATGTTGCAGGCCAGCTATACAGCAACCCACATACTCTGTGAGATACAATTTACAAGCAGAAGGTTGTTTTTTAGTAAGTAGCTGCAACCTGTGTCTGTGATGCTGCAATGCATTCCCAGTGACACCATAGCCAAGGCCTATCCCCATAGCATTCCCCTATAAATACCTCCCAACATGACACCGTTGTGCAGCTCCCACATCACCTGCTGGTTTGACAGGAGTGAGTGGGGGGGATACATGTGTGTGTGTTGCAACCCTCACCTCTAACTGAGCCTCCAGGCCTCAGGACACACCCATTTGCACATTGGAGAGGCCTGATTAATGCCAACTGACATAACAGCTGTATCTGTGGCACCACTGTTAGCCCACTTGGCGCAGCTGCAGCCTATAGGAAACTAGGCTCACGTGTCAGGCTGGCCGCTGTAAACATCCAATTCATTCACTTAGTTAGGCTTACTCAGGGGCTGCATGTGTTACATCAGAGGGGCTGCATGACAACTTCATTGACTCCCCATGTGCACCGAGTGTGACAGTCATAAGGATGTTGTTAGAATACAAAGAGGCAGGGAATTGTGGTGTATGTGTCTCCAGCAACTCTTACAACATCCAACCCCATGTGCAACCTGCAGCACAATCTGACCACACAAAGGAGGTAAGCCCTCCCACTGCTGCTGCACACTGTGTGATGACAAACTTCCGGCTTACCGCTTTTTAAGCAGACTCCACCAAGCCGCAAGGCTTATTTGAATCACACACACACACGGAATGCACTCAAGCTTCACCTTGCTCCTGCTGTCTCAACACCACTGCTACAGCATACCACAGAGCCGATACAGAGACACAGCAGAACAATTTGACCACACAAAGGAGGTAAGCCCTTCCGCTGCTGGTGCACACTGAGCGATGACAAACATTTGGCTCATCACTTCTTAAGCAGACTCCAACTGTACTAAGGCTCCTGCCTTGAATAACAGAGGAAAACCCTTTAATCAAGATCCTCCTAGCCAAAGCACTGTGAAACCTAGATCCAGAAGATATCATGTCTCCTTTCCACCAGATAGTGTACTCTCTAACCAATGTACCACCACCACAACACTACCTCAGCTACTATGCCACTACACTTTTAATGTTACAATCTCTACCACACCACACCACACAGAAGCCATCAAGAACAAACTCACTCACCTGCCACAACCACGACGACAACTTACAGCCATCTCAATCACACCAGACCACACCTCTCACAATTCCACAACACCGGTATCCACACAAACACTCCAATTCACACTTATAAATGCTCAGTCAGTGACAAATAAACTCCCCATCATTCAAGACCTCGTCATATCCCAAAAATCTGATATCCTATGCATAACTTAAACATGGCTATCTGAAACTGATACTGTGCTCATGATACAGCTCATCCCACATGGCTACAATCTCTTCCACTGTTCATGCTCCCATTGTAGAGGGGGGAGTGTGGCCATAATAGTAAGAACAAGCCTTCACCTCCAGAATCATACAACTGAAAGCACAGAAGAATCCATCAATGAACAAATAACAATCTGCCTGATATACTGAGCCCCTACTACAACTTCTGATCTCTCTGATAGTCTTAAGCAAGCAACTGACATCACTAAAAACCAAAAAGGACATGTTAATTCTAGGTGATTTTAACCTTCCCTCTGTACAAGAAAGGCATGCAACTACCTTCCTTGAAGCAATGGAAGCCATGGAACTGTCACAAATAATCTGCAAGCCAATGCACAAAAAGAGTAACACTCTTGATCTTGTCTTCCTCAGCTTCTAAACCATCTGCGCAGGACCCAATCCCACCTTCCAGACCACACCTGTACCTTGATCAGACCACAATCTCATCACTTTCACTATTTCCAGTCAAACACATATCACTGCGGATGATGCCCAACCATAGAGAAGATTCAAACCATTCAACAAAGACAACTCAACTTTCCCAAACTTGTCTTACCACACATACAATTTGGACACTCTGATCCCAGTGCACTGGTCAACAACTGGAACAATTCAATAGCTAAAGCAGCACAACCAACTACAGCCTCCAAAAGAAAGGAGAAACCAACAAAAACACATTGGTACACCCCGACCTCCAGAAACTAAAAACACAGCTTAGAAAAATAGAAAGAAAAAGGAGAAAATCTAAACTCCAAACACAGAATGAGACATGGAGGAACTGAACAACTACCACACCGAAACTGACAATACAAGAAGAAATAATCACTCAAAACTACTCAATGCAGCTCTTAATCACCCACATGAATTATTTGACCTAGTCAAGCAGCTAACCGAATCCCCTAACCAAACCAATCTACACCCAGACATTTCCCCCTCAACTGTTCGCTGCACAATACAAACAGCTCCACCCAAACCTCAATGTCCCACTCACTCCAACACAGAACCAGCATGACACAACCCCCATTAGCGAATGGTTCATGTTCAAAACAATTAGCAATGAAAGGGTTGAAGCCGTCATCACAACCCTCAACACCCTCCCCCCCCCCCTTGATCCATGCCCGGTCAGTTGGATCAAGATGACAAAGCCCAAACTAAGCCCAGCATTCACTATCATCTCAAAGGAACCACTCCAACAAGGTCAGATGCTCGGCAGCCTCAAGATGTCCATCATCCATCCCATGCTCAAAAAGCGCAAACTGAACCCGCTGGATCTGGCCTCATTCAGATCCATTGCAAGCCTACCATTTACCATTAGTGTCATTGAAAAGATAGTACAGCAAAAACTTCAAGACCACATAGACCGGAACAATCTACTAGACCCACAATAGCATGATTTCCGTCCTTCCCACGGAATTGAAACAGTCATGGTCTTCTTACTGAGTACACTGATAGAAGGACTTCAAACCAAACACATCGGATACATACCCATCTTTCTAGATATCTCAGCAGCATTCAACATGGTCTCCTACAGCATCCTCCACCACCTTCTACAAGAATCCGGCATGCAGGATAAGGTTCTCCAATTGTTTCAAAACCTACTTGTCAGACAGATTTCAGCAAATCTGAACAAGTTCTAGCACATCAGCTCCCTACCGCCAGACCCAAGGAATACCCCAGGGAACAGCACTGCTTTTCAACATTTACCTAAAACCACTATGCTCAGTATTACGGTCACAAAATATCAATTTCCACATTTATACTGATGACATCATGCTATATGGACATAACCACCACAAACCCTACAAACGCACAGTTACTGCATTGTTTCAACAACATCTCCAAATGGCTCCAAGACAACAATCTCAAGATCATCCTCAAGAAAACAGCAGCATTGATCATCAAAAAGGAACAAACATTCAACCCATCAACCCACCTCACACTAGAATAACTCAAATACCAATTCAAACACAAATAAAATACCTAGGGGTCATACTCGACCAAACACTCTCTCTCAAACAGTAGGAAGCGAAGACAGCAAGAACCATATTCTACAAAACCAAAATGATACAATGACTCAGACCACTCCTAGACCCCCAAGACTTCAGATCAATACTCCAAGTCATGACGTTCCCCCATCTTGACTACTGTAATGTGATTTATCAGGGTCTCCCCCCTCCACTCTCCACTCTCTGCACACAGCCCTTAACACAGCTACCCGGATCATACAAAGAGTGAGGAAGTATGATCACATTACCCCAATATTAAAGCACCTCTGCATTCTCTCCCTGAAATCATGGATCAAGTATAAAACCTTGCTTTTGATCCTTAGAGCACCACAACAACAATAGAACTCCCATCTCCACAACCTCCTACCACAACCAAACTCTGGAAGATCCATACGGCAAGCAGCAAACAATATGCTGACCATACCACAAGCAAGGACAAAACACAAAAAATCCAAGCATGTGCCCATACATTCGACCTCTATGTCCCGTCATTATGGAACTCTCTCCCAACTAAAATCCGGAACATCAAAGACCTCTCTTCCTTCTGGAAACAATTAAAGACGCAATTAATCAGAGACCACTTAGGCGCCAACTCTTGCGATGCCTCATAATCTCTGGCTTAAGAAGTACACAGTATAAATAAGTCATCTATGCCCTATGACAGCTGAGATAATCATGGGAAATATAAATAACATGTACCCAATCTGGACTGTAAATAACTTGTGATTATGTTGATTCTATAACCTCCCCATCTTCCCTGACACCCTCGATCAGACTGTACATATGTTATAACTTGTTTAATGCATTAACTGTTACCATTGTTTAATGGAAACCACTTTGACCTGGTGAAAAGCGGTGTATAAGCATAACTAAATAAATACGAAAATAAATAAATAAGCCTGCCCTGCTTCCATGAGCTCTTTGGGGGGGGGGGGGGCGCAATGTGTATGCAGCATGGGACAGTACATGTGCTGCACTGGCCAGTTTTGTAGTAGCCATGCCATTTTATGGGAGTACAAGCATGGCACTATGTTCAATGCTCACTACCAAAAGCTGTGTAGGGGGACACCATATTTCGGCATGTGACAGACGTAGGCCACTGTGGGCCAGCAAGCACTAACAGCCTGTCTCTGGCCTACTTTCCACTGTGCCTCACATTACATAAGCTGTTCCCAAGTCCAAAATAAAAGGATACATAATGAGGAGCAGAGGATTCTGGGTATTACCTAAAACAGAGCAGTTTGCACAAGATGTATGTGAGTCAGAGGTTAGGTAAATGGCTTAGCCATCTTAGCATGGGTCTGCCATGGGTATGGCCTGGGTACACACATCTCCTCATGCTAAGAGGCCACTCTCACTTTGACCGAACTGTGACCATGTCACAGCTATGTATCCCCATACCGCTATAGTGGGTCTAGCTGCAATGATATGGGTGCTGTTCTTTTATGGTAGTCTAGTCTTTAGACAGGCTGCTCAATATCCATGTTGCTTAAACAAAGCTGGTGTGTTCATGGTGGTTATGTGCACATGCAATGCGTGGTGACTAGCAGACAAGGCACCTCAGTGTGATTGTTTCTGATGATCTCAAGGTGGTGAAACAGTGTGACAAGGCGGTGGCAAAAGCCAGAAGGATGCTGGGTTGCATACACAGAGGAATTACCAGCAGAAAGGAAGAGCTACTAATGCCATTGTACAAGTCACTGGTGAGGCCTCACTTGGAATATTGTGTTCAGTTTTGGAGACCGTATCTCGCAAAGGATATACAAAGGTTGGAAGCAGTTTAGATGAAGATGACCAAAATGATTTGGAGCCTGCCTCAGAAGACTTATGAGAAGAGACTTGAAGAACTAAATATGTACACTCTGGAGGAGAGGAAGGACAGGGGAGATACGATTCAGACCTTTAAATACTTAAAGAGTATTAATAGACAAACAAACTTCTTCCAAAGACGGGGAGGCTGTAAAACTAGAGGGCATAACATGAAGCTGCAAGGAGGTAAACTGAAAGGATGTTGGATGCTTGGAATGTCCTCCCGATGGAAGTGGTGGGGGCAAACACAATGATAGAATTCAAAATAGCATGGGACAGAAACAGTGGATCCCTTTATAGCAACAAGATAAAATCAAAATAAGAATAACTATTTCTTATAACTGAACAAATAGGGGTGATCTACACGGAGCAGTGGGTGTACTCCTAAACAAAGGCATGGGGAGGGGTGACCTGCACGGAGCGGAAAGTGCACCTACTCTTGCCGCCTTGCTGGGCAGACTAGATGGACCATACTGGTTTTTATCTGCCATCATATACGATGTTACTATGTTACCTCACCTTGAATAAAATGTTCACTACTAGAGACCATACCACATACAAGATAGAGATAG
Source organism: Ichthyophis bannanicus (assembly GCA_033557465.1). NCBI lineage: Eukaryota > Metazoa > Chordata > Amphibia > Gymnophiona > Ichthyophiidae > Ichthyophis > Ichthyophis bannanicus. The sequence continues at coordinate 436,636,803 of CM066032.1, forward strand.
TTTAGGTGATATAGATGAGGCATCGGGGCAGGATCGCCTTTTGGAGGGCTCTTTTCTGGGGCTTTGAAGTTGCTGGAGTCCCTATGAGGAAAGGGGTTTATTTGAGAGAGGCACCGACTGGTGGTGCTGGGGACTCCTGGACCACCAGTTATATGTTCACAGTGACTGGAGCATCAGGCTACATGTTGTATTCCTTTTCTGTGGGAGTTTCTAACCTGTGGCTACTGCAAATTAATGACTACTAGTGTTAATCATTTATATAGCACTACAAGGCATATGCAGCGCTGTAAAGGTACATGCAGAAGATGGCCCCTGCTCCTCAGAGCTTACAATCTAATTAAGACAGACAATGCAATAGCTGAGAGCAAGGGTACAAATAGAGAAAGCTAAGGAGACACAAGGAGAATAAGGGGTCGGGATCTAAAAGCAGCCTAAAGAGTTGAGCCTTTAGCATGGATTTGAAAAGGGGCAGAGATGAAGCCTGATGTACAAATTCCAGTAGGTTGTTTCAGGCATAAGGGGCAGCAAGGTGGAAGGATCAAAGTCTGGAGTTGGCAGTGGAAGAAAAGGACATAGAGAGGAGCAAGCCATGACTACAAGGGTAAACTAAGCTGTGGTAAAATCTCACGATATTGATCCATATGACAGCAACTGTATCTTTTTTTCTGTGCCAGAGCCCACATTATATGTCATGGCTAAGTGGCTGACCTGTATGGTAAATGCATGATAGATGCTGGGAAAGCCCTCTGCATTTACCACTCAGGCTTTGCACTTACTACATCTTAACTCTTTGAAACACAACAGATTATTACTGGGGGAAATGGAAGGAAAAGAGTGTCCTCACTGCTTATTAACTGCCACTGGATACCTATGAGATTGAAGGTCCTGTTTAAACTGCTTACTTTTACCTTTAAGAGATTAAGAGGGCTCAGACCATCTTACTTGGTATCTCTCTACTTGATCCCTGCACTCTGAACAGCAAGTCTGCTTGGTGATTCCTTCCATGAAGGATCTTAGATTTGCAGCTGCATGCATGGAGTCTTTCAAGAAAGGCACCTGAAGTTTGTTTCTTACGAAGAAACTAAAAATTGAGAGGTGTCAGACGGCTGCCTGGGTGATAATCTTCACACTCTTGGCAAGTGAATATTTCTATATGATTTGCAAGGTATTGTGGGCAATGTAGTTCATTCACACCAGACACAGCTGCTGACAATAATTTAGTTGTGCTCTTGGGTAAAGCCAATAAGATATTTATTTATGGGGTTATTTCTCCCAACACAGATATGCTTGGTAGAACATAAATTAGGTTACTTGCTTTCAGTGTTAACTTGGAAAAACAAAGTCAAAATCAGGAAAACAACAAATGAAAAGCCACAAAGCAAGAAACAAACTGTTCTTTTCAGGTTAACTTCTGATTACTTCCCACATAGATACAGAAGTGATTCTCTCCTAGCTCACAAGCAATTAGGTAAGGCTTAATTGCCAGCAGTCACCAGCTGAAACCCCTTAGCTGGCTTGCCTTCCACTGTGTGGGTCAAATCCTGCTTCAGGAGCTTTTCTGAGTAGATTAAAGAACAAATTTGTATTTCTTTGTGATGGTTGCTGTACTTTATAACAGAAAGTTACCAACGGAGTTTAGATAGAGAGCAGTCCATATAAACAGGATCCTCATCTGCTATTATTCCCCCTTGTTCAACAAGCATGGGTTCAATATCATGGATTGGCACAGATGAATCTCTCAATGGAGCATTTTCAGGAGAATACTTGTTTCCCTGCTGTCTTTCAAGGTTATAGCTAGGGCATAGATCAGTGTTCATACCTGAGCTTCCATTGCTGCTAGAGTTCCTCTCTATATAACCTGGCCAGTATGTAGTCCAGTTCTTATGTCCAGCCTTCCAATCCAGATCCCTGGACACCGGATCTCTCTTCACATACCTTCTGGCACGGGTCTTAGGGTCCCTTCCACGTGCAGCCATCTCCCTCACAGGTAGCCTCTGGTGATTCCTAGCTCTGCAGCACCATTCCTCTGGCTTTCCCCAGTCCAATGGTGTATGCTGGCCCTTGGAATACCTCCCAGTATACGTACTGCTTTGGACTCTTCTAGACCTCTCAAAGGCTTTTCTCTTCCTTCTTCCAAAGGGTCTCTTTCCCTCTCTTGCCGTCCAGTTTGGCTTCTGCTTCTGATGATCCTTCAGATGAAACTGATGATCAAACTCAAGCTGATTCTCAGGATACTGAGGACAATTCTCTGGATATCCAAGGTGATCATGAAGATGGTTATCTGTAGAATAAACTCTACTCTTATTCTGCTTAGATGAGTGCTCCTCCCTAATACAGCGCAGCTGTGCTGAATCAGGCCCTGCCCTTTGAGATGAGTGCTTAGGGATTACCTCATAGCCCTCCTGATTGAACACACGTTTCCCCACTTCAGCTCCTCTAATGGCTGTTGGAAACCTGGTGTATTCTGGGACTGGTAGTCTTTTATGGCAAAATTCTGTTTTCTCATTTCTACCAGCACTGACAGGTTGCTTGTTCAGAGACACTTCACCTTTTCTATAGCCCCTTCCTGAGCTATGATAAGCTTCCTTATCACAGAGGTCAATATTTAAATACACAAATGCAGTTGGTGGTGGGTGCCAATTGCATAAATGTTTTTATAAAAATGTTTAGAGCCACATATTGGCTATCATAAGCTGTATAAATCACTATGGGGCATGTTTACAAAAGTGTGACAAGCATTTGCATTTACCACACCTTAAGTGACAAAGTTAAGGTGCAGCAAGTGCAGCAAATGCAGTGGGTGGGAGCAGCAACGTCCTTGCATTTGGCACACAGGACATACTGCACTCAGGAGTCATGTTCCCTGCCTTGGCAGATAGCATGGGAGCACCAGCACTACCTGCCAAAGTAAGGACCACAGTCTTGGGCATGAGAAAGAGAGGCCATAAAGCCATGACAGCCACCACAATGATTCCTCACACTCCGATCTTTTCCCCTGGCTCTGATCCTCCCGGTATAATGGACCTGCCAGCTCTGATCCTCCTTCCCCTTTGCTCCTGCCTCTATGTCACTTGAGTGCAAAAGGAGGATGACTCCTAGCAGTAATCATACGGTACTACAGTTGCCCCTAGTGGTAGTACTGCAAAAATACCACAAGGAGTTACATCCACCATTTTGCATCCGAGCATTAATGGGACAGGAGCAAAAGGGAATCACTCCTGCCTCATCCACTAGATAGATTATTGCAGGTTAGTTCATGAGGGGATGTTGAAGGTAGGGGAGCGTAAGGGCTTCAATTGAAGGGGGGATTGTGATCAGGGGAAATATCTTGGAGGCCATTGGATGTATCGCAATTGTAATGGAGAGAGGGAACCGATGGGGGAGTATCACGTAGAGGGGGATAAGATGGAGGGAACTTGTCATGGGGAAAGGGATGTGATCAGGAGGCTGGGTGGGTTGCAGACTTCAGCCTAATAAGGATTAGGAGGGTGGAAGGGTGCAGGTATCATCAGCACTTGCTGCCATTGCTTCTGTTTCCGGGGCAGAATGGGTGGGCTTGAGACAGTGGCCATGCTGCCAGACTTTCAGTAGTGCAGCAGCACTACTTGCCATCTCTTGAGTTGGCATTAAGTGCAGCATCCATGACAGCAAGCGTACAGTGCAATGCCATGCACGAGGGATTAGCGTGCCATCCCACTCTCTGCCCTAAACCAACCCCAATCCTGCCAAAACCTGCACTTAGCAGAGATTTTACACCACAGCAATATTTTTACCACGTGGTAACCATGGGCATGGGTACATGCTAGCAGGGCATGGCAAAACGTGTCCTAAGCGCTTAGCACACTTTATTAAAAGGGCCCCAAGGTAACCACAATATCCACATTTTTAAAACATTATGCTTTCAACTTTTGTTGAGACTCGCAGGAGAAACTTTGTTAAAATAGAAAATCTACTTTTGTTCATAAGCTGATGATTCAAATCACCCCATTTCTTGTGACCACTTCTATTGCATAAAAAAACCCTGATTATTGTGTTTGAATGAGAAACTATATGAGCATTAAAATCATAATGCTTCAAATGGCTCCTGTGCTCATTGAATCAAGTGTTCAAAGATCTCAGGTTATTTCTCACATAATAAAGGGGAAAAGACATCAAATTACAACTACCACTCCGGTTGGTTGACATGACATATTAAATCTTAACTTGACTGGCAGGGCAGATGCTGAGTGTTGCACAGTACAGTGGCCCTTCTCAGGATATTGCATTGCAGGTTATAAAACAACCGACAGATCCCAAGAGAGTTTTAACCTCTGTATCATATAATCTGGCATTGATAGCCTTGAAGGAAAGTTGTTCATGTTAGAGGGAATCATTATAAAAAAAAGGGCACTGCCATGTGGGTCACCATGGCCCCTGATATAACTCACTGCTTTTGTGACGTGATAAGCTAAGTAAAAAACTCTTTAAAACTTTTTACAAATTTGGGTGTGAAATAATTTAAAAACATATAAAAATTAAAAGGGAACAGCAGACACCGGGGGGGGGGGGGGGGGGGTGTCAGCGATTGCCTACTCTTTCTCTGATCTGCTGCACCCGACATTTTCTTTGGTGAAACTTATCTTTAACTTTGTCTGTTATCTGAATGATCTTGGCTTTGGAATTATTCTACAGTGATCGTTTCTCTATGTGGGGGTATTCGTTCGTTCTCACTGATATAACCAACCTTTATGTGGATGGCTTTGAAAAGATATGTGAGGCAGCCATGAGGTAGCTGTAGATAGCCCTTCCCCCAAGCCATGCGGCAAGCCATGAGGCTCTGATCAGCCTGACCCCCCGCAAGCCATGAGGTAATCAGCCTGCTAAGAGAAAGACAATGAGATTCCAGTAGGCACCCTTCCCCCACTCCAGGTCTGAGCACAGTATTTCCCTAGCCCTGAAACCAACAGACCAGAGCATACCGGTTTGGACAGGTCACCCAGGTACCTCCCCAGGGGCTGCTGATTGGTGGGCAGGAAATACCTGTGGCAAATGGGATTGCAGAATGAGTTTAAAACTGTACTGTATATAAAGCATTGTAGGCCGTCCCTCGGGGTTCAGACCCTTGTGGAGGTTGCTGGTATCTCTGTCTGATCCTGTGTGCACATTAAAGATCCTGTTTGCATTCCAGCCTGTCTGAGAGTTTTCCTTCTGTGGGTGAGTGATAGAATAAGAGCTTTTTAAAGCGCTTGCCATTACATTTTGGCACCCCAGGTGGGACCCTTTTAAATTAAATTTAAAAAAGCCTCTCTCATCACACCCACGGTGGGAAGACTACTGCTTTTTGCAGGATCGGGGCCTCCACCAGTCAGGGACCGGCCCCTCCAGGTGATTAACGGTCCTTGGCGCCCCCGGGCCACTTTGTGCTCGGAAGGACACCTTGATTTGTCTGGACAGCTGATCCCTGCGGTTGAATCCCCGATTGAAAAACCAGCTGGATAGACTGGCATCCAAACTTCCTGTCTGATCAGAGTTCTGGTGAGTACTGCTACCTTACTGTCTGGGGCTAGTTCTGTACTCTATCTGTGAGTCCTGGTAATTTCTGGGAACCTGTAGCAGTCTGATCAACTGCACGAGCAGTCCTACTAGGGGCCTTAGTGGCCCTGAAGCCATTGCTCGTCCTGTATCTGAATACCGGTAAAAATATCTGAACTGCAGTAAAAAGTAACCAAAATATAGCACTTGATAAGTTAAACATACCTGAGATAAAGAATAGATCGCTGTTTCTCTTCTTTCCTTTCTGCTTGTGGAGAGTTTTCTGAAGCGTGACTGCAAGGAGAGTTCTCTAATGTGCTCCCGTTGTGTTCCGTTGCTAGTTTGTGCTGTCCCCATGCTTCCCTTGTGTTCCGTTGCTAATTTACTGCTCTCCCCTGAGCCCCCCATGTAATTTCTGCTCTCCGATGTGAATTCTTGCTTCTCCATGTGCTCCGATGTTAGATTCTGCCCTCCATGCTGCCCGGTGTGGATTTACTGCTCTCCCCTGAGCCCCCCCATGTAATTTCTGCTCTCCGATGTGAATTCTTGCTTCTCCATGTGCTCCGATGTTAGATTCTGCCCTCCATGCTGCCCGGTGTGGATTTACTGCTCTCTCCCCTGAGCCCCCCATGTAATTTCTGCTCTCCGATGTGAATTCTTGCTTCTCCATGTGCTCTGATGTTAGATTCTGCCCTCCATGCTGCCCGGTGTGGATTTACTGCTCTCCCCTGAGCCCCCCATGTAATTTCTGCTCTCCGATGTGAATTCTTGCTTCTCCATGTGCTCCGATGTTAGATTCTGCCCTCCATGCTGCCCGGTGTGGATTTACTGCTCTCCCCTGAGCCCCCCCATGTAATTTCTGCTCTCCGATGTGAATTCTTGCTTCTCCATGTGCTCCGATGTTAGATTCTGCCCTCCATGCTGCCCGGTGTGGATTTACTGCTCTCCCCTGAGCCCCCCATGTAATTTCTGCTCTCCGATGTGAATTCTTGCTTCTCCATGTGCTCCGATGTTAGATTCTGCCCTCCATGCTGCCCGGTGTGGATTTACTGCTCTCCCCTGAGCCCCCCATGTAATTTCTGCTCTCCGATGTGAATTCTTGCTTCTCCATGTGCTCCGATGTTAGATTCTGCCCTCCATGCTGCCCGGTGTGGATTTACTGCTCTCCCCTGAGCCCCCCATGTAATTTCTGCTCTCCGATATGAATTCTTGCTTCTCCATGTGCTCCGATGTTAGATTCTGCCCTCCATGCTGCCCGGTGTGGATTTACTGTCTTCCCTTGAACCCCCGATGTAATTTTATGCTGCCCCGATGTCTATTCCCTTTTTTTTTTTCCCTTTGGGCCCAGAGTCAGCAGAGACAGAGTCATTAGAGGAGAAAACCTGGCCTTATCTGTGAATGCAGAGCTGAAATCCGGTGTAGAACGCACGTGGAGGCGGCCATCTTGAAAAGACCACGTGTAAGCTACACTGCAATATACTTAAAGTGACTCTGGAGCTCCATCTAGTGGACATTAGCTGTAATTACTACTATTCCCTGTGTTTTAAGTGATCCTGGAGCTCCATCTGGTGGACATTGTAAGAATAGCTAGCTTGTATATATATATATATATTTTGTAAATTGCCAAATATTGTAAGTTGTATTACTTGTCCTGAGTTAAGACTAGATAGGGTCTGTATTATAAATTGTATTATTTTTCCTGGATTAAGTCTAGATAGGATCTGTATTATAAATTGCATACTTCTCTCTCTTACTGTAAATTGCATTTTTTCCCAAATTGAGATTAGGTTAGAAGATCTGATCTACATTGTATACTGTGCTTAGTTATTGAACTAAATTAGAGCATGGGGTCAGGAGAGTCTAAAGAGAAAACGCCCCTACAGTGCATGCTTCACAATTTAAATCTGGGTTTAGAGAGGATTCTGTAGATTCCAGCTCTGCTTCAAGTTTTCCTATCCCACAGTGTTACACACATACAGACTCCTGGGTCCTGTGGACTGAGTCCATCCTCTGCCTCAGGCCCCAATTGCTTTGTTAAATGCACGTCCAATCAGTTTGCATGGCTACAGGAAGATACTAGAGATCAGGGAGGAGTCATTCTTCTAGCAGATGAATGGAGACCCATTAGAGAGGACAAAAGAACAAATTCACCTAGCCTCCAATGAAGAATTTTGAGCATCTAAAACCATGAGGGGTGGCTCCCTTGAACATTCTCAGATGTCTGATCTTGATTGTGTACCATGTGTATGTCTCCTGAGGGCTGGGAACGAACGGGGAATGGGGAGGGTTACTAAAATTTATCAAGAAAACCTTAGTATTCCAATCAGATAGGCTGCCAATAGTCATGTGTTTAAATACTATATGCTATCAAGCAAACAAAAAAAAAAAAAAAGGTTAAAAGGGGATTTTATATATTGTGGCAAACACCTCGTAGAGCTATAAACATTTATATAGCGCTACAAGATATACAGCACTTTAGATATAATTCTTATAAAAGTATCAGTTCCATGCCTGTTTTGAACTATAAGATACAAGGTAATCACTTTGCCTTGTTAAGCTCTGTGCTGATGAATGATGAACAGGACAGTAACATCATAGGTGCTATTTAGAATAAATTCACCTGTCCTTCTGTATTTGAATTTTACATGTTGGTGTCCAGAGTTCAAGAGCACAATATATTATAGCACTGTGAGATACAAATCTTTTAGTTTATACATTTGTACTTTGTTACCAAATATACTGGTAGGAGTACATTATGTAGAGGTCCAGTATACACAGCAATAAGATGAGTAAATATTAAATTTTGAAAAGGGGCTGATCTAAAATTGCTTTGTTCCCAAGTATATCAGAGCAAATTTAGTGGAAAGATGGAACTGTGTTTTTTAATTATTTACAAATATAATGATAACATTAACTTGAGTTGATTGGATAAAAACTAAATCTTACTTGTCAGCAATGATCCAGGAGAGCTTTGAGAAAATGAATGAGAGAGAGAGAGAGAGAGAGAGAGAGGGGCAGAAGGTGAGACAACAGCCTAGGAAAAAGGCAATAAACGTGCTACTCCAAGTGTGATGATCTGGGCCACCGGAATTCAGACTGCTCTAAGTACCTCGAGGACCCACAAAGCCTGAGAAAACATGAACCTTGTACATTTATGCCTCTGAAGAGACATGAATAGGCAAGGGGGAATAGGCCAAGAAGAACCCGAGGAAGTACTGCCATGAGGCCTATTCACAAATGCCTTGCCGGCCAAGAAGAACCAGAAGGAGTATCGCCATGAGGCCCAACCACCAATGCCTTGTACCCTCTTAGTCTCTCACCTCAAGAGGATCTCTTTTGACACCATAATTAATGGATAGCTTACATAAATCCTTGTGGACACTGCATTTTCAAGATCGGTCCAAGTATTTTTAAGTTTCCTACAGTACTCTCACTGGGAACCAGGTATACAATAGACTCTAGTCATACATGAGAGATATGTGGCTGTCATGTTAGGAGCCATATTTCTTTCTATTGGAATTGATGTATAGTTTTATATTGAAGATTGTTTAGACAGTCGCTATTTAGAATGAGCACCCATGCCAATCTAGAACTGCACCAATTAAGTTAGTGGAAAATGGACACTGTTTACAACAATACTATGTTTCTAACAATTGTTTTAGCAGCCTTGCCAGATAAGGATACATTAGTATAGTATAGAAAAAGAAAAATTGAAGGACCTATGTATGTAGTTGGTGGAAAGTGTTGTGAGGGATAAAGTGATATAATGATGTGGAAGGACTGATGGACAGTAAACTGGTGAAGGCAATTTAATGATGTGAAGTTGCTCCGAGGATCCATCACTCTCGTGTCAAGGCCGCTGCACCAGAAATTATTCCAGCCTGGACTTCTGTCACAGTTCCAAACCAGCCCCTGCACTTTGACACTTCTGCCCAGTACGGGGTTCTAACAGACTGCCGACGAACTCTGGACCACCGGAGAGACTGATTTACAGACACCTTTTCCTGAAACCGGGATCAGACTGAGAAAAAGGTGCTTTAGCCTTACTCCTATCCCTGATACGGACTTGCTTTCAAACAAGTGCAGAGACTACTAACACAGCAGTATTATTTGCCCAAACTGCTCTGAACATGACAGACCTTTGTATACGTAACTCTCTACCTTAACTTGTCCCATTGCTGTACCGTACATTTTAACCAGGTGCCTTTTTCCTTACAGGTTGTTTCCACCCTTGGCACCCTGGTAGAACGCAAGGCGGCTGCCACGGTCATGGCCCTGACCCAATATACTCCTCTGCGGCTTGCCTCCAGTAATATAGCCCTCAACCACCTCTAGCGGTTGAGGTCTTACTTAAAAATGGGGGAATGAGGCAGCCATGAGGTAGCTGTAGATAGCCCTTCCCCCAAGCCATGCGGCAAGCCATGAGGCTCTGATCAGCCTGACCCTTCCCCCGCAAGCCATGAGGTAATCAGCCTGCTAAGAGAAAGACAATGAGATTCCAGTAGGCACCCTTCCCCCACTCCAGGTCTGAGCACAGTATTTCCCTAGCCCTGAAACCAACAGACCAGAGCATACCGGTTTGGACAGGTCACCCAGGTACCTCCCCAGGGGCTGCTGATTGGTGGGCAGGAAATACCTGTGGCAAATGGGATTGCAGAATGAGTTTAAAACTGTACTGTATATAAAGCATTGTAGGCCGTCCCTCGGGGTTCAGACCCTTGTGGAGGTTGCTGGTATCTCTGTCTGATCCTGTGTGCACATTAAAGATCCTGTTTGCATTCCAGCCTGTCTGAGAGTTTTCCTTCTGTGGGTGAGTGATAGAATAAGAGCTTTTTAAAGCGCTTGCCATTACAATGTTTATCTGTATCTCCTTTCAAGGCATAGATTGTACTTTGGAGGTCTTTATAGATTTTTTTTTTCATTTGGATGAGAACTGTGGATCTGTTTCAGCAATTTTTGTCTAGTTAAATGATTTTTACTAAAATTAAAAATGTACATATAATTATGAAATGAGTGAAATTTCTTGATCTATGTAGCAGTGTTGCCCCTAATACTTTTCAAATTTATTTATTTATTTAACAGTATTTCTAAACCGCCTTATCATAATAATCAAGGTGGTATCACAGCAAACAATCTGGTAGTGTGAGTGTGTTATACATGCAGTGAGGGTGAAAATTTAGTTGGGTGCGTGTTGTATTGTGTGCTAGATTGGTTTGAGCTATGTACAAAGTGGGCTATATACAGTGGTGCTAAAAACATTTTATATACATACAGTGTTAGGCGGTAACGTGTGCTGCTGTACAGTCACTTAGGTTATGTGATATGTCCATAGTGTTCTATGAACAGCATGGTTTTCAGCTGTTTTCTAAAGTCCTTGAGGTCAGTAGTTGCCCTCAAATCGTCCGGTAGTTTGTTCCATATTGTTGGAGCAGCCATGGAGAGTGCTCTGTCCGTTGTGTCCTTGCGTGTGTGTTTGTATTCACTTGGGGTGCTGACTCGGTTGTGTGTTTGTTTTCTTCTAGGACGTGTGCTGGTGTCTGGCTGTATGAGGGTGTGCAGGCTGTTGGCTGATGTGTGCTGTTTTATCTTAAATAGATTTATGATAGTTTTGTATCTTATGCGTGCACTGATCGGAAGCCAGTGTAAGTCTTTTAAGGTAGGTGTGATGTGCTCCTGTCTTGCAGTTCCGGATATGATTCGAGCTGCGGTGTTTTGTGCCAGTTGGAGTGGTTTGATGGCTTGTTTCGGTAGTCCAAGGTATATCGGATTGCAGAAGTCCAGTAGTGGGGTTATCAGTGCTTGACAGACGGTACGGAAGTGTTCTGGGGCGAGGAGTGTTTTCAGTCTCCTGATGATTCGCATCTTGTAGTAGGCTTTTTGTATTGTTTTGTCTATGTGTGGCTTGAGATTGAGTTTATTGTCCAGCGTAACCCCGAGGTATCTCACTTCTGACCTTATTGGTATAGTAGTGTTTTGTATCTTTAAATTTGGTGGGTGTATGAAGCTTTGGTTCCGAGTGATGATTAGAGCTTCAGTCTTGTAGTTTATTGCAAGGTTGTTGTCTTGACACCAACTGGTCATTTGTGTAAGGCAGTCTGTTATCTTAGAGAAGTCCGGGTTGTCAATTGATATCGGGGTGTATATCATGATGTCGTCCGCATAGATTGTGTATTGAATGTTGTTCTCTTTCATGATGTTGCATATTGGTTGGATGTAGATGTTAAATAGGAGTGCTGAGAGCGCAGATCCTTGAGGTACTCCTTGACGGACTTTTATGGATCGGGAGGTGATGTGTCCCACCTTGACCTGTAGCTGTCTTTCGGTTAGGTACGAGTGGAACCATTTCAGTGTGATACCGTGTATACCAGTGCTCTTTAGTCTTTCCAGGAGCGTGTTGTGGTCCACTGTGTCGAAGGCTGAGGAGATGTCGATGAAGATCATTATGATTCCATTCCTGGTGTTGTCAATTATTCTTAGGATGCTGTCGAAGAGGTAGATCAGTAGCGTTTCGACACCGTGGTTGGGTCGAAATCCGTGTTGGTTGTCGTCGAGTGTTTCGTGTTTGTCGATGTGATCCTGAAGTTGTAGTTGAACTGTTTTTTCGATGACTTTTGCGAGGAAGGGTATGCTGGAGATTGGTCGGTATGTTGCTGGATCTTTTTTGTCGAGAGTTGTTTTCTTTGTGATTTCCATCAATAGAAAACCGACTGATCCCAAAATGTTATTGAGATTTGTTAGCTTTCATCCCAGGAAACTTTGGGGAAATTTACTTGTAGGCCAATCTTTTAGTTTGCAATGAGCCTGCTCTACTGCCCAGTAATTCATGAAAGAAGCAATATTGATGAGTGGTCATTTTCTGTATAGAGGATTTTCAAGGACTTATATATGTGGCTGGTATGCTCACAGCTAAAGAGATATATTATAAGCTGGAATATAAATTGCACTATTTGTCTCTAATATGGCATGTAAAATCTAGCATCTTATCAAATTGGCACATTTTACATTTGTATGAGACATTTGCACAACCACCCTTAGTAGTCTTTACACGCAGACAAACATTTGTGATTTGTTAGTGAAGACTACTTATTAAGATTCTAGACTTCCAGACGACACTGATGCTAAATGAGTTGGTCACTTTCCTTGAGGCCGCTGTTCTGTATGTGCTTAGTCCATTAGTGGCTCTATTGTTCAGCTCTCATCATCTGGCCTGTTTATAAAGTTAAGCTTTAGTATTTCATGTCAAACAACTGAGATATTTAATTTGCTGTCCTTACTCCCTTTATTATGTGGAAAAGCCATGAGATCTTTGGTCATTGAGCAGGGGAGTTATTCGAAGCACTGTGATTTTAATGCTCATTTAATTTCTCATTGTAATCAGTATAATCATTTGAAGAACTAAGCTCATGGGATTGATTTGAATCTTCACCATATGCAGTGAGAACAGAAGTGGATTTTCTATTTCAACACAGTTTCTCCAGCAGGACTCAACAAAGAAAATGATTAGTCAGAGTTTTACAAGTTTTGACACTGTGGTTACTGTCTCTTTAAGACAGTTTTAAGCGTCTGAAATCATAGTGAACCTGCCATATAGGTGGGCATCCTATGTGGCAGCCAGTAAAGTGGACGAGCATATAGGAGGCAGCTGTACCGATGCACAGGGTAGTGCCAATGTAAAGTGCTGCAATGTCTGTGTGTGGCATAGGATGGGGACGACGTGTCCCCCAGCGGAGACAGAAGGAGCAGGATGTTTGCAGCGACAGGAAGACAGAGTAGTAGTGGTTACGTATAGATAAGGCACAGGAGAGGCAAGCATGAAGAGCCCTAATGTGGAAAAAAGTACCAGTGTAGGTCATGGAGTAGCAGCCTGAACATGAAGACAGGACTGTACATAGCCGACAGAGGCAGATAGATGGGCTGAAGGACAGATGGTGGCTGAGGAGAGGGTGGTATGGGCTGGCGACACTAATTTGCAGAGCCCTGACCGTTACAGGCATGAAAATGATCTGAGTAGCACAGTCACAAAAAACACAAGCAGGAATAAAACCCCTGAGTACAGAGACCTTGCACTAACCAGTAGGCTACACCTCCACACCTCTCTGCACAGCAATGGCTAGAAACAAAGAGACTGCAGGTCACCGCCTAAAATGTCTGCTGTGTGCACCGGCATAGGGTAGCCGCCCCAATACCCATGATAGAGTGCACATGCAGAACAGCGGTCTACAGCTGAACACTGAATGGAAAATGCACTTATCCTTCACATCAGCTCAGTAAGATACACTGAACCTGCCACCTTGGACCCGATATCACTCGAGCATTGTTAATGTGTGCTGTCCAAGTTGGTGGTATGCAGTCCCAGCCCATCCAACATGTGGGTGCCTAGGGGGCACAGTCCAGATGGGAGGGGCAGAGTCATACATGGATAGCCACACAGCCCCCTCCCCAACCATCTGCCTCTGCAGGGACCCCATCAACACCTGCCAATGATATGTCTCGGAGGGTGGATGACAGCCACTGCTGTGGTAGTCCCCTGGGCACCTGCATATTGCAGCTGCCTGGGAGACTAAAGAATCTGGCACTATCGGCCTCTTCTCCCACAGCTTGGTTCTTTAGGAGTGGGGGAAGGGCAGCCTGAATCTCTGCCTGGAGTGCCAGGACCCTAGGACCGCCCCATATGGCACATTGCCTTTCCGTAGCAGCAGCAGGACTGTTTGCTGCCACTGTCACTGTGGGATCATGACGAACATCACAGATGGTACTGCAGATGGCAGAATAACCCTTTGTGGAGAGGTTAAAAAGGTTGGGGCTCATCAACCTGGGGAAGGGACGGCTGAGGGGAGATATGATAGAGGTCTATAGATTATTAACCGGAGTGGAACAGGTAAACATTAGTCGCCTTTTTATGCCATCAGACTGTGGATAGACTAGGGGACCTGTAATGTGGCTACAGTGTAACCCATTTGGGTCTTCCAGGTGAAAATAGTTTTTCAGTCAATGCATAATCAAACCCTGCAATCCATTACCAGAGGATGTGCTAAAGGCTGTTAGTGTACCTGGGTTTACAAACGTTTGGACAGGTTCCTGGGTAAGAGTCCATAAACCATTGCTAAAGAAGACCCAGGGTATGCACTGCTTGCCCCATTACAGTTACTGAGGATCCTGTGTGTCTTTTGGGGATACTGACAGGTACTTGTGACCTAGATTGGCCACTGTTGGACACAGGATACTGGGCATGATGGGCCTTGGTCTGACACAGTTTGGCATATTTTGTAGTCTTATGTTCCAATGTGCCATCTAGGCAGCTGCCTGCTCCCTCCTGTGCACCAGAAGCCCCCACTGTATGACCCATGTGCAGATCCTTTGCCCCCATTTGCACCATTAACATGGTGCCCTTTAATACTTAGGCACTATGCTATTGCTGCTAATGGAGCACTACTATCACTCATTTTGGGCTCCCCTGTCTGTGTATCACATTGCAGACATTAATTAGTCTCTCCTCAAAAAACATCCTTTCCGCGAGGTTTTGAGTTGCATTAGGGTTCCTGCTATTAAGGTGCCTGCGTTAAGGGAGCAAGCCTTGCTTCCGCCCACTCCCCGCCCACTCCCCACCCACTCCCTGCCCATTGACCCCCACTCTCCACCCCATGCATGCCTTCTCTTCACCCACAGGTACCATTAGCATGCGCTAAAGTGGCCGGTACCATTAGTGTGCACTAAAGTGGCTTTTTGGATGCGCTATGGGCTCAGATGCGCAGTTAGGATGTGCTAACGGCACATTTTTCTCCTTTACCGTGGTTTAGTAAACATATCCCTTAGTTTACAGGTCATAACTATAAACTCATGATTCGTCGCCAGTAATAATCTTTTTGATGAAATCTGTGTCATTTTCAACACATTCCAACAACTCGCTGGCTGCAGTCGATCTTCTTTTTGGCCAGGGGACAGAGGTTTTGGCATGAATTTTGCAGACACACATCTCATCTCTAAATTGACAGTAAGAATGGTCTGTACCAACCCAAAACCGATGTCCATGTCCTCAGCAAGCTCCTTAATAGTCAACTGATGATTTGAGCGTATTGTGGCACTCACTGCTTCATTGTCTTCATTCCTGCTCGTGGATGGCCTTCCAGAACGTTTGTCCCTGTCAACACTTTGGCGGCCATCTTGGAAACATTTGTAGCAGTCAAAAACTCAAGCACAACTCATGCATTCGTCGCCATACACTTGCTGTAACTTGTCATAAGTCTCTTTGCACAAATCTCCAAGTTTCTGGCAGAATTTATTTATGTATTTTTATTTACGTTTTCAAAACCAAAAACGTATAAAGCAAGTATACAAGAAACATGAAATAAATAAAAATATTATCACAATTAAAGCAATACATTCATACATTTAGTCCACATCTCGGAAAGGATCAACATGTTAAAAAAAAACAGGAAACAAATCAAAGAGGAAATAAAGGAGAAACTCCCTAAACATCAGCCTTTCTTAATCCCACCATTACTATACCCCTTCATTTTTCTCACAAGCTTACAAAAAAGCCTCTAACTGCAAAGTGTCTGTAAAGGAGAACCTTGACCCTTTAAAAGTGACCAAGCACTTACAAGAAGGAAAGAAGCCCCAAGGGCCAACACCTCATCTTCAAAGCAAAAAAGACCCTTCTTCGAGGTTGTGTAGCCCTCGAGACATCAGGAAAAAGCTGAATTTGTGCACCACAAAAGACAAGTTTTGTTCTTAAAGTAACTTCAAATTACAGAAAACCTATCTTGTCCTGTTAAAAATGTAATAACTAAAGTAGCTCTAGTATGGATAGTAGTGTGTGAATCTTCCAGGGACCACGTCAAGTCAGCCAATGGAGTCTGCAAGATGTCAAAGCCCTCAGAGGACTCACCCAAGACCCACCCCACAGGGAGATGGAACAATTTAGAAAACCCCACTGTATCTGCATTAGAGAAAGTCAATGCCTCTTTAAGATATTTCCTTATCAGAATCTCAGATGATAATAATGGAGAAATAGGAAAATTCAGAAACTGAATATTCCTAGCTCTAAGGGAACTCTCAAACATTTCTAATTTCCTGTGAACAATCAGACTATCCTTAATAGTCGAGGAACCAATAGCTTGTAAAGAAGAAACTTGCTGCTGACATTTAGATATCTGTTTTTCAAAAGAATCCATCCAGCTCTCAACCTTACCCATCCAAGCAACAGTATCATGCAAGAATGAGCATAGCTGGGTTACACTGGAGACCAGATCCTGTTCCATATGGGTCACTGTCAGCATACATCAGCATGACATTCCCAGACATGATGAGATCAGCTTTGACCCCCTGGTGATGTCAGATAGGATGTCTCCAGACTTGATGGTCTTAGTTTGCTTGATGAGATTAGTTTGTAAGACAACAGCCCCTCCTTGCTAATCAAGTGATAGCAGACCTCAAACAAACCAAATTATGACAAAGGGAGGTGCTGAAGAATTTCACTATAAATACAGAGAAACACAAAATATCCTTCTCTTCCTATTCATCAGACACCTCTTGCTATGAGGCTCTGACACACACTACTCCTTACACCCCTCCCCTCTTCTCTCTCTCTCTTCCTATTTTCATCGGACACACCTTACCCCCCCCCCCCCTCCTCTCTTCTCTCTTCCTATTCATCAGACACCCCACCCTTCTCTCTCCTCTCTTCTTATTTCATCGGACACTCCTTACAGCCACTTCTCCTTACCCCCCCACCCCTTTTGTTCTCTCTCTCTCTCCATTCATGGGACACTTCTTACTATAAGGCTCTGACACACACTTCTTGCCCCCCCCCCTCTCTCTCTCACACGCAGATGCACCCACACACAGTCTCATTGAGATACATGGAAGCAGCTCTGTAACAACCTTATATCTCTGTTCTGTACCTTTGTAATAAGCCTATTTCTATATAAAACCCTTTTCCCAAGCCACACCAGTTTTGGTTGTCTTATTGTGCTACTTACCCTACTGTCTCTGTGAAATGAACCCAGGACCAAACGGAGAGTAGCCGAAAGTGGAGCGGCAGCGGAAAAAGATTACATTTTATGGGGGTCCGTCTCGGACTTCACAGCAGATCTCCAGTTGGGTAAGTAGCAATTTTGTTTTAAACATTAAAGTGGATTTCAGACAGGGTGCGACAGGAAAATCAAAAGCCCTTGTGACCATTTACAATTTACAATTTTGGGTTACAGGCTGGATGACACACTATTTAGTGAAAAGTTCCAGTGATAACTTTGTTTTGTGGGTTAGACAAGGTGAGATTTTTATTGTCAAAAGGCTCTGTAATAATCCTGAATGTTAATATTACCTACACATAGGGACATTACATAGAGTGGCTTGCAATTTTCATATTTGTATGTAGAGGCTTGTTACGGTTTGTTACAAGGCACAGATTTTTCTCTAGTATTTGAGCTGCTAAGAAAAGACAGAGAGATAGTCCAGATTTAGTTTGGAAGTGGTACACAGATAAATAGTCCCTCATTGAATACAATATACATCTTTCCTGGTAACAATATTATCTCCTGTCCCTTTGCCTTTTATTTCTCAGTCTCCTGTCAGTATGTATCTTGGTGAGGGCAGGCTTAAAGTTTGCTACAACTGATACAGTATCTGACAATTCTGTTAATCTCCTAACAACCTTCTTACTATAATTTCAACCTAAAACCTCCACCCTGTTAAAGGGTGGTGAGCACTTTTTATTCAGGTATAATTTTAAGGCGTGGTCTTTATGCCAGTACTCTTTACTGAACACCCATAAAAGTTATGCCATTCCAACTATAATTCTAAGTCTCACTTCTTCATAAAAGTTAGCATTTCTCCTTCCAAGGTTAAACATTGAGATAGTCGCATAAAACCAATTAAAAACATAATACGCGTAGGCCCCTGTACCAACTACAGTCTTTCTGCAGTCTCAAATATGGAAGCCTTTGATTTTAAAGAACTTAAAGAAATAGTATTGACATACTGTAAGAGAAAATGTGGTCCCTTTGAAGGTGAATTCCCTGAGGCATCATGGTATAATATTCAAAGACAAATGTTAAACCATTATCAAGAATTCAAAAAGAAAACAAATAAAAGAAAATGCCTTTTTATCCAAGGCATGTGCAGAGGGCTCATTAGCATGAAACAGGACAATACTAAACTGAATGCTCAGTGTACACAATTAACCAAAGACCTGGAGGAGGCACAAATTTGCATTTCCATGCAAAGGGCTCAGGTGATACAAGCCACAAATTCCTTTATAACTGTTAGTGAGCAATTAAAAGCACTTAAACTTGAATTGAGGCACGTTAAGGATGAATTGGCCTCTGAAAGACAAAATAAATATAAACGCTGCACTATTTCACCCTCAGCCCCCCCCCCCCCCCCACCTATGACCCACCCTATAAACAAAAGAATACAGAAGTATCTATAGCTGGGCTTAGGAATGGGAAAAATAGAGAGGAAAACAGCACAGAAGAAAATCCTGATAGTTTATCTCAGCCAGAACAGAGCAATAACCAGGACCTTTGTCAGGAGGATAATTCAGATGACTCAGACCCGGCACCCAGTACCAGACTCAGAGTACTAGTTAAAGTGATGCTGCAGGACTCATTAAAAGATAGGGACATGGAAAGGATAGTTGAGAAAGCGGGCCCTATGCCTTTTAATGTAAATGAATGGTGCAAATGGGCCACTGATATTCTCTGGGGTCTAGGGAAATACAGAAGAAAACAATCAGACTTTGATAGACTTATGCATCTGGCTCTAGGGCCACACAATTATAAACTTGGCTCTCTCACTCACCCATACCAGTTAGTTAAAAGGGGTATTGAGAAACTATTTCACTGTTCCCCAATGCAAGTATTTAAAATTATTTCACCTCTACCAAATGATACACTGGAAGAGTTTGCATATAGAGCCTGTATTTTAAAAGCAGTTCTTAATGAGCAGGAGTCCTGGCCCAATGCAGAAGATTATAGGGAGAGTACACATAAGGCATTTTTATTAGACTTACTATCCCCTGATATTACAAAACACCTTCTGTTATTTTCTGAAGACCCTAAAGCAACCTCTTTTGATACTTTAATGCTCAGAATTGTGTCTGTTTGGAAGACCCAGCCCTCACAGGTCATAACAGTATCAGAAGCACGGAAGTGGCAAGCTGAGGGATCCTCTCAATACACAAAAAACACAGACAAAGGATACAGAGGACAGACACCTTGGAGAGGACAAGGCGGAGGGACTTTTAGAAATTCCTCAGGTTACATCCCCTTTCAAGAGCTCAAAGCACAGACAGATGGATTAGAAAAGGAGAAAATTAAATGGGAACAGGACAAACACATACTGCAGGTAGAAATAGATAAATTAAAACAGGACTTACAAGCAGCACAGGACAAACACAAGGCTAGTGCATAGGAGTGTCCTGACCTCCTGGGTTCAGATATCAAAATGTCTCAAGCCTTCAAAGCCCAGCCTGCCTCCGTTCTCTCAGCAGAGGACTCGATTCCAGAGATTCTGGATGATGAAACAGATACAGGCCCAGAATACAGTTTAAGGCTTGTAGCATTCTTGATACTGGACTCTTGTGGACACCCCAATATTATCAGCAGAATAGGGGGTCAGGATAAACTAGCTTTGATTGACACAGGGGCTGGAATTAATTTTACAAACAGAGCTTCTCCCACTGCAGATCAGAAAAATATGGAAATTTATGAAATTCAAGGAATTAATGACACAGCTTCTAAATGTGTGGCTATCCCAGTTAAATGGGGTATCCCTGTGCACAGTGAACAAAACAAGGAAATATTGGAAACCACTGCCTCCACTATAGTGAACACACCAAAAGAAATAATTGGAATTGATGTTCTCAACCAGTTAAATTTGGTGGTGGATATGGCTAATCTTAAATTGTGGCAGTATTCAGGAACTTCAAGTGCTTCTAAAACTTTAGTGCATGAAGTCATTCCCATGCAGTTAGCAACTCAGTGCACCAAGGCAGCTCAGCAGTATGATCTGTGCGTAATTCCCTCAGAGGTGGCTGATATTCCAGTCTGGGCACAAGACAAGTTAGATTGTGGGAAAATGCACACAGAAATACTGTTGGAAGGTGAGGATCCTCCACCACAGAAACAATACCCAAATAACCAAGTGGTACTGCAGAGACAGTATTCCTGTGGGTCAGCGTCAGCACAGTACTGTGAGCTGGCTGCTTTTGTGGCTTGTGCAACAATATCAAGATTCATACCCAGAGATACAAATCATTTTAGATTCTGATTATGTCTTTAAGAGTGCCATTGCCATGTTACCCTGGTGGCTGGCAAATAAATTTAAATCCACAGATGGGTCCACGGTGAAAAATTCATCACTGTGGACTATGGCACAAGAACTGAGTGAGAAGTTTCAGAGAGTACATTTAATTAAAGTAAAGGCACATAAAAAGAAAGGCCCTTTAGTGAAAGGAAACACATTAGCAGACTCACTAGCCAAGGAAGCATGCCATATAGGCCTCATATGGCCCTGGTATGAGCAGACACGCATGGTTGCTATTGCTACACATTCCACAGATTAGGATTAGATAATACCACCAGATTACTTTGTAGCACTGAAGACAAAGGACCCTGAACTTTCCAATTTGCGGAAGCTTGTGCAGGACGCCCCAGATAACCTATATCAGCACACACCCTTTCTCACACTCACTATAGAGAAAGACATTCTATGTGCAAAAAGAGAGGAAGGCTTGGTTATAGCTATCTCCAGAGCTCGAGGTAAAGAGTGGATGCATTGGGTTCATGGTGCAGGTCCTATGGGACACCCTAAAGCAGAAGACATGCAGACTATCCTTAATAGGTTGGTATGGTGGCCAGAAATGAAACATGATATACAGGATCATGTTTCCTCCTGTGTAATCTGTGCTTCATTTGGGAGGCAACCTAAAAAGAGAAGAGGGCAGTTAATGAGAGCACCTCCTCGTGGCCCATTTGAGAGATTGCAAATAGATCATGTGGGCTCTCTCCCATTAACAGCTAGGAAAAATAGATTTTTACTCACTGTTGTTGATTCCTTCTCTCATTGGGTAGAAGCATTCCCTGTCCCAGATCAAACTGCTCGAACCACTGCAGAAATCCTAACTATGCAATTTTTTACACGCTGGGGCATTCCTAAGACTATTGATTCTGATAATGGTCCTGCATTTGTTTCTCAGCTCATCAAGGAATTGTTTGATTTTCTAGGCATAGAACAACAACTCCACATTCCGTACCATCCACAGGCAGCAGGGCAGGTAGAAAGAATGAATCAAACAATTAAGGCCCAGCTCAGCCCTTTGCTTAATCTGACTGGGAAAAATTGGGATCTAGTGCTCCCTTTTAGTCCTTATGCGTATCAGAGCTAATGTCTGTAAATCCACAGGTTTTGCACCCTATGAAGCCTTAATGGGAAGGCCAATGCCACGGTGGGAAAATCTGCTGCATCCTTTTCTTCCAGAGGACCAGACCGTAATTCTTACCAATGAGTGGATGAAATCCCTGCAAGAACATCTAAAAGAAATTCAGACTACTGTGCTAGCTAACACAGAAAAAGCTAGAGATTATTTGTGGGAGGTACATGCAAAAGGTTCCGAATTAAGGCCCCTCAAGGTTGGGAGTAAAGTGATGATCCTGAGACCTAGACCAAACCTCCCCTTTGGAACTGCAAAGTGGGAGGGACCGTACTTAGTTACTGATACCTTAGGCCCAAGCCTATACCATATCCTAATGCCCGACAACCAGCAGTATTGGAAACACATCACCCAGTTGAAACCATATGGGTAATACATATTTTATCAGTCTTTGTTTTCAGATACCACCTGAAGACAGCACGGACAGCTGCTTTCTGAAGACAGCACGGACAGCTGCTTTCTGAAGACAGCACGGACAGCTGCTTTCTAAACAAAAGTCGCTTGAGGATGGTAACTATTTACTTCTTCTGTATAGTTGATGTGTCCTATATACTGGACATGTGTCTAATAGTTATGTAAATAAGTAGTAAACATTATTTCTGTTGTTGCATAGTATAAGTGGGGAGCACTAGTTTACTCCCTAGTAGAGTGAAACAAGTTAGCTTTTATTATGTCTCAGTTTCCTGTTGTTCTTGTATCTGTTCTCTTCTACCCAAGTCTCATTACAGGAACTATCATCCAAATATGCACGATTGGCTGGGCTAACTCCACAGGTGGGGTATATCGCTATCAAGAAATACCCCCACCTTTCCCGGAAGGAAAGATCTGGTCATCCTGAGTTTCTGTTCCGTACAGGACAAGCCAGTGTTCTATTCATTAAACATCAATCGAGTACAGTGGGCACCACCAGTTTCCACGTCTCTAGAAAGGACACAAGAATTGAGGACACCTCCAGAACATTACTTTCTAGGTCCTCCTGCCTTGATTTTGTACAATATTTCCTGTCAGGACAAAGAATGTTTCTTTTTCAATTGCTCCCAGAATGCATGACATCCGCCTTCCTAAGAACATTTACTAAACAATACCTGGTGCAGTCATACACTACTGGTCTCCATCACCATTAACGGGACAGCTTATTCCACACCGCTGGTTACCAATGACTTTATTGACATTCCAGACTTTATCTCATATGCTGTGCATCCATTACCACTTGGCATGGGAGAAGAGACACTACATAAACTGCTCAACTTTACAGAACTCCATGCCTATATTGATCACCTTAAAACAACATCTACTGAAGTGAATCACACCATCACTTATGAGAATGGACACACTTGCTACAAGATTGTTATTTGGTTACTCACCTACTGCTGATCATGTCTGTAATGTTTTTATTCACCCTATTATTATTTTAACTGCTGTACAAATATTGCTATGCATTATCATAATTTTCCTGTGTTGTAAAATGAAACACATGTACATCTCCTTGCAGCATATGTCCTACAAAAACACCAACAACATTTTAAGGTAGTTACACTTAATTTTTCCAGCATCTACCTCTACATCCAGGCTCATTTGGCCTGCTAATTTGGCTAATTTGGCATTTCCTACTACATTGAATACCAGAGTCAGCTGCAGTCTAGTATTGCTTCCTATCCTCACTCATAGCATCCTGGTACCTTTCGGCTTTAACCTCCTCAGAAATTCCTGCAGCCCTTATGCACTGTTCATTCTCTCTAAGACGGGCACTGAGGTAGCATATTGGGTTCCCCCCCCCCCTCAAATAGTGGCAGCCCTACCTAAGACACGAGGTTTGGACTCATAATGGGACTTGCTTATCTCTAGAATACTAGAGACAGTACTGTGCAGGACAGGGGACCTGCTGGACATAGCAAGGTATTTAATACAGGACATATTAGACAAGCTGCCTACTATCATGTAATTGCAGCTGGGACAGGTACCACAGGTTTGCTTCCACCATTTCCAGGCACAAATAATAAATAATAAATAAAAATAAAAAAGGTGTGGGACATGTCAGCATACATCAGCATGACATTCCCAGACATGATGAGATCAGCTTTAACCCCCTGGTGATGTCAGATAGGATGTCTCCAGACTTGATGGTCTTAGTTTGCTTGATGAGATTAGTTTGTAAGACAACAGCCCCTCCTTGCTAATCAAGTGATAGCAGACCTCAAACAAACCAAATTATGACAAAGAGAGGTGCTGAAGAATTTTACTATAAATACAGAGAAACACAAAATATCCTTCTCTTCCTATTCATCAGACACCTCTTGCTATGAGGCTCTGACACACACTACTCCTTACACCCCTCCCCCCTTTCTCTCTCTCTTCCTATTTTCATCGGACACACCTTACCCCCACCCTCTTCTCTCTTCCTATTCATCAGACACCCCGCCCTTCTCTCTCCTCTCTTCTTATTTCATTGGACACTCCTTACAGCCACTTCACCTTACCCCCCCCCCCCTTTTGTTCTCTCTCTCTCTCCATTCATGGGACACTTCTTACTATAAGGCTCTGACACACACTTCTTGCCCCCCCCCCCCTCTCTCTCTCACACACACATGCACCCACACACAGTCTCATTGAGATACATGAAAGCAGCTCTGTAACAACCTTATATCTCTGTTCTGTACCTTTGTAATAAGCCTATTTCTATATAAAACCCTTTTTCCAAGCCACACCAGTTTTGGTTATCTTATTGTGCTACTTACCCTACTGTCTCTGTGAAATGAACCCAGGACCAAACGGAGCGTAACCAACAGTAGAGAGCGGCGAAAGATTACATTTTAAAAGATTACATTTTTAAAGATTACAGTCACCACCCTCCATATATCTTCCAGGGAGACTTGAGACTCCAAAATCACTCCGGAATCTAGTGGGGGTGGGGACTAGGTAACAGACAGATAGGAACAAATCAAATAGGAGTACTCTGTTTTAATGGCCCCCCAGTTGGATCAGAGTCAAATAGTAACATACTTGTATGGGGAAGTGGTGGAGTGCACTTTGGGAGCTCAGGAAGGCCCCAGGTCCTGCAAAGTAAGGAAAGCAGTACCTGTAGGAAGGTTGGAACCTTCATCCTTAGGCTTCAAGTGCTTATCCATCAGATTATAGTTTCTGATCACACCAACTTCTTTTTGCACTTTCCCATATGGACCCATCCAAAATGCCTAACAGCTGCTCCTCGTTGCTCCTAAGGGGCTCACAAGGGGCCAGACATGCCCCTTGTGTCACACCCCTTAGAGCGCATCACAGCCATGCACCAAAAGACCAGCTGCATTAAAATGGACCTCAGTGTTGTTGGGGCCATTCAAGGACCTGCCTGCATCCTCCGCAATGCCTGGCTGAGCAGAAATACCTCCCAGTGAGTAATACTACTGCAAAGATCTTTATCTCAGCCCCCAATAACTTCAAGGCCACTCAAGGACCTGCTGGTGTCCTCTGCACTGCCCGGCAGAGCAGAAACACCTTCCTGTTTCTGGCAGAATTTAATGCAAATTTTCTGTTCAATTTTTTCACTTATCGTAAATCTGACAAACTGCTATCGCTTGGCAAACGGTGCGGAATAGATTATGTTTCAGTAACAGGCAAAGGTTGTGGAGGATCTTAATTCTTTGGTATGTCACTGCAGTTGCTTTCTTAATATGGTTTGGAAATTCAGTTTCTGGTCTAGCATCAGACCAAGGTATTTGACCTTATTCTTGATGAGGATATCATGGCTGTTGATTGTGATCTTCAATGGTGGTGTGTAAGTGGAGTCTCTGCTAATGACTAGTGTCTCAATTTTGCTGTAATTTAAAGTAAAGTGATTGTTCATGTAACCAATGGGTCATTCCATTAAGACATGAAAGTATAGTGGAGAAGTCAGGGTTCCTTGTAGCAAATGGAGTATATAACATAATGTCATCTGCATAAATGTGATATCTTATCTTGTAACTTTGGATGATGTTAGCGTACATATAGGCTGGATGTATAGATTAAATAGGAGGGCAAAGAGGGCTGATCCTTGAGGTAATCCTTGATATACTTGAAAAGGTTTTGAGGTCTTGGTGCGCAGTTTGACTTGTTGTGTTTGGTTAAGTAAGAGCAGAACCATTTTAGGGGGCTCCCATTTACCCCAATTTTTTTACAAGACAATCAATGATTTTTCTGTGGTTTATGGAGTCAAAAACTGCTGAGATATTGATGAAAATGAGGATGAAGACTTGCTTGGACCTTTCCATTCCCTTATGTAAGTTATCTAAGAGGGAGGTGAGAAGCATTTCAATGCCATAGTTTTGTCTCTGAGTCATGCATTTAGCTCTACAAAGTCCTGTAGCTGTAGCTGAATGGCTTTCTCCAAGAGAGGAATACTAGAGATGGGTCTGTAAGATGTGGAAAGTCTGGGTCAGTTGAAGAGTTCTTTAGAATAGGTCTGATTGATGAAACCTTCAGGTTAGTTGGCATCAGGCCTTGAATGAGAGAGGAGTTTATTATTTTTAGCAGTGGTGGGGTTAGTTCTTTTCTGGCTGTGTCCAATGGAGAAGTGATGGTGTTTATCATGGACAGGATTTGATCTAGTTGATTGTTTGATATTGGTATAAATGAGCTCCATTGTGGTGAGCTGCTGGCCGCATGTGATGTTATGATCTAGTGCTATTGTAACTTTAGCAGGGGGGAATTTGTTCAGGAGGTAAGAGGCATAATCCTGTGGGTTCAAGATTGAGCCTTTTTCAGTAGGTGGGGCTCGTATGAGTGGTTTGCTGATATCAAACAGCTCCCCGGGACAGTTGAGGGCTTTAAAGATGAGGTTACTGTGCTATTTTTGTTTCCTCTGATTTATCAGTTTACTGTATTCCTCTTGCTTGGTGATGTAGTCTCAGTGGCATTCAGGATTTTGTGTTCTGCGCCATCTTCATTCCAGTTGTCTCAGTTTGAGTTTTGCTTCCTTTATATCTCTTGAATACCATGATACTGAGGTGCTTTGTCTCTATGCTTGCTTTGAGGGGAGTATGGCAAATGATGTTATCATATTATTGGAATCATCTACTAATTTTGTGAGATGTGATGAGGGCTAGTTTATTAGGCAGATGAGGTATTCAAGTAGAGCTTTCTTGTTGAGTTCTCAAAATCTGCACATTCCCTGGTTTTTAAGTTCCCTTTTTTGGTTAGTCTGGGGCAGTGGCAGTTCAAATGAGATCATGTGGTGATCAGACCATGGTAACAGTGTGGTATGGATGTTCTGAATGACTATTTTCTTAGGTATGAATACCATGTCTAAGGTGTTTCCTCCTTTGTGTGTGGGAGAGCTTATGATTTGCAATAGATCCAGTGTCTCTATAGCTTCAAGGAAGGATGTGACTTGGTTTGTTGCTGCAAAATTTAGGTTCAGGTTTCCTAAAAAATTGAATGGTTTGTCCCTTGATGACTGGGAGCATGCTAGCTCTATCAGTGAAGATAGGTCATTGGCTGTTGAAGTTGGGGATCTATCAGCTAAGCATATGGGGAAAATGTTATTTTGGATCAGTAGTGTGTCCAGGATATTGTTTGTTAATATTGTAGATACCTACAATTTGTGGTCTTTGCTTGTGAGGATGAATGTCCCTCCTCCTTTCTTGTTTATCCATTGGCAATTATGTAGGCCCATCTTTGATGTGATGAGCTGGTTTGTGAGCACCATGACTCTGTTACAAACAGAATGTCCAAACTGTTGTCATTTATGTAACATAGAAACATAGAAATATGATGACAGAAAAGACCACATGGCCTATCTAGTCTGTCCTTCCATATCAACAACTACAACAGTCCTCTTTTTACCTTTAGAGATACTCTGTGTTTGTCCCACGCTTTTTTGAATTCAGTTACTGTCCTCATCTCCACCACCTCCACTGGGAGACTATTCCACGGATCCACTACTCTTTCCGTAAAGAAATATTTCCGCATATCACTCCTGAATCTATCTCCCTTCACCCTCATCCCATGTCCCCTCATAGCAGAACTTGCTTTTAATTGAAAGAGGTTCTCTCCCTGAACATTTATGCCATGGAGGTATTTAAACATCTCAATCATATCCCCTCTATCCCGCCTTTCCTCTAAGGTGTACATATTAAGATCCCTAAATCTGTCCTCATATGCTTTATAATGAAGACCACTAATCATTTTAGTAGCCACCCTCTGCACCGACTCCATCCTGTTCACATCCTTTTGAAGGTGCGGTCTCCAGAATTGCATACTATACTACAAATGAGGTCACACCAAAGACTTAAACAGAGGTATTATCACCTCCTTTTATCTGCTAGCAATTCCTCTCCGAATGCACCCAAGCATCCTTCTAGCTTTTGCTGTTGCCTTTTCTACTTGTTTAGCTACTTTAAGATCATCAGACACAACCATGCCTAGGTCCCGCTTTCTTTAGTGGACAAAAGTACTTCACCCCCTTTACTATATTGCTCTCTTGGATTGCTGCAGCCCAAATGCATGACCTTACATTTTTTAACATTAAATCCAAGCTGCCAAATTCTATACTATTCTTCAAGCTTACCTAGGTCCCTCCTCATGTTATCTACACCTTCCTGGGTGTCTACTCTATTGCAGATTTTGGTATCATCCGCAAAGAGGCAAACCTTACCCAACAGCCCTTCTGCTATATCACTAACAAAGATGTTAAAAAGAATCGGACCAAGGACAGATCCCTGGGGCACACCACTGGTAACATCCTTCTCCTCAGAAAGAGCTCCATTTACCTGTACTCTTTGTCGCCTCCCACCCAACCTATTTCTAACCCAAGCAGTAACTTTAGGGTCCATCCCTTAGGGTGCTCAGTTTGTTTATAAGTCGCCTGTGAGGAACAGTGTCAAAGGCTTTACTGAAATCTAAATACACCACATCTAGGGCTCTCCCCTCAGTCCAACTCCCTGGTCACCCAGTCAAAGAAATTGATCAGATTTGTCTGACAAGACCTGCCTCTGGTGAATCCATGCTGCCTCGGATCCTGTAATTCGCTGGACTCCTGAAACCTCACTATTTTCTCTTTCAGCAACATTTCCAATAATTTACTCATCACCGAAGTTAAACTAACCGGCCTGTAGTTTGCAACCACATCCTTACTTCCGCTTTTGTGTAAAGGCACCACATGAGCCTCTCTCCAGTCCTTTGGCACCACTCCTGACTCCAGTGAGGCATTGAAAAGGTCAGTCAGTGGAGCTGATAGAACGTCCCCAAGTTCCCTCAGTATTCTAGGGTGTATCCCATCCAGTCCCATCGCTTTGTCTACTTTAAGTTGAGCTAGTTTCTCACAAACACAGTCTTCTGACAATTGCTCAAGATGTCCCTCGCTTCTGTTCCTGTTTGTGAGTGTTTTCTGAGGTCCTGCTCCTGGTTCTTCATCTGTGAACACAGAACAGAAATATTTGTTAAGCAATTCTGCTTTATCCTTATCAGCTTCTACATATTCCTTCCCTGCACCCTTGAGTCTGACAATACCACTTTTGCCCTTCCTCTTCTCACTAACATATCTGAAAAATGTCTTATCCTCCCCCCCCCCCCCATTTTATTGCATTGGCTATTTCCTCCTCCTTTTGAATCTTTGCCTTCCTGACTACTTTGCTAGCTTCTCTAAGTTTTTCCAAATATAGATGCCTGTCTTCCTCTCTCTGTGATCTCTTGTATTTCATGAAGGCCTACCTCTTTTTCTTCACTTTTTCAGCTACTTCTTTCGAAATCCATAGCGGTCTCCTTTTCCTTTTACCTTAATTTACCATTTTAACAAAAAGATTGGTTGCCTTTAAAATATCCCCTTTCAGTTTTGCCCACTGTTTTTCTACATCCCCCAGCTGTTCCCATCCCACTAACGACTCCCTGAGGTATTGGCCCATCTTCGCAAAGTTAGTCTTCCTAAAGTCTAAGATTCTCATCTTTGAATGGATTCTAACAGTCCTAGTCCTAATACTGAACCACACCATCTGGTGATCACTGGATGCAAAATGATCTCCCACTACAACATCAGAAACACTTTCACCATTGGTAAGCACCAAGTCCAGTATGGCCCCTTCACGTGTGTGGTCTGTTACCAATTGCCTGAATAGTTCTCCCTGTAGAGAATCCAGGATCTCCTTACTTCTAGATGATACTGCAGCAGGAATGTGCCAATCAACATTTGGCATATTGAAATCTCCTATCAGTAGCACTTCCCCTTTCCTAGCAATGCTGCGCATGTTTTCAATTAACTCTCTGTCCACCTCTTCCTCTTGTGAGGGAGGTCTGTATATCACGCCAATGCAAACAGATTTCTCTTTCCCTCTTTCTAGTTTAACCCACAATGCCTCCTCTTTCCCTTTTAAGTTCTGTAATTCCAAAGCTTTAATAGTAGTTTTTACATATAGTGCCACTCCTCCTCCCCTTCTTCCTACCCTGTCCTTTCTGAATAAAGTATAGCCAGGTATAGTTACATCCCAATCATGGTTTTCTGTGAACCATGTTTCTGTAAGTGCCACTAAATCCAAGTCAGCCACTCCCACCAAAGCTTTAACATCAGGGATCTTATTTCCCATGCTACGGGCATTTATAAACACTGCTTTCCATATGTTACTCCTGTTACCCATTTCCATAAAGGTATTTAATGTATCACCTACCTGGGGGCTTTCACCTATCTGGGGGCTTTCTTCACACATCCCCAACGAATCTAGTTTAAAGCCCTCTTTAGTAGATTAGCCAGTCTACTACCGAAGACGCGTTGACCTTTCTTGGAAAAATGGATGCCATCTCTGCTCTGCAACCCTTGGAACAGCATCGCATGGTCTAGGAAACCAAAATGCTCTCGATGACACCATCCACGCAGCCATGCATTCATCTCCAGGATGCGAGCCTCTCTGCCTTGGCCTTTACCCTCAACAGGGAGTTGATAGTCATTGATAAGGTGGATCTTGTTGCATGTGGAATGTGTGTTTGCTAATGCACATTTCATATAAAGAGGATGTGGATGGTTTTGTTGGTCAGTTGTGTGGAATGATATATTGATTTTTATCAGCCCTAATTGTCATTTAGGTATATTCCTGAATTGTTGGCACTGAGTGATGTTCCTTTGGTTGTGTACTATTGGTATGATTCTAGTCTGGATGGTTGCAGTATTAGTTTATTTATTTATTTAGACAGATTTGTATGCCACCTTATCCTTCAATCAAGATGGTCACGTCACAACACAAGTGGAGGGTTACATTTAACATTAGGGTATGTGTAAACATTTAGACAGTACAGTTATGTAACAGTATTTAGACAGTACAGTTTAGGTAACATTTAAGAAAAAGGTATTAGTTATTCCTATCATGGTGAGTGTAAGTACAAGTAGGATAAACAAACAGGATGTTATCGGTGTCATGTTGTTCCACCTTTCTGTCCTTGGCTGTAACACGTGTCTTCTCTCTACAGTGGAAGTGGATAGCTTTATGTGGGAGGCTTGGTGATTTGTCAGATCTAAGCTTGAGAGAAGTCGTTACTCCAGTACTAGTAGCGTTGCTTGCTAGGGACCTAGCAGTCTCTGACTGCTTGAGTCTGGATGAATGCGTGCTGTGATGGAAACTTCAATAAAGTATAGCAGGATGGTGCTTTCCTTATTAAAACAATTCAGGGGCCAAAGGTCATCATATGAATTTAAAGCCTTTAGATTAGTTTGTCCTCTAGGTTCTGCACTCAAAACCCTGAGATTTTCTCTTTTTCTCCCTTCAGTGCTTGTTCAGAGTCTGTCAGTGGACAGGACAGCTCTAGAGTGTGGGCTTCAATGTGGCAACTGCCATGGAGGCTTTTTTTTTTACCTGTGTTCCTGCAGGTATGGCGGGTTGTACAGGCTTTTCGGAAGATGAACTACTACGGTTTATTTCATGTGATGAATGAAAAGAGAGATCAGCAGCCAGAGAAGTGAAGTTATATTGCCCTTATGTCAGTCACTAGAGGGACCCCACTGTGAATGCTATATTCAGTTCTAGAGGCCAAGAATGGGCGTGGATCAGAGAAGGGCTTGCAGCACAATCCTTCTGTCTTGTCATCTTGCTTCCGTTGGGGGTGAGTCTTTGCAATATTGTGTGTCTTGTGTGGTATCACTATTGCTGAGCCTAATTGGTGCTTTTCTCATCCTCTCCTGCGGCCATCACCTAAGGACCAAAGGCCCTCTGGTGAGGCCCTCAGGCACAGGCGTGGGAACAGATCCACACCACCATTTGGTTGCTGGCTAAAGGGAAGGGTTGTGTGTTAGACTACAACTAGGTTCTTTCCTCAGACCTCTTATTCAGATCTTCACAGGAGAAAGACCTGAATGTTTTTCCTCATCCTGTCATTCTTATTTATCCTATGGTAAACAAAACACAGACATACAAAATATGCTTAATCCCACTCTTAAGTCC
Source organism: Ichthyophis bannanicus (assembly GCA_033557465.1). Classification (NCBI taxonomy): domain Eukaryota; kingdom Metazoa; phylum Chordata; class Amphibia; order Gymnophiona; family Ichthyophiidae; genus Ichthyophis; species Ichthyophis bannanicus. The sequence goes on from CM066032.1 coordinate 436,669,140, forward strand.
CTTGCCAAAATATAATAAAAACATGGCAACTGCGAAGAAGGAGGTATAGTTTTGGGGTAATGTCCATGTTAATGTTTTAACTTTCATGCTAGCAAATTAATGCACGTCTCATTTACATATAATTAACATGATGTATTAACATAAGCTAATGTATTAATGTCCAATGTTACCATTAGCCTTTGTAACCTGCAAACTGTAGTCTGCAACAGATAGAAAAATGATACACTGCAGCACATTGTTAATCACATTCATAATATTGAACAATTGGATGACCGATCAATTCATCTCAACATATACAACTTTGTCTCTGTCAACAAACCAGCAATAAAGATGTAAGTGAGACTCTTTTTCCTAGATCAAGTGTCCTTTGACAGCTGTGCCAGCTAGACTGACTGAAAACCGCTAAACAACCGGCCATATCCGAACAAGAATCTGCAATAGCAAATAAAAAGCTAAGCATTAATTGGGAAGTCACTTGATTCATTGAACAAAACTAATATAATTTTGAGTGGCCTTGGATCATACACTTTCCCTTCCATACTCATATAGAGAAGACAAGAAGTAAGATTAGTGCTCAAAATAGAATTGGTTCTAGGCACATTTCACTGAAACAGTATTTATTGCCTGTCTATTTAGCCATCCATCCATTCAGGTTTATTTGCATATGTGCAAATAAACCTGGCAGGAGGAGATGAGTCTGGAACAGGAAGCAGTGAGATAGCAAAAATGTAAGGCCCTGCTGTTTACAGATAGGCAGGGCAGTGGCAAGAAAGTTATGCCACAGGGGTCCCAATACCAATGGCACAAAACAAGTACAAAAAATAGCATGATCTTTGTGCTGGCAGGGATCCAATCTCCAGTGGTACAAGAAGAGGGCATAAGATGCAACCAAGATGTTAGCAGTGTGATGGTAAGCACCCAAATTCTGCTGGTACTAGAAGATAAGTGGTGTCATAGCCAGTGTAAGAACAAGAGGTAAACCACAATGATAGTAGTGTGCTCGCAGTACCCAGCCTCACCTGTCACAATAGGAGGGATGCCACATTAGACCCATAGAATCATGACAGCAGAAAAAGACCACATGGCCTGTCTAGTCTGCCCTTCTATATCAACTACAATAGTCCCCTTTTTACCTTTAGAGATCTCTCTGTTTGTCCCATACCTTTTTGGAATTCAGATACTGACCTCATGTCCACCAGCTCCATTGGGAGACTGTTCCTCATATCTACCACTCTTTCCATAAAGAATATTTCCTCATATTACTCCTGAGTCTATCCCCTTTCACTCTCATCCTATGTCCCCTCGTAGCAGAGCTTGCCTTAAATTGAAAAAGACCCTCCTGTGAATTTATGCCACAGAGGAATTCAAATGTCTCCATCATATCACCCCTCTCCTGCCTTCTAAAGTATACATATTCTGCCCAAGAAGGCTTACCACAACGAGGGCAAAAAACCTACACCACAAATAACACAAGTTCCCTGGTCAGACCATCACCTAATACAATTCATATTCTACATGACAATGAAACTTGACAACCAACAATCTGGAGCAAAAACTCAATATGGTAAAAAGTTCAAAATATTTGACAAAGAAGCCCTAATAAACTCAATTACTACACACGTAGACACTGATCACACCGATCTCTTAATCCTAATAAACCAATGGAACAAAGGAGTTGAAACAGTTGCAAAGCAGATGACAAATGCCCCAATGAATACAAATAGCAAAATAAGAAGCAAATCTGAGCCCTGGTACACATCGGCATTAACCAAAATGAAGAAAGACCTCAGAAAACTGGAAAAAAAATGGAGAACATCAAAGTCCCCTGAACGCAAAGCGGATTACTTAACACTGCTCGTAAACTACAAAGAAGAAGTCAACGCAGAAAAAAGAACCATCACACTAAAATACTAAACAAGGCATTGAACAGACCAAGAGAATTGTTCGAACTCGTTAAATCTATTACCAAAACTGTTCAGGATGATAGTCCAAACAATGATATAAAGGTTCAAACACTAGCTAATCACTATGCCAGCAAATGTAACCCAACAGAAGCAAAATCCACTCAAACACAAACCACAAACAACACCCCACGACCTTCTCCAGCAGTTATGGACACCAACAAAGAATGGGATTCCTTCTACCCCAATGAGTCAAGGCAGATAATAAACACCATCACAAGCCTAAATACCACTACTTCTCCCTTAGACCCTTGTCCAGCAGCCTGGATCAAGGTAACAAAAGCAGAAATTGCCCCATGCATAATGCACATAGTAAATCAATCACTACAACAAGGAATCATGCCACTAGAGCTCAAAAGATCTCTCATAAGACCTATCCTAAAAAAACAAAACACTCAAGAAGAATGACCCATCTTCATACCGTCCTATCTCAAGCATACCATTCATAGCCAAGACTATTGAAAAATCAGTACAGCACCAATTACAAGACTGCATCGATGCCAGAAATGCACTTGACAACCAACAATATGGCTTCCATCAATACCATGGATTAGAAACCCTACTACTAGCATTACTCGACAAATTATACAAAAGCATTGAAAAAAGCAAGAAAATGTTCATCCTAATATTCATAGACATAACTGTGGCATTCAACACTGTAAACCATGGGACCCTCATCATCAGACTTGAATCTATAGGAATAAAAGGAACCCCCCTAAAATGGTTCAGCTCCTATATATCCAACAGAGTGCAGCAGGTTCACTTTAACCAAGAAACATCAAAGGCATTCCCACAAACACAGGGAATACTGCAAGGTTCAGCATTGTCCTCCTTACTGTTCAACCTCTACTTAAGGCCTATCTGCACAATATTTAAGAAGCACAGGATTAATTACCACCTACATGCAGATGATATAATGCTGTATACACAACTGGACATGAACAATCCAAGCTATAAGCATGCCTCAAGGAAACACAAACTTGGCTACAGCAGAACAACATGAGCATCAACCACAAGAAAACCGAAGTAATGTTCATCTCCAAAAATCCTGATTTCAGCCCTCCCCCAACAATTCTCCTGAACAACATCAAACATGAAATAAAATATCTGGGAGTAACCCTCAACAAAAATCTCAAGATGGAAACCCACCTAAGATTACTAAACCGGAAATATTCCACAAACTATGGATCCTCCAACCTCTACGCAACATTATTGAGCAGTCGGACTTCCGAACAGTAGTCCAAGCACTCATCACACCTCACTTGGACTACTGCAAAGGCATTCTTAAAGGGTTACCCCAAAAAACACTCAATATACTACAAATGACACAGAATGTCACCGCTCGAATTATAATGAAATTGCGGGTCTCAGGCCACATTACACCAATAGTAATGGAACTCCACTGGCTTCCCATCCATGCTCGCATAAGATACAAAATTACAAAATTAAAATAACAACATTCAAATTGATCCACAACTTAGCACCGTCTTACTTCTCCACTCTTATCTCAACACAACTCCCCAACAGGAGCATAAGAACCCACAACCTAAACTCCTTACACATCCCACTCAACATACTGTGGCAAGGTCAGCTATCCTGAGAGTGGGGGAGGTGAGAAGCATAACGAATTCACCCTAGTTAAGGGTTCCCTTCTAGGAGTGCAGGGAGAGAAAGCCACAGCCAGGTTTCAAAGACAGAAAACCCCCAGCTGGAACAGGTTTCAGCCAATGACTGATAAAGTAAGAAAGAGGGATTGCAAGCACGAGGACCAAAGCCCTTACTTTAACAAGTACACTGATTATTCTAATATCAGAAGGCAGGGGGATTACCAACACCTGGGAAAGAAAGAGGTGGGGTTAGAAACCTGGAGGTATAAGCCTGGGTTAGATTATGCAGAGAGAGGAGGGAGATGAGAAGGAGAGCAGCCGAGACAGAAGCAGAGAGAAGAAGTTGATTCTTGGAGAAGAGCTGAGCTACCCAGAGCTGAGAGAGCTGAATTCCCTACAATAGGTTGGCAACAGAGGTGGGGACCAGGAAGTGGAGAAGCTTTCAGCCCACCAGAGAGGTTGTCAGCTGAGCAGTCTGACCAGGTCGATGAGTCAGAACCCATGCAGTTGGGTGAAACGGTGTCAGAGTTGGGGGGAGAAGATGGCTTTATGGATTGCTCTCTATGCCAAGCTCTAGACAGGAAGTCTTGAGGAAAAGCTAGCCCTGAAAGAAGTAACTCTCCTTGGAAGTTAACCATATTGCACAAACAGTGTGGAGGTAAATTCCTGTCTGTTTTAAAATGGAAATTTACTGCAGCCTAAGCCTGATCAGGAGGCTCTGATTTATGCTTGTTTGTCACCTGTGTTTGAACTGTGCAACATCAAGAAAAGCCAAGTTAGCTGCTATAAGAGTTTTTGCTTGCTCCTCTCCTATATGAAAAGCCTGCTAAGAGTTTTGATAACAGCTTGGAATGTTTGTTTGTTCTAAGTTTGGTTTCACATAGAAATGCAGCCTAAAGAGATTTTTGAGGCTGGCAGAAACCAAACTGCTGTAGAAGAATTAAGCTTGAATTTTTCTTTATGCTCTGATTAACAATGATTAAAAAGGAAAGTGCCAGCCTAGTTTCAAAAGGCAATTGCTTCTGCAAGTAAGAGGACTTTAAAAAGCCATTTCTGAGTTCTTTTGGATTGTTTGCCATTATTTGCTGTACCTTAAGCAAATCCTACAGTTATAATCCTGTAAATGATACCTTGAACCTGCTGTGTTTTGTGTTATGGAAATAAACTTTCTGTTACAAACCTTACCCTCAGTTACCTCAACTACAAACCTTCTACTTAAAAGCACCAACATATTTTAGCAGTACTACACTTCCCAGAAGCCAACACGAAGAAATAGGCTGCTAAGAGCTGATAGAAGAAGGAACCCTCAACCACCACGCCCCTAGACCACTAGAGGCAAGTAGCTTCGGGCGTTGTGCTTGTGACAATACGCAATGTCAAAACTCTCACAAGTAACAGAACTCTCACATACACAGCTCCCTCTCAATGGAATAGCCTACCTAATGCACTAAGAGCAAACAATGACCTAAAAGACTTCCAGAAAAAACTAAAAACCTACCTATTCCAGGAATACTACAACATAACGTAGCTAAACAACACTTACCCGCTACACACCTTGCACAAGAAAACAAAGACATGTCAACTAAACAATACCTTTCGTGCAGCCTACAGAAATACACAGCACAAACACAATACACCAATGCAGCCCAGCACCACACTATAAATAGCTCATCCTAGTTCCTAATGCAACCATATGCTGGCTATGTAAATAACTATGAAACTCATATAAATATGTATATAACTGTAAAAAATTCATACTGTATAATTTCAAATGTGTGATATGCATATGTAGACAATTTGACTCCTGTTATATGTAACAAATGTTTTCTGTGACAAAAGTTTAATGTACACTGCTACTGATCGCTGGAAGAAGCGGTATACAAATGCAAACAAATAATACAAATAATAAATACAATATTAAGATCTTTAAGTCTGTCATCATATGCTTCATAATGAAGACTACTAACCATTTTAGTAGCCACCCTCTGCACCAACTCCAACCTGTCTATATCCTTCTGAAGGTGTGGTCTCCAGAACTGCACACAATACTCCAAATGAGATTGCACCAGAGACTTATACAGAGGCGTTATCATCTCCTTTTTTCTGCTGGCTATTCTTCTCCCTATACACCCAAGCATCCTTCTGGCTTTCACAGTCACCTTTTCTATCTGATTAGCTACCTTAAGAGCGTCAGACACAATTATGCGCAGGTCCCTCTCTTCTTTTGTGGACAGAAGTACCTCTCCCCCAACACTGTACAACTCCTTTGGATTTTTGTAGCCTAAATGTATGACCCTGCATTTTTTAGCATTACATTTCAGCTGCCATATTCTAGACCATTCTTCAAGCTTAGCTATATCTCTTCTTGTGTTATCTACTCCTTCCTGGGTATCTACTCTATTGCAGATTTTGGTTTTGTCTACAAACAAGCAAATCTTACCCGACAGTCCTTCTGCAATATCACTAACAAAGATGTCAAACAGAATCGGACCAAGGACAGAACCCTGGGACACACCACTGGTAACCTCCTTCTCATTAGAGTGCGCTCCATTTACCTGTACTCTTTGTCGCCTCCCACTCAACCAAGTTCTAGCCCAATCATTAACTTTAGGGTCCATCCCTTGTGCGTTCAGTTTATTTATAAGTCACCTGTGTGGAACGGTGTCAAAGGCTTTACTGAAATTTAAATACACCACATCTAGCGCTCTACCTCAGTGCAACCCCCTAGTCAGAAGATGATAACATATGCCAGTAGGATCCATGCCAGCTGGTAAAAGTAGAGGAGGCCTCCTTTAATGGTGATGGGGGAATCAGACAGGCAATACAAGAAGGTGTAAGGAAGCTGGCAGGAGAGAGGCAGTGACAGTAAGAGGGAAGAGTACAAGCAGAAGTAAGGAAGAAGTGGGAGGGGGCATGGGACAGGAGAATAAATAAGTGCAAGGTGATAGAAGGTGAGAGACTACAAAAATATGGGAGAGAAAAGGAGAAGGGCAAAGGTGATAAAAAGGGATGAGAGCAAGGAGTCAGAGGATGGTTGAGTGAGAGAAAATGAGTGAATATAGAAACATAAAAAATGCCATCCTAGGTCAGACCAAGGTCCGTCGAGACCAGTATCCTATTTCCAACAGTGGCCAATCCAAGTCACAAGTACCTGGCAAGTTTCCAAAAAGGCACAGGTTCCACAATGCTCCTCCCAGAGTGAAGTGGACGGGGGGACTGACAAGGTGAGGGGCGGATTGAGAGGATGGGGGAGAGGAGGAAGGAGTGTGCAAGCTGAGGGATATAATGCCAACATGCCCGTAGCCACAAACATACACACTCACCCACCGAAACACACCCTCTAACCCCCCAAACAACATCACACTTCCACCACACACACACACTTCTGTCCCCCCAACCACATATGATCCAAACATCCCACCCACACAATACCACAGACACACACCCATACTTTCCCTATAGACACCATACCACCCTTAAGCACACAACTGAAATACACCACCAATCACCACACACATCATATACACCCCCACCTCTACTTTCAAAGCATCTGTCATACTATCAAGACATACTTTAGTATTTATTTACCCCCCCCCCCAAACACACACACAGACTTGCCTGAGTCTGTGAATTGAGGAAATAAAAATGTACAGTGATGTCACAATGTTCCTTTCCATTTTTTAAGCTTTTCAAACTCAAAATGATGAATGTACCCCACTACAGTAAAGACCTCTGTGCTTATCCTATGTTGCTCCAGTGCTGAAAATGCTTGACTGCTATAAGAACATTCATACAGGTGAAGAAAAATGGCCTAGTCCTGAAAGACAGCTGCTCTTTAACCAACTAATAATAATATAGCCAGACCGAAATAGTGCCACCATATATTGAAGAGTTGTGGTCAGGGAAGAAGAGAGAAACTGGCAAGTAGAAAAGCATCCCCTTGTGGTCAAAACATGCCTGAATTTGCAAAGGAACATATCTACAACACTTGCAAGGGAATTTGGTTGCTATAAACTGGAAACCTTGCCTTAGCAGTTAGCATGGATATTAGGACAACTGAGGAATTTTCTACAGGATTAAAGAGGAAAAGGTCTTTTAGATATGTTCTTTTCTGTTTGAAGAATTGAATTCAGATTTGAATAATTGAAGGATGTGCCCAACCATAGGTGTTGTGTAAATTCAGCATTACTGTTTAAAATGTCATAAGATATAAAGTCTATAACCCAGGGCCGGATTTACCTATACGCCATGTACGCCATGGCGTAGGGCCCACAGCCGGCAGGGGCCCACAAAAAAAAACCAAGTTCATTTTTTTTTTAATAAAATTAAAAAAAAAAACTGGTGGCTGCCGCCGCGGGGCCCCCTCTGCTGCCGCGGCAGCACCGACTGATCCGCGGGGGCCCTGTCTACAAGCTGAAGCCGTCGGTTCCCTCCCTCCCTCCCTCCGTGCAGGCTGCAGGCTGTGAGAGACGCGAGAGTGTCTCCTTGCGTCTCTGTTAAGCCCGCAGGGGCTGATGGGAAATTTCCCATCAGCCCCTGCGGGCTTAACAGAGACGCGAGGAGACGCTCTCCCTTCGCGTCTCTCACAGCCTGCAGCCTGCACGGAGGGAGGGAGGGAGGGAAGAACCAACCGAACCGACGGCTTCAGCTTGAAGACGGTGCCCCCGCGGGTCAGTCGGTGCTGCCGCGGCAGCAGAGGGGCCCCCGCGGCGGCAGCCACCAGGTTTTTTTTTTAAATTAAATTTTACTTTAGGCCGGGGGGGGGGGGTAGGACTGGTAATGGGCTATGGGGGGGGGGTAGGACTGGTAATGGGCTATTGGGGGGGCTGGGGCTGGAAATGGGCTGGGGGGGGTAGGGCTGGAAATGGGCTGGGGGGGTAGGGCTGATAATGGGCTATGGGGGGGTAGGACTGGTAATTGGCTATTGGGGGGGCTGGGGCTGGAAATGGGCTGGGGGGGGTTAAGGCTAGAGGTGGGCTGATGGGGTTAGGACTGGTAATGGACTGTGGGCTGTTGGGGGGGCTTAGAACTGGCAATGGGCTTTGGGGGGGGTTAAGACTGGTAATGGGCTGTGGGCTGATGGGGGCTGTCTGGTAATGGGCTATGGGGGGGCTAGGACTGGAAATGGGCTGGGGGGTTAATACTGGAGGTGGGCTGATGGGGTTAGGACTGGTAATGGGCTGTTGGGGGAGGTTAGGACTGGTAATGGGCTTTGGGGGGGGGTTAAGACTGGTAATGTGCTGTGGGCTGATGGGGGTTGTCTGGTAATGGGCTATGGGGGGCTAGGACTGGAAATGGGCTGGGGGGTTAAAACTGGAGGTGGGATGATGGGGTTAGGACTGGTAATGGGCTGTGGGCTGATGGGGGGGGTAGGACTGGCAATGGGCTATGGGGGGCTGACTGGAAATGGGTTGATGGGGTTAGGACTGGAAGTGGGCTGATGGGGGGTTAGGACTGGTAATGGGTTATAGGGGGGCTTAAACTGAAAATGGGGTGATGGGGGGTTAAGGACTGTAAGTGGGTTGATGGGGGGCTAGGACTGGTATTGGGTTGGGGGGTTGCTAGGACTGGAAATGGGCTGATGGATGGCTAGGACTGGAAATGGGCTGATGCAGGGACTAGAAGGGAATGGATGCTGGGTGAGGCTGGAACTAGAAGGGAGCTGATGTTGGGGGAGGATTAGAATGGGATGGGGCTGGAAGAGTAAAATGGAGAAGGGAAAAATATTTTGTGTGGGAGGGATAAAAAATCTACAATTGGCCGGGTATTGGGAGAGTAAGTGGGGATTGAGGATGGAGGGGTAAAATTTGAGTGGATGAAATAGGAATGAGGAAAGAGCAAAAGGAGAAAGATTAGTATGTTAAAGCAGATGTAGAGAGAGAATGGAAAAAAAATCTAGAAGAGAGAAGAAAGGACAAATGGACAGCAGACGATGGAGAGTTAGCAGAAGACACGAAGAAACCAGAAGAAAGTGGCTGGAGCAATTGCAGCTGAAAAAAATGCACAAAAGGTAGAAAAATATCTCTTTATTTTGAATTTATTAATTGGAATATGTCAGCTCTGGTAAATGTGCATCATTAACGTCTGCGCTTTGTTTAGTACAAGAGCAAATTAATGTATAGTTTTATTTCTACAGTGTTGTACATTCCAAGTTTGGCTTTTGGGATTCCCAGTTTAATTATTGTCTTCCTGTTTCTAAATTGTGATTACTTGTTTGGTGATGGTCTATGTTCTGCATGTGTAACTGAGCTGAGGTGTTCTGTTTATATAATTCCTATTTGACATTGCCACTTGTTCTCTTTCCCCAGTAGGTCATGTATTGTTGTTCTCTGAAATGTATTGGTTTAATATTTGCAGTGTTGCCTTTTGATTGGTAGAGTATGGTGCTTTGTGAGTCCTGGTAGTGCTGTTAGGATACGGCGGGTTTACTATGGGTTCTAAATGTGCAGTGTTTGTAGTAGTTCCTAATGTGTCTGGCAGTTGGCACTGGATTATAGTAATGTAGAAATCTTTTAGTCTTTCTTTATCCATACACTCATTAAGAGGCACGTTTACTAAAAGTTAGTATATGGTAACATTATGCAAATATTTATGCAAATGAGGCCCCTTATGCAAATGAGGCCCCGCACCCCCCTTGGGCCGCCCCTGCTGGGGGCCCACAATTTTTGTTGGCGTAGGGCCTCACTCAAGGTAAATCCGGCCCTGCTATAACCTGTTATGCAGAATAATCTTTGGTTTGCTCTTACTGAGTTTAGAAAAGGCTGTGGGGTCTCTTTCTGAAGGAATGATTAAATCATTCTACTTCAAGGTTTCTTGGCTTGAGATCATCACAATGACAAGTTTATCCAGGGGCTGCAGGAGGTCTTAGACCAACACCTCAAATCCAGATAAGCAGCAGGGATAAGTATGAATTAGTTGCTTAGAAAGTATACTTGTGTCTTTCACTTTGAATGGCTGCAAATATAAGAGTGTGTATTTGTCAGCACATATTTGGTTCATTTAGATGTATTTTTTATCTGTATTCAAGCCACTTTTAAATGCTTATACCTATTAATTAATGTGTGTCATTTGATTTGCAGAGCAAAAATAGTTCTAGTGTGCACGCAAGGGACTTATTTAAAACCAATGTGTGGAAAAAAACACAAAAAACACATGAAAAGTTATGCCCCATCAATGCGCCTAATTCATGTATTTTCAAAGACTTACATGCATGGATGGGTCTTTATGCAGGTACTTTAGCTGGTTGCAATTTTGCAAGTACATACTTTTAGTGTAGGAATGCACAGGGGTAGAGCTTGAATGTATTCTTGCAAATTCCTCTCTTTCAACACTTTTTTCCCTTCACCAAGGTACCAGACAAGGGTGCCCTTCACTGTTCCCTCTAAGCTGTGCGCGTGTGCGCGCGCACACACCTCGCCGAGAGAGCGCACTTACTTTACAATAGAGCGCACAAATATTACGGTTCTGATTCTGATAGAAAACAACACAGACGTCTTAAAATTTAAAAGTTATGATTGTAATTACTAGAAATTTCCCACTTCATTTAGTAATCATCTATTTTCATTTAATTTGATTAAAATCAATGTGGTGTACATACTGTATTCTGATGTGTAGTCAAATTTTAAAGTATATAACTCCGAGTGTTGTCATGTGGCGCACAAAAATTTAACCTTCCTTCAAAAGCTGCACACAGCTGATATTTTATGCGCACACAGCCTACAGAAAATTAGAGGGAACATGGGTGCCCTTTATCCCCACTCTTTTTTAATCTAGCCATTGAGCTCCTTGCTCTTGCAATTCGGCAGTCAACTCATATTTCTGGTTTAGAGGTTGCCAATCACCAGTATAAGATATCGACCTATGCTGATGACCTTTTATTGCTTCTTGACCTCCAATCTATACCTGAATTGTTGAGTTATAGAAGGTTTTTCTGGTATAATAGAGTATAAAGTCAACTTGACAAAATCGATGGTAATTCCTCTCAAGTCACATGTTACCCTCTCACATCTTCAAGATCTCTCCTTTCTACGAGTGGCCTCCTCTTTTAAATATCTCGGAGTGCACTATTGACCAACAACAGAGGAAACAATGAAAAAAAACCATGGCCAAATATAATAATATTATGCAAACCTATACTACCTGATGGACACCTCTTTTTCTTTTCCTGGTAGGGTCAATTAGAGATCATTAAGATGGTCTTGATCCCTAAAATAAATTATATTCTTAGCATGATTACCCTCATTTATCCTTCCTCCTTTTACAGGACTCTTGAGAAGCTCTTTATGGCAATTCTATGGCGGAGGAAGACACCACATATAGTGGCTTGGAAGCTTAAGCTCCCGAAATTCAAAGGGGATCCATTTTTCTGATTTCTACTTGTTTCACCTCACCTACCTACTGAAGCAAGGGACTTTGTGGGCCGATGATGAGTTACCTACTGACGTTTCCACATGGGCATGCTTTGAACAATCCCTAGTAGAACCCATACCAATGCACCTACAATAGGCATGACAGCATGCTGGCAATTGATCTCCATTTTGATCATTCATTCCATGGAAGTGGAAATTCAAGTCCTCTCTAATCAATCTAAGGGATATGTTTTTAAAGTAGTGATAGCAACCTCTGTGTGATATCGGAGCTGCAGCCCCATTGAATTCAATGGGGCTGCAGCTTCGATATCGCACGGAGGCCGCTACCACTGCTTTGTAAACATACTCCTAAGAATTTTGCCACATATTCATAGGGCATGCTTATCTGGTCCAATTCACATTTCAAAATAAATAATCATCCTTTCTCTTAGCAATGATGGCAGCATCACAGCATAGGGACGATTGGGAATCTCATGCTCTCTACCTCTTTTAAGCCTTTTATCGCTCTTCAGTGGGAATATGGATTGCCCGCTAGTTGTCGCTTTCAATGGTATCAACAGACACATTGTTTAACCAAGGCATGCATTACTCCTTCACAGTTTCAGGAAGATTGGCATCTACTAAGTTCAATCTGGGCCTTGTTTGGTTCCAATAAATTGGTAGCCATTTTCTATGCTCTCCTTTGGGCTGGGGTCACTTATAGGCATGTTGGGGTGGAAACATTATGGGCAGAGGAAGCTGGAGAACCCTTAGAATGCAGAGTGTGGGACAGTTTTTTTGAGTCTTCTGGTGCATTTCTCAGGGGCTGCCTTTCTTACCAAACATTATACTTACTAGCACACACAGCTTATCTTACCCCTTTTATGGTGACAAAGTAGCAACCCCAACTGGGAAATTGCTGTTGGTCTTGTGCATCACCCAAAGGCACAGTCTCACATATGCTCTACTATTGTCCCAATGTTTTTGTATACTCATAGTGAATATGGTCTTGTATTAGTTATTGCACCTTAGAGAGACTCTTACTTTTCATGTTATTGTTTTTAAGTCTCAGGCAGGTATACTATCACTGTTTAAGACAGATTATTCTTTGCTTGGTTTAATGATTAGTCTTCCTTTGAATCGTATTCTTATTCAATGGAAAGATTCTACCCAACTATCTGAAACTCATTGGTGGAAATCACTGTGCCTCCATCATACCTGTGAAGTAGCATATGTGGGCCAAAATCTAGTTATTTGAGACATTCTTAAAAAGTGGAGCACCCTGCCTACACAGCCACAGCGACATGTGGGGAATGATACCCCAAATTCTATATATTTTTTTAATGGATACCTTTCTGACATATATATCTTATTATAAGACTTTGATGTACTTTGAACCATGGTTTAAGGGAATATCTGTATTATATATGGTTTGTGTTGGTATGTTGATATTTATTTCACTGTTCTTGTATTTACACATGAAACTTTAAATAAATGACTAAAAAATCAGATTATTCTTTGTTACGTTAAGCTGGCTGGTTGTTGTTTGTATGGATTCCACTGATGCAAGGCTCTAGATAGCCTGAAACATGTTGTTGTGTTGGGTTATGTTTTGTTATTTCAGATTCAGCTATGAGTTTTTGAAAGTTTTGTTCATTAACATGTATTGCTAAGTGTTGTATTAAATGTATCAGCCAGTTTCATGGATGAGACCAGTGAATGAGAACACTGGGATTTATGACTAGAGGCTTGTTCCTTCAGTATAGTCCTTATAGTGAACATCTGAAGGTCTCTCTATATTTTTTTATATTGTTAGCTATATAGCTTCTTAGAATAATGGTTAGATGTAAAAGTGGTATGATACTTTGATATATGATACTTTGGCACCATGGGACTGTTTGCTTCCACCCCTCTGACTCCCGATGCTGACTTTCTACTGCAAACAGGAAGTCATCATTGGACATTGGAGAGGGGTGGATGATGATGAAAGAGCTGACTCTAGAGGAGCTCCCAACCAAATGTAATGCCAGGAAGAGAACTTTCCAGCAAATTGCACCTGAATTTTTTGGTCTGACAAAAAAGAATGAAACACTTATACACAATATCAGCTACAACAATCTTCCGAAGCCTAACTAATAACAAAGACCTACCATAACAAAAGCAGCTGAAATGTCTAACAAAACAAAAAAAAATATGATTTTCTCTGATCAAAACCCTTTAATAGCTCAACTTGTACTGCTAATTCTAGACTTCGCTCCTTTCACCTGGCTGCACCCTTTGCCTGGAACAATCTACCTCTGTCTGTGCGCAATGCGCCCTCTCTGGACCTTTTCAAGTCCAGATTGAAAACCCATCTCTTCTCTATTGCTTTCTGTTCTTGATTCTTATTTTTGCACTTCTTGTTTATTGTATACTTTGTCTTACTTGATTGTATTTGTATTTTGTGATCTTCTTGACTAGATTGTGAGCTCTGATGAGCAGTGACTGTCTTTTCTTCATGTATGTTCAGCGCTTCATACGTTTGAAGCACTATATAAATGTTAAATAGATATATAGAGATAGAAAAGAATGCAAAAACCAATATTTATTTATTTATTTAACAGTTTTTATATACCGTCTTTCTACAAGTCAATAATAAACATGTTAAAAAATTATTTAAGGTCATTGGAGTGGATGGCAGCTTAAGTGAGGAGCTCCGGAGCTAAACCCTGGAAGTAGAGGCTGGAGCGGCACCCCCCCAAGCGATCCTACCCCGGACCAAAGGGAGCGGTGGCGGAAAAGGTGGAGAGTGCACCGGCGGGATGACCACGCGCAAAAAAACGGCAGACTTGAAGGAGTTTGCTTACGGAGGTGGTCAGGCTGGCAGCAGAGAGGCCAAGATGGCGGCGGGAGACCGCGTGCCTCAGGACGCAGGAGAGCGCTCGCTGCAGTGGGCTATTGAAGCAGAGAGAGGCGCGATGGTGGTGAATAATGTGAGCCGCGCTGAACTGAAGGCCTGGTTCGATGAACTCAAGTCGGAGTTGGCTGCTGTTAAGACCGAAGTGGGGGAGGTCTGTAGTGAATTAAGAGAGGAGGTCGGGGAATTAAGCCGGAGAACAGCGGAGCAGGAGCAACACATGGTGCGAGTGGAAAGCAAGCAAGAGGTGCTGGCGCAATCTTTTCGGGAGTGGGAGCGCTGGAAAGAACAACTGGCTCTTAAGATGGAGGACTTAGAGAACCGCACGCGGCGGAATAATTTGCGTATAAGGGGGGTCCCTGAAGAACCTGAGTTTCAGGATAGCCGGCGGGTGGCGGAGGCTATCTGTAAAGACATCTTGGCGGAGGGGGGGGAGGAGGGGGATCCCCCCTCCGTGGTTCTTGATAGAGCGCACAGGGCGCTTGGGCCGAGTTGTCCTAATCGGCCACGGGACATTGTGATCTGCATGCATAGTTTTTCACTCAAAGAGAAAATCATGGCGAAATTGAGGAAAGCCCGTGAATTCACTTGGCAGGGCTATACTCTAGCAATATATGCGGATTTGGCAGCGGGGACCCTGCAACGGCGACGGGACTTGCAACATATCACTGCCCGGTTGCGCAACGAGAATGTGCGGTATCGTTGGTTATACCCCTTTGGACTATCTTTCACCGTGGGCACGCGTACATGGAGAGTACAGACACGTCAGGAGGCAGAGAAGGCCCTGAACGATGCTGGACTGGCGGGTGCTGAGGGGCAGCTGGTGGAGGGATCGAGAGCTGAGCCGGCGCGTAGAAACCTGGCAGTGATGGTAGTTGAGGGGACGTCGGGAGTGGAGCGGCGCGGGAGGGCGCAGGAGAACTTATCTGAGCCCACCTGAAGCAGCGCCAAGGGCCTATTGAGGATTCTATTGCTTGATTGTTCTTCCCTGTTCCCCCATTTTGATGGTTGCCCCGGTCCTTTTCCATCAGGGCTGGGGGATCAGCATTGACTGACTGGGGGTGGGGGAGCGGGGATATTGGTGGGGATATTGGCGGGAGTGGGGGGGCCTGTTGATTTTATGTGTGTGGTTTGCACTGATTAAGAGTTTGGGGATGTTTTTGTGGGGGGATTGAGTGGCTGGGGGGTTGGTTCGCTGGTTTTATGGTTTTAGGTTTTATGTGTGTAGGTGGAGAGAGGGGCTTTGAATGTGGGGGATGGGAGGGGAACTGGGAGAGGGCTGGTGGGGCACAGTATTGTTGGGTATTAGTGGCATAGCGGGCTGGGGCGGGACTGGGAAGTGTGTTAGAACTGTATATCGAGCATGCAGGGGTTTGAAATGTTTTACTGTATTGCCTTTTCTTTTTGACTATCTCCTCCAGATGTTTTCCCTTGCAATGCTTATTGATGCGGGGGGTGGGGAGTGATTGTTTCTCACTGGAGGGGAGGGGCTGATGATGGGTAGTGGGAGGCCTGTTAGTTTTATGTTTAAGTGTGTACTGCTTTAGTGGGTGGGTTTGAGGAATATGGGTGGTGGGAGTGGTTGGGGAGAGGTACTCTTGGGCCGGGTTCTTTGGGGTTTGTGACTTGGTCCTGTGGGTTATTGGGCTGGGTGGTGGTGAGTGGTAGTTTGGAGATGGGGGGAGTGGGAATTAGTGGGGTATGGGAAGGGGGAGGGTGAGCATGGTGGGGAGCGGGGGTGTGAAGGAGTGGAGAGAGGAGGGGGGCCGGGAGGGATTGCGTATAGGAGGGGTGGGAGTGGGTAGTCGGGGTTTATGGGAGGAGCGGGGCTGCACCATAATGATGGGCACTACTCTACAGGAGGCCTCAGGGGGGCTGAGGAGTAGGTTGGGGGAGGAGAGGGGGGAGCGGGGGGGGGGAGGGGGGAGGGGGGGCAGGGCCATAGGGGGGGAGGAGGGTTGGGAGGCGAAGAGGGGTGGGCAAGGGCGGGAGCAGGCACTGTGGGTGGTGGGGGACTCTAAGTTACGTGTGGTTACGGTTAACGCTAAAGACCTCCGTACATGGCGGAAGCGTCGGTTGGTAGAAAAGGAAGGAGGTAGGACCCGGGCAGACTTTGTGTGCCTCCAAGAAACACATCTCAAGGTTGGGCAGGAGAAGTTGCTGGAGACGCGGAAATACCCCAAGGTAGTTCTGGCGGGGCAATGTGCTGAGTCGCGGAAGGGGGGGGTATAATGGTGGGGGCTAGTATGGTAGATAGGGTGGTGGGGGAATATTGCGATAAAAAGGGGAGGTATGTGGGGGTCCAGGTGCAGCTAGGGGAGGAGAGGGTGTGGATTTTTAGTTTGTATGGTCCCAATGAGGGCCAGGGGGTATTTTACGAACGTATGTGGGCCGAGTTGGAGCACCTGGGGGAGGTACCAATTATTGTTGGGGGGGATTTCAATTTGAGAGTAAATCCTCGACTGGACAACAGTGGTGGGCGAGGGGAGGGGAAACGGAGGGAGCGGATGCAGCTGATACAGATGAAAGAAGGGTTGGGGTTGGTGGATGTCTGGCGTTGTCGAAACCCGGGGAGGAAGCAATACACTTATTATTCCGCGCCTCATGGGACGTACAGTTGCATAGATATGATTTGGGCAGGGGGTGGGTGGATGAGTAGGGTGGAGGGGGTTGAGCAGGGGTCCATTACGTGGACGGATCATGCGCCTGTGAGTGTAGAGTTTAATTTGGGTTACAAGGATACAGGTGTGAAATTTTGGAGGCTCAATGATTCGCTGTTGGATGACCCGGCGATTGTAGAACGGACCGGGAGGATACTTCAAGAGTATCGGGAATTTAACTGGAATGGTGAGGTTGGCTTGGGCATGGTGTGGGATGGTTTGAAGGCGGTGGTTTGGGGGCATTTGTTAGGGGAGGCCTCGCGTAAATGTAAACAGAGGGGGAGAAAGAAACGGAGCGTCATCTACTGGGAGAAATTAAGAAGCTGGAGGAAAGTCATCAATGTGATCGGCGGGAGGGGATATTGATGGAATTGCAGAGGCTCCGGGGGCAGTTGAGTCAGCTTTGTGCGGGTAAGATAGCTTACGAGCTCAATGTTATGCGGCAAGCCATGTTTGAAGGGGGTAATAAAGCGGGCAGACTGCTTGCTCGTCGCCTAAGAGCGCGGGTGGCACAAAATACAATTGGGAGTATTCGGAATGGGCGGGAGCAGTTAGTTACTGGGAATAACGACATCCGTCAGACGTTTAAGGACTATTATCAGAAATTATATAGTAGCGAGGTCACTGGGGGGCGAGAAAAGAGTGCCCGATACTTGGACGGGTGTATGTTACCAACGTTGGAGGAGGGGGAGGCAGAGTGGCTGGGTAGGCCGATTGAGGAGGGAGAGGTTACTGCGGCGATCAAATCTTTGAAAATGGGAAAGGCGGGGGGCGGAGCCTGATGTCCAGCGGGTAAGACGCTTCGCGCTGAAGCTCCCGAGAGGCCTACTTAGAATCCTGACATAATACCTATACAAACTTACTATTTCGCTCCGGGCTGACCGGGGTACCTCGGGGGGGATGGCGGCCCATAAACCAGCGCGCTTGGACTTCGGGTCTCCTTCTTCTTCTCACGGAAAACGCTCCAAAACAGAGGTATCCTCCCCACAGAAGATGGCTCCATTTCGGAAGAACCCCGAAATGCACCTGGAGATTTTAGAGGAAATACGCGGCGTGAAGGAATTGGTGCAGTCCAATGGAGAAGCGCTTAGAGCCATGCGAGAAGAATTTGGAGTGCTCCAGGACCGACTTGAAAGTCTCTCATTACGGCAGGACAATATGGCGGGGGTCCTCGAATCGCACGCGGTGCGCTTGGGCACACTGGACAAGGCTGAGCGCCAGATACAGAATCTTCAAAAGGAGTTAGAAGATAGCAATAATCGAGCCCGTCGCAACAATGTGAGGCTCATTGGAATACCGGAGGGGGTGGAAGCGGGAGATATGAGAGAATTCCTGCTCAAAACTCTTCCCTCCTTGCTGAAGATCACCTTTCATAAAGAACTGGAAATCGATCGAGCACACCGTGTTCCTACCCACATGGTGCTCAACCGAACGACCCCCGGCCTATTATCTTTCGCTTGCTACGATATCAACAAGTGGAACAAATTTTAAATGCTGCCCGGGCGAACCATCATTTGGAATTTGAAGGTCACAAAGTCTCCTTCTTCCCTGATTTGGCAAAGCCTACAGTCGACCGACGGAAGAAACTCCTTGCTTTTCGCCCTCGACTTCAACAGCTACAGGCTCGCTTTGGCCTGTTGTATCCCGCGAAGCTCCGAGTGACTCTCCACAACCAAACCAGGACATTCGAAGATCCTGATCTACTATCAACATTTTTAGACTCCAAAGAAGCAGAGCAGATGCGCTAATCCAACGACTTGGACTTTTATTTGCCGGCTCTGTCCGCCATTTTGAAGGGCCCGATGCGGCGGTCATAGTTCAGCACAGAGACTACCTGGACTTTCTTTCTCTCTTTCTATGACTTTTGTTTTGTGGTCTCCTCTCCCTCCATGATGTGTGCCTCGGTCGGATTCGGAGCACGTACAGTCCTACAGGTTATGTGTTTTTTCAATTTCGGCCTTCTCTGGGGCTTCTCCCCGCAGACACATGGTCGCCAGTAATTTTTGGGGTTCTGCTGCTTCTCTAACCGCGCTGCGGTTTTTCTTTTTTAATGTGGGGCGCTTCATTGTATTATCTAAGCTTATTTTCTTTTATGCCATATGTACAGCCAGATACAGTCAATATGAGGGACATTGTGAAATTATGTGCGCTATCATGCTCAGAATTTTTAACTTGTCTGAATGGCTTTATGTAAAATCTTATCACTCAACGTAAAGGGCATTAATAGTCCAATCAAGAAAGAAAATCCTTAGCTATCTTAGCCATGAGCATGCTGATTTAGCGTTTCTTCAGGAAACGCACTTAAACTCTGCTGAAACACTGAAACTCAATGTTAAGCCTTACATGGTGGCTGCCTATTCTCCCGCCGTTTCCAAACGGTGCGGGGTAGCCATTCTGGTTAAGAAATCTTTGCAAGCTACTGTAATTGATACTAGCGCTGACAAGGAGGGTAGATGGGCCCGCGTACATCTTAAGGTTGGAGATAGTGAATTTACATGTATTTGCATTTATGCCCCGAATGTGGACAACCCTGCTTACTATGCAAGTATTGCGCAGTTGGCACAGGCCTCTGCCAATACTCCATTAATACTTGGTGGTGATTTTAATCAAGTGTTAGACCCTCTGATAGATAGACAGCCGCCTAGAACGAGTAGTCCACCCAAGAGTCTTGCTACCCTTACAGCTCTGATGCAAGATCTTGCGCTGGTAGATATATGGAGGCTGCTTCACCCCTCCGACTTAGAGTTCACTTTCTTTTCTGCCCCCCATCACTCCCAATCTAGAATAGATTTCTTTCTCATTTCCAAAGCACTGATTTCTCAAGTAGACACGACTAGGACTCATCCTCTCCATATTTCAGATCATGCTGCCATATCTTTATCATTACGTGTCACTGCGCGGGACGATTCTCCCCGAGCTTGGTTTTTTGATAGATCCCTACTGGGTCAAAAAGATTTTCAGGTTGATATAAAGGCCGCTATCCAAGATTATTTTCATTTTAACTCACCCCATGACACAGCGAGCTGGGCTTGGTGGGAGGGTTTTAAAGCATCTATCCGCGCCACTATAACTAGCTATCAAATTCGGCAGGGGAAACAAAGAAGAAAGCAGCATTTACTGATTCTAGAGCAGCAGATACAAGCTGGGGAGCGTCTCCTCACGTCCCGTACTGACCCATGTATTTTACTCCGTTTACAACGCTTGCGTTTTCAATACAATCAGCTTTTGTACACTGCTGCTGTTAAAAATATCGAATCACAACAAGGGCTATATTATCGGGAAAATAATCGTGCTGGCAAATTATTAGCAAATGCCCTAAAAGGTCAAAAAGAAGCCAAGCGTGTTACCGCCCTCCGTAATCCGTCGGGGGGGGGCTTGGTCACTAAAGATACCGAAATCTTAGAACTCTTTCGTGATTTTTATACCCGGCTTTATCAATCTGAATGTGATTTTGAGCCAGATGTATTTGAACGCTTACTTTCAGGGGTACAAAGACCGACCCTATCTGACGAAGATAGAGTGGCCTTGGACACACCATTTACTGTCTCAGAAATTCATTCTGCTATCAAGAAATGTGCCTCAGGTCGAGCCGCAGGCCCAGACGATCTCCCTGCTGAATTTTACAAAACTTTTCACGCTGACTTAGTTCCAGTTTTGAAAATTTATTTTTCTGCTCTGGCCGAGGAGGGTTCTCCTTCTGGGTCCTTTTCAATGGCAAATGTAGTAGTTTTTGAGAAAGAGGGAGAGACCCGCAACTAACAGCTAATTATCGTCCAATTTCCCTCCTAAACGCGGACTATAAAATATTTGCCACCATTCTCTCTACCCGGCTCTCGGATAGGATGCCTACCTTAATACACCCAGATCAATGCGGTTTCATTCCTGGTAGATCAACTGCTGACAATGCTCGGACCCTATGCCATGTACTGACTACCGCAGTTAATCTTGATCGCCCATTTGTTGGCCTCTCACTTGATGCTGAGAAGGCCTTTGATCGCTTAGAGTGGCCCTTCCTGTTTGCAGTCCTCCGCTGGTACGGATTCGGGGAAGGTTTTCTCCGTTGTCTTCGCACCATGTACGCACAGCCTACAGCCAGTATATGTGCCAATGCTTTAAAGTCTCAGCCTTTTCCCCTTCAACGCGGCACTCGCCAGGGATGCCCACTGTCTCCACTTCTCTTCGATCTTGCACTTGAACCCTTGGCTTTACTAATCCGGCAATCGGAGGAGATTCATGGAGTCCCCTTCACCCATAGGGAAATTAAAATTTCAGCGTATGCTGATGACCTTATGCTTTTTGTCTCTATAGACTCAGTACCGGCTGTCCTAGAGCAAATTGGTAAATACTCACAACTGTCCGGTTATAAGATAAATTGGACCAAGTCGGTAGCCTTTCCATTAAATCCTTTGCTTCATCAGGCAGATATGCAACCCTTCCCCTTTTTATGGCAACCTCGCATGGTCAAATACCTTGGGGTTCACTATTGTTCTCCTTTGGAAGACACTATCTCCTTCAATGCCAAAGACTTAACCTCTAAAGTCCGGGCGCTAACTCACCGCTGGACTCCTTTAACACTTACCTGGTGGGGTCGATTAGAAACCATAAAAATGATGATTGTTCCGAAAGTGAATTATATCTTAGAAATGGTGCCCTGTCTCTTCCCTCGACGTATATATAAAGATATAGAGGGCCTTCTGACTAGATACTTGTGGCAAAACAAGACACCTAGGATAGCGAAACATAAGCTGCAAGCAGATAAGGAAAATGGGGGTGTCAGATTCCCTGATTTCCTGAAGTATCATCAATCTTTTCTTCTCAAACAAGGCGCTCGCTGGCTGGAAGATCCAGTACCGAGTAGACCTGTGTGGCTAGACATAGAAGAGGACCTTTGCAAACCGATTCCTCTTACTTTTCTCCCTGGTATGACTCTCCCATCAGACTCCCACTTTCCACCAATGCTTTTAGACACCTTAGGTGCCTTTAATAATCTTATGCACTCTTTAGACTCCCGACTCTGTCCGTTAGACAAGCTCCCACTTTGGTATAACACTCGATTTCGAATACAAAATAAGCCGATGGCGTGGAGCCCCTGGTACACTAGGGGCATTTGGATTCCTAGTCAGTTGTTCCATGAAGGTCGCTGGAAAACCTTTTAGTGAATTGCAAATTGAATTTGGTCTCCCAGCGAAACACTACTTTCAGTGGGTGCAACTTCAGCATTGCCTTCGGAGTGCTAAGGTGCTCCGCCATCGGCCTCCCCTACACAAGGTTGGTTGGAGACTATCCGATCTATCGGTAGTTCACCGGGTGTAGCATCCAATTTTTACAAAACCTTATGTAATGCTATAACTAGAGATACCCCTATAGCGCAGAAAGCATGGGAGAGAGAATTGCATGTGACTTTGACCCCGGAGCAATGGAGCCTTGTCTGGAGTAGAGTGACACGGGTCTCCCGATCCGCCTCACTCACTCAGACACTCTTCTTTCTAGCCCACCGGTGTTTTTACACTCCTGACAGATTAGCCAAATGGAACACTACTCAGGGCACTACCTCATGTTATGTATGAATGCCCCGCACTACAGTATTACTGGCGTCGGGTCTGGGGTCGTATCCAGTCTATTTTGCACTTTCAAGAGCCCCTTTCTTGGAGGATAGTGGGACTTCGCTCAGCTGCGGGGATCCCCTCTCTTCCAAAAACGGCTTACTTCCTTTTGGACTTTATGCTTGGCATTGCTATTTCCCTAATTACGAAATACTGGAAAAATAGCTCCCAGCTGAGCCCCAATGAATGGTGGAATCATGTCTGTCTCTACAGTAAATATGAACAAATACCTCGTATGTTTGCTTCCCCCATTCAGACTCCTCATCATCGGTCTAAATGGAAGATGCTCAATGACTATGTACACTCTGCTCAATGCTCTCATCTGACTGTCTAAATTTGTATATCTCTTTGTCCCATGATTATTCTGTATCGCAGATACTCTTTTGATTGTTTTGATGCATAATCACTGTTGTTTGGAAGCGCTCACATGCTGACATAATCAGCTAGAGAAGAAGCGTGGGGGTGGGGGGTAATTGGGTTTACTTTTCTTTATTGTATACTTGTTTTGTCTCCTTTGGTGTGTTGTTTCTTTTGTTTGTTGCAAAATGAAAATAAAAGTTTAAAAAAAAAGAAAAAAAAAAAAAAGAAAATGGGAAAGGCACCAGGGTTAGATGGTTTGACAGGTAAATTCTATAAGCTGTTTCAGGCGGGTCTTAGACCCTTGTTGCTGGAGGTATTTAATGGCATTCTGGTGACTGGGGCAGTTCCAGGTTCCATGACTGCAGCGGGGATTACAATTTTGCTTAAGCCTGGTAAGGATCCTATGGTCTGCGGTTCGTATCGGCCAATATCTCTATTGAATGTGGACGCTAAATTATTAGCAAAAATTTTGGCTACTCGTTTGCAGCAGTTCCTCCCTAAACTGATTCACGCGGATCAGACGGGCTTTGTGGCAGGGAGGCAGGGCGGGGGACAACATACGTCGATTGTGTAATCTAACATGGGAGGTGCAGCGGACGGGGCAGAAGGCGGTTTTTATCTCAGTGGATGCGGGGAAAAAGGCCTTCGATCGGGTGGAATGGGATTTTTTGATGGCAGTTCTGGCGAAGGTAGGGTTGGGAGGGAATTTTATTCAGTGGGTCAAGGCCTTTTATACGGGGCCGCAGGCCAGGATTAGAGTGAATGGTGGCTACTCTGAGGTGATTCAGCTTGGCCGAGGTACTAGACAGGGCTGCCCGCTTTCGCCCTTATTGTTTGCCCTGGCCATAGAGCCCCTAGCTGATCGGGTGCGGCGTGGGGTGGATATCAAAGGGGTGTCAATGAATACGTGGGAGTCTAAAATTGCCCTCTTTGCGGATGATGTTATCTACACGCTTAGGGAACCCTTAGTTTCGCTGCCAGTATTGATGCGGGAAGTGGACTTGTATAGTGCGGTTTTGGGTTATAAAATTAATGGAAGTAAGACGGAGCTTCTCGGGTTTAATCTGGGGAATCGGTTGGAAGAGAGCCTGCGTAGTAGCTTCCCCTTCAAATGGGTGACAGGGACATATCGTTACTTGGGGATCCAGATGGGGAAGGATTGGCGGCAGCTCTGGGATCAGAACTTTCTTCCGTTATTGCGGGTGGTGAAGGCAGACTTGGCCCATTGGAGGGGTTTATATCTGACCTGGCTTGGGAGAATTGCTGTTATAAAAATGAATGTTTTACCATGATTTCTTTTTCTCTTTAGTTCCATTCCCAGTCGGATCCCCCCCGGATATTTGAGACAGGTACAGCGGTTGATTTTGGACTTTATTTGGGGTGGCCGGAAAGCTCGGGTGTCGCAATATACTCTCTTTCGGAGCCAGCGGGAGGGCGGGATGGGGGTCCCTTGGTTGGATAAATATTTTGGGGTGGCTCAACTACAGGCTTTAGGTAGTTGGCAGGCAGTGGCCGAGACCCCTATTTGGGTGGAGTTGGAACAGAACGGTGGGGGGGGAGAGTCTTTGGGCATGTGGATCTGGGATCCTGGGGCGCAGAAAGGGGGGGGGATGGGGAGGGAACCCTTTTACAGAATTTACGCGGGGGTTGTGGCTGGGGGTTAAGAGGCGGATGTTGGGGGGGAAGCGATATACGAGGGCAATGCATATCCGGGGTATGCAGGACTTTGGGCCGGGGAGGGATGGAGGGGTCTTTCGGGAGTGGGGTGTTAAAGGTTTAAGCACGCTGGGGCAACTCATTACTGATACTGGGCAACTTCGCACCTTTGGGGACTTATGCGATGCTTATGGGCTGGCGGCCCCGGATTATTTGCTTATTTCCAGCTAGTATCTTATTTGCGTAGGACTAGGGGTTTGGAGGACTTGCAGCGAGTGGCCACTCCCTGTGAGTTGGCACTGCAGACTGGGGGGGGGGGGGTGCGGAGGGGACTGATCTCCCGATTGTATGTGGAGCTCTGCCAGCTGGCACGGGACGGGGGTTTGGGGAAGAGTATGGGGGAATTGGCATGGGAGAGACAACTGGGAGGGGAGTGGGATGAGGGGCGATGGCACCATATTTATCGGTGGACGCGGAGGTTGGCCCCCGGTACAGCTTATTTGGAGGCTAGTTTAAAGGTCTGGTATCAAATGTACTGGACGCCTTGGAAGTTAAAGGTCCTTCGTCCCGAGGACACCGGATCTTGTTGGAGGGGATGTGGGCAGAGAGGGGACCTGGCGCACATTATCTGGGGCTGTGCGGCCATTCAGCGGATGTGGGAACGCTGGGGTGCTTGTGTTCGGGCGATGGTCGGGGTGCCTGTTGACATCATGGCTTCTATGGTGCTCTTAAATGAGATGCCTGAGGATGGGGATAGGAGTACATTACAATTGGTTGGATATTGTGTGGGGGCGGCCAGGGGGGCTATTATGGCGCGGTGGAAGTGTACAGAGGTGCCTACGATACCTCTGATTGTGCAGAGGGTGGAATATCTTTGGAGTATGTGCGCAGTATCTGCTCACAAAAATTCTACGGTGTCAGCATTTCGGGCGGTGTGGGGTGTGTATGAGGTCTGGAGAGAGCAGGGGGGGCAGGTGTGAAAGTGGAGGGTGGGGGTGGGGAGGGTTGGGGGGAGGGAAGGTGGGTTGGAGATAGGGTGGGGCTGGGGGAGGTGGGCGGGGGGGGAGTTTGGGCTAGCTACATTGTTTAGGTTGTTTGCTATATCAGGCTGGGCTCTTGTGTATTGTGTAATGGGCAATGATACCTGTTGTATTGCTAATTTTGCTGTGATGTTTTGTGCTATTTTTGATGAGATGTTTTGGATTGTTGTTCATGTCTTCATTAAAAATAAAAAACTTGTTAATCAAAAAAAAAATATTTAAGAGATGAAAGATAAAGAGTAAATAGATGGCCATGTGTCACAGAGAAGGAAATCACCCTGTCCTTATCAAACATAGGGGGTCATTCCGTGTAGCTTTTAGCAGGGATGTACGTCCAGTCTGGACATACATCCCCTGCCAAACATTGGTGCCCAAAGCTCCCTACACATACAGAGGAGATTTGCAGGGAGGTCTGGATGAGGGTGGGAGGAGGTGGTCCAGAGGAAGAGCATGGGTGGAGAGGAGGAGAGCCCATGACCCCAGACATATAGGGTCAATTCTAGTAACAGCCCTGTACATCCGGGGCGAAAAGAATGGATGGGGGACTTATTCCACCTTGGAGGCAGAATAAGTCTCCCCGAGGAAGAAGATTGGCACTGGCGGACTCCCCACCCCCCCCCCCCATATTGGTGAGGAGCACCAGGAGGTTCCCCGCAGCCCAATCCCAGCCTCGGCAAGCCCTGTCAGGGGTCGTGCAATGGAGAATGGCAAGTTAGTTCAATGGCGGGGAATCGGGGCTCCTGCATAGCATCCTGGTGCCACGGCGATGGACGCCACACCACCGAGGCTCCATGCAGGAGCATTGGGAGCATTGGGAGCATTGGGAGGGTTAGAAGAAATGGGAGGTGTACAACTGGTTGCACAGAATCAGGGCATGTCCTGTTCGTCCAGGTCCTTTGCATCTGATTCTGCTCCCATGGGAATATCTAGCTCTCACAGGTGCAGAATCAGGTGCAAATCCAGCCCGTCTAGATTTTGGATGTCCGGATGTGCCCTGATCAGAATAGGGACCATACTGTACTCAATTTACATAAATTTGATTTGTTTTCTAGAAAGAATATAACACATTTGAATAGAAAATACTTTTCATGCATGTAGATACAATGTAGTGTAAGTTATATATATAAGATGTAAGTGAAAAATTCTGAGAGTGAAGAGAGTGTAAGCACAAACAAACCTAGACTTAGATCTTCACAAAGTCAACCTGGTAACCATATCCACTCCTTCCCAGTTCAAATTGGAAATGATGTGTTGAAACAGTTAGCTTTCCTGCTCCATCCTTTTGGAATATGCTCCCTTTGGAACTTCACCTAGAACCCGCCACGAAGAAATTTAAATTTGGTATAAGCAACTGATTCCTTTTGAGAGCTCCTCCTGTTGCCATGGAGGAGAGAGGTCACGTGACAGGAGAGCATCACCCTGGTGTGGCAGGAAGTGATCCTGTAACTAGGACCTGTCCTCCAGGTGATGTAAAACCCTCTCGCACCGAGGAAGTTTCTCCAGGGCCATGTGCCCATGAGGGAAGGGTTAGGACAGCCGTTATAGTTGGTGATTCGATCATTAGGCATGTAGATAGCTGGGTGGCTGGTGGACGTGAGGATCGCCTGGTAACATGCCTGCCTGGTGCGAAGGTAGCGGACCTCACGCGCCACCTAGATAAGGTCTTAGATAGTGCTGGGGAGGAGTCTGCTGTCTTGGTACATGTCGGTACCAATGCCATAGGAAAATGTGGTAGGGAGGTTCTGGAGGCAAAATTTAGGCTTTTAGGTAGGAAGTTGAAATCCAGAACTTCCAGGGTAGTGTTCTCCGAAATGCTTCCTGTTCCACGCGCAGGACCCAAAAGGCAGGCAGAGCTCCGGAGTCTCAATGCGTGGATGAGACAATGGTGCAGAGATGAGGGTTTTGGATTTGTTAGGAACTGGGGAACATTCTGGGGAAAGGAGGGGCTCTTCCGAAGGGATGGGCTTCACCTTAACCGGGATGGAACCAGGCTGCTGGCATTAACCTTTAAAAAGGAGATAGAGCAGCGTTTAAACTAGATATTAGGGGAAAGCCGACAGTCGCACAAGAGCGAATGGTTCGGAAGAATGTATCCTTGAAGGATACTACCAAAAGCAGAGAGGTTCCACAAAAGAGTAAAGTAGCCCAAATGCCCTCAAGTATGGAGCAGACAGAGTTTAAAGATCCCAATTTACCCATGTCTAACAATAGCCAAATTAACATGAATAAAATACATTCTCTAAAATGCTTGTATGCAAATGCTAGAAGTCTAAAGAATAAGATGGGAGAGTTAGAATATATAGCACTAAATAAAAGGTTAGATATGATTGGAATATCAGAGACATGGTGGAAGGAGGACAACCAGTGGGACACTGTGATACCTGGGTACAAACTATATCGTAATGATAGAGCTGATCAAATTGGTGGAGGGGTTGCCCTCTATGTTAGAGAGGGCATTGACTCAGAAAGGATTAAAGTTTTGCAGGAAACAAAATCTGCTGTAGAATCTATATGGATTGAAATTCCATATAAAAGGGGGGCCTTCCCCTTGATGGCAGTGGGGGTGCACTATCGAGCACCTGGCCAGAATGACCAAATGGATGATGAAATGCTCAAAGAAATCAAGGAAGCTAACAAACGTTACAGCGCAGTAATAATAATGGGTGATTTCAATTACCCCGGTATCGACTGGGTCAGTGTCACGTCAGGACATGCTAGGGAGATAAAGTTCCTAGATGGAATAAATGACTGCTTCTTGGAGCAGCTGGTTCATGAACCGACCAGAGGGGAAGCCATATTATACCTAGTCCTTAGTGGAACACCAGATCTGGTGCAAGAGATAAGGGTGTTGGGGCCACTTGGCAATAGTGATCATAGCATGATCGCCTTTGATTTAATTAGTGGAGGAGGGATAGTAAGGAAATCCACAGTACTACCTTTTAACTTTCGAAAGGGAGACTATGATAAAATGAAGAAAACAGTTAAGAAAAAACTAAAAGGAGCAGTTGCGAAGGTTAAAGACGTACATCAAGCTTGGGTGTTGTTGAAAAATACTATCTTGGAAGCCCAGACCAGCTGTATTCCATGCTTTAAGAAAAGTGGAAGGAAGTCCAAAAAACTGCCAGCATGGTTTAAAGGTGAGGTCAGAGAGGCTGTTGTTGCCAAAAAAGCATCTTTTAGGAAATGGAAAAAAGAGCCAAATGACGAAACCTGGAAACAGCACAAGCACTGGCAAGTCAAATGCAAGGCATTGATAAGGCAGGCAAAGAGAGAATTTGAGAAGAAGCTTGCTGCGGAAGCAAAAACGCGAAATAAAGACCTTTTCAAGTACATTCGTAGCAAAAAACCTGTGAGAGAATCAGTTGGTCCATTAGATGATAAAGGGGTTAAAGGAGCACTAAGAGGTGACAAGGCGATAGCGGAGAGACTGAATGAATTCTTTGCTTCGGTCTTTACTGAGGAAGATGTAGGGAGGTTACCCATGACTGAAGTGGTATTTAAAGGTGCGGAAGAATTGAAGGAAATATCGATACATCGGGAAGATGTCTTACAACTATTAGATAAACTGAAGAGTAGCAAATCAACTGGGCCAGATGGTATACATCCAAGGGTATTGAAAGAACTGAAATATGAGATTGCAGAACTGCTATCAGTAATCTGTGAACTATCATTAAAATCATCTCTAATACCTGAAGATTGGAGGATCGCCAATGTAACACCAATTTTTATAAAGGGTTCCAGGGGTGATCCGGGAAACTACAGATCGGTGAGCCTGACGTCAGTACCGGGAAAAATGGTAGAAACCATCATAAAGAATAAAATTACTCAGCATGTAGATAGTCACAACCTAATGGGAGACAGCCAACATGGCTTTAGACAAGGAAGATCTTGTCTTACTAATCTGTTATGTTTTTTTGAAGGAGTGAATAAACAGGTGGACAAAGGTGAGTCAGTTGATATTGTGTATCTGGACTTTCAGAAAGCCTTTGACAAGGTCCCTCATCAGAGACTTTTGGCAAAACTAAAGAGTCATGGGATAGGAGGCAGTGTACAATTGTGGATCAGGAACTGGTTAAAAGATAGAAAGCAGAGGGTAGGGCTAAATGGCAAATTTTCCCAATGGAGAAAGGTGAATAGTGGTGTACCCCAGGGATCTGTGCTGGGTCCGCTGCTTTTTGACATATTCATAAATGACCTGGAAAGTGGAATAACGAGTGAGGTTATCAAATTTGCAGATGACACAAAACTATTTAAAGTTGTTAAAACTCAAGAGGATTGTGAAAAATTGCAAGAGGATCTTGATAAATTGGAAGACTGGGCATCAAAATGGCAGATGAAATTTAATGTGGACAAGTGCAAGGTTATGCACCTAGGGAAGAACAACCCAAACTATGGTTACACGATGCAAGGTTCCATATTAGGAACCACCACCCAGGAAAAAGATTTAGGCGTCATTGTGGATACCATGTTAAAACCCTCGGCCCAGTGTGCAGCAGCGGCCAAGAGAGCAAATAGAATGCTAGGTATGATAAGGAAAGGAATGGAAAATAAAACAAAAGATATTATAATGCCTCTATATCGTTCCATGGTGAGACCGCACCTTGAATATTGTGTGCAATTCTGGTCGCCGTATCTTAAAAAGGATATAGCGATTTTAGAAAAGGTACAGAGAAGAGCCACCAAAATGGTAAAGGGGATGGAAGGATACTCCTATGAAGAAAGGATAAAAAGGTTAGGGCTCTTTAACCTAGAAAAGAGATGGCTGAGGGGAGATATGATAGAAGTCTATAAATTAATGAACGGAGTGGAACGGGTAAATGTAGATCGATTGTTTACCTTATCAGAATATAGAAAGACTAGGGGACATGCAATGAAGCTACAGGGTAAACTATTTAAGACTAATAATAGAAAATATTTTTTCACTCAACGTGTAATCAAACTCTGGAATTTGTTACCGGAGGATGTAGTAAAGGCTGTTAGTGTAGCTGGGTTTAAAAAAGGTTTGGACAAGTTCCTGGAGGAAAGGTCCATAAACCATTATTAAGAAGTGACCGAAGATATCAATGCTTGACCCAGTACAAACATTGTGGAACTTGTGTCTCTTGGGGAAACTGCTAGGTACATATGACCTAGATTGGCCACTGTTGGAAACAGAATACTGGGCTTGATGGACCTTGGTCTGACCCAGTATGGCATATCTTATGTTCTTATGTTCTTATGTTCTTTTGGAGACTGCTAGACTCTTCTTGAGAATGGTGGAGATCGCTGTTAGCCAACCCTCTCTACTGCCCTGTTGTATACCTGCTTAACATGATTGTCTTTGGTATACTATTGTCGTTCAATGCATCCCCAAATCTTGTGTTCCTGTCTTGTCTTTGCGGTCTTCTGATGTGTTTTCTTTTATTTCCCAGCTTCATGTAATTTTGTAAAACACTTTGAAGGTTATTTTTCTGGCTGAATGGTGGAATATCAAATATTGCAAATAAATAAATAAAATAAATTTGAGATCAGCTATGAATGTTCTATAAGACAACATAGATTTTATAGTAGATAGCAATGGGGTTTCCAGTCCCTACAACCCCCTGGGGTGTGTGCCCCCTGGTACTTTCAGCACCTCCCTTGAGTGGCATGGTGATGTGTCCTGCGAGGCAACCTCCACCCCCAGACAAGCTCATGGAGGCAGTACTGCAAACTTACGATTCAGCTAGCTTGCTGCAGTGCCTCGTGCTCCAGGATTGGCTGCTCTTCTCTCCCGGCCAAAGTCTCACGATGCATGAGATTTCATCCAGGAAAGTAGAGCAGCCAGCCCTGGAGCACGAGGTACCACAGCAAGCCATCTGAATCATAAATTTGCCACACTGCCTCCATAGGCATTTGGAGTGGGCTGCACCCACCGTAATGCCCTTGGTATGCCACTTCAAAGTAGTTACCATAGAAGAAAATAGCATTATTCTTTTAACAGCAAAGTTTGCAAGAGAAACTTTAGACAATATTTAAAATAGGAGGCTCATCAAATTTCTCTCAGAATAGAATGAGGGATCTGTTTCTGCTTGATGTCTGTGTAAAGTAGAAAATAATATGAAAGTACCAATATCTTTCCATAAACATGAATGAGAACTGTGTAGCTGTGGAAGTATCTAAAACAGAGGTAAATACTGTATATAATAGAGGGCTCCAAGAGCTGAATAAAAGGAATTGCATACCTACAGTATATGGCTAAATTTGGAACTTGTAGGAACATCATGGTCAGATTGACACTATTAATAGATTATGAGTAGCAATGTATCATGAGGGCTTTAACACAACCAAAATAAATTGTGGTTTATGGGAAATATAGCTATGGTTATTCATATAATTTTATTTATTTACATTCTCTTATATACCGTGCTATTCTGCATCAGTGTGGTTTACATTGAACAAACTGAAATTACATTGAACAGGGCATTATAACTTGGAGATAACTATTTTACAGGGAACATGGGCTATGGAGGGTTAAGTGGCTTGCCCAAGACCACAAGGAGCACCTGTGGGACTAGAAACCCCAGTCCTTCCGGCCCAAGGTTGCTGTCCTCTAGTGGGATTTGAACTACTGACCTTCCGGCCTGAAGTACCTTGCCCCAACCACTAGGCTACTTCTCCACTCCAATAATCCGATACTCCTCCACTCCAATAATCCAATACTCCTCCACTCCAATAATCCAATACTCCTCCACTCCAATAATCAATTCCAGCATAGCCTGAGACCTTGTCCTACCCTTCCAAGATTATTAGTTCAGCTATACAGGATTACAGAGATGGGAATACTAGTGTTACACTTGGTTAAGTCTTTGAAGAATAAACTTTTGAAGGCACATTTTAGAAAGGCAGTTTAGGAGGTGGAAGGAACATAGAAGTGAAAACGTCTGAAAATCCATATTGATTTTAGAAGAGAGGAGTGTACTGCACACCCCTTCTATAATCAACATATTTCTGCCCCTCAATACTGGTGTATTCTTTTAAAGTGTGCAGTGGCAATTTATGCATGCATGCATTTTTAAATGATGGAGCCTACCCATGGAAAATCTGAAAGATAAGAACAGCAGCAAAGATGTGCAGTCTCCCTTGAAAATATGTGAGAACATGAATCCTGTCAGCAAAGGCCAGGTAGATGTGGAAAATTCCCTGAATGATAATTGGTGACTGCACGAGCATGTCTGTGTTTTTTCAGACTACACACATACTGTATACCTTACATCCACCCTCAAATATTTGCTAACTATCTACAATCCAAACTCTGTCAAACTGACAATAACTCAGCTCCTAACATAGTCCTAGATCCAGTAGATCAAGCTCTACTTACTATCTTCTCAATACCACCTAAACGACAAATCGAGGACACCATTGCTAGCTTAAACATGACCACTGCTCATACTGATCCATGCCCTGCATTCTGGATCAAAGATCTACGAGCTGACCTCAGTCCCATCATATGCAGACTCATGATTCAATCATTTACAACAGGAACTTTCCCACGTACCCTTAAGCAAACATCCATAAGGCCATTACTAAAAAACAACAAGCTCGACCCTCTTAAACCAGAATCATATAGACCAATATCAAGCATTCCTTTACTAGCAAAAATATTGGAAAAAGAAGTACAAAAACAAATTCAGGAGCATATAGAAATTAACGCGCCACTAGACCCATGCCAGCACGGCTTCAGAGAAGCACACGGTGTGGAAACACTTCTTTTTTTTGAAACTTTTATTTTCATTTTGCAACAAACAAAAGAAACAACACACCAAAAGAGACAAAACAAGTATACAATAAGGAAAAGTAAACCCATTACCCCCCACCCCGGTGCTTCTTCTCTACCCGTTTGTATCAGCATGTGAGCGCTTCCAATTAACAGTGATTATACATCAAACGATCAAAAAAGTATCCACAATACAGCATGATCATGAGACAGAGATATATACAAAGTTAGACAGTCAGATGAGAGCATTTAGCAAAATGTACATATTCATTGAACATCTTCCATTAAGACCAATGAGAAGGAGTCTGAACGGAGGAAGCGCACAGACGAGGTATTTGTTCATATTTACTGTAGAGACAGGCATGATTCCACCATTCATTGAGGCTCAGATGGGAACTAATTTCCCAGTATTACTTAATGAGGGAAACAGCAATGCCAAGCATAAAGTTCAAAAGGAGATAAGCCATTTCTTGGGAGAGAGGGGATCCCCGCAACTGGGCGAAGTCCCACTATCCTCCAAGAAAGGGACTCCTGAGAGTGCAATATAGACTAAATACGACCCCAGACCCGACGCCAGTTATACTGTAGTGCGGGATATTCATGCATAACATGAAATGAAGTAATAAACCAATGGCCACAGGACGTGTCCAGCAACCATTACCCTGAGTAGTGTTCCATTTGTCTAAACTGTGAGGAGTGTAAAAAACACCGGTGGGCTAGAAAGAAGAGGGTCTGAGTGAGTGAGGCGGGTCGGGAACCCGTGTCCCTCTGCTCCAGATAAGGCTCCATTGCTCCGAGGTTAAAGTCACATGCAATTCTCTCTCCCATACTTTCTGCGCTATAGAGGTATCTCTAGTGATAGCATTACATAAGGTTTAGTAAAATTGGATGCTACACCCGGTGAACTACCGAGAGATCGGAAGTTTCCAATCAACCTTATGCAGAGAGTGCCGATGGCGGGAGTACTCTAGTGCTCCGAATGCAATGCTGAAGTTGCACTGACCAGAGTCGGGAGTCGAAAGGTTGCATAGGAGTATTAAAGGCACCTAAAGTGTCGAAAAACATTGGTGGATAGTGGGAGTCTAATGGGAGAGTCATACCAGGGAGTAAGGTAAGAGGAATCGGTGAGCAAAGGCCCGCTACTATATCTAGCCACACAGGTCTGCTCGGTACTGGAGCTTCCAACCAACAAGCACCTTGTTTGAGAAGAAAAGATTGAGGGAACACTTGAGTAAAATCGCCACCAAGTATTAATGGAGCATTGGCGGAGGCCGAGGCCAACTGCGCAAAACTTGCATAGTAAGCAGGGTTGTCCACATTCGGGACATAGTGCAAATACACGTGAATTCACTATCTCCAACCTCAAGGTGTACACGGGCCCATCTACCCTCCATGTCAGCGCTAATATCAGGTACAGTAGCGTGCAAAGACTTCTTAACCAGAATGGCTATCCCGTACCATTTGGAAACGGTGGGAGAATAGGCAGCTACCATGTGAGGCCTAGCATTGAGTTTCAGTGTTTCAGCAGAGTGTAATGCGTTTCCTGAAGAAACACCTAATCAACGTGCTCGTGGCTAAGATAGCTAAGGATTTTCTTTCTGCTGAGTGGACCAGCAATGCCTTGTACGATGAATAATAAGATTTTACATGAGGCCATTCAGAAAAGTTAAAATTCTGAGCATGATAGCACACATAATTTCACTGTGTCCCTCAAACTGACTGTATCTGGCTGTACACATGACATAGGAAAAATAAGCTAATATAATACAATGAAGCGCCCCACATTAACAAAGAAAACCGCAGTACGGTAGAGGAGAAGCAAAACCCCAAAATTACTGGCGACCATGTGTCTGCGGGGAGAAACCCCAGAGAAGGCCGAAATTGAAAAAACATATAACCTGTAGGACTGTGCGTGCTCCGAATCCGACCGAGGCACACATCATGAAGGGATAGGAGACCAAAGACAAAAGTCATACAGAGAAAGAAAGAAAGTCCAGGCTATTTCTGTGCTGGGCTATGACCGCCGCATCGGGCCCTTCAAAATGGCGGACAGAGCCGGCAGATAAGAGTCCAAGATTTGGGATTAGCGCATCTGTTCTGCTTCTTTGGAGTCCAAAAATGTTGATAATAGATCAGGATCCTCGAACGTCCTGGTCTGGTTGTGGAGAGTCACTCGGAGCTTCGCTGGATACAACAGGCCAAAGCGAGCCTGTAGCTGTTGAAGTCGAGGGCGAAGAGCAAGGAGTTTCTTCCGACGGTCAACGGTAGGCTTTGCCAAATCAGGAAAGAAGGAGACCTTACGACCTTCATATTCCAAATGATGATTCGCTCGGGCAGCATGTAAAATTTGTTCCACTTGTTGATATCGTAGCAAGCTAAAGATAATAGGCCGGGGGGTCGTGCGGTTGAGCGCCATGCGGGCAGGAACACGGTGTGCTCGATCGATTTCCAGTTCTCTGTGAAAAGTGATCTTCAGCAAGGAGGGAAGAGTTTTGAGCAAGAATTCTCTTATATCTCCTGCTTCCACCCCCTCCGGCATTCCGAGGAGCCTCACATTGTTGCGACGGGCGCGATTATTGTATTGCTATCTTCCAACTCCTTTTGAAGATTCTGTATCTGGCGCTCAGCCTCGTCCAGTTTGCCCAAGCGCACCTCGTGCGAGTCGAGGACCCCCGCCATATTGTCCTGCCGTAATGAAAGACCTTCAAGTCGGTCTTGGAGCACTCCAAAGTCTTCTCGCATGGCTCGAAGCGCTTCTCCATTAGACTGCACCAATTCCTTCACGCCGCGTATTTCCTCCAAAATCTCCAGGTGCATTGCGGGGTTTTCACGAAATGGAACCATCTTCTGCGGGGAGGATACCTCTGTTTTGGAGCGTTTTCCGTGAGAAGAAGAAGGAGACCCGAAGTCCAAGCGCGCTGGTTTGTGGGCCGCCATCCCCCCCAAGGTGCCCCGGTCAGCTCGGAGCGAAATAGTAAATTTATATAGGTATTAAGTCAGGATTCTGAGTAGGCCTCTCGGGAGCTTCAACGCAAAGCGTCCTACCCGCTGGACATCAGGCTCCGCCCCCCGTGTGGAAACACTTCTAACTACACTGTTCAGCAGCTTATTATCAGGTATTGATAACATCCGCCAAGGGTTTGTCCTTGTCTTCCTAGATATCGCAGCCGCTTTAGATTCTGTGAGCCATGAACGCCTCCTAGAACGTCTCAAATTGAAGGGAATTACCGATAAAGCGCTTGAGTGGTGTAAGTCCTACCTTTCTGACAGATGGCAGCAGGTACGATCCAACAATACTTCATCAGATCAGTTTCATCAAAAACAAGGGGTCTCTCAAGGCTCCTCCCTCTCCGCCCTTATGTTCAATATATACATGCAGCCTATATGCAACCTGATACGATCCTTTAGAGTTAACTGCATGATATACGCGGATGATGTACTATTATATTTTCCTTTTACAACAGAGAACCCCGACCTCACTCCATTAACAAACTGCATAAATGAAGTATCCAACTGGCTACAATCCCAAAATCTAAGGATCCAACACAAGAAAACGGAAGTGTTATTCATTACACGGAACCGAAATTTCACTGCTCCGTCCTTTTTGAAAGTGAAGGATGCTAACCTCCAGACCAAGACCACCATCAGATACCTCGGTGTCACTTTAGACCAGAACTTGGATATGAAGGCACACATAGGAAATATTGTAAGAGCGGTATACCACAAAATAGGTTCCCTTAGACATCTACGATCCTTGCTAGAGCCAGACGATTTTAGAACCATCTATCAGGCGCTAATCATACCTCATTTTGATTATGCAAACTCAATTTTACAAGGTCTCCCTCAAGCCACCTTACACCCACTTCAAATGGCAATGAATGCTGCAGCAAGAGTCCTTCATGGAGCATCCCGGAAAGACCATATTTCACCTATTCTAAAACATCTTCATTGGCTCCCGATACGAAGTAGACTCACTTTCAAAACTTTACTAATTACATTCAAAGCCATCAAAGAGCTCTCATCTGCATCATTATCGGATATGATCCAAACAACACCCCTCAATAGGGACAGAAGGTCAGTAACACTCAATTCTCTGTTAGTCCCTAAATCAATAACACAGTGCACCAAAACTACTACAGACAGGGCCTTCTTATTCTGTGCACCAAGGTGTTGGAACAGCCTTCCTCAAAACATCCGAGCAATACCAGACCTTTTGCAATTTCGAAAAGCTTTGAAACACTACCTCTTCCTCTTGTCTTATCCAGTAAACAATGCAGATATCTCAACCAACCCACAGACCTTCCAAACATACACATACAATACAGACACCCCATAGACCACCCATACACAAAACTGAAGCCAGGATGAGATCATGACTATGTTATAATTAATTAATTACCCTGTTATCCGAGTTATATTTCCTGTTTTACTGTAAACACAAAGTACCGTTGAATTGTGTAACTCTTTGTTTATTGTGAACCGCGCTGATGCTGAATAGCGCGGTATATAAGAGACTATAAATAAATAAATAAATAAATGTGTAAATTCCATTTGGATGTCAAAATACATGTACCCACCTGCACTGCAAACGTGCATGATACTTCATACCCTGTGGAACCATGTCAACATCTTTCTGGTGCATGTGTATCCCCATCCAAAGTAATATTCCAGTTTGGGAGAGCACAAGCTTATCGTCTGACAGCTCAACCTTTTGCGGACCCAGACCCTGCTCCTGGTCAGTTGCACATTACAAATAAGGATGACCTCTACTGCCCTGGAAGATACAAGACACCCTATGTTGCAGCATGGAGGGTTTTGAGGAGGAAACACGTGGCCCTGGCCAGATAAGAAAACATTTCTCACATCTCTACCCAAATCTCACATTGGCACCCATTGTGTAGGCAGAAAAATGGGAATTACGGTGCCCCAACCATTAGGCAAGACTTGGTAGTTGCTGAGGCAACTTCTGGGGGCCAGTAAAGGACAAAAGCAAGCAGTAAAAAAAGAGACCTTGACAGCCACACACCCTCACAGAGCCATCGGGACAGTCGTATACCTGCATGGAGAGAAGGCACACATATACATACATACAGAACACATTTCACAACAGAAAAATATGATGGCCAATGATGCATTCTAACAAGATTACAGTAGTTTGTGAAGGATAGTATCTTGATGTTCATGACTGCAGAGATTAATTTTCAGAATCCCAGGGGAGGAGAATAAAGCCCAAACCTCTAACCCTGGCTCTGATGGATCTGCCACAATCAGTCATACTGCCTGACAAAGAGCAGCTGTCCCCTGACACCGCCGCACCCACACACCCACAGCCAATCTGTGACATACACAATCTGGATAGGGCTGCCACATGATGAGAGGAAAACATATCTCAGGTAGTGACATATGGAGAT
This sequence comes from Ichthyophis bannanicus, assembly GCA_033557465.1. Classification (NCBI taxonomy): domain Eukaryota; kingdom Metazoa; phylum Chordata; class Amphibia; order Gymnophiona; family Ichthyophiidae; genus Ichthyophis; species Ichthyophis bannanicus. The sequence continues at coordinate 436,708,417 of CM066032.1, forward strand.
GTGTGGAAACACCATGAACATATAGTATAGTGGCAAGGCAATGCATGCACAAAGACAACTAGGCAGGCAGGGCCCTCCCCTTTTATATTACATATGCCGATGAGACTGATCACAAAGGCATAAGTATTCTAGTCACACACAGTTGCATCACAAGTGTCCTAACTATAAAGCAGAGGCACACAAGTAGTGCTGTGCAGTAAGAAATAGCAAGTCTGGGTGTGCTGCTCTAGATGGAAGCTATTTGCATGAAAGCCTAATGTCCAAATACCATATCTCCCATTCACCTGGACAGTGTCAATACCTTAGATGAAAGTCTTTCACCACAGTAGTCTAACAAGAGCATCAATTGTGAGGATTATTGGGGATTTACAAGCAAACTGTACAGATCTCTAATAGTGTGCACTCCACTCTTCCTCTATAGATATTCTTGCATAATGCATGATGTTGAAGCCATCAAGACAAAATTCCAGGCCATTTGGAGGACCTGGCCCAAATTGCTGCAACCAATATGAGAGGAGCTGCATTTGCAAGAGGGTAAGTGATTGCATATTAGGCATACACCCTATGCCATCCTTCATCTACCTCACATAGCCTGGGTGATACGAGGCCATACCCCAAAGCTTGCTGCAATGTCATCCACTAGCCTCCAATCCCTCACAATGCTCTCCATTTGACCTCCTTTCCTTTTATCACTAGCCAATTCTGGGAGATAAGCTATGTTCCCACTTCCTACCCCCATACTCCAAATCCCCGGTACCCCAATTCATAACACCACCATCATTCCAGCTCCCTAAACCCCAGAAGAGAGGGAGTGAGAAGGTAGTACAAGTGCCCTCGCCCTGCAACTCTTTGATCAGCCTGCCCACCAAAACTGCCTGCCAACTCCTACTCCAACTGTACTCCACTTAGTACTCTCCATTTCTCCTTCATGCTAACCACAAATCACCCAACCTCTTTGCCCCGACTCCTACCCTTACCACTAGCCTGGCACAATGTCCCTTAGAAGGGATTTGGCCATGTTATAATACCCTCAGTCTAAGCTGAGGGCTCTCTAATTATGTACATGGCTCTTTTAAACTAAAACATCTGTTATTTTGACATGGTGTAGAATATTAATGGCAAGGAGTCTCCTTTTGAAAAATAAGGGGCTGTCAGGGGTAGTACCCACATAATTTGCACCTGCTTTGAACAATGCAGGTATTTTTATCTGCGCAGTAGGGGCACAATTTTCAGGCTTTTTTATGCTGATAAATAGCTTTTTACTTTCCTAAACAGATTTGAAAAAGCTGCCCCCATGATTAAAAGCTAGAATTTGCCTTATATTAGGGATGCATACAGGGCAAATATTTTTATTTGGGCTTTTTTCATGATTTTTGTATATTTTTGTTTATTTCACATTTTTTAAAATTGTAATTTCTATTATACATTGAAGAATAAACTTTGATACAAGAAAAAAGAATGCCCAAGCATATACAAAAAGTCAAAAAGAAATACAATAACTAAATGGCACTAAGGGAGTAACCGCCCACTATCGGCACACGGTAGTGGTTAGCGTGGCAGAAAGTGCCGATAACGTTGTCGTAATGGGTGCAAAAGCACTGCCAGTCATTAAGGGGAACAGGGGCGGAGAAGAGGTGTGGAGTGAGCAGAGTATGGGTGGAGTCAGTGGGTACAAGCTAACACCAGATCCAAATAGTGGGTGTTAGAGTCACATCTGCGGGGAACCATAACAGCAGCTCAAAGCTGGCATTAAGGGCTCATTTTGGAAGGAGAGAGCCGTTTTCGGCCATGAAACACCACACAGGGAGCCTATTCACATGTATGCAGTATGCACCTCCCAGACTGAAGCTCTGAAATCAGTGATAGGAGTGACCCATTGCCAGTCACATCATGATGCCCTATTAATAAAGGGTACTAGGTTGTTGGTGCTAAAATGCCAAAGGAGGTGCCATGTGATTCAGTGGGTCCAATTGGTCTGCTAGGTGAACTAGGCGGTTGCCCAGGGTGTGCATCCATGATGTCCAGAGCAACTCTGCTGTGACACTGGCTGCAGACATACATGTTGTTGCTGTCACAAAGGAGTCTTGCCACTGCCACCACACAGTGATGTTAGCAGTGTATAGGGCTGAGAGTAGCAATGGCAGTGGCCTCTGCCTGGTGCAGATGATATCTTTGTCCCTGCCCTGCAAGACTGCCATGCAATACTGCTGTTTGTACTGTTAAGGCCAGGTCATTGGTATCTGCCGTCCTAAGAAGACCCTCCCTGTGCAACTCCCCTCCACTGCTGCCTTGAGGTTCTCTGCAGCATGAAAGGGAGGATTCCCCATGCCACCTTCCCTTCCAGCATCCATTGTCTCACCTAGGGGAGGAGGGTGGCATGGCAATTGTTCGCTGTCATGCAATGGTAAGGCTTAAGGCAGCAAGATGCATGTTCATGGCATGCCACTCCTGGATCCCTCCAACACATCCTATCAGAGAGGGGGCAGGAATGGCATGCCATGACTACCTGCATGTACACTGCTGTTTTTAGGCCACTCACAACACTGAAGCGGCAGCTGTGCCATGCTTTCAGGGAGGGTGGGATCTAAACTACTCACTGTGATTTGCCAACTATGTGATAAATCCGGGGCTGGCCCAGAAGCACACATCAGGAAATGGTTATGGTGGTCACTCTTCTAGGTCACCCATGTTCTGGAATGTGTGTGTTCAAGTATCCTGGCCTACCCCTCTAGCAGGACAGATCTCATATGTAAGACATGAACTTCAGTTGAATCAGCAGCCTACCAATGCAGATGTACATACATACCTAACCAGATGTCCCTCTCCTTCACCTGTCTAACATACCCTGTCAGACAAGTATGGCACAGAGCCTGCAGAGAGCTACACAGATAAATACATATCCCATATATACATGGCGTGATGAATGTGCATTCCCACATGGCTACTATGTGGCTCCTAGCACATGACCACTGTGCATGAGAGTTAAGAGTCATAGGGTCAAGACTAGCCTGTGGATTAAGAGTGATATGTCCAGGTATGTTAACTTTGTCCAAACTTTCAATATCTGCAGGTACAAGCCTCCCCATTTCATCCAGCCTGAGTCCTGACAGTGAGCAGCCACACTGAGAAGCTGCACCAATACCTGCTGGATGGCAGAGTGCACTAATAGTTCCCACACACTGAGCAGGCATTAACAACGATGTGTGCAGGTGCTTATAGAGTGTGTACAGTCAGAGCAAGAGTTAGCAACATGCAAGCATTAAAGAAGGCCTAAGGGCCAGCCTTACACTGAGCACAAAATATCAGCATTAAACTGGGAGAGCAAGCCAATCACATAGTAACTTAACATAGTAAATGACGGCAGATAAAGACCAGCATGGTCCATCCAGTCTGCACAGCAAGATGGCAAGAGTAGGTGCACCTGCCGCTCCATGCAGCCACCCTTCCCCATGTCTTTGTTTTAGGGGTGAACCCACCGCTCCGTGTAGGACACCCCTGTATGTTGAGAAATTAGTTAGTTAAGTTTATTTTGATTTTATCCTGTTGCTGTAAAGGGATCCACTGTGTCTGTCCCATGCCATTTTGAATTCTGTCACTGTATTTGCCCCCAACACTTCCATTGGGTGGGCATTCCAAGCATCCACCACACTTTCTGTGAAAAAGCATTTCCTAACATTGCCTTTCAATTTACCCCCTTGCAGCTTCATGTTATGCCCTCTAGTTTTACAGCTTCCCCATCTTTGGAAGAGGTTTGTTTGCTCATTATTTATCTTTAAGTATTTAAAGGTCTGAATCATATCTCCCCTATCCCTCCTCTCCTCCAGAGTGTACATATTTAGGTCTTCAAGTCTCTTCTCATAAGGCTTCTGATGCAGGCTCCAAATCATTTTGGTCGCCTTCCTCTCAACAGTTTCCAGTCTTTTTATATCCTTTGCAAGATATGGTCTCCAAAACTGAACCCAGTATTCCAAGTGAGGCCTCACTTGCTCAGAAGAAGTCAGCACTAGTTTGGCTTTCTCTCCCAGAGAAGCGGGCACCACATGACTAATTTGCATATCCATCCCCAACAGTATTTTGATGGCATTGGGGATGATGCAGGCATTGGGAAAAGCCCCTGATGCCATCACAATATTGTTGGGGGGACGGTGCTCTGACAGAAAGTGATCTAGTGGCCCCTGTACCCCCCCCAACCCCACCCCTAATTAAAATAAAATAGCCTGGTGGTCTAGCAGCCCCTGAAACCCCACCCCCTCTAAAATAAAATAACCTGATGGTCTAGCAGTCCCTGAAACACCAACCCCACCCCAAGTTAAATTAAAATAAAATAACCAGGTGGTCTAGTGGCCCTTGAACTCCCCACCCCCACCCCAAATTAAAATAAAATAATCAGATGGTCTAGTGACCCCTGAAACCCCCACCCTAACCCGAATTTAATTAAAATAACATAACCTCATAATCTAGCGGCCCTTGAACCTATCCACCCCAAATTAAAATAAAATAACCTGGTGGTCTAATAGCCTTTGAACCCCCACCCCGCTCTAAAACAAAATAACCTGGTGGTCTAGTGGCCCTTAAATCCACCTCCTTCCACCCGGTACTTTAAAATAAGCGGGAGCACGGCCTACACGCTCCTGCTCTGGGTCTGTCATCTTGAAAAATGGTGGCACCTGACCCTGCATGGTGCATTCTGGGATGCACCGGGTGAGGTCAACTGCCATATAAGGCAGTCTAACACTGTCCAGTGCATCCCAGGATGCACCGCATGTGGCTAGGCACTGCCATTTTTCAGGATAGCGAAGTCAGAGCTTATTTTAAGGTGCCAGGTGGGGGGTGATGGATTTAGGGGCCGCTAGGCTACCAGGTTATTTTATTTTAATTTAATTTGGGGTGGGAGTGGTGGATTTAGGAGCTTCTAGGCCACCAGGTTATTTTATTTATTTAGCAGTGCTTATATACTGCTTTTCACTGGGCCAAAGCAGTGTACATTCAGGTTATTTCCCTTGTTTCCAAAGAGCTCACAATCTACGTTCTGTATCTGAGGAAACAGAGGGTTAAGTGGCTTGCACAAGGCCACAAGGAGCACTTGTGGGACTAGAAATCCCAGTCCCTCCAGCCCGAAGTTGCTGTCTTCCAGCATGATTCATAACCCCTGCTCTCCAGCCTGAGGCAACTTTAATAAATCAATTTGGGGTGGAGGTGGGGTTTCAGGGGCCACTAGATCACCAGGTTATTTTGTTTTAATTTGGGGTGGGGATTCAAAGGCTGCCAGGCCACCAGGTCATTTTATTTTAACCTGGATGTGGGGCTTTCAGGAGCCACTAGACCACCAGGTTACTTTATTTAATTTGGGGAGGGGGTGGGGATACAGGGGCCACTAGACCACCAGGTAGTCATTTTCTGTAAGGGCACTGGCCCCTGACTTTATTGGGATGGCATCAAGGGCTTCTTCTGATGGGGAGGGGGAGAGAAGAAAGGGAGGGGAGGGGAGGGGGAAGAAGGGGAGAGGGGAGGATAGAGGGGAAGGAGGGAGGGGAGGAGAGAAGGGGAGGGGGAGGGGAGAGGGGAGAGGGGGTGACAGAGGGAAGGAGCAGAGGGAGGGGAAGAAGGGGGAAGGGGGAAGGGGGAAGGGGGAAGGGAGAGGAGAGGAGGGGCAAGAGAGGAAAGGGGGCAGAGGGAAGAGAGGTCAGAGGGGGAGAGGGGAGGGGAATAGGAGGGGAGGGGAAGGGAAGGGATGGTAGGCTGGCTGCCTGTAACCTGCTGATGACCATGGTTTTGGTGGACTATGCTTATTGACGTCAGTGACTCTCTCTTGTCATCACTCATTGCATTCAGGTTCCTTGGAAACAGCTGCCCAAGCCCTACAACATGATATAAGATGCTACCTATAATGCTCCAGCCAACAGGTGGAGATCATAAGAGCCAGATAAGATATACCACTCCAAATGCTATAGCTGCACAGCATACCAAATGTCTAGCACGGCATGGGTCACTCAATAACCACAGCATTCCAGCACTAGAAAAGATCTATTCCAGAAGCTGGCAATACCAACTATTGCTATGTTTGGTCCAGGGACCTGGTGATGTGTGCCCGTCCTTATAATCAGGCTGGTCAGTGAAAAAGGACACTTGCAGATGTAGCAGCTGTTATGTGCATGAAGCACACAATGTGCCTGTACAGACCAGAGCTGATGTGATGGACTGTGCATTCTCCATTGTGTAAAACATAGTATATACTGTAGGTTCTCAGATTGTGAGATGCATCCTGGGAAATCAAGAAGCTAACCAATACCGGCACATATAGCCCTGACTGCAGGCATAGTGGCAACCCTGATCAATGCAGCATTGCCCAATACCTGCATGTTTTGCATGTCAAAGGAGAAAGTGTGCAGTGCCTCCCAGAGAGGGTAGGATGGTCTGTGATGGACCTCATGGGTCATGAATGAGGTTTGAGTTTGGTATATGTGCAAAAGTACTCATCTTGTAGTATAGAGCAGGTCAAAAGGGAATGCACACCTTTTACATGTGCTGCCTCGGGGATTAGGATTAGTGCCACACTGCAGCACAGCAGACCTCTGTGTGTGAATGTTGTTTGGCTTAAGTGATGCAGTGGAGGGAAGGGCATCTCGCCTTCATGCGTGGCTTGGTCTTTGGACAGGAGATTAATACTGCTGCTATGTGTCTGTTATGCAGATGCTGTACTGAGTGTGCAGTGCAGTCCATTCTGCAGGTGTACCGCTTCAGGCAGGCTCTAGGTGTGGCTTCCAACTGTCTCAGAATGTGCCTGTCAGGTTGCTTCAAGTCCCGGGTATAGGCTATTGTAGGTTTATTCTAGAAAGTGTAGAAGAGAAAGGTATGGAGGTGTATCTGAATAGCTAGAGCTCTGCTTCATTAAGGAACTGACCAGCATTTGAATCCCATTTGTGTCCTTGGGAAGGTCATTTCTCCTTCCGTTGCCTGGGATAAAAGGCCTGGCAATATATTTATGGTAACAATGTCAAGAAAACCCAGGAGCTGCAGGGTCACCAGGAGTCATCAATGACTTGAGGGTATGCATTATTATTATTCATTTTTATGTGTTATGATAGCACTTTGGTTCTACAAGCTTGCATACTGCAATCATACCCATCTGATAGCATGACTTTATTGGCTGTGCTGCAGCACATTGCAAAGGGTCGTACAACTTCACCCTATAGATGCCTGACAACTGAGGTCTACATGATTGTGAACTTTTGGGATAACTGTGCATGAACATCATTTGCTCCATCACTTATATATGCAATACATGTAGGCACGTCCCACTCCTGGGATGGCCACCATATGTCCTTATTTGCTTCATATGGGCAATGAGTGACACAACTGTTCAGAGACATGAGGTGTGTAACATAATGCATGTGACCTTGTTCCACCAGACAGCATGAGTGTAGACCTTATCTATCCAAAAGCACTTGGCATTTGCATGCAGCTTGTGCAGATGTGTGGCTGTTATGTCCTTGGATCATAGCCTCTTACTTGTCCAGTTGTTACTGCATATGCATGTGTCAGGAAGATTGTATGGTGGTTAGAGCAGCTGAGACAGCTGTGAAACCCAAAAATATACTATTAGATCTTCCCTGTGGCCCAGCAACTATTTTTCATATACACTACAACTGATATTAGCTGCATTTGTGAGGTCACATTGGGTACATTTGGGCAGCAAGGCCATACAGCACTTTCATTTGCCCCCATTTATCCCCATCCTTCCTTCAGCCCACCCATCAGCAAATATCCATCACATTCACTGCTGCCAGCTGCTACACCCTGGCCCACACTGTGGCATTTTACTTATTGGGACATATCATTTGCACCTCACTGCAGCTGATGTGCAGATCACCACTACTGCCCAGGCATTTTTTCTATGCCTATATCATGGCCATGGTGGCTACTCCATGACACGCTTCTACCCAATCCTATGCCATCCATGGACATCACAGTGGATTACATGAGCACCTCTTACTGATACAGTCCAACTGCCTCCCACATTATCCTCACACTCACTATCTCACGTAGGTAAGATATGCATTTATTTATTTATTTAAAGTCTCTTTTATACCGCGCTATTTGAAATCAGTGTGGTTTACAATGAACATTAAACTACACATATCAGTTTGGTGATTTGTGCTTACAATAAACAGGTATAGTAACTTGGGTATACATTAAACAGGTTTCTTAACAGGGAAAAACATAATAACTATTTACAAGCCACTTTATGCAGCTATATAAAGGGTTATATGAACTGCACAAGCTTCTCATGGTGGGAGGAGGTTAAATGTGTGATTGCGAGTATTCAGTCAAGAGTGTGAGATGCATGAGCTTGAGGTGCTGCATTGAGGTGTGAAAGTAGGTGGGTGTGAGAGGGAGACTGAGACATCATAGTGAAGGAGAAAAAGGTGATGTTTCAGTGCCTTCTTGAATTGGGAGAGATCACTGATGGTTCTGATAGTCGCCGGTAGAGCGTTCCAGCAGGATGGTGCAAAGAAGGCAAAGGCTCTAGATCTGGTAACTTGGGAGCACTTAGTGCTTGCCTTAGGTAGAATGAGGGTATTTGAAGCATTCGATCTCCTTACCCGGTTAGGAGGTGTGATTGATACTAGGTCGGTAATGGCAGTAGCCGGGTATTTCTTGATGGCTTTATGGGTCATAGTTAGAATCTTGAAAGAGATCCTGGCTTGTATGGGCAGCCAATGCAACTGTTTTAGTATTGGAGTAATGTGGGATCTTCTGGAGGCTCCATGAAGGATTCTTGCAGCTGAATTCATTGCAAGTTGTAAGGGGTTGGTCGTACTCTTTGGTAGGCCATGTAATATTGCATTGGCGTAGTCAAGGTGAGGCATTATTAGGGCCTGAAAAACAGTTCAAAAGTCTTCAGGTTCTAACAGCTGACGAAGATGGCGGAGGGTCCGGATTTTATGATATACCAATTTTGTTATGTTATTGATATGAGCCTTCATATTAAGCTGCTGATCAAGTGTAACTCCCAGGTATCTTACTGTAGTCTTGCATATGAGCTCTGCGTCACGAACTTTGATGGACAGGGGTGGAATAAATACTGGATTCCTGGAGACGAAGAGGGCTTCTGTCTTTTTGAAGTTTAACTTAAGCCTTTGAGCATTTATCCAGTCTGTGACTGCATCAAAGCATTTGATTAGAGGGGAGAGGTCGAGATGTTCTGTCGAGATTGGCATGTACATCAAGGCGTCGTCGGCATAGACCAGGCAGTTGATGTTAAATGAGTGGATAAGGTCACAGATGGGTTGCATGTAAATGTTAAACAGCAAGGCAGATAAGGAGGAGCCTTGTGGAACACCTTTTGTTTGGAGGAAGGGGTTGGAGGTGGACGGGCCAGAACGGACATGTTGCCAACGTTCCGTGAGGTATGACGCGCACCATGATAGAGCTGAACCATGAACTCCCTTCTCTCTGAGGCGTCGAAGGAGAACTTCATGGTCTACTGTATCAAAGGCAGCCGCAATGTCCATAAAGATTAGAACAAAGCCTTGTCTGATGTTATCCAAACCTATGGATAGAGTGTTGAATAGGGTTGTCAGTAGCGTTTCGACACCATGCGCTTCACGAAATCCATGCTGGCAGGGATGCAGGGGTGCGTTGGTATCTATGTGGTCCTGTAATTGACATTGAGTGATCTTTTCAATGATTTTCGATAGGAGAGGTATGCTGGAGATAGGCCTGTAGGATTCCATCATTGAAGGGTCCAACTTACTGTTTTTTAGGAGAGGTCTGATAGCAGTCTGTTTCAGGCTTCGAGGGAATGTTCCGGAATGTCCATCACCACTTCCCTTTATTCCCATCCAGCACCTCATTTCTGACTTCTGCATTGTCTCACTTTCTCCCACATCAAAGTAACTGGCCTTAGTGGGTGTAAACCTGCATTCTTAATGTCCTTAATGCCTGATGTGCAATTAACACCTGCTAACCAACCACTAGCGTCCTTACCATTAGAACGTCTACTCCCCGCACCATCCTTTAACATATGTTGGCGCTCTTAACGGTGCCATTTTGCACTCACAAATGGTGCACATTTAGTGCTGTTTAATAATTATACCTCTAAGGTATTTAAAAACTGTCATTGGTATAAATAGACCACAGATATGAGGGAGAGAGAGCCAAGAAAAAAAATCTTAGGAAGATGGAAAAAAAAAGAGAATGATAAAAAGAAATAGGGTAGCTTCCATGTACAAAAATAAGCAAGAGTCCATTAAAAAACTCTTCTGGTTAGTCTTTCAACTGCTTAGCATCCAAGAAAAAACAAAGTTGAGAAGGTAAATAAAATAAAGGTAAGTCTTATTCTTGTTTGAAAGGACATACTTTATATTGTTTGGAAATCTTAATTTCAGGACAAAGACTCAATATTTCCCCCCCCCCTCTCCTTCATCCATTTCAAAACATATAGAAATATCTGTATGTTTCCTCCAAAAAGCATCACATCCAGTTTCTTGAAATGCAGACACAAGAGTCTCTTTGTCCTGAAGAAAAACAAAGGATACAACCAATGTCGATCTAGCTTCCACCACTTCCTGAGTCAAGTCCAAACTATCTGATGAGACTTCCGCTTTCTGTTGACTATCTTTAGAGGAACTAAGATGGAAATAACAATACTAGATTTTCTGGAGCGGAGGTAACTTATACTTAAGATAGTTGAAAATTTCCTTAAGAAACTTGGGAGAAAAAGCTCTCTAAGGGTAATTAAAGAAACTTGAGGAAAATTCCAAACACATATTTGTTGTACTGAAAAATGTATTCGAATGTTTAAAGTGCATTAACTGGCTTAACTCCCACTAATTCATAGATTAACATACGTTGAAACAATTTTACGTGCACAAATTATTTTAAGGTGAACTAATCAACTGAATACACGCTAACAAATGCACATGCCTAGCATATGTGAAATGAATGAGAACCTAACATAGCATGATGAGAAATCTGTTAGTATATCACAATTCCTTTTGTCTACATGAAACAAAAAATGCTTCTCTTTTAGTAGGTTTCAGGCAATTACGATTCTGAGCATGAAAGCTATTGAATGGAAAATGACCAACCTTCCCTTGCTAAAAAATGTGGTTTTTTATTAAAGCCAGCGCAGAGAGAAGTGCAAGAAGATCGTTCACATTCATGTAGGCAGACAGATTAGTGTTTATCTAGCAAAGAAGGATAACAAAGGCCAGGTCATGGAAGACAAAATGAATAGAGCTACAGAGGGAGAGGATGGCAATAGGAGTACAGAACAAGAAACTGGACCTTCAACTGACTGACCTTCTGGCTCTGTCTCAACAGACACACATGCATAAATATGGAATGATGCAAGGGTCATATTTCACGACACATTGAGACTCCTATGTCAGACTGCATCTGTTACTAATAAAATCCCTTTTCTGGAATCAGTAAGTCTTTCTTCATGTTTTAAATTGCCCATCAGAGTAATAAATCAGCCAAATGATTCTAAATGTAGTCACATGTGATAGATAGGACCTCTCTCCTCTATCTGTCTATTGGAAAGGTCCTTAAAGATTTCACTATGAAAAACATAAATATTCTGACACACTAATTTTTGGAAAAGATTGCTTAAATAGTAATTAAGAAAACACATATGGACCTAATTTAAACACCGATTCCCAGCACAGAGGGTTGTAAGATTTGGAACTCAAACAATCAAATTAGCCCCCTAGTCAGAGTTTTCTAGCATATAAATCTCTTCTTGCTAGAGACTGATACCAGAAGGCAGACTCTGAACCAACCCTATAAAGCAAAACAGACTTCTTAGGACACCAAAAGATAGTGCAAAGACAAAGCTAAAAATAGGTTTTCTCTGTTTCTCATATCTGTATAGTAAAAATTTATAACTGTAGAATAGTAAAAATATAAAACTGTAGAAATAAGAGAAAAAAACAAAACCTTTTTTTAAAGAAGAGATACTGGAGGCTGGCCATGTGGCCAGTTCTCTGTACGGTGTTGCTATCCTGGATCTCCTGCATATCTGAGCAGGTTAACCCTGGGAAGACAGATCACTTTCACTACTGCAGAATCCCCTCTAGATAGACAAGTGGCAACTGAATTTTCAGATTGTCTACGTTGATACCAAAACTATGGAGACTTTTTAAATGTTCTTTAGGCAACAATTTTCAAAAGAAAGCATGTGCATAGTTTGTCTTGAAAATTTTATCTAATGCCGCTATGAAATTTAACTTCCTCCTGTCACTGAGTCCAGCTGATCATGGTTTTTTGAAAGGGGGGATGTAGTGGAGGAAAAATATAGGAACAAATCAAGGCAACACCTAGGGGTATGTTTACTAAAGGGCGTTAACAGGTGTTAAAAACGGCAGCAATAAGGGGTGTTAAATGCATAAAGGCTGCTGGGCGGGTAGGAGGCATTCCGGTGTAAAAGGAACTATGGGCCATTTAATGTGTGTTAATAGGACATCAGGTGTTAACGTGTCAAGCATACACTTTAACATCCAAAAACAGCTGTAAACCTAATGCTAGATAAAGGAGCACCAAGGAAAATCAATGTAAAGGTGATGGCTAGAAGGACAGGTAGGAGCTGATGGACCTGCCAGATCCGTGGGCATCTTATGTGGCAGTCAGTAAATTTGATGAGCATGAGGGAGGCAGCTGTACCAATGCACAGCGGGGTGCCAATTTAAAACAATGCAATGTCAGTGTGTGGCATAGTATGGGGAAGACGTGTCCCCCAGCAGAGTCAGCAGTGGCAGGATGTGTGCAACGACAGGAAGACAGAGTAGGAGTGGTGACGTGCAGATCAGGCATAAGAGAGGCATACACGAAGAGCCAAAATGCAGAAAAGAGTACCAGTGTAGGCCATGGTGTAACAGCCTGCACAAGACAACATGACTAAACAGATGGTAGAGGTGGATGGATGGGCTGGAGGAAGAATGGCGGCAGAGGAGAGGGTGGTATGGTCTGGCAACACTGATGAGCTGTAGGTGCCACCCCTAACATATTTGTACTAAGTGTGAAAATGTGCACCACTGCCACATGGAAGGCCTAATACCAGACATGTGGGTCTCACAACTGTCCCAGCCACAGAGCCACCATCTAACACCCCAGACAAATGTGCAGATAACAATTAGACAGGTGTCATCCAAACTGGGCAAATGGGGCATGTATGGACATGAGGTGATACCTGCAGGTAGATATCTGAGGGGTAGGATGTGTGTGCATGTACTACTCAGATCTAATGGAGCCAAAGCTACACATTCACAGTAATTATGGGATACATGGTTGATTTTGCACAAGCAGGTTACAGCTGTATGCATGTAACTGCCTGTTGGTATACCGCTGCATCAGTACAGTCACTTTGGGATACCTTGTACCAAAAAAGTTCTAATGTCTGATAAAAAACAGGGACTGTAAGAACCTGCAATCAGCTGAGGCATTGGAGGGTTAGATGACTGCCCAAGGTCAGAAGGAGGTGTGGGTAATCCATGAAGGGTGTTGCATACATTAAACTGCACAGTAAAATCTTCCAAAGTGTCACAAAAGAAGTACTGGTGGGCCTCAAACCATGGTATCCTGGGTCCCAAGCCTGTGCCATGACCATTATGCCACACCTCCCAGTAGTTTCCAGCCCTCTGCAGGGTGAACATGTATGACCCCCTGCAATGTGCAGTAGCACAGCCACTAAAGTCATGCTCTCAAAAGGGCATGATGGCGAATAGTCTATTTGCTGGCCCAAATTGTGGGCAGAGCTCATAACAAACTATAAGGCTGTATGTCTGCAGTCACAGACGAACCCTGACTGTTACAGGCATGAAACTGATCTGAGTAGCACACAATCATAAAATTAACAAGTAGGAATTAGAACCCCCATACCCTGCTTATGAGACATTCCATTAAGCAGTAGGCTACACCTCTATACCACTCTGCATAGCAATGGCTGGATACAAAGAGATTGCAGGTCACTGATACAGTGCACATGCAGAACAGTAATCTGCAGCTGATCACCAAATAGAGAATGCACTGATCCATCACCTCAGCTCAGTAAGATGCACTGACAGTGTGTGATACAAGCACAGAGCAGCTACAACCCGTGCCACTGAATAGTTTCTATGGTTATTCTGAGGGTGAGGATGGGCGCCCAGCCCTTGGTCCCCAGAGCTTGCACCATTAGAGGTGATCTCTGCCAACCATGCTGCAGATCCACATCATTGCCAGTGTGTGTGGCATCATTGACCATAGAAGTGATGCTAGTCATCTTGTTTACTGCAGAATTGCAGCATGCTGTAGGTGGCTGTCACATCTGGGCCCTATGTCCTGCCCCTTTTGGACAGGGACCCTCCTAGAACAGCGCATATCAGTGCCTAGTGTTGCAGCAGCAGGTGCCATGCATGCCAAAACAGTGAGCAGGGCAGAAATGGTTCCTGTTCCAACCATATTGAACTACCAATCCACCACAGCAAGCACACTCAGACTGCATCTGCTGCCCACCACAGGGCTATCTCAGTCAGGCATATACCAAATGGGGCCAGACTGCTGGTCAGCACAGACTGCACGTGCACAGGGCAAGCATGGGCACCCAGCATGACTCAGTGATTGGCCTCACAGAACAGCACATGCACCCACATCACTGGTGTAGCACAGTATATAAGTGCTATATGAATACATAGCTGTGCCATGGTCACAGCTCAGTCAGAGTGAGAGTGTCCTCACAGTGTGAACTGCTGTGGCCACTCAGGCCATGCACGTGCAGACAGGCAATATGAAATCTCAGTCATTGACCCTACTTCCGATGCAGACACATCTTGGACAAACCGCTCTGTTTATGGCCATACCTACAGTCCTCTGCTCCTCATCATGCACTTTTGCACATTTGCAGACTAACCCTGGGATCATCCCAGGCAATGAGAGGCACAGTGCAGTGCAGAAGGCCACAGAACTCTGGAGAGACATACACACACTCACATTGCAGCGCTGTTCAAAATTGGGGACGTTTGGCATTCTTGCCTGCCACTTTGCTTATTATGCAGGCTCTAGTAGCGCCTTCTGACATTTACGCCTGCTCAGTGTGCTGATGTGACTTTCCATGCAGCTGTGGATAGTGGAGTCTGTCTGTGTGGCTGATGGACATCTGTACCTTTGCTGGCCAATACATTTGGGGTTGTACATGTTGGTACCTGCACTGTAGGCTAAAGTTTATCCACAGGGACATGCAATAGATGATCTACAGCAGGATCTTCAACCTACAGTGGCATTGTGTGTTGAGTCACAGAGCTGCCACATAGATACACCTGTCCCTGGGGCTGACATGTAGGCAGACTTGGACACATGTTGCGATGTGATCGGCACACAGGACCATGACATGGGTCTTGTTTGCTTCCCATTGTCTGCTGCAGGCAGGTGCTGATACCCCCACACCATGTGCCACCTGGGCCTTGTGCCCCAGAAACTCTCACTGCATCAGCAACGAGCCACCTCTTTGCCCCATTTGCACCATTAACATGGTGCCCTTTCATGCTGTTGCTGGTAATGAAGCACTAATATTACTATCTCGGGCTCCCCTGTCTGTGCATCACATTGCAGACATTTAAATAGGCTCTCTCCCTTCAAAATGTACCCTTTCTGCGAGGTTTTACTTAGCGTTAGGGTTCCCAGTGTTAAAGGGATTTAACACACATTAGTGCAACAGATATTAAGGTAGCACCTGTTGTTAATGCCCACTCTCCACCCCATTAACGCCCACTCTCCGCCTACTGCACCCTTTATGCTGCAGGAGGAGCCTTTAACAACCGTTAATGCATCTTTTTTGCAGGTGTTAAAAGCATACTTGTTCCCTTAACATCCTTTAGTAAATATATCCCTTAGGCATGAATTAAAAGGAAGAGAACAATGTCACCATTATCCATGTCATCTTATGTATTTTTATCAAGCAGCAAGTGGCAAGTTTGCATGCAATATGGTGATATGGCTGAAGCAGAAGGATGGACCATCAACAGGAACCAAGTAAGAGCAATACTATCCTACTTTGCTTCCCTGTTCCAGCCCTGTATATTTCTCTCTTCAATCATCGAAAAAAGATCATCTGAAGTGCAGCACTGCACTACTACTACTAAGCAGATTATGCGATTGTCGGGTCAAACAAAGAGGAGGAGAGTGGGAAGACACTCTGCTCGGATGTTTGAAAAGCCCTTTTAATAAATATCTATAAATGTGAAACACTTATCTTAATGAACGGCGGTGTCCAAACATTCCTTCGATCGCTGGTGAGTAATGTGTACACAACATGCATGTTTCGGGCCGATGCAAGACCCTGCTTCAAGTGTAAAAACAGCTGTGAATTAGGATCTGTGAACATCCCAAAAAAACATCAGGAACTATGGGTTCATTATGTAGTGCCTGCAAAGCTGATAATAGGCTGGCTGATTTACGTCATCCACATAGGAGGTGAATCATCACAGAGAGGGGAAATCCCCTAAATATATGGATAAATAGATGAAGAAATACTCCCACCGAAAGGAGAACCAACATTGAGACCTCTCCCAAAAAGAATAAATGTATACATATTAATGCCCCTTAAACAAATGCAAAAAGATCAATGGTAAAATGATTAAATTATTAAATAAGACTCCACCATTCTTGTTCTAAATTTAATCCCCTGGGTATTACCATCTGTAGACGTAAAATCCACTTTTGTTCCAGCCATTGTAAACGATAGATACGATTGCCATCTCTGGGATCCAGTAGAACACTGTCAATCACTCTCCATCTTAAATCAGAGAAAGAGTGGCCGTGTGTGATACAATGTTCCACTATGAGAGCTGAAATAGTAGATGTCTTAATCCTGGATGCATGTTCTCCCAAATGGATTTTGATGGGACAAAGAAGATCACAAAGGCATTGTAGTAAATATACTACAAAACTAGTAAGGCAAGTGCTCATGCCCGAAAAAGTGTAAACACGAGCAGTGGTGGGATGAGTCCAACTGGTACCTTCCAAGGTGTTATGACAGAACCTACATGAATGACATGAAAAATGTCCCTCAGACTGGGATACCCTCGTTGGGCGGTCGGAAGCCAAAGCCAACCACACTAAGCAGTCCCATAGATTTAAACCTTTGGTGTATGCAAAAGACAGGTTTTTGAAAGCATGGGTGTAAACGAAGTATGTTCCAATGTTTCCTAAGCAGACCTACCACCTCAGAAGTGTGATTCATAAAGGGTAAAACTCCCACAATTTGGTCATTTGCTATGCTGGTGTCGGTGACAGGGGCTGTCAATAACCATTCCTGATGAGTAAAACAGGCCGAGTTTGTGCCCGTTTGATAACGTTCATGGGTTATCCTCACTCCAATAAGTGATTGCGCAAAAGATGTGCCTGATGTTGAAATTCATCCAATGTAGAACAAATCCGGTGGAGTCTCAGAAATTGACCAAAAGGGAACCCCCTGCGTAATGGTGCCGAATGGTGGCTATGGTATCATAACAGGCTATTATGTTGGCTAGATTTGCAAAACAAAGTGGAAGATAATGTGCCTTCATGTTTGCATATAAGGACATCCAAAAATTCTATGTGATGTTCATGGATATGAGCAGAGAATACAATGTTGGGTTTTATGGTAGTAAGCCACAAAATAAAACATTGAAGGCTCTCAGTTGTTAATAGCCAAAGAAAAAATATATCGTCAAGGAACTGCAACCATAGAAGGGTAAACCGAAAATCTTTGTCCAGATAAATTTGTGTTTCTTCCATGTCAGATAAATACAATGTAGCTATAGAAGGGGCCTCTGTAGCCCCCATGGCTATGCCACAACATTGTTGGTAAAACTGGCCATTAAACAAAAAATAATTCTTTGTAAGCACCAAATGGATCAAATCCAAAAGAAAGGATTTGGGAATCCGTGAAGAGGCAAATGTAAATGCCAATTCCAAAATAGCCAAAGCTTCTTCCTGATGAATGTTAGTGTATAATGTGGTTACATCTAAGGTGACAAGGAAGACATGATCAATAGGACCCTCATAGCTTGACAAAATCTGTAAAAAATGAGACGTATCCCGTAAATAAGATCTAACATTTTTAGCTTCTTGTTTCAGAAACACATCACAAAATTGAGATAATGGTTCCAATATGGAACCTCTACAAAAAACAATGGCTCTTCCTGGTGGGGATGTCAAGGACTTATGGAATTTAGGAACTGTATATATTACAGGAACCTTTGGATGGGATTGAACCAAAAAAGACACCTCATGAGCAGTGATCCAATCATTTTGATGGGCGGTAGTCACTAAAGTTTTGATAATGCTTTGTAGTTAGGGGGTCGGGTCTTCCTGGAGCAATTGGTAATACATGGTGTCACTAAGTTGAGATAAAATGGCCTCTTGATAAGAGGCTGCTGATTGAACTACCACAGCGCCCCCCTTATTCGCACCCTGAATAATCAAGCACAAGTCATTGGCTAGTTGAAGTACAGCTTCATGTTGTGTCCTTGAGATATTTGAATGATGGCAAGTAAAATACCTTCCTGAGTGGACAATTCATGTAAAACTAAATTCTGATATGTGGCAATGACTGGATCTAAAGGGCCAGGTGGAATCCATTTAGAAGGAGGTCGTAAAATGGAGTTGTCCCTAGGGATCTGCTTATTCACAAAAAACTGAATTATCTAAAGTTTTCTGAAGAATTTTTGCAGATAGACCTGTGTCTTGAAAGGGTCGTATTTGATCCTAGGTACAAAAGATAACCCCAAATCAAGCACTCCTAATTGTGCTGGTGTTAAAGCCACTCTGGAGAGGTTGATGATGGAAGAGTTTGTTTGGACCATTGTCGCATAGTGGGGGGATCCCAACGGTCATCCATGTACATTCTCCGTTTGTGTCGTCCCCGTGACCAGCCTGGCCAAAAATCCTGAGAGTGTGTGATATTCTCTGATGGTCTAATCCTGTCTCTGGGACCATCGCTAGTATCAGTGTCATCAGAGGATTGATCAAAAGAGACATGTTTGGCCCATGGTGTTTCTTTTTCCCCTTAATCTTCTTTCTCATACATCCACCTATAAACTCTATCTGTGTTATAATCATTTTTATCGTGATGGAATTTCTTGAGCTTGAATCCCTTAAGGTAATCAAAAAAGCCCAGAAGTTGACATTCCATCTCATCAATCTTGGTTTGAAACATGTCAGCAGCCATTGATTCCTGGAGAGTAGTTTTTAATTCAGCAACTTGTGCAGATATATTAGTCTCCTCTATGGTGGTGCAGTCGATGATTAAAGCAATGAGATCAAAATTACATTTATTTAAAATTCAGTTCCTTTAGTTATAAATTCTGAATCTAAAAGAAATAATTTTGGTGGGCGGGGCATACAAAGGCCCCGAGGTA
The DNA here is from genome assembly GCA_033557465.1 of Ichthyophis bannanicus. NCBI lineage: Eukaryota > Metazoa > Chordata > Amphibia > Gymnophiona > Ichthyophiidae > Ichthyophis > Ichthyophis bannanicus. The sequence continues at coordinate 436,727,799 of CM066032.1, forward strand.
TAATACGAGTTTTTAAATACTGTATCATGGAGGCCCCATGTAGCTGCGCTCATATGGCACTTTTCCGTAATGATTTTAATGTTGAAATGGTGGGTGAATGTTGGTCGGTCAGGTTCCCATCCAATCAAATATGGAAGATCGTTGTCGGAGACGATCCAAATAATCCTCCAAAAATGCAAATGTGTCAGCAGCCATCATAATGTAAGAGGTTCTAATGAAACACTATAGATATGTACCCCAAAATCACAAAATGACCACTACTGTGTAATCATTGAAAAAAGGTCATCTGAAGCGCAGCACTGCACTACTAATACTCAGCAGATTGTGCGATTGCCGGGTCAAACAAACAGGAGAAGAGCGGGAAGACACTCTGCTCGGATGTTTGTAAAGCCCTTTTAATAAATATCTATAAATGTGAAATACTTATCTTAATGAACGGCAGTGTCCAATGAGCACACAACATGCATGTTTCGGGCCGATGCAGATATATGTCAGTGGATTCTTCCTGTGAGGGTCCTCTTGTTAGCATGTGGATTATTCCAAAGACTTCTCTTGGTTTGTTCACTGCCTTCATTACTAGGATGTGTTATATTCCTGTTTGTATTTGCTGATCATGTTGTTGTAATCAATGCATTATGGCCCTTTCTTTATCTCCATTTCCTCTCTATTTTTCTGAGTTTCCTTTTGGCTTCCCTGATTTCTATTGAGTACTAGGGAGTTTGTTGTTTCTTTTGCGGTCTAGCTGTTCTATGTTGTGCCGCTGCCTCTTTTGTGATGGATTGATTCCAGTTCTCCATTATGCTTTCGTCATTGTAGTTGTGGTCCAGTCTAGGTAATATTTAATTCAAGAATTGTTCTTTGTTATATGCTCAAAATCGCCTCCCGATGTGTCGCTCTTGGGTGGGCATATCAGGGGTGGGAATAATTATGTTGAATGTTATTAAATAGTAATCAGATCAGGAGGTTGGTGTTACATTTGGGGGAAGATTTTGCGTTTGTCATTTATCAACGTGGATGGGATGAAGACGAGGTCCAAGGTGAAGCACTGTTTGATTGTGGGCTTCTGTAATAATTGGATATGATTCATGGTCTCCATAGCTCTAAGAAAAGAGCCAGCCTATTTTGGGTCACTGAGTTGAGGTTGAAGTCCCCCATTGTCAGCATGGGCTTGTGATGTGAGGTGAGGGTGCATATTGCTTCTAGTATTGATGAGAGCTCACAGTTTTGGCATTGGGGACTCTGTAAGTAAGGCAGTACCGCTTGTTGAGATTATTTTGAATTTGAAGTTAGTCTTGGCAAGTATCAGTACTCCTCCTCCTCGCTTGTGTGCTTTTGGACAGTTAAGGCCATGCACATATGCGGTGAGAGTTGATTTAGTATTTAGGATTATGGAACCTTTGTGTCTTTCTGGGAAACTGCTAGGTATTTGTAAACACGATCATTTTCATAATCCTGTTTATCACGGTTATATTTGTCCAATTTTAAAGATCTCAAATATTCCTGAAAGGAATTAGTCTGTTGGAGAATTTGTTCATATTGCGAAAAAATAGACTTATCCATTTTAAATCGTTGTTCCATTTCATACACCTGAGCCGTAACAATCGCAGATTCAGTAGATAGACGTTCAATCAGCAAAGCGATCAAGTCTAAACTATATTTATTTAAAATGCTATTCCATTTATGTAAAAAAGATTTATCTTCTGAAAACATTTTTGGTGGCTTCAGCATCCGTAATCCTCTAGGGATCATTTTGGTCTTAAGATATTGTGTCATTGTGGCCTCATGTAAAGCAAGACGAATCACCTTCTTTTTTAAATTTTTAAATTCCCCCAAAGCTGAAGACACTGTAGAAGATACGGATTCATCACATAAAGCCGGCCTCCACAACAAAGCTTGAATTTGATCCTCAGTATAAGCAAATACCGCTAAATTATCCAAAGTTGTCCCAGTAGTGGTTTCTACAAAAAAAGTATCCTGTGTATTGTCTTTTCCACTAGATAGTCCCCCAACAGACTCTATAGTAGGTATAGAATTCACAGTGACTGAATCAGAAGCCATCCTTCCAAATCTATCTGGCTCACAATAAATCAAAAACAATTGCCAAATCTCAGATCTGTATAATGAAATCCAATTAAAAAATCAGATCATGTGTTATGACAAACATAAACTAACATTCACAACATAAAACATATATAGTTAAATGTAGGAACATCCATCAAGTGGGGGGACAAGAGACCCCTTCGTATGAACGGACTTCTCCCTTTAATCTTTTTTATTTTTGTATTTCTACAACAGTCCTAGTAAAAGCAGACCCAAAGAGCCACAGTGCTAAGAATAAAAATTCTAAATGGCCAAAAAGTCAAAATCAAACTTAGCTGGCAATCGGGTCCTATATATGTTTTATGTTGTGAATGTTAGTTTATGTTTGTCCTAACACATGATCTGATTTTTTAATTGGATTTCATTATGCAGACCTGAGATTTGGCAATTGTTTTTGAAACTGGCATTATCGGCACTTTCCACCATGTTAACTGCTAGCGGCCACCTTTGCACCCTTAACAGCCCTTAGTAAACATACCCCTTTGTGTTACAGCATAACTGCTGGATGTCAAGAGGGACAAGATCAGGCTAAATCAAAATGTTAAGATTAAACTGTTAAATTTTGATTTAATATACTGTAATGGTATTGTTTCCTGATATGTTTTGATTGTCCTGAATTGTTTGGATTAACTTGTTATGCTGGTTAAAATCAATAAAAAAAAAGATTAAACTGTTTAAAGTAAAAACTGTAAAGCCTCAAACCAGTAAAATGGGGCAAAAATGAATCCAACAAAAAAAAAATAAAATAAAAAATCCAATAAAAACTGACTAAAAGGGCACATACGTAAAGGACATATTGAAAGGTGCATGTTAAAACAAAATACATAGCAGCCCAAGTAAAAGATAGTGAAGAGGACTCAATTGTAAAGAAGGTAGGGTGATGGAGAAACATATTGATTCACTCTTATAAAAAAAAGAATAATTAAAACATGACATTAATATTCTCTTTTTAAAAAATGAAATATAGCATAAAAATGGCATAAAAATGAATGTGAATATCGTGGACCAAGATGTGAGCCCGAAAGACAAAGTGAACTTGTCATTCAGTACCCTTAACACACACTCTGCAGGAGGTGGCCAATGTAAATTCAAACATATCAAAAGTGATCAAAAAAGGGGGCTAAAATAATACATAGGGACAATATTGCCAAAGGTATAAAACACAAGAGGGAATAGCTTATCAGTCGCCTGTGAGTGTGGTATTGTAGAAGATAAAAATGCCTATCCAAACCAGAGCTATAGTAGCTTTGAATAAAAAGAAAACTCTGCTAGAATCAGGAGCCAGGGGAGAAAAGTACACACCCTTTTCTTCTTAAAAAAATAAAACATAGTGCTAAAAATTGATAACACAAATTATTCTCTGTTTCTGTCATTTGACTTGTTCTAAATTAAACATTCATTATGTTTCTCCTCTTTTCTTGCAAAAATGGTCATCTCCTCTGAGTCCAGTAAAATACCAAATAATTCTATGAAGCTATTCCTCTACTGTAACCAACTACCACAAACCCAACATCAATATTTCAGTGTGTAACACTTTCTTCAGGGGTCAGACAAAACTCCAGGGTCCAATCCATATGAGGAAAACTTTTCTTTGAGACTTCTGCAAAAGATGAAAAAACACAGACAGAAAACTTTTGTATCAATTTTTTTGTGTTTACAGAGGGGTCTTTGGACACTTTTTGTTTTTTTCCTAATCTTTATGTTGGATAGCTTAAGAAAATCTTCATTAATAGCCTGTCCTTCAAAGGGCCAGTGTTGCTACTGGTGAGATACACCTATGAAGATCTGGGCAGCTTTTTTCTGAGCAGTTGTGAAGCATTTCATAGGTTTATTCATTTTGCAAGTACTTGCATTGTTCCGCTTTTAGATACTATGATTTCCATTGTAGATCAAAACTTTGTTTTATTATCTATTTCAAGCCTATGGCAAGGAATACATTTTGATTTTATACTAGCTGTCATCCTTAATATTTATGAGATAATCTTCGAATCAGTCAAATTTTGCAGCTGAGAAGGTTTTTCTCAAATAAGGATGATTTTAAGAACAATCCATTGAATGTCCATCTATAAGTTGGGTCACTTTGACGCTGAGCACAAAGTGCGAGGTATTTGGCCAACAGGTACCTCGTAGGAAGGAGTGCAAAATGGGCGATAAAATGCTATCCTGCTCAGGTCAGTAGTCTGCAACAACTGAAAGGAAATATTTTGACTAGTGCAATTGCTGCCAGGCCTGGTTTATTGTTTATTTATGGTCATTATTGTCACAGAGTAGGGAAGAGTCTCATGGGAGATTTGCTTATGTATCAAAGGTTCGAGTTATGTGCAATGCGAAGTGGGTACAAACATCCGAATCCAGGTGGATTATGGAAGTTTCAGAACTGCTTTCTGTCATATATATATATATAGTAGGGGACCCCCCTGAACTCACATGTCGGGCATAGCTGTTTACAAGCAGGGAATGGCCAAAGGTTTTCATCTTGTACAGCAACCTCCTGGCATTTATGAGGCATTGTGTACAACAAAGCACAGACGCGGTAAGGAATGCAGGTTCAGGAACTCTAGCATGCATTCAAATCAAGATGGACATGCCACTAGAATATACAGTAAGGCACATTATTGAAGCTAGCATGCATTACTCTTGGTGCACACCCATTGAAGTGCTGTCGAGGAAACACAAGGGCATTGTTCTAAATGCCTCCAAGACTGAGGAAACTGCAGTTTTCCCAGGGAGACCTGCTCCATCTGGCCCTGCTGATTACTACATGCTAGGAAGGCTGTTTCCCCAATCAGGGATGAGGTGAAACACAGAATCCATGGTCAGAAGCTGAAACAGGGTTCTCCATCGCTACTGAATACCCACGGGAAGTAAGAGACACTATCTAGTGCTCTGCAGATGCCAAGCTAGAACAGTCAGCAGGAAAACTTTTGTCGTGGTACAGATTTTAAAACCCAAAACATTGTGATTTGTGCAGGGCGAATTGCGCCCTGTGCAACTTGCACAACAGGCATGTCCCCTCCCCCCCCCCCCCCCCCGCACCTCCATCTAGCCACTTTCTGGAGGCCAACGGGAGAGAAGAGGTGCACTCGATGTGGAAGTCACCGGCGTGCTAAACAGATCCGTCCCTCCCTACTCTGACACTGTGTCTGAGTAAAGAGGGACCAGACCTGCTTAGCATGCCATGAGAAGGCTTAAGAGGACATTTCAGCTGTCTGCCGTTGCCTGCCACAGCTAAGAAAAGAAAAAGTGGTGGCGGCAGGCAACGGCAGACAGCTGAAATGCACCCCTTAATCCTTTGTGCCCTGTGCGGCCGCACCACTCGTACAGGGCTAGGTACGGTCCTGCGTCTGTGTAGTTTCTGAGACTAGACTTTCTATTCAGTGCTATCAATCCCATATTGCACCATATTGGGGTTTTATAGGAAACTTGGGCTGGCTTTGCATCTTCCTCCTGGATCCAGGTAACATGGCACCTCTGCTTATCTTGCCATTTAATTGTAATTTTCATGTATAATGGGTTTATATGCAACACTACTCCAGGAATGCCACATCTCACTCATTAGGAGTGTGTGGCACTAATTTGAAGGGTTTCTCACTCTCAGGGCCTCTGAGCCTCTTCTCTCAAGCATTGTAGTTTCAGTGCTGATGCACTAATCCAGACCACTGTATTCCCACACTGTGCCTCCTCCAGCATCATTCCTTTTCCTTCTGGGGCAATTTCTCCATATTAGTTCGTTTTGTGCATCAATAGCCCAATATACCATCGCCACACTGAGGTAAACACTAAAACACTTATCAAAACCTCAGCTCCATTAAATACCAAAATATACTCTCCAAGTTATTATTCTCAGTGAATCTCCATGAGAATAGCACAAAACTCACAGTGCCTATATATACAGTATAGTATACACACACACACACAGAAAGGAGAAAAGACCTCAGTAACTAGGCTATCTCACAACGCGGCAGTTATTCACCACTCAAGGGGAGCTGCTTAGACTGCTATCATAGGTCAGAAATCTCCTATTATTAATTTTATCCTAACAAATTTTAAATATTATGCAGCATTATTTACTTATATAGCCCAATAAACATCAGTGTGCAAGCTTGCTTTCAAACTACAGCTTCAACCACTGAACAAACATGTCAGTTACGCTCTGAACCAATCTGTAATGAAGCAGAAAAACAGGCTAAAGAATAGCTCTCAAAATACAGCAAAACACTTATACCAGCCACTTAGCTCTGAGATGTCCTTAGAAGATCCGCAGTCAAAAAAGTCCTAGGAAGACCTTTGTTTCACAAACTATGCTTTATGAAGGGCTATTCTCTTGACCGATATAGGAGGACTTTCCTGGCTCCAATGTAAACATCTCCCCTTGAGGCAGTGAATAACTGTCGGATAGTGGGATAGCCAGAAAGGTGAGAAGCTGCACCAACCATGGCTGGATGGACAAGCATGCTAATAGCACCGGCACACTGAGCAGGCATCGACAGTGCCTAAGCATTACAGAGCGCATTAATAGTGCTTGACATTGAGCAGGCATTGACAATGGTGGAGCATCAAAGGAGGCCTAAGAGACAGGTAAGAATGCCAACATGCACCACTTTTGGACAGTAAGGTCACGTGTGTGTGTCTGTATGTCTATGTGTGTCTCTAGAGTAGTGTGAGCCTCAGCATTGCACTGCGCATGTATGTGGTGCCCAGGTGCTATGGCCATGCACACAATATGCTGCAGGTCAGCTATACAGCAACACCACATACTGTGTGAGATACTGTTTACAAGTGGAAGGTTAGTTTGCAGTAAGTAGTTGCAACCTGTGGCTGTGATGTCGTAATGTGTTCCTAGTTACACCATCGACAAGGCCCATCCCCACAGCATTCTCCTACACTTGCCTTTCAACATGACACTGTTGTGCAGCTCCAAAATCATCTGCTGCCTTGACTGGAGTAAGCAGGGAGGACACATTTGTGTGTGTTGCAACACTAACCTCTGACTCAGCCTCCAGGCCTCTGTACACCCATTTGTACAGGTGAGAATCCAGATTAATGCCAACTGCCATGAAAGCAATATCTGTGGCAACAGTGACAGCTCACCTGGCGCAACTGCAACCTATAGGAAACTAGGCTCAGGGGGAGGGCTGGCCTCTGAATGTGTAATCCATTCACTTAGTTGGTGACACTGGCAGGGAACTGTGATTTACCCGCATGCAGTTTGCTCTTGTCCCATGCTGCATTCACAGAGTGCAAGCAAGGGGACTCTTTGCTCCATGCAGTGTATGCACATTCAAGGAGGTAAGTTTCAGGCAAAGTTGCACACAAGAAACACCATCTCAACACTGCCTACCTGTCATTGGCCAAAGCATCCAACAGTACATTACCTAGTATCCCAAATGAGAGTCCAAATGCACCTGTGTGCCTGATTGGAACAGTGGGACGCTAACCTCTGAACCACTTCTAGCCGCCGAAATGTGGCACAAGATGTCATGTTTTCTCTGCATAGCCCAATCACCATATGGGATGGCAGTGCCTGGAGGATAATGTTGGGGTGAGGGTAGGGGTGCGGGGAACAGTAACATGCATGTTTAGTATGTGCTCCTCATTGGTGGTTTTGTTGGCCAAAGTCTATGTTCACATCACCAGAATCTATGTGGGTCTACTCAGTGTCTGCATGTTTTACATCAGAGGGCCTGCATGACAGTCTCACTGGCTTCCCATGGGCACCAAGAATGACAGTCACAAAAATGTTGTTAGGGTACAAGGAGTCAGAGTAAAAGTGGCGTATGTGTCACCAGCAACTTTTCCAACATCCAAACCCATGTCCAACCTGCCATCATTCCCCCCTCCCCCCCCCCTCTGCCTGCGACTGTTATTTGGCATTGGAGGTACAGTGGGGGAAGGACATCTTCACCTCACATGTGGCTTGGCCTTTGGACAAGGGATATATTCTGCAGCTATATGTCTGTTATGCACCTAGTTTACTGACTGTGCAGTGCAGTGCATACTACATGTGTGCCACAGTAGGCAGGCCCTAGGCGTGGTGTACCACTGTCTCAGACTGTGCCAGCCATATTGTTGCATGTCTATTTTGCCAGTTTCAGGCAGGGAGATGCAGTCTCTTTGCTACTAGACAGTGCTATGGAGATGTGTGTGGAGGTATGACCTAATGATCAAAGTAATGGCTCTTTAAGCAACAAACCAGGGTGTGACTCCCACGTGTTCTCTTTGTGGCTGTGGGAAACTCACTTCAATATACTGCTAGAAAGAGTCCAGGGTCTGCATTGACTAGAGGACACACGTTCTTTTACCTTTTTAATGTATTATGATTGCACATTGGGCAATCCTGTCCATCTGACAGCTTATTATTTATGTATTTATTTGTTTCTTTATTTGTTTGTTTCTTTATTTATTTATTTAACAGGTCTTCTATACGCCTTATCAGTTACATTCAAGGCGGTTTACAATGAAACAGTTATAGCAACAAGCTTTACATTGAACAGGGTTATTCAACTTGGATGGTTACATTGGGGTCAAACAAGCAATTGTCAGTTGCTAACTATACAAGAACTCTGGCTGTGTTTCATAGTCCATTTGCTGTTACTGTTAAACATCTTCATCCGGGGTAGATCCAAAGTATTCCAGGAACAGATGGGTTTTTATTGCCTTCCTAAAGTCCGTTAAGTCTTTGATCTCACATATTGATGCGGGGAGATCATTCCACAGCTTGGGTGCAAATAGGGAGAAGGCTCTTTGCAGGTGGTGTTTTCTTGATAGGCTCTGCTGTAGCCCATTGCAAAGGGTCAGACATGTTCACCTTGCAGATGTATGACACATGAATTGTACATGATTGGAATATTTCATCATAACTGTGACTGCAGATCCCATTAATGGAATGGCCACCAGCAGGAATCATCACACGTCCCTGCTTGCTCCATATAGCCAATATTTATTTACATTTTCTTATATACCGCGCTATTCACCATCAGTGCGGTTTACATTGAACAGATTTTACGGTGCGGGAACTACATCGTAATTACAGATAACAGGAATATGGGAGACACTTGTCCAGTTGTTATATGCATATCTCTAAAGAAGATTGTATGGGGGTTAGCAAAGATGACACAGCTGTCATACGCAAATAGTTGTTATTGAGACTTACCCGTGGCACAGCTACACTTTTTTCACACACACACAAGTCAGAACAAGTACATTTGGGGCAGCACTTTCATCTACTGGCATCCATCCTTCAGCCCAACCATAGAGACATAGAAATATGATGGCAGAAAAAGCCTACATAGCCTATCTAGTCTGTTCTTCCATATCAACTACAATAGTCCCCTTTTAATCTTTAGAGATCCTCCATGTTTGTGCCATGCTTTTTTGAATTCAGATACTCTTCTCATGTCCACCACCTCCCCTGGGAGACTATTTCATGCATCTACCACTCTTTCCGTAAAGAAATATTTTTGCATATTACTCCTGAATCTATCCCCTTTCACTCTCATACTATGTCCCCTCGTAGCAGGGCTTCTCTTCAATTGAAAGAGACCCTCTTGTGCATTTATGCCATGGAGGTATTTAAATATCTTTATAACATCACCGCTATCGCACCTTTCCTCTAATGTATACATATTTAGATCTTTAAGTCTGACCTCATATGCTATATAACGAAGACCACTAACCATTTTAGTAGTCACACTCTGCACCAGCTCCAACCTGCTTATATCCTTTTGAAGGTGCAGTCTCCAGAATTACACACAATACTCCAAATGAAGTCACACCTCTTATACAGAGGCATCATCACCTCCTTTTTTAGACTGGCCATTCCTCTCTCTATTCACCCAAGTATCTTTCTGGCATTCACGGTCACCTTTTCTACCTGTTTAGCTACTTTAAGATCATTAGACACAATTATGCCCCGGTCCCACTCTTCTTTTGTGGACAGAAGTACATCACCCCTACACTGTACCACTTCTTTGGATTTTTGTACCCTAAATGCATGACCCTGCATTTTTTTAGCACTAAGATTCAGCTGCATTTGTCTAAACCATTCTTCAAGCTTAGCTAGATCTCTCCTCATGTTATCTATTCCTTCCTGGATGTCTACTCTATTGCAGATTTTGGTATCATCCGCAAACAAGCAAACTTTACCCAATAGCACTTCTGCAAAATCACTAACGAAGATGTTAAAACGAATCCGACCAAGGACAGATCCCTGCAGCACACCACTGATAACCTCCTTCTCCTCAGAGTGAACTCCATTTACCTGTACCCTTTGTCACCTCCCACTCAACCAATTTCTAATCCAATTAGTTACTTAAGGGTCCATCCCTAGGGTGCTCGGTTTTCTTATAAGTCACCTGTGCGGAACAGTGTCAAAGACTTTACTGAAATCTAAATACACCACATCTAGGGCTCTCCTTCAGTCCATCTCCCTGGTCACCCATTCAAAGAAATCAATCAGATTTGCCTGACAAGCTCTGCCTCTAATGAATCCATGCTGCCTCGGATTCTGCAATCTATTGGACTCCAGAAATCTCACTCCTCTCTTTTAGTAGCCTTTCCAATAATTTACTAACCACAGAGGCTAGACTATCTGGCCTGCAGTTCTCATTGTCATCCTTACATCTGTTTTTGTGCAAAGGGACCACATGTCAATATTCTTGGATGTATCCCATCCAGACCCATGGCTTTGTCTAGTCCCTCACAAATACAGTCTTCTGAAAATCATTTGAGATCCCTGTCACTTCTGTTCCTTTTAGTGGGTGTTTTCTGAGATCCTGATCCTGGTCCTTCATCTGTGAACACAGAACAGAAATATTTGTTAAGCAATTCTGCTTTATCCTCATCAGTTTTTGCTTAATCCTCCCTTGATTCTGACAATACCACATTTGCCCTTCCTCCTCTCACTAATATATCTGAAAAATGTCTTATCCCCGCATTTTATTGCATTGGCTATTTCTTCTTCTTTTTGTACCTTTGCTTTTCTGACTAATTTGCTAGCTTTTCTAAGCTTTTCCAAATATGGATGCCTGTCTTCTTTTCTCTCTGATCTATTGTATTTCATCACTTTTTCAGATCCTTCTTTTGAGAACCATAGCAGGCTCCTTTTCTTTTTACATTTATTTACCTTTCTAACAAAAAGGTTTGTTGCGCTTAAAATATCCTCTTTCAGTTGTACCCGCTGTTTTTCTCCATTCCCTAACTGTTCCCATCCCACTAACTACTCTTTGAGATATTGTTCCATCTTGGGGAAGTTAGTTTTCCTAAACTCTAAGACCCTCACTTTTGAAAGGATTTTATCAGCTCTAGTCCTAATACTGAACTATACCTTCTGGTAATCACTGGATGAGAGATGGATCTCCCACTGTAACATCACAATCACTTTCTCCATTGGTAAGCATTAAGTCCAGCATGGCCCCATCACATGTGGGTTCTGTTAACAGTTGCCTGAATAATTCTCCCTGTAGAGAATCCAGGATCTCCTTACTTCTAGATGACACTGCAGCAGGGATGTGCCAATCCACATCCGGCATACTGAAATCACCTATTAGTAGCACTTCTTCTTTCATGGCAATACTATATATGTCTTCTATTAAATCTTCATCCCTGTGGGGGGGGGGGGCATGGTTCTCTATATAACTCCAATTCAAATGGATTCTCCCTTTCCCTCTTTCTAGTTTAACCCACAGTGCCTCCTCTCTTCCTTTTAAGCCCTATTCTATAGCTTTAATATTATTTTTACATATAGTGCCACTCCACCTCCCCTTCTTCCTACCCAGTCCTTCCTGAATAAAGTATAGCCTGTAATAATTACATCCCACCCATGGTTTTTTATGCACCATTTCTCTGTAACTGTCACTAAATACAAGGCAGCCTCTTCCATTCAAGCCTCAATATCTAAGATCTTATTTCCAATGCTACTGGCACTTATATACATCGCTTTCCAGATGTTGCCCTTATTAGCCATTTCTACAGACGTATTTAATGTTTCACTTACCTGAGGCTTTCTTCACTTACCTCTGGGCTCTCTTCACCCATCCCCAATGAATCTACTTTAAAGCCCTCTTCAGTAGGTTACCAGTCTGCTGCTGAAGATACTTCAACTCTTCTTGGACAGATGGACACCATCTCTGCTCTACAGCCCTTGGAACATCAAACCATGGTCCAGGAAACCAAAATGCTCTTGATGACACCATCCATGCAGCCATGCATATGCCCGTTATGTACAGTCATGTATACTCCTGGTAGCTGCTACACCATAGTCCACACAGGAAAAGTTTAATCATTTGGATGTGTCACTCACACCTCTCCTGTGAATGATCTGCATGTCACCACTCCTGCTCTGTCATCCTTTTGATGCACGCATTGTGGTGATGTTGGCTTCTCTAGGGGACACTTCTTCCCAGTCCTATGCCACACACTGACATTACAGCATACTACGTGGGCACCCCTCACTGATACAGTACAGCTGCCTCCCACATGTTCATCCTATTTACTGACTTACATGTAGGATACATTTGGATCTGACAGGTATATCAGCTCTTACCTTTCCTTCCATCCATCACCTAAAATGTGACTTTTACAGGGACTTGCCCTCATTCACCATTAAAGTGACTGCCATTTCTGGGCTTCAAGGTGCACACTTGACACCTTAACGCCCAATGCCTGTTAGCAGCCAATAAGTGGGGCCAAGGATTCTTACCGCCGGAATGCCTACTGCTCAGTCCAGCCTTTAGCACATGATGTCATCCTTACCGATGCTGTTACTGCTTGCTAACAGGTGTGCCCTTAATGCTCTTTAGTAAATTTACCCCTTAGAAAAGTACAAGGTGCAGTCAAAAAGTATCAAGACTTGTACAATAACACAAGAATTATAATACTGACAGTTGTTGCACTTAGTCTCCTTCAAAGTAACCCCCTTCTGAAAAACACACTTCATCTAGTGTTCCTGCCACTGCTGGAAACAATTTTGAAATGCCTCTTTCGTTATGCTCTGAAGCTGCTGTGTCGAATTTTGCTTAATGGTCTCCAAGTCATCAAATCTCCTTCCTTTCAGTGGTAATTTCAATTTTAGAAACAAAAAAATCACAGGGTGTGAGGTCAAGTGAATATGGAGGCTGACAGACTTGGTCGATTTGGTGTTTGGTCAAGAGCTGCTGGACAAGATGTGATGCATGACCTGGGGTGTTATCATGAATCTCTCAAATGAGTCAGAACTTGGACATAGTACTCTTTATTAATGGTTTGGCCTTTTGAAGCATACTCATGATGAACAATACACTGGTAGTGAAAGAAAACTGTGAGCATGACCTTGACATTGCTCCTCATTTGATGGGCTTTCTTGGGTCTAGGAGAGTCTGAAGTTCTCCATTGTGAGGAGTGAGCTTTAATTTCCTGGTCATAACCATAAAACCATGATTTATAACCTGAGTCATTTTCAGCGCATTCCAATAACTCCCTGGCTGCAGACAGTTGATCTTCTTTTCGGTCAGGGGGAAAGGAGTTTTGGAGCAAATTTTGCAGACACACATCTCATACCCAAACTGACAGCAAGAATGGACTGTACCAACCTGAAACTTATGTCCATGTCTTCAGCAAACTAACTTATAGTCATCTGATGATTTGAGCTTATTGCAGCACTCACTGCTTCAATTTTTTCTTCATTCCTGCTCGTGGATGGCCTTCCAGAACATTTGTCATTGCAACACTTTGTTGGCCCTCTTGGAAACATTTGTACCAGTCATAACCTTGAGCACAACTCATGCATTCATCGCCATACACTTGATTTAACTTGTCATAAGTCTCTTTGCATGAATCTCCAAGTTTTGGCAGAATTTAATGCAAATTCGCTGTTCAATTTTTTCATTCATCATAAATCTGGTGAGCTGCTTTTACATGATAACAAACATCACATGATTAAAAAAAGCATAGATGTGCTGCAGCCACGCTACACTCTGCACATAGCTAGGTCACTGCATGCTTAATAGCATCACAGTACAATATATTGTTATATTTATTTATTTACATTCTCTTATATACCATGCTATTCTGCATCAGTGCAGTTTACATTGAACAAACTGAAATTACATTGAACAGGGCATGATAACTTGGAGATAACTATTTTACAGGGAACATGGGCTATGGAGGGTTAAGTGGTTTGCCAAGACCACAAGGAGCACCTGTGGGACTAGAAACCCCAGTCCTTCCAGCCCAAGGTTGCTGTCCTCCAGTGGGATTTGAACCCCTGACCTTCTGGCCTGAAGTACCTTGCCCCAACCACTAGGCCACTCCTCCACAACAAGTCTCAATACTTTTTGATTGTACCTAGCAGCCATTATTTAAGGTTGCTTTGATATCCAGGCACCCAAGCAGCATCTGGGGCCTGGTTCCCTCGAACCCCCTCATGTGCGCAGGCAGCAGCCACCCCACCCATCAATCGCCATCACCTGACAGCAACCCACAAAGATTTGAGAACGGAATTCAAATATCATAAACCATCAAAAGGCATATGAACAAAGAGAAAAAAAAGAGTTTAATAAAAATCTATAGAAATCATAGTGCATTACATTGCATTCACATTTTCACAGCCCACACACACTCAGGACTAGTGAAATTTCAATAAAGCCGGACATAACCTATTGGAATTGTTAAGGCAAAACAATATTCAAAAATATTACATAGATCTCAGGACATTTTTAAGTTTTCCAAAAACTGCTTGAGTTTATCCAGATCATGACATATAATTGTTTTGTTTTCAAAGGTGACTCTCATTCTAGCTAGAAAGAGCAAGCTGTATTGAGCACCAATTTTCTTTAGTGGTTCTCGCAGGGAGAGAAATGCATGACATCTGATAACTGTATCCTTAGCCAGATATTAAAATGAATGGCTTCCTCAAGTTCAGACTGAATCTGTTTAACAGCAGCTGTATCCTCTGGAATATGAGCTGTTACTTGCTTTAATTCAATTACTTGCTCTTCCACTGTTTCCATATGCAGCCGGAAGTTATTCATTTGCAGATTCAGCTATTCAATATCACTTCTAATACCCATCGATATCACCTCTATCCTGCCTTTCCTCTAAGATCCTTAAGCATATTAAAATCCTTAAGTCTGTCCTCATATGCTTCATAATGAAGACCACTAACCATTTTAGTAGCCACCCTCTGTACTGACACCAGCCTGTTTATATCCTTTTAAAGATGCAGTCTCCTGAATTGCACACAATTGTAAATAGTCACCTATCCTCATCTTTCACTGCTTGAATGTACATAATTCCCCCAGTTCAACTCCATGTTATCTTCCCTGTTATATGTAAACTCAGGGCAGCTCTGCTCTTGCCCTAGAGTCAAATTGTTACCTGTAAACCGTACTGATAATAAAGAGTGCGGTATAGAAAAGCTTCTAAATAAACAAATAAATAAATACTCCAAATTAGGTCGCAGCAAAAACTTAAACAGAGGCACTATCACTTCCTTTCTTCTGCTGGCCATTCCTCTCCCTATGCACCCAAGCATCCTTCTAGCTTTTGCTATCACCTTTGCTAGCTGTTTAGCTACTTTAAGATCATCAGACACAATCACACCTAGGTCCTGCTCTTCTTTAGTGGACAAAAGTACTTCACCTCTATAATATATTGCTCCCTTAGATTGCTATAACCCAAATGCATGACCTTGCATTTTTTAACATTAAATCTCAGCTGCCAAATTCTAGACCATGCTTCAAGCTTAGCAGCCCTAGAAGTAGTGTCATTAGCATGTCCAATGTGAGACTACTTTTCTGCACAGGATAATGCTTTCCCTTCCCATCACACGTCTTCATTGTGTGATGTCTATGGTTACTAATATTTAGACAATCAATATGCTTAACTTCAGGGCAGACAAGGCTGCATGTGCTCCATGGGAGCAGAATTGGGTACACCTCCGGGCTGTCCAGATTGCCAGACATCTGGATAGCCCAGATGTGTACCTTCTGAATGGGCATCCACATATATGGATTGAGAAAGCAGGGCATTTCTAGACCTCTGACCTCATGGATCCTGCTAATTTGAATGTAGATATGTTAGGGTAGCACATCAGGGAGGCAGAGCAAAAGCAAGAGCTTGCTTTTGGAACCAATAGATGTGTTGCTGTGTTGTTTGTGCAGTCATAGGCAGAGAGTGATCATTGCTCACAGTGAATTCCAACCAGGGCACTTCATCTGCTTGCTGCATCCTTTACAACTCAGCAGAGCCCAGGATGAAAAATATGGAGCCTCACTTCTGTATCTGACACTTTCTTGGGATCCTATTGATCATAGTGTCCAGTGATACAGACCCAGAGAGATGACTGCTATAGGGTTAATCACTGCAACTATCTCAGCTGAGAACTCTGCTGTTATATTCACACAAAGATGCTCTTGCAATCAGTGCAGGTACACCATCTCATGGCACCATCTTTCCTGGGTGCTGATAATGTGTCTCAGTAGAAGCTGGCGCTTTATGTGAAACTTTTGAGGAATCAAGCATGTTCTGCCTACTGCAGGCCTAGGGACCCCTGAAGAAGGCTAGGGGCAGGTCACTACAGCTTCCACAGGAATGAAATATAGAAACATGACAGCAGAAAAAGACCACATGGCCTATCTAGTCTGCCCTTCTATATCACCCACTACAAAAGTCCCTTTTTTTCCTTTTTTCTTTTTTTTTTTATCTTTTTTCCTGACACTAGGTGTTGGCTACTCAGTTCAAGTCTCTGTTTGTATGCTCCAATGGCAGATCTCAGGAGTGAAGAAACCTCAGCAAGTTAGTAACATTAGCTTTACCACAGGATATGTTATTAAAGTGTGTCAATGTGGAACAGTGAAACAATTTTTTAAAATTCAGCATTTATTGGGTGTAGTGGTCATCCTCTGAAGATAACCTGGCTGCATGCTATATCCTGATGTCTATCTTAAATTGGCAGAGCTTTGATGTTAGCCATTTCCCTGAAGGGTATTTTTTTTTTATGGCCAGTCCAGAAATTCCGTCAAACCTATGCTGGTGCATTATGAGTTTAGTAGCATTGGTTTCAATAGGCAGAATGTAGGACTGCAAGTACTGCAGTGCATTGGAATATCACTTCCAAACCAGGCGTGGTCACAAAGTGATCCTACAGGAAATGGGTAACTCACCAGCTCTATATATAGCAATAGTGAAGGTGCATGTTGTAGTTCTTGCCCAGTTTCAATATGATCTTTGCCTGTATGAAACCAATCAATTGGCTTATGACTTTTATCACTGCTGAACAGTACTACAGGCCTAGTGTTCCTTTAGCTCTTCTCTTCAACAGAGAAAGATGGCACAAGAGCACAGTGGGCAGAGTAGCAAGGACTGAGTCTTCACTTTTCTGTTTCATCTTCTTCATGTCCACCACCTTCCTTCCCCCCACTAGTGTGATTTGCCATATATGTAATGGAAAGATCCTGATGGAGACTATGCAGACCACATAGAGCAGACGTCTAGCAACTTAATATAGGACAGTGATCTTTGGTGAGTGCAGATGAAGGAAGAACAAGAAAGGCTGCAAATGAAAAATGGCAAGATACATGTGAGAGAAATAAGGGGTAAAAGACAAATGTCACAACTACTACTGAAAAACAAAGAAAAGAATTTGATGATGCAGGAGAAAAAACTTGCTGAATAGAGATCTTATGTAGCTCTCAGGTTTGGGTGAATGGAAGGTGAGGTAGATGCTGTGTGAAACAGGATGTTGTCCAATGGGATTGCTAGAAGCATGTGTGGTACCTTTAAGAGCACTGAGAAAAGACCAAGGTTCTAGGGTGGGAAGGACTTCACAGGACAGTTCTGAGTGAGGAGCTATGGGAGTTTGACCCTAGAGAAGCTGTAGAGGAATAACAGGTAGATGGACTTTGACTAGTACGTGAGTAAGAAACAATGGTGGTGAGTATGGGAGAGGTGAGGGAAGTAGAAGATAGCATGAAAAGATCCACCTTCACATTTTCTATATGCTGGACATGGAATTGGCTCTGGGAAGGCTTACAGAATGTAATCCTAGCCATGAGGGAGAAATGGGAGGGAAGGAGTAGAAGGCATGGAAGTGGGAGATGGGAAACAGAAACATAGTAAGAACCCTAGAGGAGGCTGAGATAAATAAGGACCATAATTTGGGCATCTTTACAACTGAGTGGACACTGAACCCCAAAAGGGGGATTGGAATAACACATTCACTGCAAGAATCAACAATAGAGTGAAAAAGCTTTGCTAAGAGGGTGAGAGAGAGAGCTCACAAGGACAAGGAGTATAAGCTCATGACCATACACTTTTGATACTGATCTTTCAGAGGACAGTTGCAGGCATCATGGCCCTACACACACAATATAATTTCATAATATGGTATGTAGCCCCATAATTGTCTTTATTGTTGGTGGTGTCAGCTTTGGGTGGGTTGGAATGTCATTGTTTTTGATGTCTATCCTGCACAGAATCCTGGCCAGTCTGCTTCTCAGGTTCACCACCATGATTATGCAGAAGGGAATTATTGGCAACATGGCCAGCACATGAAATTGTCTCATCCTCAGAATCATGAGACCAGCACTTGCAGCATGTGAGCCAGGGGCATAGTCCTACAATTGGTGTACAAAGAGGATAATATAAATGTGAGTATGAACCCAGTGCTCCAGAACTGCTTAACTAGTCTGTTTTTTAAGATATGAATTCACTTGCAATATTTTGCCATAGAGTGGCTCCATTCTATGCAGATCTATCTCATGCCTAGTCATTGTGGATATCCAGATAACCATACCAGCCATGTGGACCCTGGGAAAAGAGTTGAAGGGGACTGCTGTCAGGGACCTGTTCTTCAGGCCTTATTTCTGTGCTGTGTGAAAGGGAGGACATAGGCTCTTGTAAGCCTTCTCTGTTTACTTTTGCTACCTACTCGCATTATGGTATCTATGAATGGATAATCATAGTTATTGTTTGCCTGATCCCCATGATGTGCTGTGGGCAACCCCACCCTACTTACCGTTGGGTTTATTTCCTCCTTCTAACATTCTGTTGAACCTGTTCCAGTTGTGGAGCATAACATTGGACTCACCCTCCACAGCATATTAGGGATTTTCCCATATCACCTCCCAGGTCCCCCCACATTCAAATAACAGTTATGGACAAGTTAGTTAGTTAAGACAGTTTTGTATACCACCTTATCCTTCAATCAAAGTGGTCACAACACAATTGGGGGATATGAGACACATACACTAATACTTACAGGGAACATGGGCAATGGAGGGTTAAGTGGCTTGCCCAAGACCACAAGGAGCACCTGGGGGACTAGAAACCCCAGTCCTTCAGGCCCAAGGTTGCTGTCCTCTAGTGGGATTTGAACCCATGACCTTCTAGCCTGTGGTACCTTGCCCCAACCACTAGGCCACTCCTCCCTAGTTCCTGTATGTGTACAAGCACCTACTTGCTGATATCTACACTGTGTCAAGGTCAACTGGTGACCCTGTATGTTAATGATCCCAGGCTCTTTCACAGCCTGTTTTCAAGGGAAGAAAGGGTAGCTATACATGGTCATCCTCATTCACTGGTTCAGACAATGGATTATATGAGAACCACCTTGTCCTCTAAGTTTCCCCTGAGGTCACAAAACCAGTATGTCAGCTGAATGATGAAGTATTCAGCTACATCATCGTTGGTCACTGTCCTGGCTATGGCTTTCTAGATTGATTGCATGAGGGCTGAGGACCATTTTTGTTTCTGCCACCCAATAATCTGGGGGTGGTGACCTGTGTTAAACTGGATGATTATGTGTTCAATGCTCTTTCTTGACAGGCTATGTTGCCTCCATGTGAGGGGCACTCCTTCCTGACCCTCACTGTTACTTGTCTCTTCTCTGCCCCCCTGACCTGCCTCTTCCTGACAGTATGTGGCCTGACCTGCCCACCTGTACCAGCTCTTCCTCTTATGTGGTTGTTGTTCAAAAGCCTCCCTGCACTAACTGCTAGCACTGCCTGGAACTTTCCCTGTTCCTTTTTTGTGCCTTGACTATTTTCCTCTTCGGTCCTTCCAGGCTGTGTGGCAGTCTGGACATCTTTCTGACCTCACTATGGAGCCTGCTGTATGGAGGACCTCCTGAAGCCATTCTTCCCAAGCCTGCCCTCTGATTACCCATACACACCCCTCCCAACCTCACCAGCTCCACATTCAGGGAAAAATAAACCACCAAAACCAAAATACAAATAAATACAAAGATTGTCACAGCACAATTTCATCTCATCCTCGCCATCTTAATCCATCATATGCTGAAGCTGAGCAGATTACACCCCTCTCTCCCTGATGCCGACTGGTTGGTTCACAGCACAGAGATTTATGCCAAGGTCTTATCTCTATAAACAGTAGACTGAAAGGGCAGTGGAGACAGTAATAAGTGGTAATAGCTCGGGTTGACATGTAGCTCGTAGTATCATGGGCCACTTGCATACTTAGCACATGGGTCATGTTAACGTGCACTAAATGAAGGTTAGCACATGACTACCCCCTGAATGAAGCCATGCTCCAAGCATTAGTGCATTGGATCCTGCTGTGCTATGCTAAAATTGCCCTGTTAATGGGTGTTAACATTGCCAATCTTAGCACACTTTAGTACACATGCCTTATATGTAAGAGCATCTTTTTGTTAGTAGTGCTTTTTGTGTAGTCTCTGCCCCTGCAACTGTGACATGATGATCTTGGTGCTATGCATTACCTCTACCTCTACCTCCTCTCCCCCTCCCCCTCCCACCCCACCTGCAGTCAGCCCTACTTCTGTGTCCAGCTCTGTCCCTTTCCCATATTCTTCCCACTGTCTCACTACTGCTTTCCTATTAATTCAATGGCGTTCCTTTTCCTCCTTTGATTTTCTAGTAGCCACTATGTTTATTATTATTGTACACTACTACTACTACTACTACAAATCATTTATAAAGTGCTACCAGGTGCACACAGCGCTGTACAATGAAAACACAAAAAGACAGTCCCTGCTCAAAAGAGCTTACAATCTAAAAAGACAAAGCAAGAAAAGGAGTAGAAAAAAGATAAGAACAAGGGCAAAGAGACAAGAGCAGGAGAGACAGGACAAAGGAAAGAGGTAAGAACAAGTGTAGGAGGAAGAAAGAAAGTGAAATAAAAGAGGGGAAGGAAGGAGAACAGCAAAATCAAGAGCTAAAGGAGAGGTGAAAAGATGAGCTTTTAACTTGAGTTTGAAGAGGGGCAAAGAAGATGCCTGACATATAGACAAAGGAAGTTTATTCCAAGCGTAGGGAGCAGCAAGATGAATAGAGTGGAATCTGGAGTTGGCAATAGAGGAGAAGGGCATAGCAAGAAGCAACTGGGAAGAAGAATGGAGTACACGAGGGGGGAAATAGGGAGAAATGAGAGAAGAGAGGTACTGAGGAGCCATAGAGTGAAATAGGTCAGAAGGAGAAGCTTAAAGTGAATACGAAAACGGATAGGGAGCCAGTGAAGAGATATGAGGAGAGGAGTGATGTGGCAAAACGAGGCTGATGGAAAATAAAATGAGCAGTGGAGTGCTGAATAGACTGAAGAGGGAAGAGATGAGACTGAGGGAGACTAGCAAGAAGGAGGTTACAATAATCAAGGCGGGAGGTGATTAGGGAATAGATGAGGGTTTTAGTAGTGAGCTCAGAGAGAAAGGGGTGGATTTTGCCAATGTTGAAGAGAAAGACGTGACAGGTCTTAGCAATGAGTTGGATACGAGAGGAGAAAGAGAGCAAAGAGTCAAAAATAACACCCAAATTGTGAGCAGATGAAACAGGTTGGAGAACAGAGCCATCAACAGAGACTGAAAAAGAAGAAGGAGAAAGGGAAATTTTAGGAGAAAAAAATGAGACGTTCAGTCTTGGCCATGTTCAATTTCAGGCAACGATGGAACATCCAGGCAGCAATGGCAGAGAGACAGCAAGAGATCTGGGACTGGAAAGCAGAAGAAAGATCAGGAGTAGAGAGATAGATTTTGGAGTCATCAGCATAGAGATAGTACTGATTGTGCATCACAAAGGAAGGCAGAAGTCAAGGGAGCAGCAAAAGGGAAGGAGGAAGAGAGACCTAAAGTGGAGCCAAAGTAAGGATGAGAAAGGAGGAGAGAATGAAAGCAATGGGGGCAGGAGAAGAGATTAGGTTTAATAAAACATCAGAGGAATCAAAGGAAACAATAAGTACAACAGGCAGTGAAATACCAAACAATCAGGAGGCAAAGTGAGCAGACAGTCAATGATGCAGCGGAGGATCCCAGGAGAGGATGACAATAGCAGAGGGATTGGGTATAGAGAGAAAAAAGAAGGGGACCCAAGACAGAACCCTGCGGGACATCAACCGAGAGCGGGGTAACAGAGGAGGAGGAGCCACCAGAACATACACTAAAGGAGCGATGGGAGAGATATGAGGAGAACCAGGAAAAAACAGAGTCCCTAAAGCCAGGCGAGGACAAAGTGTCAAGGAGAAGATCATGGTCAACAGTGTCAAAGTCAGCAGAAAGGTCAAGGAGGATAAGGACAGAGTAAAGACCTTTATATTTAGCCAGTATGGGTGGTATATCAAGCCTTGCAAATAAATAAATAAATTATGGCGGGTTTTGGGGGCTTTTTTGACTACTATTTCATTTACTGAATTCATTCCATGCCAGTGATCTGCTTTTACATCAGCTGGTATTCAGGATTTTGCCTCTGAAGGTCAAAGAAAAATTGGGTGAACTGAACTCAGAGAGAGCAGAACTAAATACTTTTTTTCTCAGAATTTATAAAGAAGTTACAGAGGTGACGCTGTGCTTCTACAGACTTTCATTTCATGTGCTTTCTTGTTTGCTTTGCATTGTTTCTTGAATGTGCAATAAAATATGTAATTAACTGAAAGCTAGTGGTTCTCTACATGAAATGCAACCTGGTCCATCGTAAAAGTGCTGCAAATACAAATATGCCATATTTCCAAAGGGAAGACATCATAGTTTGGCAATAATGATTACAGCCCCAGGTGCAGAGACAACATTTCATTTTACTCATATGAATACTGGTTTGGACTAATTAAAAATATAATTGAGAAGAATCAATCACATAGCATGTAATAACACAAACATAATGCCCAGCAGTCATCCATGTAGGGTTTTATTCATAGATGTGAATATCCAAAGAATTTGAGGTACTAAAGCATGTACAGTATGCTAAGTCTATTGATTTGTTAACTGGATCCAAGCTAAAGGTCATTTATCCTTATGTCACTTAAATAAGGAT
This sequence comes from Ichthyophis bannanicus, assembly GCA_033557465.1. NCBI lineage: Eukaryota > Metazoa > Chordata > Amphibia > Gymnophiona > Ichthyophiidae > Ichthyophis > Ichthyophis bannanicus. The sequence continues at coordinate 436,751,150 of CM066032.1, forward strand.
TTGAAATTTGAGTTTTAATTCAGAAAGTATCATAGAGAGGGAAATATATAGACTCTCTAAACTTCCAGTACACAAAACGATGTCTTTTAGTGAAGATGACTCATGTTTAAGCATAATTATATTGTGTTTAGGGGCCGATTCACTAAAATATATTACATTAAGAAGGTTACTGCAGATACTGTAACCTTTCAAACCATCCACGTGCAATCAGGCTTTAACACTACAGTCACTAAAATAACTACAAGCAGAATGCAGCCATATTAATCTCACCAAAGGAGTATAACTTATTAAATGTAGTGAAGGGCTACATAAAATTATCTTTTCTTTTAACACCATGCTAGCTGATCCAGAGTTAAAGGCTTTCCTCACAGTAAAAGCAATGAACCAGCCTGCATTCCCCTGATCATTGTCAGCAGCTCCACTCTTGCTACTTTCTATACTAACCATAGCCAAACATCCCCCCCGCCTGCCTCCGCAGTCACTATAAGAAACCATCTCTTGCTTATCGTTTTGCACTATACATGTAGGTCAACAGAAGTAGCACTATTTCATCATAGAATGTCTTCATTACAAGAGTAGGAGACTATCTTTTGGGCAGTGTGTGTGGGGAGGAGAGGAGGAAGTGATGCATTATGCTTTTTCCTAAGTAGGTTGACAGAGTTTCTTAGGAGTTTTCAAAAAATCCTTTTCACCAGGAAGAGATGTACTTGTTAGAGTTTTGGAGCCAATTTATGAAAAAAAAAATGAAAGTTTTCACCAAGCCCTCTGAGAATTTTACATATATATCCATGTCTACTATCATGGTAATAGCACCATTATTATTATGCAACAACATCACTGAATTATTTATGTTACAAATTTTAAGGAGAATATGTCCCTCATTATCTATTGTATGTACACTATTGGGCATGCTTACTAAAGTGTGGGAAGATTTTACACTCATTATGGCTATTTGGCAGCTTGACACTAGCAATAGTACCATGAGACTACCATTAGGGGGTCAGAGGCACCATTTTAAACCTGGGGTGACAAAAGGCAGAAGCATAGAGCAAGCACTCCTACCTCATCATTGAACTACTAGGGAAGTCAGGGATGATCGTGGGGGTGGGGGGAGGATTGGGTGCTTCTTGTGGAGGTAAAGGGTGGAAAAGGATCATGATCAGGTTTCTTGACGCTCTTTGGGGGAAGAAATGGTGGGTTGATGTTCTTCATGGGGCTGGGAAGTAGGGCATGATAGTGATCAGGCGGGCTGATGTTCTTTTGGGGGTTAGATGGAGGTAGGTGTCATTCTAATGCAGGGGTCTCAAACTCAAATTGCTTTGAGGGCCAAATGAGGACTTGTAGAGTAACCCGGGGGCCGCACAAGACGCAGGCCTCATTTGCATAAGGGCATAATTTGCATAAGTGCATCATTTGCATAAATATTTGCATAATGTTACCATACACTAACTTTTAGTAAACATGCAGAACATACACCATCACCAAACAAGGAATCACAATTAGAAACAGGAAGACAATTAAACTGGGAACCCCAAAAGCCAAACTTAGAATGTACAACACTGTAGAAATAAAACTATAAATTGATTTCTTCTTGTATTAAATAAAGTGCAGACGTTAAAGATGCACATTTCCAAGAGCTGACATATTTCAGTTAATAAATTCAAAATAAAGAGATATTTTTCTACCTTTTGTGCATTTTTTTTCAGTTGTAATTGTTCCAGCCACTTTCTTCTGGTTTCTTCGTGTCTTCTGCTAACGCTCCATTGTCTGCTGTCCATTTGTCCTTTCTTCTTTCCTAGTTTTTTTCCATTCTCTCTACATCTGCTTTAACATACTAATCATTCTCCTTTTGCTCTTTCCTCATTCCTATTTCATCCACTCAAATTTTACCCCTCCATCCTCAATCCCCACTTACTCTCCCAATACCCGGCCAATTGTAGATTTTTCTTCCCTCCCACACAAAATATATTTCCCCTCTCCATTTCACTCTCCCAGCCCCATCCCATTCTAATCGTCCCCCAACATCAACTCCCTTCTAGCTCCTGCCCCACCCAGCATCCGCTCCCTTCTAGTCCCCGCATTTCCTTTCCAAGCCCCCCTCCCCATCAGCCCATTTCCATTCCAAGCCCCCTTCCACTCAGCCCCTTTCCACTCCAAGACCCTGTCCCCATCAGCTATTTGCAGTTCAAGCTCCCCCTTTTAATCTGCCCATTTCCAGTCGTAGCACCCCCCCTAATCAGCCCATTTCCTTTCCAAGCCCCCTTCCCCATCAGCCCATTTCCATTCCAAGCCCCCTTCCACTCAGCCCTTTCCATTCCAAGACCCTGTCCCCATCAGCTATTTGCAGTTCAAGCTCCCCCTTCTACTTGCCCCCCCCAGTCCATTACCAGTTCTAGCCCCCCCCATAGCCCATTACCAGTCCTAAGCCCCCCAACAGCCCACTTCCAGTCCTATCCCTTCCATCACCCCATCTGCATTCTTAGCCCCCCCATAACCCCATTTTCAGTCTTAGCCCCCAATCAGTCCACCTCCAGTCCTAACCCCCATCTGTCCATTACCAGTCCAAACCTCCCATCACCCCATTTTCAGTACTATCCCCCCATCACCCCATTTTCAGTCCTAACCCCCCCCCCATTACTAGTCCTAACCCCCCCCCCATTACTAGTCCTAACCCCCCCTCCCCCCCATCAGCCCAAGTAAAAATAGTTAAAGCCCCTGATAGAGGATGCTGATCCTGGATAGAAAGTCATGAGATCGGGGAGGAGGGGCACTTTTCCCAGTCGCTGCTGCCGGAGGGGGTGGGGGTGGGGGTGGGGGTGGCTGCTGACATCCATTCCGGAGGGGGAAGAAGGTAAGAGCCTCTCCCAGCAGATGCCCCTAAGGAGCCCCCCCCCTGCCGCGCCCCCGGGACTCACCTGCGTCCGCGCTCACACCCGCCTGCCCGCAGCCTCAGGCCACATAGCAACGGGGATCGGGGCCGCCGCTTGCCCGACAGAGGCAGGGGCCGAGCTGCGAGCGACGAGGAAGAGCGGCACATCCTGCCCGGCCGTGCGCGGCGTGGAAAACCATTGGCCGCGGTGCAGGGCACTTCCTGCCCCTGCCTAGGGGCGGATCGGGGGCCCGGAGCCAGCCCCCTAACGGGCGCCGCTAGCCTGGAACGAGGCTCGTGCCGGAGCCACCCATGCACGGTTCTGGTGTCGGTTGCACGGTTCTGCTGCTATCAGTGAGTGCATGGGCTCGAAGAGCTGATGCTGGAGCCGCAGATGTAAGGGACAGTCCCTGCTTTACAAACATGAACGGCAGCAGCAGCAGAAGCCGGGGGTTTTTTTGTTTCGTCTGCATCGCGGGCCGCACAAAGGTCTCTCGCGGGCCGCGTGTTTGAGACCCCTGTTCTAATGCTAATGTTGTTCTGGGATATAGGGGTGGGGAAATTTGTTGAACATGCTGACTGTGGTTGGCTGGGTTGGGATGCTGACTGGGAAGTTTGGGGAGTAGTTGACATGTTTATTGACTGATTCTGCTGTTTCTGAGGGGTTCAGGTCACACTGACTGAAGATAGGGGTACATTCACATCTCCTCTGTGCACTAATTCGCTGTCCGGTCCATGACCATAATCCACCCTTTACCCACCCAGTTCTCATGCATACCTCGGCAAGCAGTTAGTGTGGGAGTTTTAGTCTGCTGCCTGTTTTAGCACGTGTTGGCCTTTACTGTGGCCCTGTGTGCATGGTTACTGCATGTAAAATCCTATGCTGCTTAGTGCACTTTGGTAAGCATTCCTCTATGTTTTATGTTTTGTATGTCATTTATTAGAATTTACCTTGGATGTAGTCGTCTCTCCAAAACATAGCCATGTGGGGTTTTATTTGAATGGCTGAGATCACATTTTATTGTATTTAATATTTTATAGTTCTATAAACTGTTAGGATTTTCTTCAATCAGTATGCCTATGGTTTTAGTTTTTGTGGTACTACTATTCCCTCCTTGCTAGATTTTTATTATACAATGGAGAGTTACGCCTTCTTGTGCCTTATTTAAACCTCCTGGAAAAATCAGAAAGAGCAAAGGAAGAGAACTGTTAAAAATAGGAAAGAAAAAAGAATATGTGATCTCAAAATGATAAAGAATATAAAAGGTAGAGACAAGAGACAAAGGCAAGCAATAGGGAAAAGAAAAACAAAAATGTGTCAGATCAAGAAAGAGATGCATCTAGATGGGGAATGAGGTAGAAAAGAGATTTTAGTATGTGCATTTTTAATTCAAGACAACCCCCCCCACCCCAAAGTTTATAACAGAAAGTTCATTAATGATGGAAATGACTAAAAATGTTTCTTTCACCTATGCTTTCAATAAGATGGAGAATAGAAGAGAGATTCAAATAGTTTTTTTTATGAGGGGAATATTCAAAGGGATTAACATAGTTAGCAGACCTACCAACCATGTTGATCCTCTTATCCGGGATATTCAGCGGCATTAACACAGTTAGTGCTGCTAAATATTCGGGGGTGCTGCCGCTGCACCCCCTCAATGATAACCGGCTAGCACAGAGGCCTTCCAGGGGTGGCAGCAGTGATATTGAGCCACTGCCCAGCTATGGCAAAGTGGCCAACACAAGGTGCAACAGAGGCCTTGAATATTTGAGTTTAAATGTCAGTGGCGACGGTTAGCTGTATTAGAATGTCTAGCCATTGCCGCTGAATATCCTCCCCTTAGGATTTAGGAAAAAATCAAAGCATGGCTGTTTTCTCAGCATCTTGAAGGTTAGGATGACGCTGATGCACGTTTACCAAAAGCCAGTAGCGTCTGTTTGTGCCACCAAATTAGCACGGAGGACCATGCTAATTTTTGGGGATATGTGTGTCTGTCCTCTTGTCAATAGTGAGATGCTAATGCACAGTCTGAAATAACCGGCATGCAGGTGCACATAATGCCACTTACTGAAATCACATTAAGTGTGCCAACACTAATGGCAACATTCACAATTACTGCACACCTGAAATCACTGCGCTAACCATGATGCACCATCAATGCCCATCTTCTGCCATGAAACCACCCAGTCCCCATCCAATCGCATGCAAATCGATTAGTGTGGGATATTTAGTGCAAGGCACCACACTGTTAGCATGACACACTTAGCGCACAACAAACACCACTTATGTCATTGGGTTTTTTTGTATGTTATTTTGCATTTCTTGTCTGTGCACTGCTTAATTACTAGTTGCAAGCACATGAATCACATGGAATGCATGTGATATCACATGAATAAAATGGAATGCATTGTAGTAAAACAAAATTCAAAATACCTTGATAAAAAGACATATAAAATGACAAAATATACATAAGAATAGCTAATGGTGAAAACAAATAGCATGGTGTTTTTCAAGACTTCCCATCTGTCCTGCTGACTTTGAACTCGCAAGAATTCTAGAGCTTACTTTGTAAACCCCCAGAAGCTGGGTCAAATCCAGCAAGTTCTCACTTATGCAGAGGAGAAAAAAATACATTTATGAGAATGCCCCAAGAACAGTCATTCAGCAGGAAATGAGCAAGAGAAAAGCTATTAATTATTCCATAAAACTGAATGTGTAATGTTAAAAAAGGCAACTTTTTGTCAGGGGTCAGCAAAGAAAGCACTTTTTTGATGAATAATGCTCTGATGTATGAAGCGTATTAGTCAAGTAGAAAGTTTGACTCAGCCTCTCTAGTGTGTGTAAGGCCGCAGTTAGTTTTCACCCCTTCTGCATAATAGGTAAAAACAAAGTAAAATGAACCTAAGTTAAAAATAGAGCTCTATGTATTCTATACCAGTAGTTCTTTCAATTTCATAGAAGGTACACTGCAAAGTTCTTCTAATTCCGTGTTAGTAATATGATAATTTGAAGCAACAGAGCATGGCAAGGAGAGATTGTTTTAAATCTCCTGCTTCTTTCAAGGTATTTTTTGATCTATCACTGTACTTGGAGAAATCATCATCATTGTGCAGCTACACTGAGATGTAATGAGAAATCTATATGGCCATCATGGGCTAAACCATCATGAGATGAAGTAACATGACACTCGAGAGCATGAATGTAAATAATGGGTTTACGCCTACCCCCGAAGTGCTGTAATGAAATGATGATATGACTCCTGGGGCTATGGGATTCTTTGAGATTGAACATTAAGGATTTGTGGTTGAGACAGACATTAAGGAAAGGACATCTTCACTGTGAGTATGATTTGGAAATGGCTACATCCTAGAACTGTTACTGACATGCACATTGCCTCTATTTTATTACTGACAAATCAACAGAGGCCTTATCTAACTGTTATGATTGGTAAAATAACACAGTATCTGTTTGCCATTGCACGTACAGTATTTAAAGAGAGAACTCTCCTTAGCAACAACTACAATATTGTTGAATGCTTCGGCCTATGGCAGTCTATAAATATTTTAAAATAAACAAATAAATAGTTTTCTTTCTCAGTGAATGTCTAAATTAAGCAAAATACAGTTGCAATTTATCAGGACATTAGAAGGTCCACACTAGCAAACACTGTTACAGTCTTATCCTTCAATTTAAATTGACCATTGTAATCATTAGAAAACTATGGGGTATGTTTACTAAACCGGGCTAACGGTTAACCCGGGCTATCTGCCACTAGGTCCCATATTATTCAATGGGACCTAGTTGCAGATAGCCCGGGTTAACCGTTAGCCCGATTTAGTAAACATGCCCCTGTGTGTTAGATTTACTGCTGCAATGTTAGCATATATTAACGCCATTAATGTGTGTCATTAATGAATAGATCCCATTGCATAAAAGCATAAAACGGTACCTATGGTAAATAGCATGTGTAAATACATGTTAACGTGCTCTAACGCCATAGCACATCTTACAAAAATCTAGTCCTAGATTTTATTAGTGTTTCTGGGATAAGAACATTTTTTTCTATAATGGGAAGTACCTATTTAAAATAGTTATATCATAGAAGCATAGAACAGGACAACAAATAAAAAACACTCTGCCCATTTAGATTGCTTAAACTTACACCCCTTTAGCTCCTTCAATAATGTGACTCAGTTTTGCAGATAGAAATTTAAGATCTTAAATCAATATTGGATCCCAATCAGGATATATATCTTCCACTCCAGTGATACACGCCCTATACTATGATACTTAGTACCTCATTATAAAGTACACAGGACAGTAAGCCATAGAAGCTCATTGTTTCAAGGAAGAACGATTAAAGAGACTCCTCAATGAAAGGAAAAAAGAAAAAAGAAAGAAGTTCAATATGAGGGATCGTTCTAATGAATTTTTCAACTGAAAGGTAAGTTATACATTTTGCAATTTGTTGGATTTGTTAGGAACTGGGGAACATTCTGGGGAAAGGAGGGGCTCTTCCGAATGGATGGGCTTCACCTTAACCGGGATGGAACCAGGCTGCTGGCATTAACCTTCAAAAAGGAGATAGAGCAGCTTTTAAACTAGATATTAGGGGAAAGCCGACAGTCGCCCAAGAGCGGATGATTCGGAAGAATGTATTTTTGAAGGATACTACCAAAAGCAGAGAGGTTCCACAAAAAAGTAAAGTAGACCAAATGCCCTCAAGTATGGAGCAGACAGAGCTTAAAGATCCTAAATTACCCATGTCTAACAATAGCCAAATTAATATGAATAAAATACATTCTCTAAAATGCTTGTATGCAAATGCTAGAAGTCTAAAAACTAAGATGGGAGAGTTAGAATATATAGCATTAAATGAAAGGTTAGATATGATTGGAGTATCAGAGACATGGTGGAAGGAGGACAACCAGTGGGACACTGTGATACCTGGGTACAAACTATATCGTAATGATAGAGCTGATCAAATTGGTGGAGGGGTTGCTCTCTATGTTAGAGAGGGCATTGAGTCAGAAAGGATTAAAGTTTTGCAGGAAACAAAATCTACTGTAGAATCTATATGGATTGAAATTCCATGTAAAAGGGGGAAGGAAATGGCAGAGGGGGTGTAATATCGAGCGCCTGCCAGAATGACCAAATGGATGATGAAATGCTCAAAGAAATCAAGGAAGCTAACAAAAGTTACAACACAGTAATAATAATGGGTGATTTCAACTACCCCAGTATCGACTGGGTCAGTGTCACGTCAGGACATGCTAGGGAGATAAAGTTCCTAGATGAAATAAATGACTGCTTCTTGGAGCAGCTGGTTCATGAACCAACCAGAGGGGAAGCCATATTAGACTTAATCCTTAGTGGAACACCAGATCTAGTGCAAGAGATAAGGTTGTTGGGGCCACTTGGCAATAGTGATCATAGCATGATCGCCTTTGATTTAGTTAGTGGAGGAGGGATAGTAAGGAAATCCACAGTACTACCTTTTAACTTTTGAAAGGGAGACTATGATAAAATGAGGAAAACAGTTAAGAAAAAACTAAAAGGAGCAGTTGCAAAGGTTAAAGACGTACATCAGGCTTGGCTGTCGTTGAAAAATACTATCTTGGAAGCCCAGACCAGCTGTATTCCACGCTTTCAGAAAAGTGGAAGGAAGTCCAAAAAACTGCCAGCATGGTTTAAAGGTGAGGTCAGAGAGGCTGTTGTTGTCAAAAAAGCATCTTTCAGGAAATGGAAAAAACAGCCAAACGACGAAACCTGGAAACAGCACAAGCACTGGCAAGTCAAATGCAAGGCATTGATAAGGCAGGCAAAGGGAGAATTTGAGAAGAAGCTTGCTGCGGAAGCAAAAACACGAAGTAAAGACCTTTTCAAGTACATTTGTAGCAAAAAACCTGTGAGAGAGTCAGTTGGTCCATTAGATGATAAAGGGGTTAAAAGAGCACTAAGAGGCGACAAGGCGATAGCGGAGAGACTGAATGAATTCTTTGCTTCAGTCTTTACTGAGGAAGATGTAGGGATGTTACCCATGACTGAAGTGGTATTTAAAGGTGCGGAAGAATTGAAGGAAATATCGATACATCGGGAAGATGTATTACAACTATTAGATAAACTGAAGAGTAGCAAATTACCTGGGCCGGATGGTATACATCCAAGGGTGTTGAAAGAACTGAAATACGAGATTGCAGTCCTGCTATTCGTAATCTGTGAACTATCATTAAAATCATCTCTAATACCTAAAGATTGGAGGATCGCCAATGTAACACCAATTTTTAAAAAGGGTTCCAGGGGTGATCCGGGAAACTACAGACCGGTGAGCCTGACATCAGTACCGGGAAAAATGGTAGAAACCATCATAAAGAATAAAATTACTCAGCATATAGATAGTCATGACCTAATGGGAGACAGCCAACATGGCTTTAGACAAGGAAGATCTTGTCTTACTAATCTGTTATGTTTTTTGAAGGAGTGAATAATCAGGTGGACAAAGGTGAGTCAGTTGATATTGTGTATCTGGACTTTCAGAAAGCCTTTGACAAGGTCCCTCATGAGAGACTTTTGGCAAAACTAAAGAGTCATGGGATAGGAGGCAGTGTACTATTGTGGATCAGGAACGGGTTAAAAGATAGAAAGCAGAGGGTAGGGCTAAATGGCCAATTTTCCCAATGGAGAAAGGTGAATAGTGGTGTACCCCAGGATCTGTGCTGGGTCCGCTGCTTTTTAACATATTCATAAATGACCTGGAAAGTGGAATAATGAGTGAGGTTATCAAATTTGCAGATGACACAAAACTATTTAAAGTTGTTAAAACCCAAGAGGATTGTGGAAATTTGCAAGAGGATCTTGATAAATTGGAAGACTGGGCATCAAAATGGCAGATGAAATTTAATGTGGACAAGTGCAAGGTTATGCACCTAGGGAAGAACAACCCAAGCTATGGTTATACGATGCAAGGTTCCACATTAGGAACCACCACCCAGGAAAAAGATTTACGCGTCATTGTGGATACCATGTTAAAACCCTCGGCCCAGTGTGCAGCAGCGGCCAAGAGAGCAAATAGAATGCTAGGTATGATAAGGAAAGGAATGGAAAATAAACAAAAGATATTATAATGCCTCTATATCGTTCCATGGTGAGACCGCACCTTGAATATTGTGTTCAATTCTGGTCGCCGTATCTTAAAAAGGATATAGCGATTTTAGAAAAGGTTCAGAGAAGAGCCACCAAAATGGTAAAGGGGATGGAAGGATACTCCTATGAAGAAAGGCTAGAAAGGTTAGGGCTCTTTAACCTGGAAAAGAGACGACTGAGGGGAGATATGATAGAAGTCTATAAATTAATGAACGGAGTGGAACGGGTAAACGTAGATCGATTGTTTACCTTATCAGAATATAGAAAGACTAGGGGACATGCAATGAAGCTATAGGGTAAACTATTTAAGACTAATAAAAGAAAATATTTTTTCACTCAACGTGTAATCAAACTCTGGAATTTGTTACCAGAGGATGTAGTAAAGGCTGTTAGTGTAGCTGGGTTTAAAAAAGGTTTGGACAAGTTCCTGGAGGAAAGGTCCATAAACCATTATTAAGAAGGGACCCAGGATATCAATGCTTGAACCAATGCAAGCATTGTGGAACCTGTGTCCCTTTGGGAAACTGCTAGGTACATATGACCTAGATTGGCCACTGTTGGAAACAGAATACTGGGCTTGATGGACCTTGGTCTGACCCAGTATGGCATATCTTTTGTTCTTATGTTCTTATGTTGGAAGCTTTCACTAATTTTTGGTTGGAGCTCTGATGCTGAAGTAAGATTTTTTCACTTTGAAACATGATAGTGTGGTCCGCTAACATCATAGTCGGCATGAAGAATTAATCTGAGTGAGGCTTTTGAGTTTTTAAATGCTTTATAATAAAATGGACTATCATAAATGATAGCAGCTGATTAATAGCAGCTTCTCTTATAGTGAAGTCAACAAATATATTATGTCCTTTCATATGCACTTTATAGTGAGATACTAAAGGGTATGTTTACTAAACTGCAGTAAAGGAACAGTCTTTTCCATGAATTGATGGCAGCGATAAGGGGTTACCTTGTGGTAAGTGTGCTGGGCGGGTCAGAGGCTTACCGGTGTTAGGGGGTGCTAGAGGACATTTAGCATGCGGTAACGGGATAGCGCAGGGTAAGTTGACAAGTATCCATTTTCTGCTTGAAAAAGGCTGCAACTCCAACGTAGGATAAAGGTGCATCACTGGAAGACAATCAGAATGTGATGGATGGATGGACAGGTGGTAGTTAATGGACCCCTCAGAACTTTTGCCACCTGATGTTGCATTGACACAGAAGAATAATGTATTGGTGTGGTCTGAACATGTAAAGGTCATTAATGTCAGTTTTTTGCCTACGAGAGGCATGAATTGTGTCTGGGTAGAGTCAGTAAGTTATTGATGTGATTAGGAAAAGAAGGACTGAGCATGAATGGTGATGTGGAGCTATATGATCGGGGAGTTGAGCGGCAGCTCCTCCGCACTTCCCCACGAACTGCCAATCATCTGCCTCAGAACGGCATTTAAACCGCCGCACCAGAGGCTCTCCAGAGAGCGGCAACAGCAGCTATATGATCGGGGAGTTGAGCGGAAGCTCCTCCGCACTTCCCCACGAACTGCCAATCATCTGCCTCAGAACGGCATTTAAACCGCCGCACCAGAGGCTCTCCAGAGAGCGGCAACAGCCGCTCTATGAGCGGGAGTTGAGCGGCAGCTCCTCCGCACTTCCCCACGAACTGCCAATCATCTGCCTCAGAACGGCATTTAAACCGCCGCACCAGAGGTTCTCCAGAGAGCGGCAACAGCAGCTATATGATCGGGGAGTTGAGCGGCAGCTCCTCCGCACTTCCCCACGAACTGCCAATCATCTGCCTCAGAACGGCATTTAAACCGCCGCACCAGAGGCTCTCCAGAGAGCGGCAACAGCAGCTATATGATCGGGGAGTTGAGCGGGAGCTCCTCCGCACTTCCCCACGAACTGCCAATCATCTGCCTCAGAACGGCATTTAAACCGCCGCACCAGAGGCTCTCCAGAGAGCGGCAACAGCAGCTATATGATCGGGGAGTTGAGCGGCAGCTCCTCCGCACTTCCCCACGAACTGCCAATCATCTGCCTCAGAACGCATTTAAACCGCCGCACCAGAGGCTCTCCAGAGAGCGGCAACAGCAGCTATATGATCGGGGAGTTGAGCGGCAGCTCCTCCGCACTTCCCCACGAACTGCCAATCATCTGCCTCAGAACGGCATTTAAACCGCCGCACCAGAGGCGCGCCCGCGCCTTGCGGGCCCGCGCCTGAGGGCCTCGCAAGAGGGCCCTTTGGCGTGGCCCTTAGGCGGTGGACCGTGCGGGACCCACTATCTGCTGCTATATGCTTATTCTATATGCTCATTCTGTTCAGCGGTATGCTGTTTGTAGTTAATGTAAGGTAATGTAATGTAAGTTATGTACTGTTTTCCCTGTTTGTACTCCTAGTGTTTTGTTGTGATGTAATGATAATGCAATGTATGTTTCCCTCACCTTTGTTTAACTCTGTGCTGTATTAATCGCTTTGATTGAAGGAAAAGGCGGGATACAAAACATGTTAATTAAATAAATAAATAAATAAATAAATAAATAAATCACACAAGTGTTCTGCATTATCTGTTGAACAGTTGCACATGTTCTGGTATGTGTCATGGTATTGCAGCTGCTTGTCAAATGCATGATTGCACATGATGAACATATGGTGAGTGTGGATCAGTGGTTCTGATGATGGTAACATAGAGTGTGCTTTGTCTGTGCAGATGTGATGTTGCAAATGTCATGGTACTCATGCAGTTTGGGTCACTTTGAGCTAGAAGCAGGTATGCCATGGGTACGTGGATAAACTATTCTAGTGGGTTTGTCAGCTGCCTTACCTGGTCCCCAAAACACATGATCTACCAGATATGCATGGATGAAAAATATGTTGAAGTTTGTGTTGCACTCATAATATGGAGCAGGCAATGGTGTGTGACGATTGCTGCTGTTGGGCATTGAAGGAGTGGGACATGGCTGCATGTACAACATATATGTGTCTGATTTTCCAATGCTGGGTCAAAGTTAGGGTGCCACATATCACTCATCCGCTGCATATGTATTATACATTTGTTGCTCTAACATCTTCAGCCCTCTGCAATGTTGTATGGGGTAAGCAAGAAAGTATTGCTGTCAGATATGCATGACTGCATTGTGCATGCCTGACCTATGCTATGCTCCATTGTGAAATGCCTTCATTTGTAAAATACAGATCTTGGTTTGCGGATGGCAGTAGTGTGACATGATGGTAACCAAATTCTGAGGAGAACATGTGCAAGTTGAATATTAGTTCACTTTCTACAAAGACAGTGTTGCAAGCATAATAGTAAACATTCAAAGAAACTCACAGAGGAGGTTGAATCAATTAAGGGAATGTGTGTTGCAGCATACACTGTAGCTAAAGATTGTCTGTACAAAAGCAGTCTAGTGCTATGTGTCTGTATATGGTCTATCTATGGTACAGAGGGGAGAATGTGCAGTTCAATTAGGGTCAGATACACCAATCTATTGCACTGTAGCTACTGTGACCAAGGCAGTCTCACACATGTGCCTTGGTCACAGTAGCTACAGTGTCTCTGGGTCCTCAGCAGAGTAAAAAGCAGCTTGCCTGTTGTATAATCATGATCATAATGAGTATGCTACATATATATCTATGAACATCAATATGGACATGGGGACTTTGTGTAATACAGACCCTGTATTATTTTGGCCTGAAGAATGAGAATGGTTACCAAAGACACACACTACAAACATTGAGCATTGAACCATGTCTGGTGTGTCTAAAGAACTGCTCTAACCATCATGCTAAACAAACACAACATGTGATATGGGAAGAAGTACTAACAAAGGGAATATATATATCTGTGTGTCATGTATAAACAGCCTCATAGATCCACATCACTCTTGTAGGAAGTGGCTGCACATTCAATATACAGTCAAACCTCGGTTTTCATTTGCCCCGGTTTTCATACGCTTCGGTTTTCAACGTCTTTTTTGACTGAGATTTTGTCCCGGTTTTCATACATCGCTTCGGTTTTCAACGTCTTTTTTGACTGAGATTTTGTCCCGGTTCTCGTACATCGCTTCGATTTTCATAAAGTACAGTCCTGTAAATACATACACCCTCATGCTGCACACTGGTCTGTATACACTGCCAGAACGCCCGCCTGGTCCCGGCAGCACTGCCCCCCGGACTCACCGATCGCCAGCGTGATGAGAAGTGAAAGCCAGCTGAGCACGTAAATGAAACACATCCTCAGCCTGGTCAGAGTCAGAAAGGCAAGGATTGTGCAGAGAGGAAGGCCCCGATCTCGTCCACCGCCTGCCCGTTCTCTGGAGCGCCCCCTCAGGCTCGGAGGTAGCAGGGAAGAAAAGCTGTCAACGTAAGCAGGAGATGTTGCATGAATGTGGGAGGCAGTTCTTTTTCTTGCAGGGTACGTCTAAAGCTATATCATTAAGATTTTCTGCCATTCTGAAGCATTGAGCAGATAATGTAAAGGTATTTTAATGGGCTGAATCCAATGTGATTCCGAAGAGAGCTGGGCACAGCAGCTTGTCAGGGGTGGCTAAGGCCAGATGTTAACATACTGTACTGTACAGTACTGTACTTAGCTTGCTTTCAGTGATGTTAAATGTTCATTTATCCATTTCATTAGTCATTTATATTTATTTCTCATTGTTTTCTGTATGTAAAAATATAGTTATTCTCTATAAAATGCATTTTTTGTGAATATTTTTGGGTATCTGGAACGGATTAATTGGATTTACATTATTTCTTATGGGAAATATTGCTTCAGTTTTCATACGTTTCGGTTTTAGTCAGACTTTTTCGAATGGATTAATCATGAAAACCGAGGTTTGACTGTATGTGTATAAGGAGAAAAAGATTAACAATGTTGATAGAACCCAGTATATGTGTATAAGCCAAAAAAATATGATTTACAATGGGAGTTGAACCAGGGTCTGCTGTGTCTAAATACAGTGCCTTAAACCATTTTGCTGAACCTGCACACCACCTGTAGGTAACAGTGGCTTCTCATATTAATAGCGGGAATGTATGTCTCTGTGTGAAATGTAAAAAGAGGTTGATAGATCCACATAACTCTTGTAGGATATGGCTGCACGTTCAGTATATATGTGATGGAGTCCCACATTGGTCCTCTCTGCACTGTGTGGGCCATGCAACAGCTGCGGTCACATTACCAGTACTCTGTAATGGGTCACAGCTGAAGCAACACACTGCATTTCTGATAACCTGGATGGAAAAGAGTATGCATCAAATTTCACACAATGAGCAGGTGCAAGGGGCTGCGATGAAAATGCACCCATTTGAACGGCATCTCCACCAGCAAAGAACAATTTTTTTTCTTTAGAACTGAAGGAGCCTGTGGGTATTGAACTGAAGGCACACCGTGTCTAAAGCCAAAGCCATAACCATAACCATCATGCTGAACCTGCACCCCAGCATATGTGGAAAGAATGACAAATAAAGGGAACGTACCTCTCTACCAGCAATGTAGCAACAGGTTTATAGATTCGCATCGCTCCTGTAGGATGCGGTTGTATGTGCAATATATATGCGATGCTGGGCAAGACCACTCTCCCCAGTTAGGGTCCAGTCTCCCAAGTCTCCCCACTGCATGGCCCATGCATCAGCTGGGGTCACATTAGGGACAGTTTGTCACGAGTGTAATGAACATGCTAGAAATATATATGAGTATTAATAGGGAAATGGCTACATTATTTAATGCAGACCCTGTACCTTTCTGAACTCTATAATGAGGATAGTGTATAAGGAGAAAAAAAAGACAATAAGCATGGGAAATGAACCAAGCTCCCCCATGTCCAAATACAGTATCTCAACCATTATGCTGAACCTGCACACTAAAGCCAATTGGAAGATGTGCTAATAAAGGGAATGTATGTCTCTGTGTGATATTTAAAAAGAGGTTGATAGATCCACATAACTCCTGTAGGATGTAGCTGCACATTCAGTTTATATGTGAAGGAGTCCCACATTGGCCCTCTCTGTCAAGGTCTGATCTCCAGAGCCTCTCCACTGTATGGGTCATGCATCAGCTGCGGTCACAGTACCAATACTTTGCAATGGGTCACAGCTGAAGTACCACACTCTGCCTTCTGATAGCCTGGACTGAAAAGAGTATGCATCAAATATCTCAGAATGAACAGGCCCAAGGGTGCATGGGGCTGTGCTGAAAATTCACTCCTTTGAACTGCATCTCCATCAGCACAGAACAATGTTGTGGTTTTTTTTTTTAAATACACCAAAAAGGAGCAGGTGGTATTGAACTGGAGGTCTGCAGATAACACTTTAACCCTCATGCTAAACCTGCATAGCAGCAAACCTGGAAAGAATGACAAATAAAGTGAATGCACCTCTCTGCCAGCAATGTACCAACAGGTTTATAGATTCACATCGCTCCTGTAGGATGTGGCTGTATGTGCACTATAAATGCGATGCAGGGCAAGACCGCCTTCCCCAGTTAGGGTCCAATCTCCCAAGTGTGTCGCCCATGCATCAGCTGGGGTCACATTACAGACACCTTGTCAGGAGTGTAATGAGCATGCTAGAAATATATATAAGCATCAATAGGGTCATGGATACATTATTTAATGCAGACCCTGTACCCGTGTGTTGCATTGAAAAATGTTGCTACCCACCAAACATCTTTTTCTGCACCTGCCCTACCACAGAATGCCCCTACCACACCCTAATGCCAACCACGTAGCATATGGCCATGTTAGAGGAATATGTGGCATTTCCCAAAGCCAACACCTGAGTAGGTGCCCTCCCAAAGTCACAAAGAAGCCATTTACACAGATAACTAGGATATTTACCTGTGTAAATGCCTTTGCAAATCTTGCACATCATCTATAATGTTAAGATGCAGGTAGGGTTGGTGATGATGATGGCAGAATCCATAGTAAGTTACTGTGAGAGCTAGGGAGTGCCAAGGGGCCTCTCCACTCCTTCATTGGACTGTATTGCCAGTTCAGTGTGGCCCTTCTGGATGCCCTGCACTGGCATATGCTCTCAACATATGCATCATGACTGTTTGCCTCCCCATCTCTGGCATCACTGTCCTGGATCTAAGCTGACATTTCCATTTGCATGCCCTGTGCTTTTGTATTGAGACTGTCCATCTGAAAAGAAGAATTACATGGCATTGTGTTTCGGCAACATAGAAAAGTCACCACTTGTACAGATTACATGGCCACATTATGCCTCAACTCACACAATCAATGTGATATTTATGAAATATATATGGTACATCATGTTTTCAAAAAAAGTAACACATTGTTTTGTCATTTTCAAATATCAAGTCCTGTCTTATCAATTCATAATCTACAGGACCATCAGACATCATGCAGGGTAAAACAAATCACAGAAACATCTCCTTACACTGTGAAGGCATGTGATGTCATACATCATAGGTGTCCCATCTCTGTTATCAGGTGCAAGGACTGCACATATGGAGTAGCAACATGGCATATGAGATAGCAAACAGATTTATCTCATCAGCAAGTAATGTCTGTGGAAAGTATGCAGGTATTTGAGTAAAATTACATACCTCTGATGCCTCTGTGTAGTATATAGAAGTCCAAAATCACTGCCACCTTTTCATGTGTCTGGAGCTACGCAACATTGTACTGCATGGAGATCCTCCTTGGCCAATCAGGTACCTCGCCATAAGAGTCTGAGTGATAGCCTCTAAACAGATTCTGTACAGTCACAAACACAGCAGACATACATATTGCAGGTTCATGGCATGAGGCACACAGGATAGTAAGCACATTTTTACACATATGCATTTCTTGATATACACAGAAAAGTCTCTTTATCAGCATTGCCTGATTATCGTGCCCACACGTGTGTTTCCACGGTCACGTACAGGACGGCACACTGAATCTTCCTCCAGATCCGGATTAATGTCGACTGGGATATTATGCCTGACAGCAATGCTATGCAGGATGCAGAAGGCCAAAATGATCTTTTCAATAGTCATGGGTTGGTATTGTAAGGCCCCACCGGTTTTATCCAGATACCTGAAGCAAGACTTCAACATGCCAAAGGTGCTCTCGATGACAGAGTGGGTGAAGGCATGGGCATCATTGTACCGTATCTCTGAAGGTGACCATGGAAACACACACAGGGGTCAGCAACCAGGCCCGACACCCATATCCAGCATCACCTGCTTAAAGAAAATGTAACAGTTCAGCAAGTAACATATGTGTACACACAATGTCATGATATACATGCCTGCCATCTCATTTGCCTCTGTCCCTGCCTTTCACAATCACAAATTATGCTTTCCCTCTGCATGGTGATGACCCATGTCCCATCATGTTCCAGCCCTCCATGAACATCCAGTAAACCTTTTCCTGCCCCACCTCAGGTTGCAGACCCACCCAGCATCCGCCACTGTTGGGATGAAGTGCTTTGAATGGCTCCTGATATCACATCCTAAAACAGTTCTGTGGTCTGTACTAACAGAGTGACTCCAAGAAGAACTATTGGAAGAGCCTAAATTTATAGTGACCACCGTTTTGTTGCAGTGCACATTTCAGAAAGCACAGGCTGCTTGCAGAGACTTGCCCAGAAATCATGGCATCGGGTTAGGTAAGGGACCAGCAAAACAGGACATATGCCCACAACATACTAGATAGGGGGAAGGAAAAGGGGTTAGAAACAAAGTAAAGACTAGCTGGTATTCAAGTAATACCAAAAACTGCCATAATTCTTGAACATCTGAAGTTTGAAGGTGCTTATACTGGAAAGAGACAAATCTACCAATAAGATCCAATTACAGTAAGAAGTCCCCCACTGCAGCTAAGCGACAGGCTACAATAATGTATATAAGAACAGCACTTGGTATCATCTGGGTGGTGGAGGGTGAACATAAATCATTCATACTGAGAGTCTGATTGATAACTCAGCCTCTACAGTCTTTGTCTTCCACTCTCTGCCTTAGACAAACTGGATTGATGAGAATATAATGCTGCATTTGCCTTTTGGCCTAAGATCATAACTGCTTGGGTATAATAAAGATCTCACTTTCTCCTAAGCATATGAGTGTTTTTGGAGCAGTGTGAGGTCCTACTCTTTTGGTCTGAGTACAAAACAGGAGTCTTAGTCCATCAACATACCTAAGATCATCTAACACTCCCACCCTGCTATCACCCTCCAACTGACCCTGTCAGGTCCTATTCCTTCCCCCACCCACCTCTCTTCCTAAGGAGGCCTGTGCCTGTCAGCTTGGCTTGAAAGGAACCCTGCCAGGTCACAGCTCCTTTGTGTACAGCTTCTGAGGTGAAGAGCAACATTTTACAGGAATATAGTTGCAGAGTCTTCCTGTGGCCTGCAGGTGCACTGACTGTCGTGAAGCATCATATGCCATAAATCCTCTACCATGACAGTGGCCTACAGTTGAACACATCCACCTGAGGGACATAAAAAAGAATTTAAAACACATTGGCAGCTGTACCTAGGTGAGATGGGTGCTGAGTATCTCCCTCTGAATCTGCCAATTCTGTGAGATAATGCAGGCACCTCCAAGGCGCAGGGCCCTGTGCAAACAGCACCAATGCAGAATGGACAGCCGCTCAGTCCTTTCCACAATGGTTGTTGTTTGGCTGATATCTGCCTTTTTAATTGTTTTCATTGCTGCTACAGCATCAGTACACAGTCTCACTGAGAAAAAGAGAAACAGCAAAGTGCTGCAGCTGACAGCAAGCACAGGTTAATAGCTCATCAACGACAGCAAACACCTGTTCATGAGAGTTCCAGCTCTGCACATGCCTCACAGGCACTGATTGCCAAGAGCTTACAACGGGGAGTCAAAACAAAGGTTAGCACTTGGAAATGCAGAAATTCAGGATAGGAGAGGTAAAAACTGCAGAACTCCTGTTTATGTTTATGTTTATTTAGCTTGATATACCGCAGTTCCAGTTAGAGCACGGCGGTTTACAAAAATCAATCAATATACAGTAAGGCCAATGGGCTGGAAAAGGAAAGGAAGTTACAAAGTATGACAGGAAAGCACTCAAGACACTTAGCTAGACATTGGTAAGGAGAGAGGGAGATAGGAGAGAGGAGGAGAGGGAAGTCACGCAAAAGGGGAGGGGAGGTCAAAGGCAGTGGAGAAAAGATGTGTTTTCAGATCTCTTTTGAAAGTAGGATAGGGTTGCCAACCGGCCGGTTTTTAGCCGGCCTGGCCGGTTTTTCCATGGCCAGGCCGGCTGCCGGCACAGATGTAAAACCGGCCATTGAAAAGCCATTTTTTTTTTGCTCTAGCCGCAAGATCGGGAGCGGCCAGAGCAAAAAAACGACTTTTGTGCCGAAGTCCGCGGCGCGAACACGAACGCGATTCCCCATAGCAGTGCAGCCGCTGCTTCTGCTTTGTACAGAGCAGCGGCTGCAATACACTTACATTGAAAACTAAAGATAAACTGTGTAAGGAGCTCTCCGGTCATCGCAGAGCCCGAGGAAGTGATGTCATGGGGGCGGGCTCCTCACAGGTTGCATTTCCTTTTCAAATTAACTTTAGCTGCAATAAAGTTAATTTGAAAAGGAAAGACAACCTGTGAGGAGCCCGCCCCCATGACATCACTTCCTCGGGCTCTGCGATGACCGGAGGGCTCCTTACACAGTTTGTCTTTACTTTTCAAAGTAAGTGTATTGCAGCCGCTGCTCTGTACAAAGCAGAAGCAGCGGCTTGGGCAGGGGGGGGGGGGTGTTTGGGGGAGTGAACCAGCAAGGGGGGGGGGTGGTGTGAGTGAACCAGCAAGGAGGGGGGGGTGGTGGTGTGAGTTAACCAGCAAGGGAGGGGGGATGGTGGTGTGAGTGAACCAGCAAGGGGGGGTGGTGGTGTGAGTGAACCAGCAGGGGAGGGGGGGTGATGGTGTGAGTGAACCAGCAAGGGGGGATGATGGTGGTGGTGTGAGTGAACCAGCAGTGGAGGGGGGGGGGTTGGTGTGAGTGAACCAGCAGGGGAGGGGGGGTGAGTGAGTGACCCAACAGGGGGGGTGAGTAAGTGACAGGGGGGTAGGTGAGTGAACCAGCAGTGGAGGGGGGGATGGTGTGAGTGAACCAGCAGGGGAGGGGGGTTGGTGTGAACCAGCAGGGGAGGGGGGTTGGTGTGAGTGAACCAGCAGGGGAGGGGGTGAGTGAGTGACAGGGGGGTGGGTAAGTGAACCAGCAGGGGAGGGGGTGAGTGAGTCAGCAGGGGGGGGGGTGAGTGAGTGAGTGAACCAGCACTGAGGGGAGGGGGTGTGAGAACCAACACTGAGGGGGGGTGTGACTGAATCCTCGGTAATTTTTGTGGGTGGGGCTGGGGGCGGGGCATGGGTGGGACTAGGTGCGGAGAATGGGTGAAGCATGGCGAGTCACAGGTGTCGGGTTTTTCTCGGTGAAAAAGTTGGCAACCCTAAAGTAGGATAATGTTGCTCGAGTCTGAGGGAAAGGGGCAGAGAGTTCCAGTAAGCAGGGCCGATAAAGAAGAAGGCGGAGGAACGTGTGGATTGTAGATGGGCACGTGACGGAGATGGGAGGTGAAGATGGTTGATGTGAATTGAACGAATTGAGCAAGTGGGAGTATGAAATTGAAGTAGGTCTGCCAGATATAGGGGGGTGCGGTTATATAAGACTTGGTGAGCCAGTGTGAGGATCTTGTAGCGTATGCGAAATTGCAGGGGGAGCCAGTGTAGGTGAAGAAAGAGAGGGGTGACATGATCACGAATTGAGGAGTGAAAGATAAGGTGTACAGCAGTGTTTTGAATATGTTGAAGGCGGTGAAGTTGTGAAAGAGGAAGTCCAGCAAGGACTGAGTTGCAGAAATCGTTGCGTGACAAAGAGAGAAGAAGGGTGGTGAGGGCTTCAGGGGTGAGAAAGGGGCGAATGGACCGGATCTGTTGAAGGAAGAAAAAGGAGGTCTTTGTAATGTGGGAGATGTGAGCATTAAAGGAGAGGTCGGAGTCGAAAATTACACCTAAGTAGCGAAAACTTGTGACAAGTGGAATCGACGAGCCTGAAAAAGAGGGGGTGATCAGAGGAGAAGGACTGCCATGAGTAAACCAGATGGCTACTGTTTTCGCAAGATTGAGATGCAGGCAATTTAGAGTGAGCCAGTTAGCGACAGCTGAAAGACAAGAGTTGAGTGGGCCAAGATCAGGATGAAGGGGGGAGGTGTGATACAGAAAGAGCAGGTCGTCAGCTTAATAGAATGCGGAAATAGCAAACTGCTGGACCAGAAGTGCCAATGGTGCTAGGAATATATTGAAAAGAAGAGGTGCCAAAACAGATCCCTGAGGGACACCACAGGGCAGTGGAAAGGAGTCGGAGGGAGTGGGTGGGTGGGGCATATGATGAGACCACTGTGCAAGAGCGGGAGGAGAGAAAAGAGTGAAACCAATGATAGACTGTGCTATGGAGACCAGCTTCGCGTAAACGAGACAAAAGAAGAGAGTGATTCACTAAATCAAAGGCCGCTGAGAGGTCTAAGGATACCGCCACCAAGAGGTCACCATGATCGTGAGCTACATGGAGTTTGTTAAGGAAACCCAAGAGGACAGTCTCTACACTGTGACCTTGTCGGAAGCCGGACTGACGGGGGTGAAGGAAGTGAATAGAATCGAGGTGCTGTGAGAGTTGTGCGAAGACAGTTTTCTCAAGTATCTTAAAGAGGAAGGGAAGGTTGGAAACTGGGCGATAATGAGCAGGAGACTGAGGATCAAGAGAGGGCTTCTTCAGGATAGGACGGATAAGAGCATGTTTCCAGGGTTGGGGAAAAACACCTGTAGAGAGACTGGCATTAATCATGGTGAGGATATGGGGAATGAAGGCAAGGGAGGGAGTGAGAAGCCAGGAAGAAGGAATAGGGTCACGTAGGCAAAACATTTTGTTAGAGGAGGATATTAATCCTACAAGTTCTGAGGTGGAAATAGAATGAAAAGATGTCCAGGTATGAGAAAATTGAGAATTTGGGGGGGGGGGGGGAGACAGGGGGAGGAGAAGAGATGGGTGGGGGACAATGAGACAAGGACTTTCGTAAGTCCAGAACTTTGTTGTTAAAGAAAGTTGCAAGTTGAGAAGGAGGAGGAAGTGATGGAGGTGGAGCAGGAATAGAACTGGACTATAGGGATGTAAGAGACCTGAGGACTGTATACAGGTGATGGGTCTGATTAGGTGCAGAGGAGATAGTGGTGGAGAAGTAAGATCACTTAGCTTTGTGAACTTGTGATCGGTAGTGGGCATAGTTAGTCTTAAAATTGGTCAGGGTAGATGAAGAGAGTGATTTCCGCCAGAGGTGCTCTGCGTGACAGAGGTGAGTCCGGAGAAGATGGAGACCAGCATGGAACCATGGTTGAGAAGAGCGATGGGATATGGGATGTGGTTGAAGAGGAGCCAGGCGATCAAGAGCAGCAGAGAGGCAGGAAAACCAGGTAGAGGCCTGTGAGGTTGGGGAGAGGGATAGAAATCTGAAGGCAGGAGATCTGGTAAAGATGAAAAGCTCTGGAGGGTAAGGGGGGTAATACGGCGAGAGAGTTGCTGTGTGGAAGAAGGGGGTAAGAGAGGAGCCTGGGAAGGTAAGGTGGATGGAGGTAAGGAGCAATTGAAAGTTAGGAAAAAATGATCAGTCCAAGGTAGAGGGATGGCCTGAAGAGACTGTATGTGTAAGGAGAGAGAGAGTGAAGAAAGAATGAGATGTAGTATGACCTGCAGAGTGGGTGGGAAGAAAGACGTGCTGATGAAGAGACAAGTCTTGCATGAGTGAGATAAAGGTGAGATCCCTAGAGGAGGAAGGAGAGTCCAAATGAAGGTTAAGATCTCCTGTAATGAGTAAATGGGGGAAGATTAGTGATAAATCAGAAATTGATAAGAGGAGGGAGTCCCAGAGATCAAAACGGAGGCCAGGAGGGGAGTAAACAAGAAGTATATGGAGAGGAGATAGGGTATGAAGGCGAATGAGTAGGGCCTCAGGATAGTGCAGGGCAGGGGATGAGATCTTTGAGAAAGGAATAGAAGCAAAAAGTATAATAGCCACTCCGCCACCCACGCGACCTATGCGGGGGACAGTGATGGCAGAGAAGTCAGGGGGAAGGCAGTGGGCCAAGAGGGGATCTTCCCCTTCTTTCAGCCAGGTTTCTGTAAGAAGAAGGAGGTCCAGGGATTCGCGGACAATAAGGTCCGAGACCAAGAGAGTTTTGGAACGCAAAGATCGGCAGTTGAGGAGACCTAATATGAGGGGAAGGGTGCTGGCAGCAGCCTGCAATTGAGGTGGGTGAGAAGGATAGGGGGATACACACTGGACAAGGTTGGCAGGACAGCGGTAGAGAGATCGTGGAGATAGAGGGCGAAAAGTTGGGGGATAGGATGGTGACCCCCAAAAAACGGGATAGAATGCATGGAAGCAGAGATGGAGGTGGAGACTGGTACTGGAGGGAGTACATAGGAGCTACGAGAAAACCCTATCTGAGAGGGGAGAGACATAGCTTGAGTGCAACAAATAAAGAGAGAAATTAACTATACACTAAGTCCGCGATGCGAAGAAATTGTTCTCAGGACAGAGGAGGTAATTACCCCTGCGGAGGCACCCCAAGGAGCGCGCCCAAGGAGCACACATTAGAAAATATCTCATGATGACTATATCAATTGCTTTGATATGTACCTGCAAAGGCACAGATAAAATCCATATGCAATAGAGGCTAGGAATACTAATACAAAGCACGTGGCTTCACAATCATGTTGAGGCAGGAAAAGGTTTACTAGAGAAGGGTTAAATTACAGAGGGGTCCCAATAGTCCCACATATAACACAGCCTAAAGGCAGGGCATACACATGTCTTACTGATAATACAAACATTGATGTGCAAATTAGTATGGAGATAGTGATCAGCTCAGATAGCAAAGACACATTACAGACTATGCAAAGGTCCACGACACAAATAAAAGACCTCTGAAGCAAGGGAGTACTATATGCCTTTGGAATGCAGCAACAGTAAAGTATTAAAGCTCTGGTTGTGCTTTGATGTGGCAGGACAGAAACACCACTTTGTAGCTTTGTATCCCACGTATCTCTCTGCTATGTGATCCTTTCTATTAAAATTATCACAGAAAAATGTCTGTGATATTGCACAATCTCTGACACCAGCCATGCTACCTGTAGTTCATAGACATTATGCACAAAGTAGAAAGGAAAAACCTACTCACCCAGCAGCACAATCCTCATACTGACCATCCTCAAATTGTTGGAATATTGCTGAGTGATGCAGCATATAGGAGTCATGGGTGGACCCTGGGAACCTAGGGACTACATTCAGAATGTGCATATTTGTATCACAAACCACCTGCACATTCAGGGAATGCTAGTGCTTGTGGTTCCAGTATAGTGCCTCCCTGTCTCTTGGTGGGACTAGGGCAACATATGTGCAATCACTGGCTCCCATCATGTGTGGTATCCCTGCAATTTGTTCAAACTGCTGGTTCAGGGCCACCCATTGTTGCCTACTATTAGGAAATACAATGTAATTCCATACCTGGCTGATCATGGCTTGCAGTACCTGGTGGAGATAGCATGAGAAGGAGGAATGGCTTATTCTTCCAACTGCAGCCACAGATGTCTGGAAATAGCCAGGGGCAAAGAAATGAAGGGCACTCAGAAGCTTCACCAACTCTGGTATGGCATGAGACCGGGCAGTCAGAGGCTTGAGGTCAGATCTCATAGAGCTCCATGATAGCTTCTGCACTCAGATGGTACAGAGATATAACCTGGTCACCCCCCCCCCCCCATAGCTCTGGGCCTGTAGAGGGGACGCCATCTGGGGTGTACGTCTCTATGCTTACGGTGCCATGGTTCCCCATACCTGGGCTCTGCTCCCTCCACAGCTGCAGGCCTGTGCTGCTGTGGGTCTGGACCCCTGCCCATTGCCATTCTCCCTGGCAACCATCTCCTTCAGCAAACAAGCACCTTACTCCACTAGCCACAAGGACAAAATGAGACATCTTGGTCAATGGGAGCATCATTGCATTGTGCCTTAAATAGAGACTGTAGGGGAAAGGGAAGAGTCTGGCAGCTGCTGACAACAAATACAGCACACCTAGGGCTCAATGAGTTTTCCGCATGGTAGCATCAGCATGCTGTATGCACCATGTGGTAGCGCCAGTACCACGCGGTAACATAGTACCGTGCGGTAACATCAGTACCGCACCATACATCATGCACGGCAGTATCACAGCGTGCCCTACGTTTTGTGTCACACATTATCCTGAACATAGATACTGTCCGCATTTGCACATCAACACTTATACACTACTCTTTCATTGTAAATGCCAGGCATGAAGGATATCATGTACAGGGCAATGACCTTGTGCAAAGGGAAGACATGTTTTTAACCCTTGGAGAAGCGGAGACCAGTTAGCTGACATATTATGCATGTTTGTTGAAATGACAGGCAGTCAAACTCAATGACAAGCTGAGCAGTGTCATTATGCACAGCAGTCTACCCAATCGTTATGTAACATCAAGATCTCACACAAAAAAAAAATAGGCAGTATTTGCCTGTAAGAACCCTGTCTAACAAGCTACATAGATTCAGGACCCAACACACATAGACCCACAAAACAACATCTCAGTGTGCATCCTGGTGAATAGCCACACAGATAACCTTACAACACAGAAACATAAATAGACATGAAACAGATCAGTCCTGGAATTGAAACCATCTCCATTGCAACAAGTGGTATAGCACAAAAAAACAGCCCATAACAGAATGCTGCTTTACTCGGTCACTCATATGGTAATGCATCATATGGTAGATGGGCTCCATATAGAGACTGAAGAGTATTGATGAGATTGATGACCACTGAAGGATGGCCTGGGAATGAGTGAGGTGAATGGATTTAGCTGTGCCACATATAATGTGTTGCTGTCTGTTGACAAAACAGGACTAAAACCATATAAGTGTTGTACACTTAATTCAAATTTTCCTCATGAATCTCAGTACCAAAATGTGTGTCATGGTTTGCAATGTGTGGCATATCTTAACTTTCAAAAGGGAGACTATGATAAAATGAAGAAAATACCTAAGAAAAAACTAAAAGGAGCAGTTGCAAAGGTTAAAGACTTACTTTGAGCTTGGATGTTGTTTAAAAATACTATCTTCGAAGCCCAGACCAGCTGTATTCCATGCTTTAAGAAAAGTGGAAGGAAGTCCATAAAACTGCAAGCATGATTTAAAGGTGAGTTCAGAGAGGCTGTTATTGCCAAAAAAACCATCTTTCAGGAAATGGAAAAAAGAGCCAAATGACGAAAACTGGAAACAGCACAAGCACTGGCAAGTTAAATGCAAGGCATTGATAAGGCAGGCAAAGAGAGAATTTGACAAGAAGCTTGCTGTGGAAGCAAAAACACGTAATAAAGACTTTTTCAAGTACATTCATAGCAAAAAACCTGTGAGAGAGTCAGTTGGACCATTAAATGATAGAGGGTTGAAAGAGGCACTAAGAGGGGACAAGGCTATAGCAGATAGACTGAATGAATTTTTTTTTCGGTCTTTACTGAGGAAGATGTAGGGATGTTACCCATGACTGCAGTGGTATTTAAAGGTGATACTGTGGAAGAATTGAAAGAAATATCGATACACCGGGAAATGTATTACAACTATTTGATAAACTGAAGAGTAGCAAATCACCTGGATCGGATGGTATACATTCAAAGGTGGTGAAAGAACTGAAATATTGGAATGCAGACCTACTATTAGTAATCTGTGAACTATCATTAAAATAATCTATAACACCTGAAGATTGGAGGATGGCCAATGTAATGCCAATTTTTAAAAAGGGTTCCAGGGGTGATCCGGGAAACTACAGACTGGTGAGCCTGACGTCAGAACCGGGAAAATGGTAGAAACCATAATAAAGAACAAAATTACTGAACATATAGTCATTTCTTAATGGGAGACAGCCAACATGGCTTTGGACAAGGAAGATCTTGTTTTACTAATCTGTCATGTTTTTTTGAAGGTGTGAATAAACAGATAGACAAAGGTGAGTCAGTTGATATAGTGTAGCTGGACTTTCAGAAAGCCTTTGATAAGGTCCCTCATCAGAGACTTTTGGCAAAACTAAAAAGTCATGGGATAAGAGGCGGTGTACTATTGTGGATCAGGAACTGATTAAAAGATAGAAAGCAGAGAGTAGGGCTAAATGGCCAATTTTCCCAGTGGAGAAAGGTGAATAGTGGAGAACCCCAGGGATCTGTGCTGGGTCCGCTGCTTTTTGACATATTCATAAATGACCTGGAAAAGGGAATAACGAGTGAGGTTATCAAATTTGCAGATGACACACAACTATTTAAAGTTGTTGAAACCTAAGAGGATTGTGGAAAATTGCAAGAGGATCTTGATAAATTTGAAGACTGGGCATCCAAATGGCAGATGAAATTTAATGTGGACAAGTGCAAAGTTATGCACCTAGGAAAGAACAACCCAAACTATGGTTACATAATGCAAGATTTCACATTAGGAACCACCACCCAGGAAAAAGATTTAGGCGCCATCATGGATAACATGATGAAACCCTCCATACAGTATGCAGCGGCGTCCAAGAGAGCAAATAGAATGCTAGGTATCATAAGGAAAGGAATGGAAAATAAAACAAAGGATATTATAATGCCTCTATATCATTCCATGGTGCGACCGCACCTTGAATATTGTGTGCAATTCTGGTCGCCGTATCTTAAAAAGGATATAGCATTATTAGAAAAGGCACAGAGAAGAGCCCCCAAAATGGTAAATGGGGATGGAAGGATACCCCTATGAAGACAGGCTAAAAAGGTTAGGGCTTTTCAACCTGGAAAAGAGACGGCTGAGGGGAGATATGATAGAGGTCTTACATTAATGAATGGAGTGGAACGGGTAAACGTAGATCGATTGTTTACGCTATCAGAATATAGAAAGACTATGGGACATGTAATGAAGCTACAGGGTAAACTATTTAAGACTAATAAGAGAAAATATTTTTTCACTCAACGTGTAATCAAACTCTGGAATTTGTTACCCGAGGATGTAGTAAAGGCTGTAACCGGGTAGCCGGACCCGCTGCCCCCTTTATCAAGAGCCACCCCCCCCCCACATTACATACCCCACCACCAACCCGTCTCCACAATAAACTCAACAGACACCGTACTTGGAAGCAACTGGTCGCAGCTTTATTAAATAACATAAACAATTAACACTCATAACAATGAACAACACCCCTTAACCACCCCAACGCATAAGGATCCGTCACCAGCCGTACGATTAGCAAGGTGACCTCACTTCCGCACCTGCCGTGGTCAAGCCTCCGGCAAAGCTCCTAACCCCCTTTCCGACTTTGCCATATTAGTAGCACAAGTCCACCATGGTTTCTCCGGGTCGTGGGCACCCCGCCCTCATCCCAAGTGGCCTAAGGCTCCGGACCCCAGAAACCTCCGGGATCCCACCCCCCCAAGCTGCGAAAACCTGAATCACTACCCCCCCACCAAAACCAAGGGAGGGGTGGGAGGGAAACTTCTTCCCTGCCCTCGCATGTGCTCAGGACTACCAAACTGAGCACATGCCCGCCGCCTTTGAACCCCCCTCCCCCAGCGCATGCATGCGCGGGGGGCCAATCATTTTGAAAGACGCAACTGCACCTGACGAATCCCCTGCCTCGAACTCACCTTGCCCCCCCCCAACTAACACTCCCGTCAGAGGCGCGAGCAGGGGACCCGCACCGGGCCGCGCACCCGATTACTATCGGGCGCTGGGACCCTGCCCACGCCCCTTCTTTCTAACCAGGTAGCTGGACCCGCTGCCCCCTTTATCAAGAGCCACCCCCCCCCCACATTACATACCCCACCACCAACCCGTCTCCACAATAAACTCAACAGACACCATACTTGGAAGCAACTGGTCGCAGCTTTATTAAATAGCATAAACAATTAACACTCATAACAATGATCAACACCCCATAACCCCCCCACTGCAGAAGGATCCGTCACCAGCCGTACGATTAGCAAGGTGACCTCACTTCCGCACCTGCCCTCCAGCGAACCACCGCAGCACCACGGCCAGATCCCTCTTCGCCGCATTAATCAGCTGCTTGCATGTCCAGGAAGTCAAGTCATTGCCCTCCAAGTGCACTAAGACCATCTCTGGCTGTGGCAGATGACACCGATGATGATGAAGCAAAGGCAGCAGCTGCGTCCACCGCAGACCCCGCTCGCCCAGCCATGACACAGACACCACCGTTGGATCACAACCCAGATTGCTTCCGATTGGCCGCACTGCTGCCCGCTGGCCAGCCCAGAAGACGAAGGAGTGATCCACCATCCAACAATGTCTCACGCCAAGTCCCCCATCTGGAAAAGAAATCACACATTAATAGCACCCCCCCACACATCGTTGCCTCCCTCCTCTCATAGACGCACATAACCTTTAAATGCCATGGAGCGCCATCTGCCGATACATCGTATCTGACCCCCTGACAGCCCCACTTCCGCAGCACTGGTTGCTGCCCCGATGCAAAAAAAATGAGGGAATATTGACTTGCATCCACCCTTAGGTGAGACAATACCATCCGCAAGACCGCCGTCACCTGAAAACGCGTAAGCACCCTCGCGTCACTATGCACAAAGAGCGCATTCGCCCCCACTGGACACACCCGCAGGTACTCCCGCATGGCAGCGACTGGACACGATGGACTACCAATCGCGTTCAAGACTACCCAGAGGCCCCGACCCCGCTGATCCATTTTGGACCGTGCCAGTAGGATCCGCAATTGCTCCCCCTCCAGCTGCACATGCAACCGCCGCAAACTATTCCCTCCCTCTGCCATCCGTGACCCCGCCACCAACTCCCCCACTCAAAATGCCCCAAAAAAGGCTAACGTAAACACAGCCCGAAACAGCATGCCCCAGGAGTAAGCCATGCGTAATTGGCAGCCGCCGATCTCGCGGAGGAGGCCTTAAGCGCTCCCATCCCCGAAGCAACCTATGAACCATAAACTCTCCACCTGGCGTATCCCCCCCAACGGCGCACATAAAAAATGAGAAACCAGCCAGATGACCTTTTACAGCTGATCTGGACATGCCTCTCCCCTTGGCGCTTACAATGTACTGTCCGATCAGATGCTCCCCCACCGCCCCAGCCCGCCACCCCTGGGCCCGCAAGAATTCTACTACCGTAGCACAACCTCGACAGTAAGCATCCCAGGTCCGTGCAGCCACCGAACACTGCAGCAACTCCTTCATCTCAGCCGGCCATCGCTCCACGAGCTCCAAGGGACCGCATGCCCCTCCAGCTCTGCCTCCGGCACCAACTGTCAAAAACGGTCCCACTGCAAATGGGAAAGGGCATCAGCAATACAGTTAGCATGACCTGGGATATGTCGCGCCTTTAAATCCACATTCTGAAGCAAACACCCCAACACTAACACTCTCATGAGCGACGCCACCAACCTACATTGTGGAGTGTAATGATTCACAGCACTCACTACCGCTTCGTTGTCGCACCACCATACCAACCTACGGTTCCTCACCTTCTCCGGCCACAACTCCAAAACCACTAGCATCGGGAATAACTCTAAAAAAGTGATATTCTTTGTCAAACCCGTCTCATTCCACTCCTCCGGCCAACGCTCCGCACACCAGGCACCCCCAAAATAGATGCCCAGCCCACTCCCCCCGCCGCATCGGTATAAAGCTGCAAATCCTCACTCGAACACTCCTTTTCCAAAATGACGGATGTCCCGTTAAAATCCCGCAAAAATACATCCCAAATCCACAAGTCCTCCCGCATCACTCTTGAAATACATATACGGTGATGCGGTTTCTTCACCCCGACCATTGCCCCTGCAAATTGACGTAAAAACACACGGCCCATTGGTATCACCTTACAAGCAAAGTTCAAGGATCCCACTAATGCCTGCATTTCTTTCAAAGTTAACTTTGAGAACGCCAACACATTGGCCACTAAGACCCGTAAACTCACTACCTTCTCCTGCGGTAAACGCGCAACCATCTGGACGGAGTCCAACTCGATGCCCAAGAAAGTGAGCTTGGAAAATGGACCCTCCGTCTTTCTGGCCGCCAGCGGCACGCCCAATCCCCCAGCCAGCCTCACAAACCCCTCTAAGAGCTCCAAGCAAGCAGTCGACCACGCAGCACCCATGAACAAAAAATCGTCGAGATAATGGACCACCTCGGACCTGCCCACCTGACACGTCAAGGCCCACTGGAGGAAGGTACTGAACTTCTCGAAGTACTCGCAAGACACCGCGCACCCCATCGGCATGCACTTGTTGAAATAAAATTTGTTGTCCAAACAAAAACCCAACACGCGAAAAGACGCTGGGTGCACCGGCAACAAGTGAAAAGCCGACTCAATATCGACCTTCACCATCAAGGCCCCTGGCCCAGCCTGTCGGACTAACTCAGCTGCCCAATCGAACGATGCATACCGAACTGTACACCATTTTCACGGTATGTGATCATTCACAGAAGCACCGCCTGGAAAGGAGAGATTATGAATCATCCTAAACTTGCCCGGTTCCTTCTTAGGTATGATATCAATCGGGGATACAACAAAATCCCGAAACGGAGGCTGCGCAAACGGCCCTGCCACCCTACCCAACTCAAACTCCACTCCCAACTTCTCACGGGCCACCCCCGCAAACCTCCGCACCGACGGAAAGTTCCTCGCGGCCCTGCCCTCCACCACGCCCTTAACCGGGATCACAAAACCAAATTGAAAACCCAACAATAACGTTTTTCCCGCTCTCCTCCTCGGGTAACACTGCAGCCAATCTTTCAACACCTCGACCTTTATTGGCATAGGTGCTAGCTCGGAAGCTTCACTGTTACTTGCTAGCCATCAAGGAGGGCAAGACCAAACTTTTCACAGGCTGAGCACACATGCCGGAATTTGAAATCCGGGAACGGACACAACGCCCTGTTAAAATGCCAGCAGACATCCCCTCCTCCAATGGAGACCGTCCTGACGGGTGAAGCAAGACCGCCGCCTCGAAAGGAGCGACTCCCCCCTGCATTGGAACCGGCACCGCCTTTTACCCCAGCCCCACCAGGCGCCGCCCTAACGGACATCTGAGTGAGCCACAAGTTTATATCCTGTGTCCCCCACGTTAAGGACTTGTTCTCTTCCATCCTATCTCGGAATTTGTCATCGTAATTAAGCCACGCCCACCCCTCATGCATCTGCGAGGCTTCCAAAATAGAGTCCGCATATGCGAGCAACATCCCCTGCTGATCTGGGTAATGCCGCCCCCATACACTAGCCAACCACAAAAAGGACCGCACCCAATTCACGACTGTCCTAGATACCTTACGAACCCTGCCGGCCTTCTCATCCTCTTTCCGCTTCTTCTTGCTTTCCCCCGAGTGCTTACGCCCCTCCAGCAAACGGAATATGTCTATGTACTTCCGTCTTTGAATTCTACGCCTCAACTTCCGCAGCACCCCTTCCCATAATTCCGATAGCGTCGCAACATTCGCTGCCCCACCTGACACCACCCCCGCTGCCACCGACCACCCCGCCCTCGCCTCTGCTGCCTTATCCCCTTGCTTCACGGAGGACCCCGCAGAGTCTGAAGACGAGGACGACGAGTCAGAACTCCGCCGACGCCTGCAAGTATGCCTCCTCTTCCTGCTAGCTTTTCCACACCGCGGCACGCCCTCCACACCCCCTTCCCCCTCCACCTCCGCATCACGCTGTAACTCACCACGCGAGGCTGAGTGCCCACCCTCTGGCACCACTGGAGGCAGCAACATCTGCTCCACAGACCTCGAATGCTGCTCCGTCACCACTTGCTCCATTGCTCCAGCCACCCGATCACTCGACGACTCCGGAGCTGGAATGTCCTCCGCCGCTTGCTGCAGACCCACCGCCTCGGCTGGTCCAGGTGACGTCATCCACGGCACCTGAGGGGAAACAAGAGGAAAAGAAGCAGGGGAGAACTCCCCAGACCACGCCGGCTGCCATGCCCCACCCAAGCGGGCCCAGAAGGACCCTGACCACCCCGCACCCACTGATCCCATGGACCCGGATACCCACTCCAGCTATAACATGGAGCCCTCCCCTGAACCCGCCCAAGGCTGGCCAGCACCCCCCACACCCCCACTTGACAAACAAGGATTCACGCCACCCACTGCGCCTTCATTCCCACAGATCCCTGAAGGCACCATAGTTCCCATCCCCTGCCCGATACACCGCCCCCCATCCCTTTCACCAGTGGGCCTCAATTCCCTTTGGGACCCATCCTGCCCCCCCCACCTCCAAGGGCAAGACAGTTGCTCCACCTCGAGCAACCCCCCCTCGACACCTGGAGCCACGTCCCCGTGCCACAGCTCTCTCACCCCCCTGTACCCTACCTGGAGACTGCACCAACCTGCCCCGCCCCGCCGCTTTACTCCTGGCAGCAAGGCAGCCCCGACCATGGGAAGGGACCCCTGAGTGGCTGCGACGGGCCCCAGAAGGGCTGCACCGTCCGCCCCTCTGCTCCCCCACACCCCCCCATCCTGCAGCACCACCAACAGGCCTGTCCCCACCAGCCCGGACAGGCCCGCGCCGGCAACCACCGCCTCCACCCCCAGCAGGCATCCTCAAGCACCCCAAAACTCAGATTATTATTAAATTAATTGTTTTATGGTTTTTTTTTTTGTGTAGAGTTATAGGCACCGACAGCCTCTGTACCAGCAACGCCCTTACCACTCTTCTCCTCCGTTTTTATTTATAAAAATCCCCAAAACTCCCCAACTGGCCTGCAGAAGTTTCAGCCGCCACGTCAGAGCCAGGCCGCCATTCACTCCTCCGACTTTCCCCTCCCGCGGGACCAATTATGCTGCCGCACAGCTCCCGACGTCCCCTCTCAGGAAACCGCTCAAGCCGCTCAGCAAGGCACCCCGCAACTGCCCCGAGAACGCTACCGGCACCGAAAAAACTTCTTCCCTGCCCTCGCATGTGCTCAGGACTGCCAAACTGAGCACATGCCCTCCGCCTTTGAAACCCCCCCCCCCAGCGCATGCACGCGCGGGATGCCAATCACTTTGAAGGACGCAACTGCGCCCGACGAATCCCCTGCCTCAAACTCACCTTGCCCCCCCCCAACTAACGCTCCCGTCAAAGGCGCGAGCAGGGGACCCGCACTGGGCCGCGCACCCGGTTACTATCGGGCGCTGGGACCCTGCCCGCGCCCCTTCTTTCTTAGTGTAGCTGGGTTTAAAAAAGGTTTGGACAAGTTCCTGGAGGAAAGGTCCATAAACCATTATTAAAAAGGGACCCGGCCAGGATATCAGTGCTTGACTCAATACAAGCATTGTGGATCCTGTGTCTCTTGGGGATACTGCTAGGTACTGTCACACCGCCCCCTGGCGGCACCGGGATGTCACAGCAGGGAGGATGGACACAAAAATATTTTATGGTGGAGTTTAGCTCAAAGACAGGGCCCGGGTTTTTTATAGTCCTGGTAGCCTTCTGGGTAACCAAAGCTCCAAAGAATATAACAGTCCGAGTGTAGGGAGAATAAAGGCTTTTATTTCCCGTATTGCAAATAGGTTCAATAGCTCAGAATTTACATCAACACAAAAATGTCCTTGCTTCAGGTTGAAAGAAAAAGAAACATGAACTGAGTTAGACCTGTTAACTTCACAGCAGTACTATAAGAAACACAGATTCAAACCTTCCCCCAAACCACAGCTCTACTCCTCGGCTAAGGGCTCAAAGCTTTCTGCCAGGCAATAGCTGCAATCCATCTCGGGGTCCAAAAGGTCATCTGGGAATTCCACCTGCATTGGTTCACAGTCAGGAATATCTAGTGGCTCGCATTCAGGCTTTTTATATAATGTTTGTACGATGTCCCAATGCGCTGCATCCAAAGGTAAGCCTTGGTTTTGTACACCTCTAGAGTGAGGACAGTTTCTCTTGCCTACTGCTCTTTTACTAGAGAGTTTCTTGTTTGGCACAGGTTTGTATTTTGTAGCACAAATAGTTCTAGAAGGACGGCATTCCTCTAGGCCCTGCTCCTCCTGCGTCACAGCATTCATAAAATCACAATCAGTAAAATGGTGATTACCTTTCCTTTTGGGTTTATCACGGCCCAGTGAGGGTTGATGCTTGTTCCTGCTGGGGTTTGGCTTCTCTGACACCAAGGTAGGCCTCCAGTTCTCCGGCCGGCCTCCTGCTGGGGTTAAGCCACACTCGCACCACAGCTTCTTTCTCTCTGTGCCAAGAATGGTACCTTTCAAAGTAACTCTTTCACCTTCTCCTTCCAGGGTTAGCTTCTTCTTTGTATCTTTCCCACTTGGAAAGCGTATCCTCTCCCCTCTTGGGATATTTGAAGCGGATTCCTTCACCTGGTTCTGCTGAGTCTGCTGGGCAGGTTCCTTCTGTCAGGACTCCTATTCCCTGGTCCTTCTTTCCTTCCAGGAAAGCTCTCCTTTCTCCTTCCAGGGTTAGCTTCCTTCCTGTGTCTCCTGTGTCTGGGCTTTTAAAAGGAATTCTTCCCTTTCTGGATTGGGTGCAGGCCGGTATTGCATCATTGGCTCTGGGGTGTGGCTCCTCAGTCCTCCAGAGGTCCCTCTTGCTCCCCCTATATGGCTCCTCGCGATGCTGCAGCCGGTGTTTGCCTCTTTTTTCTAAGTTAAAAGCATTTTCTTCTGTCTGCAGAGGGTCTGCAGTACCACAGTACTTATGACCTAGATTGGCCACTGTTGGAAACAGGATACTGGGCTTGATGGACCTTGGTCTGACCCAGTATGGCATATCTTATGTTCTTATGGAGAGTGGGTGTCCTTGATATATGGCATTACATTAGTGAAGGTGGGGGAGTGTCCTTGCTTGGAGAACTGATTGGAAAACCAGAGAGTATAGGAGTGGGCTGAAGCACAGTATCATCTTATTTTTGCAGAGGATTGTTCTGCATTTTTTGTGTCTATTGCTTGAATGATAGGCTTAGGTGGAAAATTAATCACAGGTACTTTATCTGTGTTTGCACTCTTATCCAGGTTCTTCGGAGGGTGAGTTGTGTTGGTGGTGTGACAATTTGATCCTTGGAAACAGAATGTGCATCTGTCTTCTTGAGGTTGATTGTGTCTTTTTTTATTGCAAACATCTGGAGACATCATTGAAGAACTGTAGTAAAGGTGTGTCTACTGGATTTGACTTGGTGATTAGACCATCTAGTATAATGTGATCTATGTTTATGCATATGTTGGTATTATGTGACCATATTATGGATCTGAGTGTTTGTAAATTGATGTTAAATAACATTGTCAATAGCGCAGAGCCTGGGGGGTATTCCTTGAATCAGGCATTATGGGGTGAAAGTGCGGCACTGGTTCAACCTAGCTGATACCTGTCTCTTATGTAGGACTGAGAGCATCGAGGAACTTTGTGCTGTATGCCAGTTTCTTGTAGTCTGGGGAGGAGGATGGTGTGTGATACGTTATGAAACACTGCTAATATATTTGGAAAGATGAGGGTGTATCCAGTTTGTTTTGTCTACATTTCCTTGATCAAAGTATTTACAAATGATGCCATGAGTGTCTCAAACACATGAGATGGTCAGAATCCATGTTGCTGTGGGTCACGTATGTTATTAAGGACCATGTAGTCCTGTCATTGCTGTTGTGCTCACTTCACAATGACTTAGACTGCGAGTAGGAGGCTCATTTCTGGTTGTATGAGGTGGGATCCAATTGGTCAGGTTCCTGTTTCTGGAGGATAGGTTAGATGGTGGACTTCTTGAAGCTATTAGGGATCTGACCCTTGCTTACATGATGCATGTGCAATGGTGGGGAGTGCGGTGCTTGGCTCCTGTTTTATCATCTTTATCCAACTAACTGGGCATGGATCTAGTGGAGGGGTGCTGTTGTTCAGTATCATTATCATGGTTTAAACCCTCTCTTTGCTGAGTGTTTCCAATGTGATCCATGTGGTATTGTGGCCGATATTGTGGCCATTTCATGATGGTGTGGGTGGGATATTGCGATTTGCTTGGTGTTGCTTGTATTGTTCTGTGAGTTGCTGTGGTGGAATGCTTGAGTGTTGGTTCCAGTGATTGGTTAGTTCCAATGAATCAGGCTTTTGGACAGCTGTTTGACAATATGATATAGCTCACGTGGGCAATGAAGAGATGTGTTTGGAAGCTATGTGTGGTAGACTCTGCATGTTGTCTATTTTGGTGCAGTAGTTGATTAATGCAGACATACTTCTGGTTCTGTCTGGGTCATGTTTGTTTTCCTTCCATCTTTTCTGGATTCCTCCAAGTTCTTTTTTAACCTTCCATAAGGCAGGTGTGAACCAGTGTGCACTTGTTGTTGTTGTTTTTTCCTTTGAGGGCTGTTGTGGATGGTGCTGCTGTGACTGTTATATTGTTCCAGTTGATGTTTAGCTTATTGGGATCAGAATGTCCTGATTGTAGTTTCAGATGAACTTGTTTAAGGAGGTTATTTTTATCAAATGTTTGAAATTGTCTTATAAGGTGTGCAGCCAAAGCAGTGGTAATTAGTTGGTTGTTCTTGTGACGTGAGACCATATAGCATGTGAAGCCATCACACATCAATGTGTATAAGGTGGTCCCAGGTACTTGCTTGTAGAGGATGGCCAAAGTTGTTCAGCAGACATATTTCTCTGATGGATCATACCATCACTGGGGACAGGTTTACTGTCCAAGAATAGAGGCAGGAAGTGACACGCAGGTCTCCGTCCCTCCACCCTTGCTACAGCGAATCACGTCACACACCTAAGGGGATAGAGATGAGGTTTCCACTCAGTCAAGGAATGTTGTAAACTACAGACCATTCAACAGGTGTTTTCAAAGCAGGAATTGTACGAGGATTCAGAGGGTGAACCTGAGGCTCCCAGTGATGTTCATGTCCTGGCACTGTGGCATATATTTAACATCTGTCCAAATTTATCTCACCAATACACAGCATGTAACAGTGAGCGCAGCATAAACACCAACACCATTGTCTTTCACTTGCACTGTGCCATGCAGAAGTGTGCAGGGATGCACTCTCACTCATAAGCACTGCAGTGGCAGGAAACAGCTCCGCAGGGAGGCATGGGGCATACTTTTGTAGAGAACTACAGCATTAAACTTATCAATATAATGACCCCTTGTAATGAATGGACTAAACATCAGTAAGTTCTTTTGCTGCTAAGAGCTTTGGTTAAATCACAATTAGACCTGGAGACATGTTATACCAAATTTGGGAGTCTCAACTTCCTATTAGATTACAGCAATGAGGTTTTATAAAGTGGCCTGGCATAGGAAAGCACTTTTGTCTCAATCCACTTGTCTAAAATATTGAATTTAATAACGTAGTACGAGTACTAGCATTAAGGCATGACAGAGTGTATATTGTTGCCCTGCAATTACATTCCTCAGATTTAGTTTGAGATATAAGGCTAATGGAAAAGTGATTATAGCCACCAAGAAAGTATTAGCATATAGCAAAAGCACATACAGTACTTGGCAGGACAGCAGTGCAGTTATAAAATGGATCTGGGCTATTAAAAAAATGTTTCTGCTTACCCTTTAACAGTTGTTCGGCTATTCACTTGTCTACCTTGCAAAACTGCCCTAGTTATATCCGTGGAACTCTACATCAGGAATTACGCCAAGTAAACACATACAATTCTGTATGGCTTTAAAAGCTTGAGGTTTTGTACAACATTATGGCCCTCGGTGACTACATCAGTGAAATTATTTTCTTCTCTTTTGAGTCCAATGATTGGGTGCACTTATTATCATCTGGGTCTGTTTATGTTGGGTATTGGTTTACTGTATATTCTTTTACTTTTTATAGTTCTATGTCACTGCTGTAACAAGTTTTAATTTGCTTTTTTTTTTTTTTAACATTTTTATTTAAGAGTTTTCAAATACAACAAGAAAATAGCTGATAACATTATTAAACAAGAAAAGTAAATTACAATCAAGAAACTATTCCCCCCACATAAAATGAAACACATCAAGGAGAGAATTGTCAAAAATTATTATAAGATCAATCAAGATACAAGAAAAAGGGGAGATTAAACACCCCACAAAAAGGAGCTGAAAAACAATTAAATCATTCCCCCTCAACACT
The DNA here is from genome assembly GCA_033557465.1 of Ichthyophis bannanicus. Lineage (NCBI taxonomy): Eukaryota > Metazoa > Chordata > Amphibia > Gymnophiona > Ichthyophiidae > Ichthyophis > Ichthyophis bannanicus. The sequence continues at coordinate 436,791,278 of CM066032.1, forward strand.
TATACCTCCCTCTGCTTTTAAATCCAAAAAAGATTTCAAGGCATTAACATCATTATACACATAAGTACGCCCAGCCAAGGTAATCACACAGCGACAAGGAAATTTAAGGAAAAAGGTCGCCCCCAATGCCAACACCTGAGATTTCAACAGCAGAAACTGCTTACGCCTTAACTGCGTGTGGCGACAGACATCTGGGAAGACTTGAATGGACTGACCACAAAATAAATTAGCACGATACTTAAAGTATGCTCTCAAAACCCGCAGTTTGGCAGATTCAGAAATAAACTGAACTACCAAAGTGTTACGTTTTGAGATATTGTCCATTGAGTCTTCCAAGAAGGCTGTTAAGTTTTGATCCACTGAAGAGGGTGAAGGGGTCGAAGCCCCTGCAACCCGAGGAGTGGACGAAGAACCCTGAGGCAAATAATACATATGAACTGTATGGACCGTATGAAAATCCCCATCCAAATGCAAAATCTCCAAAAAGTATTTACCCAACAATATGTCAGAGGACATTAGGTGTGTCATAGGAAAATTAAGAAAACGTAGATTGCTTGCTCTAGCACGATTCTCAAGAGCCTCAAGCCGGAAGGAAATAGCTGAGGAATCACGAATAAAGGCCAAATCAGAAGTACGGCTAGATTGGACCTGAGAATTAGTGCTATCAGCAAGTTTTACTACAGAACCTAACTAGTTATCCATAAACTGTAATTTATCCACAACATCTTGGGAAAATTTACACAAAGAGGACACAGTAGAGGTTAGACGTGTGTCTATCTTTTGAATAGCAGACCATATATCATGCAAGGTTATCTCCCCCTTAGGAGAAACTAAACTTTCAGGTTCTACAACAGGTGGAAAAACAGGACATGGAAAAGGGGGAAACCGCTCAAGGGGACTACCTGAGAGGGTAGAAGAAAGAGCAGGAAGAGGAAAGGGAGGAGGAGACCGGAGAACAGGACTCAAAGAGGCCTCCTCCGGAGAACGATTACCAGGCAGCAAAACAGTCACGTGTTTGTCCATAGGGCCCGCCGCTTTCCTCTCTGTAGCACCAGCCCCCGATTTTTCATCCAACTTTGCTTTCCTTTTGCCCATGATGCTGTAATCGGCTCCAAGATGGACACACCACACGACACCTCACGTGCGCCGAAGGGGCGCCAAAGGGGCGTAACCTGCCCCTTGAGCCACGCCCCTTTAGGCCACGCCACGCAGGCCGCGACACGCGGCCGCGTGTAAACACCGGAGGGCTTTATGGGGCACAGCAGGGTCCTCCGGGCCAAGGCACGTCCTCCTCCCGCCTGTCCCGATCACACACCAGCCGCCTCCTGGTCTCGCTGCGCTGAACCGTGCAGATGGAAAGCACGGCAGCTCCCTCACAGCGACGCTTCTCTCACTGCTTTCCCAAAACCGGAGGGCTTTATGGGGCACAGCAGGGTCCTCCGGGCCAAGGCACGTCCTCCTCCCGCCTGTCCCGATCACACACCAGCCGCCTCCTGGTCTCGCTGCGCTGAACCGTGCAGATGGAAAGCACGGCAGCTCCCTCACAGCGACGCTTCTCTCACTGCTTTCCCAAAACCGGAGGGCTTTATGGGGCACAGCAGGGTCCTCCGGGCCAAGGCACGTCCTCCTCCCGCCTGTCCCGATCACACACCAGCCGCCTCCTGGTCTCGCTGCGCTGAACCGTGCAGATGGAAAGCACGGCAGCTCCCTCACAGCGACGCTTCTCTCACTGCTTTCCCAAAACCGGAGGGCTTTATGGGGCACAGCAGGGTCCTCCGGGCCAAGGCACGTCCTCCTCCCGCCTGTCCCGATCACACACCAGCCGCCTCCTGGTCTCGCTGCGCTGAACCGTGCAGATGGAAAGCACGGCAGCTCCCTCACAGCGACGCTTCTCTCACTGCTTTCCCAAAACCGGAGGGCTTTATGGGGCACAGCAGGGTCCTCCGGGCCAAGGCACGTCCTCCTCCCGCCTGTCCCGATCACACACCAGCCGCCTCCTGGTCTCGCTGCGCTGAACCGTGCAGATGGAAAGCACGGCAGCTCCCTCACAGCGACGCTTCTCTCACTGCTTTCCCAAAACCGGAGGGCTTTATGGGGCACAGCAGGGTCCTCCGGGCCAAGGCACGTCCTCCTCCCGCCTGTCCCGATCACACACCAGCCGCCTCCTGGTCTCGCTGCGCTGAACCGTGCAGATGGAAAGCACGGCAGCTCCCTCACAGCGACGCTTCTCTCCTTTAATTTGCTTTTAATTGAATTGTGATTTTACTGTTATTATTCTGATGGATACACTGATTAATGTGTTATTGTATTTTAAATGAAAAACTCCTAACACATTGGGACATGTTTACTAAACTGCTGTAGCCTTTTGCAGCTATCATGGTGCAATAGCTGAAAAAGGTCCATGATTAGAGGGGGTGTTCTCAGCTTTCCTTCTGCAGATACTGTGGAGGTTTTGGATTTATTGTGGAGACCGGCAATGCCTGTATCAGTAGGTAGCATGTGAAGTCCTGCGGCGCCTGCCAATGCAGATATTGTGGTCTCTGTTGTAAATACAAGGGGAGGATAGGGAGTGATCGGGTGGCCAGAGTTCTTACCAATTCTGTCCTCCTGATCACTGCTGATTCCCCCTCTCCAAAAAGTATTGCTTAGCCTCCCCCAATCCGACAATTATGTCGGTGCTCTGGATCTAAAATTTGTGGTACTAACAATTTTAAAAAGTGGCCTGCCTCCCTTCAGCACGAATCTTCCCTGAACAGCTCCCAATCTCCTTTGGGAACTGTCTAGGGGGAAATGGTGCACCTCCTGACAAAGGCAACCATCCTGGTTAGCAGGACTGATGCTCAAAGGGTTCCCCTCATGATCCTTTATTAAAAAAAAAAAAACACAAAAAACAGCAAACCAGTTGGGCCCTGATCCCCCTTCCTCTCTCCCTCATTAAAATAATAATCCTGGCTAGTCAGTCAACTGGAGGGGCCTCCTCACTGATTCCTCCATTCCATACCTTAAATCCCTGGTGGTCTGGTGAACAATGGAGCAGGAACAGTCCTTCCCGCTTCTGCCCTAAACCTTGGGCTTTCTCAAAATGACTATAATATTGTAGTCCTGTACTCTAGCCTCAGGCTAGGGAGCATCACCGTGAGGTCATGGCCATTTTTGTTAGTACTATTGAAGAGTGATGTCTAAACCAGAATGTCTGAAAAAAATGCAGTAATGTCAAGATGCAGGCATGATTTCACACACATGGATGTGCCTGATATGGATGTCTGTGGGGACATCGACGTAGATGTTCCCAGAATAGTATTTCAGAACCTGGATGTCTAGGAATAATGTAGTGGGCTAGAACCTGGAAAGTCAGGGTTCAAATCCCACTTCTGCTATCATTGTGAATTTGCTGAGTACTGAGGATGATAGCATGCTATCTTCTCTACACCCTCTGGATGTTTTTCATCTAAAATGAGCACTTTTCAGGTGCCTGGAGCAGATTTAAACTTAGATGCAATGCTGGATGCTTTTGAGATCAGGCAGGGACATCCATGTTCCTGGGACTGTCCTAGCCATGCCTTCACTATGCCCTGTTCAGATGTGGACATCATCACACTGGTAAAGCACATACTCCTCATACCCTGGCTTAGAAGTGAGGTTCACGACTGTCATGGTATCTGCAAAATTAACCCATTTGGAGAAAATACCCCGAGTAAAGCAACTCCAGTCTACTCCTGTAATGCCAAATTTCATAGTTTCTGTAACAGAATATTGTGATCAATAACATCAAAAGTGGTTGATAGGTTCAACTGTAATGCTAAAGCCACTTTACCTTTGCCTGCTTGGGGTCTGGGACATCATATGGTCTAGGATATCCTAGACTCCCAGGTAATCGAGGCTCAAATGGGGTCATTGTGCCAAAACAGTTTTGGCATCCATATTAACTGCCACAGGTGATTCTGCAAGTTTTGATAAAAAAATAATACTTGCAATGGTAATTAGCACTGGCCTGGATGTTGGCTCTAGATGACTTCAGGATAGGGATTAATAAAAATGTTCCTAACATTAAGGCAGAATTTCCTTACTTTAACATCAGCTTATAAGGTGCACCCCCATCCAACTCCCTATTCACTTACGATCACCAGAGATTGAAGAAGGTAGAGACCAGGGAGGTCAGATGGGTGGGGGGACTATCGGGGCACAGGGGGCCCTCTTGACTGCAGGGTAGTTGGCCATTGCCTATCGGCAGTGGTCACAGTGCCTGCTATGGTGCATTGCTGGCAGATAACGCCATCTCTTGGGGTGGTGTTATCCGTTGCCTTAATAAGGTCCCATTTGGCTGCCATCATGCAACAAAATGTTGCACATTGGCTGCCAACCATTGGCACACCTTCTCCCCACCTGGATCCCCCCCCCCCCTCGGGTCCACCATGCGAAAAGCAGATATTGCAGAACAATGCTTGAGATATCTACATTTCCACTGAGTTAACTCCTATTGCCAGGCAATATTTTCACGTTAGCCCTGTGGCAGAAGCTAATGCAGTTTAATAAACATGCACCAGAGAGCTCCTCACCAAATGCAAAACAAAAAAACACAAATTAGCAATAGATAGATGGCAAAAGACTGATTTTTTAAAATAATTATTTTTAAAAAATCAGCCTTTTGCCTTCTATCTATTGCTAATTTGCGGTCTTTTGTTCTGCAGTTTAATAAACATGCACCAGAGAGCTCCTCACCAAATGCAGAACAAAAGACCACAAATTAGCAATAGATAGAAGGCAAAAGGCAGATTTTTTAAAATAATTATTTTTAAAAAATCAGCCTTTTGCCTTCTATCTATTGCTAATTTGTGGTCTTTTGTTCTGCATTTGGTGAGGAGCTCTCTGGTGCATGTTTATTAAACTGCATTAGCTTCTACCACAGGGCTAACATGAAAATATTGCCTGGCAATAGGAGCTAACTCAGTGGAAATATAGATATCTCATGCATTGTTCTGCAATATCTGCTTTTCGCATGGTGGACCCGAGGGGGGGGGGGGATCCAGGTGGGGAGAAGGTGTGCCAATGGTTGGCAGCCAATGTGCAACATTTTGTTGCATGATGGAAGCCAAATGGGACCTTATTAAGGCAACGAATAACACCACCCCAAGAGATGCGTTATCTGCCAGCAATGCACCATAGCAGGCATTGTGACCACTGCCGATAGGCAATGGCCAACTACCCTGCAGTCAAGAGGGCCCCCTGTGCCCCGATATTCCCCCCACCCATCTGACCTCCCTGGTCTCTACCTTCTTCAATCTCTGGTTATCCGTAAGTGAATAGGGAGTTGGATGGGGTGCACCTGTCTAGGGGGGGGGGGATCGGTACTGAAGATGGGGAGCAGGCACTTCTTTAAGGGGAGGCCATGATCGAGGTTGTGGAGAGGGGAGTACAAATAATGATATGGGCACAGAGCTTGTGAGAGGTCTGTGCTCCCGAACACTACCTGTTCTCCCCATTGATTTACTGCAGAGACCCGTCATACTTGAATCAGCATTCACCGCAGGACTTCCTGTGCTACCTGTAGGTCTCTAAAGTAAATTCAAAACTTCTGTGGTATCCGTGGGGGGGGAGGGGGGAGATGGGAATGATACCTGAAGATACCATGGACTTCACTGCAGTTTAGTAAACGTGCCCCTCTATTTTCTGTGTTTGTGTAGAGGCAATAGCTTATAATTTCCATGTAGAGATCTGAAGAAGTTCCTATTGTTCTGTTCTCTCAGTATGAGGTATATTAGTGTTTTAGGCCTTGTGTAATATTTGCTGTGCTGCCTTTCATAGATACATTTGGTGGTGTTTGAGTCCTAACAATTAGTGCTGTTATGTTATGGTAAGCTTCTGAGTGTATTTTTGCCTGACCTTTTGTTACCTTCTAGTATCTGGTACTCCTTGTGACTTTGGGCAAGTCACTTTACTCTCCATTGCCTCGGAAGAAAAGGTTGGCAATCGACTTCCAGTGAAACATTGCCAAGAAAACCCAGAGATAGCTGGGTCGCTATGAGTCAACACTGACTTGATGGCACTGAAAAAAAAATGTATCTGGCAGTGGGGGATTGTTTATTGCTCTTACTGAGGTGGCGTCAAAACATTAATATATTTTGTATATGTTGGGTGTGACATGAAACTTTTTAGTTCTGCTCTGCTCCCATCAAATATCTATGTTCTTATGTTGTTTTATTGCAGCTACTGTATATTGCTCTCTGCCACGATCATTCCAGAAAAGGGACTTATAAAATAATACATTGATATCTATCTATGTATAAAGGCACCAAGAGGTACTGTATTTATCTGTTTATTTATATAGGCATTTATTTGAAGGATATATGTTAAATAATCATGCAACATCAAATAGTTTTTGGAACATTTTGCGGGTTGTGATGTATGTTGAAAATGTTATCTTTAAAGCAGACTTGTATCTGGTCAAATATAAAGTAATTTATGAGATACTGTACTTTGCTTGAGACATTTTTAAATGTAATTGAGTTATTTTCATTGGTGTACAGTATATATGGTGGTAGCGCTTGTAAATGCTTCAAGTGATTGAATTTAAAATATGCATCATCAATGATGCATGACAGCTTTGCAGACCATTTACTTAGAAATCCATTCCTAGGGGCACCCAAAGGCATTATTTATTAATAAGAGGTCAATTTTATAACTGGTTGCCTAAACTAAATGGACAAGAAGGTGCCTATTTTAATCCCATTTTATAAAAGTTGCTTATGTGTCTTTATCAAAATACGAGCACAAATCCTGTAGAAATTGAACCTATAGTGCATTGAAGGTAGAGACATTTACATTTATTTGAACATTGGCTTAAATACTAGCAAATAAAGAACACAGACATGCATGTACAGTATTTTCTAAAATGAGTAAATAAATCATGACTCTGCCCAAGCTCTACACGAACTACTCCTCTAAGCACATCCACTCTACAAATATACATCCATTTGCTTGTTTAATGTTTTAGGTGTGACCCTATTTTTTAAGAGATCTTTTACACACATAAATTAGCATTTATACATTGAAAAAGGTTTATAGAATTACTTCCGAAGAATATAACTAGCCTGCATTCTGACCTGGATGCCTAGTACCCCCATGTTAACTGTGGGCCCTCCAAATAATCAGTTTATTCTACACATCTGTACAGAGATATCTGACTGAGACTGGGGGATTTGTTGACTTTTCAACAATTTCAAGATTACTCCATAAATAAGATAAGAACATAAGATATGCCATAATGGGTCACAGATGCAGAGGCCACCAACATCCTTTACCACATCACCCACATCGCCCAATCTTACGGCCTAAAAATCAATGCAAACAAGACCAACATTATGACCATGGATGGATCACAGGCTAATGTTCACCTTGATGGAATCCAAATCAAGCAGGTCCAAGAATTCAAATACATGGGATCACTGGTGCAGGGAAAGAAGGTGGCATCCACCACCAAAGTCCACAGCAGGATTGGCCAGGCAACAGTAGCATTTGTCTTGCTCAAATGGTGCACCAAGACCAAAATTTGCTTCTTCCAAACACTAATCCTGCCAATTCTCATGTGCAGACCGGAAACATGGAGTCTGTTCAAACCTGACATGAACAAGCTTGAGGTCTTTCAAATGCGATGCCTGAGACAGATTTTGGGTGTCTTTCTTCATGATCGCCATCGAAACGAGGCAATTCAGACAAGATGCGACCATCAATCTTCAATCAAAGAATAAATCCAAAAATGCAGACTGCGATAGTTTGGCCACGTTTGCAGAATGAACATCAATCAGCTGCCATACAAACTCCTCTGGTGATAGCAACCTGTCCACTAGAAGGTTCAATGAGCAGCACCAAAGAAAACGTGGGTCAAACACATCAAGGAAGATCTACAGATAAGGAACCAGCGTTTGATCATCAGCGAGGCCATAAATATCGCCACCGATCGCCAAAGTTGGAAGCGTATTGTAAACAACACATGTGGACTGTGGTTACACAGACAAATCAGTACCTTAAACCTGTTTTTGACCAGATGGCCTCCTTTTCTAAGGAGGTTATTATTAAGTTTGAGCAACAGGATGTGGTTTTACCTGAATTGGGTGGGGGTATATGTAGGATTGATTCTTAGCTCTCCAATGTTCAGGCAGCTAATGTGGCGGGGATGACAGATACCCTGCTTTTACATGAATGGCTTGAGCTGTTGGAGAACTCGGTGCATAGCAAAAATGTAAGATTTCTTAATTTTCCTAGAACCCACTACCTTCCACCATCAATATTATTGTGGAAATACTTTAGAGTGTTTGAAAATGGAAGACGCAGATAAGATACAAGTTGCTAAGTTATATTATTTTCCAGATAAGTTGGTCGGTGTAGCCGCCGGGTCCACCCCGGCCTCCATATCCTTGTCCCAGTTTTTGGAGCAGTCTATGGATGATACTCATGGAAGAGCTATCCTGGTGGTTTCTTTGGCTGCTGATATTGAGAAATCCCAGGTCATGAAGTTATATTATAAAAATAAATCAAGTTCTTTTTGTGGGCAGATGGTTCAGGTATTTCCAGATGTGGCTAGGGCTACTCATATATGACATAAGAGTTTTCTTTGGTTAAAATCCTGTGTGATAACGTTTGGAGTAACATTTTATTTGAGGTTTCCCTGAAAGTATATGGTATGCCTGTTGGGTGTTCGTTATGTTTATACGGACCCCCAGCAGTTAGAGGATTTTTTGAAGAGTAGGGAGGGTGGGGTATCCAGTGGTACTTAAAAGGTAGCTTGATTATGCTATGTTTGTACTTGATAGTAGGTTTGTTATTGGGTTGTGGAAAATTAGATCTTCGAGATGTAATTGGCTCCAGGTTTTGTTGTCCTTTACTCCCTCTGGATGTGGTCTAATTGCAATATTGTTTATTTTATTCCTTTTTGGGTGACTTTAAAGTACATGTTTTATTGTTTCTTGCATGTTTCTTTATACATTCTTGTTGTATTAAATGGAAATTCTTAAACTTAAAAAAAAAAAAAACTACAGAATCCAGAGGCACCTACAGCAGTATACTGGTTGAGAGGACAACCTGCTCCCCAAATGCCAGCTAAGGATTAAAGAAGAAGAAGGGTCAGATCAAGGGCCCTTCAAGCCCAGTATTCTCCTTCCAACAATGGCCAATCCAGGTCACAAGTACCTGTCAGATTCCCAGAAGGAATACAGATGCCATGCTTCTTAAACTTAAAAATGTATAGCAGCATGTATATACCCCACCTCTGTAAAAGTCACTCTCCCCACCTGACGTGATTCTTACCTGTAAACCGTTCCCCCTGCGTTATCCAAGTTCTAGCACATGTTTCATTGTAAATACAGAATAGGTTAGACTGCACTGTATAAGCTAATGTTGTATGTAAACTGCACTGATGTTAAATAGCGCGGTATAAAAGAGACATTAAATAAAATAAAATACATAAAATAATTTTTGTCCAATGTGTAAGCAGTGGACTTCCCCAGTTTTCTTTAATAATGGTTTATGGACTTTTCCTCAAGAAACTTGTCCAAATCTCTTAAATCCAGCTGCACTAACATTCCAGCGTTTGATTAGGCATTGAGAGAAAAAGTATTTTCTCCAATTAGTCTTAAATGTGCTACATGGTAGCTTCATTGTATGTCACATAGTCTTTCTGCATTTTGAAGGAGTAAACAACTGATCTACATTTACCCATTCAATTTCATTCATTATTTTATAGGCCTCTATCATAACTCCCTTCAACCATCTCTTTTCCAAGTTGAAAAGCCTTAAACTTTTAAGACTTTCCTCAAAGGGATATTCTTCAATCCCCTTTACCATTTTGGTTGCTCTTCCCTATACCTTTTCTAATTCTGCTATATATTTTTTAAGATGTGGAGCCTGATACTGAAAGGTGCATGTGCAGCCCATCTGGGCATCCAAAATCTTGATGGGCCAGATTAGACCCTGATTCTGCAATCACGGGAGCTAACATTCCCATGGGAGCAGAACTGGGATGTTAAATGGGCTGGATGTGGTCTATTCTGCCACACTGCACATCCAGTCATAGCTCCATCCAACCCTCCCAATGCCCCTGAATAGAGCCTCAGTGCCATGGTGTCCCATTGCCATAGCACCGGGATTCCATGCAGGAGCCCCAACTCCCCGCCGCACTGTTATCATGCCATTTCCCGCTGTCTGACCCCCCCAAGAGGCCTGCCAAAACCAGGATTGAGCTGCAGGGAACCCCCTACTGCCGCCAACCTTATCCACAGAGCTCACTGGTGTCATTCCTTTCAGCCGGGAAGACTTATTTCCACCTTGGAGGTGTAATACGTTTTCCAGCCTTTCCACCTTGGAGGTGTAATAAGTTCTCCAGCCTTTCGTGCACCCTTCTGGGGTTCTGGTACCATCCACCCTGCCTGCATTCCTCCTCCGGCCCATCCCCTCCCATCCCCGTCCAGAGCTCCCCACACAGATTCAGTTCTGGAATCATGTCCCACGGAATAGCGGGGATTGGATGTCTGAGACGGACATCTAACCCCTGCTATTCCTGACTCAGTATACCGGTCATGGTGACCAATATTGCACACAATATTCAAGATGTGGTCGCACCATGGAGCGATACAGTAGTATTATAATGTTATGATAGAGGTCTATAAAATAATGAATGGAATTGAATGGGTAAATGTAGATCAGTTGTTTACGCCTTCAAAAAGTAGAAAGACTAGGTGACATGCAATGAAGCTACAATGTAGCACAATTAAGACTAATCAGAGAAAATATTTTTTCTCTCAATGCATAGTCAAAACTGGAATTCTTTACCTTTGCTTTATTCTCCAACTGTCAAGAACCTCCCAGAATATGGTGGGAAGAGGAAAATTAATCCAAGAAGCTTTTGAAGGTTAGTGTGAACTGTAGGAAAAACACCATGTACGACATTCAAAGAGCTTAAGGCTGAGCTGGAGTAATCTGGAGTGGTGGATTCAACCCACACTATATGCTGTGCACTAAGTAAAGAATAATTTTATAGGCGAAGGCCAAGAAGGACCCCACTGCTCAAAAACAGACATAAAAAGGCACTCCTGATCTTTGCTGTAACCCACCTTGAGAAACCACAATTCTTCTGGGGAAATGTTCTGTGGAAAGATGAAATCGAACCTGAGCTCTTTGGCAATGAAGACCAGCAATACATTTACAGGTGAAGAAATTAAACTTATAAGGAAAAAACACATTTCCTACAGTTAAATATGGTGGAGGTTCCATAATGTTGTGGTATTGTTTTGCTGCCTCAGGAACTGGAGGCCTGGAATGTATTAAAGGAATCATGAAGTCAGAGAACTACCAAGGTATTTTGGAGTGAAATGTGCTATCTAGTGTCAGAAATCTAGGTCTGGGTCAAAGTCATGGGTCCTCCAGCAGGACAAGAAAACAAAACAGATCCAAAAGTACAAAAGAATAGTTACAAAGGAAAAAATGGACTATTAAACTTACCAGCAATGAGTCCTGATCTCAATCCAATTCAGAAACTTTGGAAAGAGCTGAAATCTGCCATTGGTTAAAGGAATCCTGGAAACATTCATGAGCTGGAACAAATCGCAGTTGAAGAGTGGAAGAAACTACCAGCAGACAGATGTATGAAACTTATAGATGGTTACAAGAAACGTTTGGGATCTGTCATAACTGCCAAGGTTTTGCAACCAGTTAGTGAAGGATGCCATTAATCCTGTCCAGGTAAAATTGTGTTGTTTTTTTTCTCAGAAATGACTACATCTAAGTTAACAAGGAAAATAACACCAAAACAACACAGCAGATGCAAAAAAGCACCTGCGCCACCTGAAGTGAAAATAGAGAAACACCAGAGACCCCCTACTCCAGGACATTTACATTGAATATCTTCAAACATATAACAGAGAAACCTTAAATAGAAAAAGAGAATACTATACCAACATGATCTACTCATTAATAAACACACCAAAGGAACTATTTGCAATAGTAAAGACACCCATAAAAGAACCCCACAACAACAGCATGCAAGAAAAGATATCCCCCAAAAGATTGTCTCCTACCTACTCCCCAAACAACTACAAATACCCCAAATGGATCCAACCACAATGTTACCAAGACCTGAAATCAAATCACAAATTTGGTCTCAATTCAAACTGCCATCAGCCAATAACATAGAGGATACAATACAAAGACTCGACACAACAATCTCCTTGTAAGACCCATGCTTGGTATCCTGGATACGAGGGGATGGGAGAATGGAACTGGAAGGGAGTGGATCTGACAGGGTCTGCCATGGCATTTGTACTAGAAGAGACTGGTCAGTGGGGAAGGAGGGGGACTGGAAGGGGACTGGAAGGGAATGGACACCAATGGCAGTCATGGGAATGCAAGTTGACATTGGAAGGAACAGGGAGTAAGGACTGGAAAGGGGCTGATACTGGGGAGGATTACTGGGACTGGAAATAGGCTGATGGAAAGAAGTCAAGAAAATGAAAGAAGAGATAAGAAATGGCAGATGGACCATAGACCACAGAAAGAGAGCTAAAAGAAGACAGGAAAGCAGAAGCCTCACATAGGGACCAGCATGATCAGAGAATAAATTGGTCAGACAACAAAGGTAGAAAAAATTATTTTATTTCATATTAGTGATTTGACTGCAAAATCATAATAATTTTGAAATCAAATATTGTTACTTGTTATTGGGATTAATTATTGTGGTTTAAATAAGTAAATTTTATAAATAAAAACACAATGCAAAGGCCTATAATATATTAATAATACAACAAATGATTACAGCGACAATGCGTTAACGGTAAAGGAAGAGAGACACATTTGATTTTATCATTGGGGGTCATCACAAGTTGTCCAATGGTAAAAGGGGTCACAGTACAAAAAAGGTTGAGAACCACTGCTATAGGGTCTAACACAGCGCTGGCTGGCTAAAGAAAGACTGCAGGTCACCACACAAACTGCCTGTTGTGGTTACCAGGATAGGGTAAACCCACTCATATCTAAGATGCACTGCACATGCAGATCAACAGCCTACATCTGATCACAAGATGGGGTAAGCACCTCGGCCTGGTAGGGGGAACTGACTGTGTGTGTTACTGGCACAGAGTAGCTACAGACCGTGACATTGTGCGGTTCCTGTGCTCACCCTGAGAGTGAGGTGAGGCGCCCAGCACCAGGTCTGCAGCACCTGGCTTGGCTGAGATAGGCTGTGCTGTAGGTCCCCATCAGTGCTAGTGTATGATAGGTAGTCCTTGCAGAAACACCTAGGATATACCTGTGTCCATCTGTATTTCCCAGTCACGTCTAGCCCTTGTGGACTATGATGCACCCAGAATAGTGCATATTCTGTGTGGTTGCCATGGTCACATGTTATAAGAGAAAGGTGGTGTTTGGACCCAAAAGCGGCTTATGTAGCACCACCCAACCCACCCTCTTTGGGTCAGGGTGAGGGACAGGATCTCCCACCAACAGATCCACATTCTACATCTCTGCAAGGGTGGTAGTAGAGAGGAACATCAATCCCAACCCTGCTGGGGAATAGGCACCCTACAGGGCAAACAATGCAGATCTGTATGGATCACATAAGACAATGGCAGACAGGCAGTAGACCTGGAAAAGCTCAGCTGCCCGCCCCTTACCACCACAACCACCTGGCATTCACCAGCAGAGAGCACAGTCAGTCTTCACCCGCTGCACCCTACAAGATGTTCCAGCCATACACATGCTAACTGCAGACAGTCTGCTAGCTAGTACATAGTACATGTTCCTGGAGGAACTGTGGGCACCCAGAAATGGGATGTGAGCAAACACCAAGCAAGTACCTCAGTGATTGCATCCCAGAAATATAAACTCACAGATATCACTTGAGAGAAATACTGTATAGCACTATGGGGGAACCTAGCCATGACATGGTCACTGCTCAGTCAGGGTGAGAGTGACCTCCCAGCATGACATGCTGTGGCCACCCTGTCCGTGCAGGTGGTGGTCGGGCACTACAATGTCCCAGCCATTGCCCTATGCCCTGTGCAGATGCATCCTGCCCAGACCACTGTGTCTGGGCCATACCCACAATACCTTGCTCCTCATTATGCACATTGGCAGGCTAACACTGGAGAAAGTGCAAGCATTGGGGTAGGCAGCCACAAAACACTGGGTACACATAAACATATTCTCAAACCTATTTCAGCATTGTGCAAAGATAGAGGTGGTTGGCAGCCCTGGCAGCCACACCAGTTCTGGGCACAGTGAAGGCATTGCTAAAGTATGCAGGTGCTAGTATTGGTAGCTGCTGCTCTGTGCAGGGCCCAACAGCCTGACTCTCCATGAGGCATTGGATTGTGGAGCCTGTGGGTGTGGGTATTTGTGCCCCTGTTGGTCGATGCTCTAGGGCAGAGCTACTCAAATCCAGTCCTGGAGGCCTGCAACCCTGCAGGTTTTCGGGATATCCCTAATGAATCTGCATGAGATATATATGCATTAGAGATATCCTGCCAATCTGACAAATTCTATCTAACTTTTTTTTTAATTTTTTTTATTTATCAAATTTTTCAATACAATACAGAGAATACACACCTGAATCTGAATCAGAAATATAACAAGCAGTAAATTCCCCCAAAAGTAAACTTATAGCTAACCTTGAATAGACCACAATGTTGTACCCCACAATATGATCCAAGAAACAGAAACTAAGAACAAATTGGCATAAACCAACCACCACAGATAGAATATATCACACTATATAAACTTTTTGATGTCTTGGACATCTGCACCTTGCCCACTCACAATCTTAAATGACAGAGGTGTAAGACAGGGGTCTCCAAATCCATCCCTAAAGTGCCACAAACCAGTCAGGTTGGCAGGATATATCTAATGCATATATATCTCATGCAGATTCATTAGGGATATCCTGGAAACCTGCAGGGTTGTGGACCTCCAGGACTGGATTTGAGTAACTCTGCTCTAGGGCAGAGGTTCCCAACTCCGGTCCTGGTGGGCCAAGCACGCTTCAGGTTTTCAGATTGTCCCTAATGAATATGCATGAGATACATTTGCATACAATGGGGGCACTGCATACCAATGCATCTCATGCATATTTATTAGGGACAGCATGATATCCTGAAGTGTATTTGGCCCTCCAGGACTGCAGTTGGGAACCTCTACTCTAGGGAGTGCACATGTTTATGGTGTATGTGCTCTGTAAGGTAAAATGTAGGGACATGGTCTGCAGGAGCCACAGCTGGGACTTGAACCTGTGACCTTCTGCTCCTGAACACACTGGCTGTGTATACTACACCAAACTGTTGCCACGAAGGCAGGTCATTCTCTGGGTATACCATTACTGTTCATCAGACAGCCCTTGTCTGTTGCACTGCACACCACCCACCTGAACAGGGCTTGACCTTGGTGTGCTGTGGGCAGATGCCACTGCCCCCTCCACCACCAGGAACCCTTCACCACCATGCTGACATGCCCTTATGCTGATGGTACTGGTGGTGCGCAGTCCCAGGCCATCCAGTGTGCTGGTAGGCGGCTGCCTATGGTGTGGGATCTGTGGTAGGGGTGCCTACATAGACATCCACACTTCCCCCCAGCACCGCCTATCACTGTTATGTGCCCTTTGGGGTACCTTCTCAGTGATATCCCCTGGGACACTGTGGGACACACATTCGTGGGCATGTTTGACCTTGGTCAGTTACTGGCTTGCTGATTTGCAGTTTCTGAGTTCCTATGTGCCTCCTAGGCATCTGCCTAGTCCACCCTGTGCCACAGCTGCCCCACTGCATGTCCCGCCTTCAGCCCCCTGTACCCCATTTGCAGCCTCACTGTCGTGCCCTTTCATACTTGGCCACTATACTCTTGCTGTACATGTATCACTACTATCACTTTCTTGGTTTCCCTGCCTGTGCTGTACATTGCTGACTGAAATGGTTTCTCTCTCCTGCAAATGTGCTTCTAATGCAAGTTTCCACTGGCGTTAATTTTCAGACCTTCATTTCACAGCGTTAGTGTGCCTGGAGCCTCTCCCCGCCCACTCTTTGTCCATTGCTCCCTTCTCTATGACCTCTGGAGAGACTTAACCTCTGTGCGCCTTAACGCCGCCGGAGACGTTATTGCGCGATAAGTAACGTTATTGCGTGGTAATCACACGATAATGTTACTTATCGCGCGATAGTGTTGCCGCTGCGATGTTAGTGCTGTTTAGTAAACATACCCCTAAGTCTGGGGAAGATCAGGCAGCTGCTAATATAGTGAATGTAACAGATCTTTTGGAAAACTCAGGATATGAATCCCAGGTTCCTTCTACTTTATTAATTACTTTTGCTCTACTTTCTGTTAAAGAATGGCTATTGAAACTTTTTTTCCTGAATTGGAATCTTATGTTTTGAGGGTTACTCGTTCGTATGTATCCGGATCTAGCAAAGGAAACTCAGAGACATCGCAGGGATTTTCTCCTGCTTCACCCTGGGATTCTTCAGTTGGGGGGATTATTTTTCTTGAAAAATTCCTGTAAATGTTTGGTGAAGTATTACTCCGTTTCCTATATTTTTGTCGGCTTTCATTAACGCTCTCTGTCTCGAGTCGTCTGTTGATTCCTCTCCTGGACTCACTTAATCTTTAGATGGCCGGAGCTGGTCTGCTGTCCTTCATACTTCTCAAGATGTGGATTTAATTTTGTGATGTCTCCCCCCTGTTTTGTGGGCTAGGGTGAGTGGATGATGTTTCTATCATTTATTACTTTGTTAACTGTTACCTAGGGGTATGTTTACTAAACGGTGCTAACGGCGCAGCTGTGATGTTATCGCGCGATACGTGACATTATCGCATGTTAAACCCATGCAAGAACATCACGTATCACGCAATAACATCTCCGGCAGCGTTAAGGTGTGCAGAGGGTGGAATAAGGCTCCCCAGAGGGTGGGGTAAGGCTCCCCAGGAGCGGAGATAAAGGGTCAATGGGCGGAGAGAGGCCCCATGTACACTAACACCATGAAATGAAGGTCTGAAAATTAGCGCCAGTGAAAACCACGCGCTAGAGCAGGGGTCTCAAACTCAAATTGCTTTGAGGGCCAAATGAGGACTTGTAAAGTAACCCGGGGGCCGCATAAGACACGGGGCCTCATTTGCATAAGGGGCCTCATTTGCATAAATATTTGCATAATGTTACCATACACTAACTTTTAGTAAACATGCCTCTTTAATGAGTATGGATAAAGAAAGACTAAGGGGCATGTTTACTAAAAGCCGTACAATTGCGTGCCGCACAATAGCGCACGGAAACGCGGCACTCAAACGCTCAGAAACGCTCTTAAACGCCCCGCACAAGTGCGGGTGGGCCCCGCACAATTGCGCGCCGCACTAACGTGCCCCGCACAAGTACGCGGCCCGCAAATGTCCGATAGAGGCGTGGAAAGGCATTCTGAGGGCGGAGGAAGGCTCCCGAGGGGCGGAGAGACGGGGTCAATGGGCGGGGAAGGGGAGGGGAGAGGCTCCCCGCACAGTATCGGGGACGAATTTGCAGGTTAAAAATAGCGCGAGTGAAACACTCACGGTAGAGGGCATTTAAAGGGAAGAGAAACCATTTCCGTCAGCAATGTACAGGGAAACCGGGGAAACCTGCAAAACGTGAGCAGTGTGATACATGTGCACAGAACAAAAGTGCAAATAAAGATAGAAAAAGACCCAAACAAACTTATTAAAAATAGGAAGTCAGCTGGGGAACCCTGATATTAATGGGCAAACATAAGAAACACACCCAGGAAAGTTCCAAAGAAATGAAATGAAGTATGGAAGGGGCTACGGAGCGGAGACCCTTCCAAAAACCATTTCCTTTTTTCTGAGCCTTCCTGGGAGTGTTTGCTATGGTTGCCCATTAATATCACTGTTGCCCAGCTTGGTTATATTTATCCCCAGTTCGTCGTGGTCGGTTGAGGGGTTTATTTGCACTTTTGTCACCAGACAAGGTGACTGAGCCCACAGTACAAATGTGCAGAGCAGGGTTTTTGACTCCTTTGGTCAGGTTTCCCACCCCCAGGGACTACACTATTACTGTGGCCACAGTGTGGTGCACTAGACAGAGGCAGTACCTCTAGGACCAGAGAGTCACAGGTTCAAATCCAAGCTGGGGCTCCTGCCAACCCAGTCCCCATATTTTACCCACCACCAAACAGAGATAGTAAAGACACTCCTTTATTGCAGAGAACATAAGCATGGTTCACACACCCATTTTGTACCCAACACCGCACACACACCATAACAATGGGCATTACCAACAGCCGAGTCCCCCAAATGCAGTCCTGGAGTGCCACAACTCAATCAGGTCATATGCTTTTCCAAGATACGGACATGCCAGCATGTTGGCGGTAGGGTACAGGTGGTGGAGGGGGCAGTGGCTGCTAGCCACAGAAGACAGTGGCCGAGCCATGTGCAGGCTGGCACGTCCACTGCAACATAGGCCCTGTCGGATGTACAGTCATGGACTTCCCAGGGAATTCAGCACATCTGTGGCAACACAGTGGTGCAGTGCACACAGACAGTGTGTGCAGGAGCAAAAGGTCACAGGTTCAAAGCCCAGCTGGGGCTACTGCCATTCCTGTCCACATATTTTCCCCACAACTAAACCATGTTAGTAAGGGCAATCCTTTATTGCTGGGGATATACGCATTGGTCATACGCCTATCTTTTACACCACCAAGCACAGACACCATGACCAGGGGCATTACCTAGAGCAGAGTCTCACAAATGCAGTCCTGGAGGACCACACACCATTCAGGTTCCATGCTGCCACTCATACAAATAACCGTGCTGTATATCTATGCACCACCCCATGGCATGTAGATGTAGCTCATGCATATTCATGAGGGACAGCAGGAAACCCCAACCAGTGTATTGCAAAACTGGACTGGATTTGGGAACCTCTGCCGTACAGCAGCAGCCAACAGGGACAGACACACCCACACCCACACCCACAGGCCCCATTGGCCAATGCCTCCTGGTGAGGCAGGACATTGGGCCCTGCGTGCATCTCCCAATACCAGCACTTGCATACCTTAGCAATGTCACCCTACACCAGGGTATATGGTACACAGCTCTCAAACGTTTGCTATGAGTACTGGCAGATAGATATCCCTACGTTACGCACAGTCTGCTCTATGAGCTCCATCATAATAATCTATCTGATGTTTGCGGTGTGTGCGTCAGGTCTGGCCCCTGACAGTGTTTACCACCCTAGGGAGGGACCCCCAACGGTATTGCATACCATACCCATGCCTGTACTGTGCCCAGGACTGGTGTGGTGGGCAAGGATTCTGAACCCCTCTATAGTAGCACAATGCTGGCATACGTGTGGGAGTGTGTGTCTGTCTATACAGTGTGTGTTGGCTGCAAACACTGTCCACAGTTTTGGCCTGATGATGTGCATAATGAGCAGCAAGGTACCATGGGTATAGCTCAGACAGGGTGGGCTGGCCAGGATGCATCTGCACAGGGCATAGGGCACTGGCAGGGACATTGTAGTGGCCGTCCACCACCTCCACAGACAGGGTGACCTCTGTATGTGCTGCTGGGCTTTCACTCCACCCTGACTGTGCAGTGATGGCAGCATGGCTAGGCACCCCCATAGTGCTTCACAGCATTTCCCTCATGTGATATGTATGGGTCACCTGTTGGGGCCTAGTCACTGATGTATCTGCTTGTGTGTGCTGCCATCCCAGTTGTGGGTGCATGTGTTTCCAGTGGGACTAACCAGCAGACTGTTCACAGCTGGTATGTGCCCTGCTGGAGTGCCTTGCAGGGTGCAGTGGCTGATGGCTTGATGCAGGGGAATATCAGATAGTGGTGGGTGCATCTTAGCATAACCAGGCCTACTGTCTGTCTGATATTGTGGTCTGTGTGTGTGTGGGACTGCCCTGTAGGGTGTCTGTTCCCCAACAGGACTGGGGTTGATGGTCCACTCTACTGCCATCATTGCAGGGGGGGGGGGGGTGGGTGGTGTATAATGGGGATCTGTTGATAGGAGACCCTGCCTGTTTGCCGCCCTCGGCGGGGGGGGTGGTGTTTGGTGGTGCATAGCCCACCTAGGAGTCCGTGGGGGTTCCCCCTGGCTGAGACAGACAGAGATATCCAAGGTGTTCCTGCAGAAACTACCTATCTCACAGATTACGACTGTTTTGGAGCTCTGCCATGGCCTCTCTCAGCCATGGAGGGTGCTGTGGACCTGGTCCAGGGCGCCTCATCGCACACTCAGGGTGAGCACAGTTCCCGCACAGTGTGACTGTGTGTAGCTACTCTGTGCAAAGTAAACACCCAGTCAGTACCTCCTACCAGGCCAAGGTGCTGTGTGGGTGCACACGGACACGTCCCCCTACCAGGCCGGGGAGCTATTGGGGTGCATTCCCCATCTTGTGTTCATCTGTGGACAGCTGATTTGCATGTGCAGTGCATCATGGGTATGGGTGGCCTAACCCTATCCTGGTTCCCACAGCAGACTGTCTGTGTGGTGACATGCAGGCTCTCTGCAGCCAGCCAGGGGCTTGCTGGCAGCTATATAGCTGTAGCCCAATGGTTACTTCACTGCCTGTGGAGCCAGTGGTAATGGGTTTGAGCCCACAGTGGGGTTATTTGATAGGGTTGTCCAAAGCTTTTTTAGATTTAATGTACATATGTTGCTGCCATCAAACACACCCTCAGTGTACTGTACCCATAAGGTGCCTCTGAGGGTGCTTTATAGGGCACCCTATAGGGCACCTTATGGTTGCCGTCCATATAAGGTGCACTATATATTATCCTGTGACGCAACATATATGGTGCCCTATAGGGGACATTCAAGGGTGCCTTGGCGGACAGTGAACTTTAACATGTGCCTTATGGGCCGCCTTATGTTAACACGCTTTGTGAGTGCGTTTGCTAGTAGTGATAACTGAAATAAAAATAGATTGCCCCCTACAGCACTCATCCCCATAATACACACTGCCTCAGTGAGCCTTCTTCATTGGGCACTGTGGGGGATTGAACCCCTGATCTCTGCACCATTGGTCAGTGTCTTAACCATTGTGCTGTGGCTCTGTTCCTATGCTTGGGCATCTGCGCACCGCCTTATGCCGCCCAAAATTAACAGTGCACCGCCTTATGCCACCCAAAATTAATATGCCTCCTAAAGCACTTTTACCCATTACAGTTAATGCCTCAGCCAGCCCTTTTTGTTGTGCACAATGGGGAATTGAACCCATGGCAGCTGCACCCACAGTCAGTGTCTTAACCATTGTACTATGGCTCTGCTCCTTTGTGTGTGCATATCAGGGCGCCACTTAGCCTTCCCACGCACTATTATGCATGGCGCACAATAGCGCGGCGCACAATAGCGCCCCGCGCAAATGTGCGATCGCTTACTCCCGTTTTTTTTCTTTTCTCTGCCTGAACCGCCCACTCCTTATATGGCACAGGCACACTACCGCGGCCCCGCACATTAGGAATGTTTAGTAAACAGACCCCTAAAAGATTTAGAAACAAGAAGACAATAATTAAACTGGGAACCCCAAAAGCCAAACTTGGAATGTACAACAACACTGTAGAAATAAAACTATAAATTAATTTCCTCTTGTACTAAACAAAGCACAAACATTAATGATGCACATTTCCCAGAGCTGACATATTCCAGTTAATAAATTCAAAATAAAGAGATATTTTTCTACCTTTTGTGCATTTTTTTCAGTTGCAATTGTTCCAGCCACTTTCTTCTGGTTTCTTCATGTCTTCTGCTAACTCTCCATCGTCTGCTGTCCATTTGCCCTTTCTTCTCTCCTAGTTTTTTTTCCATTCTCTCTCTACATCTGCTTTAACATACTAATCTTTCTCCTTTTTCTCTTTCCTCATTCCTATTTCATCCACTCAAATTTTACCCCTCCATCCTCAATCCCCACTTACTCTCCCAATACCTGGCCAATTGTAGATTTGTCTTCTCTCCCAGACAAAATATTTTTCCCCTCTCCATTTCACTTTCCAAGCTCCATCCCATTCTAATCCTCCCCCAACATCAGCTCCCTTCTAGTTCCAGCCCCACCCAGCATCCGCTCCCTTCTAGTCCCCCCATTAGTCCATTTCCAGTCCTATCCTAGCCTCACCATCAGCCCATTTCCAATCCTAGCCCCCCATCAGCCCTTTTCCAATCCTAGCTCCCTCCCCTCACAGCCCATTTCCATTCCATGCCCCCCTCCCCATCTGCCATTTGCTGTTCATGCCCCCCTTCCACTAAGCCCATTTCCAGTCCTAGCAACCCCCCCCCAGCCCATTACCAGTCCTAGACCCCCCATAGCCCATTACCAGTCCTAACCTCCCCATAGCGCACTTCCAGTTTTACCCCCATCACCCCATTTTCAGTCTTACCCCCCCCATAGCCCATTACCAGTCATAACCCCCCTGCCAATAGCCCACTTTCCAGCCCTAACCCCATTACCCCATTTCAGTCAGCCCTTCCATAGCTCATTACCAGTCCTAACTCCCCCCATCAGCCCACCTCCAGTCCTTCCTAACCCCCACCTGCCCATTTCCAGTCCTAGCCCCCACCATAGCCCATTACCAGTCATAACCCCCCCCTGCCAATAGCCCATCTCCAGTCATAACCCCCCCCTGCCAATAGCCCATCTCCAGTCATAACCCCCCCCCCGCCAATAGCCCATTTCCAGTCCTACACCCCCCCTGCCAATAGCCCATTTCCAGTCCTACACCCCCCCTGCCAATAGCCCATTTCCCGTCCTACACCCCCCTGCCAATAGCCCATTTCCAGTCCTACACCCCCCCCCCCTGCCAATAGCCCATTTCCAGTCCTACACCCCCCCCCTGCCAATCGCCCATTTCCTGTCCTCCACCCCCCCTGCCAATAGCCCATTTCCAGTCCTACACCCCCCCTGCCAATAGCCCATTTCCAGTCCTACACCCCCCCCCTGCCAATAGCCCATTTCCAGTCCTAACCCCCCCCTGCCAATAGCCCATTTCCAGTCCTACACCCCCCCTGCCAATAGCCCATTTCCAGTCCTACACCCCCCCCTGCCAATAGCCCATTTCCAGTCCTACACCCCCCCCTGCCAATAGCCCATTTCCAGTCCTACACCCCCCCCCCCTGCCAATAGCCCATTTCCAGTCCTACACCCCCCCCCCCAATAGCCCATTTCCAGTCCTACACCCCCCCTGCCAATATCCCATTTCCAGTCCTACACACCCCCCCCCCGGTAAATTAAAAAAAACCTGGCTTCTGCTGCTCAAGCAGCAAAATCAGCTGTCCTGCGGCCCCTTCCCCTGTGCCCGGAGATCCGAGTCTGCTCTATCAGTGGCGTGCTTTTCAAGCCGCGAGGAGAGTATTCCCCTCTCGCGCGGCTTGAAACCGCGCGAGAGGGGAATACTCTCTTCGCGGCTTGAAAAGCACGCCGCTGATAGAGCAGACTCGGATCTCCGGGCACAGGGGAAGGGGCCGCAGGACAGCTGATTTTGCTGCTTGAGCAGCAGAAGCCAGGTTTTTTTAAAATTTGACAATTGATTCTGCCGCTGCCACGGCGGCAACGGCAGAAGCCAGGGTTTTGGGTTTTTTTTGTTTTCCTCCATCGCGGGCCGCACAAAGTTGTCTCGCGGGCCGCGTGTTTGAGACCCCTGCGCTAGAGGCACATTTGCAGGGGAGAGAGACCAGTTCAGTCAGCAATGTGCAGCAAAGGCAGGGAAACCAAGATAAGTGATAGTAGTGATACATGTCCAGCAACATCATAGTGCCCAAGTAAGAGAGGGCACTACGGTGAGGCTGCAAATGGGGTACAGGGGGCAGAAGGTGGGACAGGCAGTATGGCAGCTGAGGCACAGGGTGGGCTAAGCAGATGCCTAGGTGACACATAGGAATGTAGAAGCAGAAAACGAACAAGACGGCAAATGACCAAGGGCAAACCTGGCCATGAGTGTGTGTCCCACAGTGTCCCAGGGGACAGTACCCAGCAAGTATCCCAAAGAGCACATAACATTGGCAGGCGGTTCCGGGGGAAGCGTGGATGTCTATGCAAGCACCCTTACCCCATATCACGCACCATAGGCAGTCGTCTACCAGCACACTGGATGGCCTGGGACTGCGCACCACCAGCATCACCGGCAGAAGGGCATGGTGGCGGAAGGGTACTGGTGGTGGAGGGGGCAGTGGCATCTGCCCACAGCAGACCATGGCCAAGCCCCGTTTAGGTGGGTGCCGTGCACTTCAGCAGACAAGGTCTGTCTGACGAACAGTTATGGTATCCCCAGGGAATAATCTGTCCCTGTAGCAACAGTTTGGTGCACTACACACAGCAGGTATCTTCAGGGGCAGAAGGCTACAAGTTCAAGTCCCAGCTTTGGCTCCTACTAACCATGTCCCTATATTTTACCCAGAACTAAACCATGGTAATAAAGACAGAACCTTTATTGCAGATAAAATAAACATGCCATAAATGCCTATATTTTATCCTACAGAGCACAGACACCATAAACATGTGCAATCCCTAGAGCAGAATTCCCCAACTGCAGTCCTGGAGATCCAAACATCATTCAGGTTTCATGCTGTCCCTGATTAATATGCCTGTGCTGCATTTGTATGCCCTGTCCCCATTGTATGCAAATGTATATCATGCATATTCATTAGGGACAGCATGAAAACCTGAACCCTGTTTGGCCCACCAGGACCGGAGTTGGGAACCTCTGCACTAGAGCAGCAGCCAACAGGGGCACAAACACCCACACCCACAGGCTCCACTATCCAAAGCCTCATGGAGGGTCAAGCTGTTGGGCCCTGCGCGGAGCAGCATCTCCCAATACTAGCACCTGCATACCTTAGCAATGCCGTCCTAAACTTGGGAACACGTTCCACATATATCAAAAGGTTGCTATGATTAATGTCAGATAACAAATCCTAAGTTAAACACCATTTGTTGACAGAGATTCATCATAACAACCTTTCTGATATCTGTTGTCAAAAATGCCGATAGTGACACTGAAGCTGAGTTATCAGCAAACTGCATCGTGGCTGCTGCTGATTGCAGGAGTTGCAG
This sequence comes from Ichthyophis bannanicus, assembly GCA_033557465.1. NCBI lineage: Eukaryota > Metazoa > Chordata > Amphibia > Gymnophiona > Ichthyophiidae > Ichthyophis > Ichthyophis bannanicus. Next base: position 436,816,342 of record CM066032.1, read on the forward strand.
CAGTGACGGTGGTGGCCCTTCATATACCCCCTCATGGACCCTCTCTGCCCTCCCCCAATGCATTCCAAAGCCCAGTGCAGTGAATTAGAAAACCTACAGCACCCTTAGAGAGCCCCCAATCCCATCCCAACCATCTTCACCCCCCTCCCCACAGCACCCAACATTATGGGCTGGCTGTCCTCCCCCTCCTACAACCAGGCCAGGGATATGCTTCAATAGCCAGCTGGCACTCCTTACCCTCTATAACTCTACCCTGGTCATTACCAGGGTCTTCTTGGTGGTCCAGCAGTGTTTCTGGAAGGAGCGGTCCCCCTCTGCTCCTGCCCCATCTCCAGACTGCTCAAAATGGCACTGGTCTTGCAGTAATGCTTCTAAGTGATAAGACATCTAGTTCTGAAATAAAATTCTATAAACATTATTGCATCGCCAACCAAATTTATCTCCCATGGGTAAAAGTGTGTGCAAAGCATTTCCCCGCACATACTTTATCTTCAAAGGGGGTAGGCAAATTTTGAGAATGTGCTTTCATTGGAAACAAAACAATATTTTAAGACAATGTCCTGTTTTGTTTCCTTTCATTTTAAAATGGTATTAAGGTTTGTTTGTGTGAAGGAACTTTTTACAATGGGATGTCAAAGCCAGAATTTCTGAAGAAAGAAGCAGGCACGTGCAAGTTCAGGCATGATTTCAGAAACGTGGACATGACCGTTATGGAGTCTATAGAGACGTTTAAACAGACATCCCCAGAAAAGTAGCTCAGAGTATGGGCATCTACAGTAATAGCATAAAGGTTAAAGTAGGGAGTTAGGAACTATGTGGTGAGGGTTCAAAATCCCAGTGTGAGCCTCTGTGAACTTAGGCTAGTCACTTAACTCTCCATCTTCTCTGTACCCTTTGGATGTCTTTAAGGCACAACAAGCACTTGCCTGACACCTGTTCATGCTTGCAGATGCCCCCCAGTGTTTCTGAAATCAACTGGGGTCATCTAAGTTCATTGAACCTCTATCTTACCCCTTGCCTGATTGGAAGCCATCACACCAGAGATATCTCTACATGTCATTTATAAAATGGTCCCAGAGATGTCTCTGTGATATTGATGTCCATGTCCAAAATCCCAGCTAAGACTTTTAAAATGACCTTTGTGTCTATAGGTATGCCCTTAGATTTTAGCTGGTTTTTTTTGTGTATTTTGGAGGTTATTTTATAGGGCGCTCTTGGCATTTATATACGGTAAGTAAATTGTGGCATTCACATGTTTAAATAGCAATTTCAGAAAGCCACTGTTTAGGCATTTCCATCCACAGCGCACACAGTTTGGAAGAGGGAATGCTGTAGGTATGGTATGGATGGCCTGGCAAAATGTGCATCTTTTCTGATGTTACAAATGCAATAAATGCATACTTTAAAATAAATCTGAAAATCAGCATATACATCTCCCCTGAGACAAGTGAAGGTGTCAGCTAATAACTGATTTGGATCTGGGATTGACACCAGTGATTGAAGGGGCAATCATATTTACCTCTGATATTAAAAACCACCTCCATATTTCATAAGATTTTTTTTTCACTCAGCTCTTCTAATGGTTCTTGATAGAAATCCAGTTTTATGAAATCTGCCACTTGCATGCGTAAATCCTAGCATTTATACAGTATATGTAGGTTGCAAAATCACCACCACATTTGTAAGTGGTATTCATATTTGCAGAGCTCTGAATGATGCCACTCTTTTTTAAAGATGTTTCTCTGTATAATAGTTGACAGTTTGTGCATGCTACCAAACACGTGTATTTCCCACAGATGTATAGGTATTTCATAAAAGGTTATGTGTTCACTGAGCCTTTTATAAAATATATTGTTAGTAAGCATCATGATTTGGACGTCCCTTTTTCTATTTAGATACCATGTGCAAAACCTGGATTTGTATATGGTTTTATATGCCTTTTATAAACCACCAAAAACTAACTGGTGGACCAGTAGAGTATGCATGCAATGTGCCATTGAGTTACTGCTGACTCCTGGCAACCCAGCAGCCCCTGGGTTTCATGGCAATAGATTACAAGGCCTTTCTTCTGAGTCAATGGAGGGTTAAGTGACTTGCCCAGGGCCATAAGGAGTACTAGTGGGAATCAAATCCTGGTCTCTTAGGTACCAAGTCAGCACTTGAACAACTAGGCTACTCCTCCACTCCCTAGTAGAGTATAAATGCCTTCAAATAAATGAACACAATAAAATAAAAATGAAATTTCATTTGTGCTTCCTGTTTTCAAATATGTCCCCCCCCCCCTTCTATAAAGCAACAAACCTTTTTTCATGTAGCATCTACCCATCTCCTCCAGCTCCACCAAATCATTTACCCCATTTGTTGCCTGTGAAGACTCTTCAAGGGGAAGGAGTGATCCTAGATCACTTTTACCTCTCTGATTCAGAAATGAAAAATGGCACCAGCTAATCCAATCCAGCTCCCTTATGGATCACGACCATATGACATTATGGCACCAGACGCAGCTTAGCACTATTTTAATGTCTGGATGTTATGCCTAATGGCATCATGCTTAGGTTGACAACACTAATTCTTCTACTGCCTCAATCTGACCAGTGCTATTTTCTACTACAGCATTATTCTTTCTTAATGATGAATCTTAATTGGGCAATGGATGCGGTGAGCACTTTTGGGGACTGAGGTCTATTAGCATAGGGCCCAGGAGGTTTTTCTTTTCTTTTCTTTTCTGCATAGGATGGGCCCCACCAGGTCAATATTCAAAGGCCTAGGTGGCAGTTAGCTGGATAAAAGCATCATATCTAGATAAGAGTAAAATTAAGCTGGCAGCATCTCTACAAATATTGCTGCTGACTGCACTAGCACTACAGGGTATTTTATGGTGTTCCGGGGGTATAGTGAGAGGATATACACAAAACTATGATCTTCAGCACCATGGCAGCAATCAGTTGTTGACCTTGTTTTCTTTTTTTAAGTGCTGTCAAGTCAGTGCTGACTCCTTGGGACCCAGCAGCCCCTGGGCTTTCTTGGCAAGGTATGAATGTAGTAGATTGCTAAGCCTTTTCTTCAGAGGCAATGGAGGAATTAAACTCTGATCTCTTTAGTGCTATGTTGTTGCTCTAGCCTGTAGCGCCCCTAGTGCCCGTACCTTGACCTTGAGGGTTTAAGGTAGGGCTAGCCTGGAGGTCATCTTGTAGTTGTGGGTGACCGAGTGAACAGGCAAGGCACGAATAGAGAAAATTTATTTCTTTATTAGGGTTTATTTCTCCCGCTCCAAAGATAGGACTTTGTACAGGTTTTGAAGGATAATATTTTATAGCCAAACAGAAAGTTGAAAAGAAACTGCTTCTTCAATAATGTCCAACTTAAACTTATATTCAAGACAGCCACATTCCTGGCATGTGGGTCTTATATTTTATCCAGCTACAAACAGGAAATTATAAAGTTCATGCAGTACAATTGAGTGAAAACATTCAGCTTATTTTCTTATCCACATAAGCTCTTGGGTTCATGCACTCCAAACATGTACTATAGCACTTCTTATAGCAGATCACTACACAAGCTCTTGCTTCCCTTTAAACCTTGTCTATGAGGCAGGTCGAGCAGTCCATGGGCTGGTCTAACATAGGCAAAGGATTTAACAGCGTTGCTTGTGGGTTTGGGCTTGACACTGTCTGCTCAGGAACAAGATGCTTTTCTAAGAAAGCGTGAAGCCCTCTTAATAATACTTGAGCTTGCTGGCTGTGAGGAGCAGGTGAGGAAACTGCTTCTCCTTGTGGTATACAGAGACTGGGAGGCTTTGCTTCATTCACAGCTATTCTACCGTTACACACACTCTCTTTAGGCACGGTGCTGTAATTACCCTTCCCCCACTTGTCTCTATCAGCAGTGCTGGAAATCTTACATCATAGGCAGGCAGAGGGTTTTCCTTTGGCAATTCCCCTTTGGATGCTTCTAAAATCCTCTGGTAAATATCTCTGGTAAAGATATCTGCAGTATTTCTAAGGCTAGCTTCTTTACTGCTTTCTTCAGGAGTTTTAAAAGAGACACAAGGTTTAATTGCTGGAGGTTCTGGCTGTAGCCAACTGTCTGGATAGATCCTAGGCTTTCCCTGGGTTTCAGAACTACCAATAACACAGTTTGGCTTGTCATAAAAACTCTTATTGCAGTTAAAAGTACCTTGATGAGGAATGCAGGGAGATTCTTCAACCGGCTGCCAGTATTTCCACGGCTGAGCTTCTGGTTCCAAACCGTTAGGCTTCCCACCTGGGTCTCTCTGTGCCACGCCCTCCTCTGAGTCCTGGAAGGTTTCCTGCTGCACTGAGCCTCTCTGGTATCTGTATCCTGGTTTGGTAAATGCTCCCCTCTGTGGTTCCTTTGGCTGGCTTCTCAACCAGTTCTGTTTCTCTAACCAGCTTGTCCTCTGGTTCTTTCTCTCCTTGGGATTTTCATTCCAACTCTTCTCCCCATACGCCTCTGTTGCTTTTCCCAGCTGCCTTCTGGCTTTCTCTGTCTTTGCTGCTCTCTCGTCTCTGTTTCTCCTCCTTCCTCCTCTGCCTCTGCTTTCATTTTCCTTCTTCCTGTTATACAGGGTACGTCTGTCCTGGGAAGCCGCCTCCTAGCAGGGTGCGCCCAATCAGTGACCTCGCTCCTCCCTTCCCCCGGGTTAGGCTGATCTGACTGATTGTTCCCTTGTGATCTGTGCTGGGAAGGAATTTTTACTAACTGCCTCTTCCTGCAATACCAGGTCTTGCCACCGGGTCAGTATTTATTTCCATGGCTTCAGGTACTGCTGCAGCGTCACAGATCCCCCCCCTTAAGATATCACGGGCTGGTTTAGGAGAATCCGGCCAGCACGTGATTCTACTCCTAGGCCCTGGGCTAGGGGACTGTACTGCATATAGCGACTTTGGAGAGACCAAGGTGGCTACCTGGGCCAATGCTACCCTGTCCTGCCATGGCTTTAGTAAATTGATATGGTAGACCTGCCTACGGCCTCTCTTGTTCTCCACCAGATAGGAGACAGGACCTACCGGACGTACCACTCGGCAGGGGCCTTTCCAGTGGCTCTCGAACTTTGGTTCCGTCCCCGCCACCATTATAATCTCTTTGTCTCCATTAGTCAGTTGCCGGTGCTTAGTGTTCCTATCATAATAGGTTTTCTGTTTTTGTTGACTACGTTCCAGGTTTTCGACCGCCACTTGTGAGGTACGGTGTAGCCTTGCCTTTAAATCCCGTAGGAACTCTGGCACTTCTACCTCCTGGTCGTCTGGTTCCACCCACCGTTCCTTCAAAATATCCAGGATTCCCCGGGGTGCTCTACCATACAACAGCTCGTATGGTGCCGTTCCCAATGATGCCTGTTTCCTCTCTCGGCAGGCGTAAAGAACGAATGGGAGCATCATATCCCAATGATCCATCTCCCCTTCCAGACTTCTTCGCAGCATCCTCTTGAGTGTCTGATTTTGTCTCTCAACAAGCCCGTTAGTCTGGGGGTGATAAGCCGCTGTTTTAATGTGCTGGATCCCGAAGGCATCCCAGACTTGCCCAAGGTATTTTGAAAGGAAGTTACTCCCTCTGTCCGTGAGGACTTCCTTTGGGAACCCAACCTCACAAAAAAGCTTGATAAGCTCATTAGCTATCACTTTTGCTGAGGTAGAGCGGAGTGGCATGGCCCACGGAAATCGGGTCGCGTGGTCCACTACCACCAAGATGTAGCAAAATCCTCTTGGCGTTTTAATCAGTGGCCCCACTATATCAATGCCTATCCTGTGGAGTGGGTTTTTGATTACTGGAGATGGTATCATCGGGACTCCTTTTGGATGAGTGGCGGAGACCCGTTGGCAGGTATGACAGGCCTCGCAGAACCGGCTTGTTTCTCTAAAAACACCGGGCCAGTAAAACCTAGCTAAAATTTGGTCGAGGGTCCCTTGACTGCCTTTATGCCCCCCTACCGGGTGATCATGCGCTAACCGCAGCACAAGATTCTTAAAAGTAGTGGGTACTACCAACTGTGTCCTCGAATCTCCTGTAAAAGGATTCTTACTTTCTCGGTATAATATCCCTGACCTGAGGAAAAACCTGGGTAGCGTATCCTTGGGGTCTTGAGCCCACTTAAATGCATGAGTGAGAGCAGGGTCCGCCTGCTGTTCCTTGGGGAACGTGGGGAACTTATTTATCAGCTCCTGAGGTATCCAAGGAAGCTCCTGCCCTGCTTGCACTTCAGCCTTACTCTTTGTACGGGCTGCCTGCTCCCTGCGCTTTTCTGCCTTCCCCTTCTTTTCTTTAGGGTCAGAAGGGACCACTAAGGCGTCATCCGAGGGGAGGATGTCACCGAGATCCTCTGATGTGGATGGTTGACATTCTAAAGCTGCGGTCTGGGCTCGTGTAGAGACCATTGCTCCTTTCTCCTGCAATTCTCTTTTAATTTCTCTATAGAAATGAGGCCAGTTCCTGCCTAGGATGACAGCGTGCGGGAGACGTGGGACTACTGCTAGCTGGATAGTTCTTAGGGTTCCTATGCCTGCTATAGATAGGTTGTATACCGGATAGGAGGACGTTCCTCCATGCACACACCTAATCTTTACTTCATCAGCAGGAGGAATTCTTTCCGGGGCCAGTTGGTCCTTTATAGTTCTCCAGAATTCCTCCGAGATCATACTTAGTTCTGCCCCAGAATCCAGCAATGCTTGTGTAGTGACCCCCTGTATTGACACAGGCAACAGAAATCCCGGTCTATTCTCTGAACAGCTATCTGCCACAAACGCAGTTTTCATACGACAAAACTTTTGTATATGACCTAGCTGTCCACATTTATAACATTTTACTCTACATGCTGTATCTTTCCTAAGAGGCATGCAAATACCGAGAGGATCCTCCTGTACCTTCCTTGTCCTTTCGGATCCTCCTTGACTCCAATCCTTGAAAGGGGTGCCCCCTCTCCGGGCAGTTAACTCGGCCTCTACAAATCTCTCCGAGAGAGACACGGCCTCCTGGGTTGTTCTACAATTTTGGAGGACCAAGAAGGTACGGATCTCTGAGGGTAGTGCCTCCATATACTGTTCTAGGATTAGCTCGTCCAGAAGGGAGTCCATGGATCTCCTTTCTGGATTCAGCCATTTATATAATAAACCCCTTATCCTATGATATAAGGACTTTGGCGTCTCACTCTGTCTGAGCCTCACACTCCTCAGACGAGAGCGGTATATCAGGGGAGTGAGACCTAGTCTCTCCCTAATTGCCCTTTTCACCTCTTCAAAACTCCCAGCCAAGTCAGCTGGCATGGCACGATAGGCCGCCATGGCTTCCCCAGTGAGACAAGCGGCTAGCCTTAAGGCCCATTGCTCTTTTGGCCATAAGCTTAGCCGTGCTACCCTTTCAAAACTTTCCAGGTAGTCATCAATGTCATCTTGGCTGGTAAGTTGTCCAAAGTTAAATAAGACTCCTGTGCTCACAGGCAGCTCATTTGTATTCAAAGGTAAACCTGTATTAGGAACCGGTACAGTAGCTTGTTTTCTTTCACGTAAATACTCCTCCAATAAAGTCAGAAGGGGCTGCTGCTGTTCCTTTAACTGGTCGGCGGCTCTCTGCTGTGCCTCCAGAGAAAGGTCAGACTGGCGCTCCAACTGTGTCGCCATCCAGGCGAAAATTTCTTTCGGATTCAATTCCATTTTGAAAATTCCTGTAAGGAAAACAAAAACACAGGACCCAAGTGCGATATCTCAACACTTCTATGTGTTTTAAAAAAAAAAAAAAACAGGACTTTTCTCCCTTTTTTTTTTTTTTTCCACTTTCCCCTATTACCACTAGGGGACCTCTCCTTCTAGTATCCTCCACCACCCGGGGCGGATACCCTTTACCTGGTGATGGTGTATATGAAGCACTTCAGGATTGGCTCCTGTAGCCTTTCCGCAGTCGTTTTCTCCTCAGCTGGGCTTGTCAGCTCTTCGGCCGGGGTCCAGAGGGAAATAAGTTCTTCTGCAGTGGCACCTTTTCGCCTGTAGGAGAATCCTGCCAACTACGCCACTCTATGTAGCGCCCCTAGTGCCCGTACCTTGACCTTGAGGGTTTAAGGTAGGGCTAGCCTGGAGGTCATCTTGTAGTTGTGGGTGACCGAGTGAACAGGCAAGGCACGAATAGAGAAAATTTATTTCTTTATTAGGGTTTATTTCTCCCGCTCCAAAGATAGGACTTTGTACAGGTTTTGAAGGATAATATTTTATAGCCAAACAGAAAGTTGAAAAGAAAACTGCTTCTTCAATAATGTCCAACTTAAACTTATATTCAAGACAGCCACATTCCTGGCATGTGGGTCTTATATTTTATCCAGCTACAAACAGGAAATTATAAAGTTCATGCAGTACAATTGAGTGAAAACATTCAGCTTATTTTCTTATCCACATAAGCTCTTGGGTTCATGCACTCCAAACATGTACTATAGCACTTCTTATAGCAGATCACTACACAAGCTCTTGCTTCCCTTTAAACCTTGTCTATGAGGCAGGTCGAGCAGTCCATGGGCTGGTCTAACATAGGCAAAGGATTTAACAGCGTTGCTTGTGGGTTTGGGCTTGACACTGTCTGCTCAGGAACAAGATGCTTTTCTAAGAAAGCGTGAAGCCCTCTTAATAATACTTGAGCTTGCTGGCTGTGAGGAGCAGGTGAGGAAACTGCTTCTCCTTGTGGTATACAGAGACTGGGAGGCTTTGCTTCATTCACAGCTATTCTACCGTTACACACACTCTCTTTAGGCACGGTGCTGTAATTACCCTTCCCCCACTTGTCTCTATCAGCAAGTGCTGGAAATCTTACATCATAGGCAGGCAGAGGGTTTTCTTTTGGCAATTCCCCTTTGGATGCTTCTAAAATCCTCTGGTAAATATCTCTGGTAAAGATATCTGCAGTATTTCTAAGGCTAGCTTCTTTACTGCTTTCTTCAGGAGTTTTAAAAGAGACACAAGGTTTAATTGCTGGAGGTTCTGGCTGTAGCCAACTGTCTGGATAGATCCTAGGCTTTCCCTGGGTTTCAGAACTACCAATAACACAGTTTGGCTTGTCATAAAAACTCTTATTGCAGTTAAAAGTACCTTGATGAGGAATGCAGGGAGATTCTTCAACCGGCTGCCAGTATTTCCACGGCTGAGCTTCTGGTTCCAAACCGTTAGGCTTCCCACCTGGGTCTCTCTGTGCCACGCCCTCCTCTGAGTCCTGGAAGGTTTCCTGCTGCACTGAGCCTCTCTGGTATCTGTATCCTGGTTTGGTAAATGCTCCCCTCTGTGGTTCCTTTGGCTGGCTTCTCAACCAGTTCTGTTTCTCTAACCAGCTTGTCCTCTGGTTCTTTCTCTCCTTGGGATTTTCATTCCAACTCTTCTCCCCATACGCCTCTGTTGCTTTTCCAGCTGCCTTCTGGCTTTCTCTGTCTTTGCTGCTCTCTCGGTCTCTGTTTCTCCTCCTTCCTCCTCTGCCTCTGCTTTCATTTTCCTTCTTCCTGTTATACAGGGTACGTCTGCCTGGGAAGCCCGCCTCCTAGCAGGGTGCGCCCAATCAGTGACCTCGCTCCTCCCTTCCCCCGGGTTAGGCTGATCTGACTGATTGTTCCCTTGTGATCTGTGCTGGGAAGGAATTTTACTGCCTCTTCCTGCAATACCAGGTCTTGCCACCGGGTCAGTATTTATTTCCATGGCTTCAGGTACTGCTGCAGCGTCACAAGCCACTAGGCTACTTTAGCAGCATTTTTGCAGCAGCACTTTGAGTGCCCAATGGTAGCTTTAGCAGCCTCAAAGAACTCTCCTGAACTGATTTGTATTTAGTACATTTGCTATAGCCATCATGTTTTTATGCTTTTTTAAAAAAATCAAAAACAGCCAAAATGGATGACCAAAGAAACTCTGTAAATTGTCCTGAAATGCAGAGAAGTTAAAGCCAGTGAAGTAAGAGTGGCAATTACAGAACTTAACAGATTTCCAGCGTACAGCAAGATGAGACAAGGAAAAGTTCTACAATGATGCATGCACCAAAATAGAATCAGAAGCTATTAGAGGAAGAACAAAATCAGCTTTCTTAAAGCTATGGAAGTTAAAGAGAAAATTCCAGCTTTGAACTGGAATGATAAAAAATGATCAAGGATCCATGCTGAATGATGCTGAGAAAATCAAGACAAGGTGGAAAGAATACACAGAGACATTATATCATAAAGATCAAGTGGACCAGCAACCGTTTCAATGTGTACCTTATGATCAGGAACTGTTGGTGATAAAAGAAGTTGAAGCAGCATTGAATGCTTTATCAAAGAACAAAGCACCAGGCATTGATGGCATTCCCAATGAAGCATTACAACAATCAGATGTGGTTGTTACCATACTTACGAGGCTCTGCCAGGAAATTTGGAAGACAACATCATGGCCAACTGACTGGAAAGATCTGTGTACATACCAATACTGAAGAAAGGTGATCCGAGTGAGTGTGGAAATTATCCCACAATCACTATGATCCCACATGCCAGTAAGATCCTACTCAAGATTATTCAGCGGAGACTACAACCATACCTGGAGCAAGAACAGCCTGAAGTGCAAGCAGGGTTCATGAAAAAGTTATCTATATATGTTTTACTGACTACAGCAAGGCCTTTTACTTTGTAAATCATGAGAAACTCTGAGCCACATTGCGAAGTATGGGTATATCAGAACACCTGATAGTTCTCATGCACAACTTTTACATTGATCAAAAAGCAACAGTTTGAATGGAATGAGGGGGAACAGAATGTTTAAAAAAGAAGAAAGGTGCATGATAAGGCTGCATACTTTCTCTCTACCTGTTTATTGTATCTGCAGGAAAAATCATCAGAAAAGCAGGACTGTATGAATACAACCAAGATTTGAAGATTTGTGGAAAACTCATCAACAACCTTCACTATGCTGATGATAGCATATTACTGACTGAACGTGAAGACAATCTGAAACATTTGCTTCTCAAGATCTGGGAACAAAGTCTTAAGAATATAAGAAGATAAGTTATGCTATACTGGGTCAGACCAAGGTCCATCAAGCCTGCAACTTAACATGAAGAAGACAAAGATCCTGCCAAATGGCATAATCAATAAGTTCATCTCTGATAGAGAAGAAATAGAAAGAGTGGACAACTTTAACCTCCTTGGATCAATAATCAATAAAGAAATGACAAGCAGTGAAGAAATTTGATGATGCATTGCTCTTGGCAGAATAGCTATGACGGACCCATGGTGTTGAAAGAACTGAAAAATCAAAGTTATTAATTACCTTGTTTAATGCACATTACCAAGTTTAAGTTACAATGTAAACTGCTTTGACTGAAATGATAATGCGGTATAAAAAAAATGTTTAAATAAATTACATGCATACATAAAAAAGTGCAATTGTGGAGCAATGTTCCCTCTAATTTTCTGTAGGCTGTGTGCGTATAAAATATCAGCTGTGCAGCTTTTGAAGGAAGGTTAAATTTTTGTGCGCCGCATAACGACACTCAGAGTTATATGCTTTAAAATTTCACTACACGTCAAAATATAGTATGTACACCACATTGATTGCACTAGAAAATATTGTAGAACTTGTGAAAACCGTAAATACACAACAACTTTTAAATTTTAAGACGTCTGTGTTGTTTTCTATCAGAATCAGAACCGTAATTTTTGTGCGCTCTGTTGTAAAGTATGTGCGCTCGCTTAGCAAGGTGTGTGCGCGAGCGCGCACGCACACAGCTTAGAGGGAACAGTGTTGTGGAGGAGTAGCCTAGTGGTTAAAGCAACTGCCTAATACCTAGACAATCAAGGGTTCCATTCCTACTGGCACTCCTTGTGACCTTGGGCAAGTCACTTTACTCTCCATTGCCTTGAAAGAAAAGGCCTGGCAATCTACTTCCAGTAATACATTACCAAGAAAACCCAGAGGCAGCTGGGTCACAAGGAATCAGCACTGACTTGAAGGCAATGAAAAAAATGAAATTGTAGACCTACTATTAGTAAACTGTCATTAAAATCATCTGTAGCACCTGGAGATTAGAGAATGGCCAATATAATGCCATTTAAAATAAAATAAAAGGGTTCCAGGGATGATCCAGGAAACTACAGACCAGTGAGCCTGACGTCAGTACCGATCAAAATGGTAGAGCCTATTATAAAGCATACAATTATTGAACATATAGATAGTTGTGGTTTAATGGGAGAAAGCCAAAATGGATTTAGACACAGAAAGACTTGCCTTACTAATCTGTTATTTTTTAAGGTATGAATAAACAGGTAAAATAAGGTAAAGCGGTGAGAGATCCTTATCAAAATTAAAAAAAAAAACATCATGGGATAAGAGGCAGAGTACTACTATCAGGAACTGATTAAAAAATAGAAAACAGACAGTAGGGCTAAATTGGTGAAACCTTTCTAAAGGTGGGTGTTTGAGAGTGTGTTAAGTAACCTGGTATGAAGGTAAATGGTCACTATATGCTGCTGAAGAGGTGGCTGCTGGGGAGGTCAGACGAGGGACAACTTTAAAAGAGCAGCCTGCAATAACAGTTACTGTGCTAGCAGAGCTAGAAAGAAAACATTTAAGGGGATATGCAAATCACTGCCTGTGCTGAAGCAGCAAGGGCAATATTTGCTCACATTTATATCTGTTATGAAGATTTAACTTTAAATCTACAGGGAATAGTTTAGGGGAATAAAGTGTACGCACTAGACAGAGGGTGGAGAAGTAAATACTGGGTCCGGTGCAAACTACTTACTATAAGGGAAATGGTATCAGTTGGCACTGGCACCAGCAGCCCTGTGCAGAAAAGAGCTTGGAGAAGAGTTACCCCCGATTTAGAAGAATCAGGCCTCTTTATCAAAAAGAGCTTAACCCTCATCTGACATGGGAGGTGGGAACTTTCTCTGCTTTACAGATTCTCCTCCTTTAGATGGTGCTAGAAAGTCTTCTGGAAGCTTAGACCCTCCTACAGAGCTAGTTGGAGTTAAGCGTGAAGGTGGAGGTAGATGGTCTCCTCCCAATCCAGGGAGTAGAGATAGCAGCAGGGAGACTCTGAAGAGCTTAATTCAAGTTTGGGAGTCCAGTGGCAGATCAGCTGCAGGGGGAAATGCAGCAGTGGATCAACTCAAGAGAGAGCTGCAGTGGCAGAGAGTCCAGGAGCCACAAGGCCAAGGAAGGGTCCAGCAGCAGATCAGCTCATTGAGATCACAGGTCCCAGGGAGGTCCAGCGGCAGATCAGCTTAAGGGAGAGCTGTAGTGGCAGAGCGTCCATTCCTTGCTAGGAATCACAAGACCCAAGGGGGATCCAGCAGCAGATCAGCTCAAGGGAGAGCTGCAATAGTTGTTCCTGATTAGACAGGAGTGCAAAACCCTCTCTGGATTGGAGGAGGAAGAGTCAAGGCTACTGCCTCAGTGATTGGACAGAGCTACAAAACCTCTCTCTTCACAAGCAGCCACCAGTCCAGAGCTCTAGCAGTGGATGAGACTTGGGGCTGGCGGGCAAAGGGAAAGGGAGGCAATTTAGGAGACAGTTAATAAGTTTAAAGCCATAATCTTTTAAGGTTTACTTAAGTCAGTATGTATAAGATTATAGTTGGTTGTTTGAACTTCCTTATCTCTTATAGTATATTGCTATTTTACCTTATCTGCTTGAACCACTTATCAAAATACAGGTTGTACATACTGCATTATTTTATCACAATACTTCATGTATATATTTTGTAAATAAATTGTAAATAATATTTAAGACAGTCTTGTTCACCGCAGTGTTTTTTGAAGGGTTTCCTGGGATGAAAGGAGGGAAATCCTGCCCGCTAACACCTTTCTTCCCCAGGTGGAGACAACAGGCACCAAACTGACAAGGATCGAATGAGCCAGCCCTTGAAGGGACTCCGGCTAGGCTGGATCCGGACCCTGAAGTGCACCCAAGGGGGCGCTACATTGGCAATTTTATTAATGAAGAATTGTGAATAGTGCAGTATCCCATCTGTGCTTGGACCACTGCTTTTTAACATGTTCATAAATGACCAAGAAATAGGAATAACGAGTTAGATAATCAAATTTACAGATGACACAAAATTATTCAAAGTTGGTAAAACATAAGGGGATTCAGAAAAATTGCAAGAAGACCTTGATAAATTGGAAGACTGGACTTCCAAATGGCAGATGAAATTTAATGTGGACAAGTGCAAAGTTATACACTTAGGGAAGAACAATCCAAACCACATTCGGGCCACCACCCAGGAAACGTATGTAGGTGTCATTGTGGATAATATGTTGAAACCCTCTGCCCAGTATTCAGTGGCAGCTAAGACAGCAAATAGAATGCTAGGAATCATAAGGAAAGGAATGGAAAATAAAACAAAGGATATTATAATGCCTCTGTATCATTCCATGGTGCGACTGCATCTTGAATATTGTGTGCAATTCTGGTCAACATATCTTAAAATGGATATAGCGTTATTAGAAAAGGTACAGAGAAGAGCCACCAAAATGGTAAAGGGGAAAGAAGGATACCCCTTGAAGAAAGGCTTAAAAGGTAAGGGCTCTTCAAGATGGTTGAGGGGGGATATGATAGATGTCTATAGAATAATGAATGGAATGGAACAGCCAAACATAAATCAGTTGTTTACTCCTTCAAAAAATAGAAAGACTAGGGGGCATGTAATGAAGCAAGATTGTAGCCCATTTAAGACTAATAAGAGAAAATATTTTTTCACTTAACACATAATCAAGCTCTGGAATTTGTTACCGGAGGATGTAGTAAAAGCTGTTAGTGTAGCTGGGTTTAAAACAGGTTTGGACAAGTTCCTGGAGGAAAAATCCATAAACCATTATTGAAGAGGACCAGGGAAATCGACTGTTTATCCCGGGATAAGAAATGTGTACTCTTGGTACATGTGGCCTGGATTGGCCTTGTTGGAAACAGAATATTGGGCTTGATGGACCTTTGGACTGACCCAGTATGACATCTATTATGTTTTTGTGTACAGCTATCATATGAGAATAGTGCAGCGGAGAAGCAGGCAGAGACAGCTTCTGGCCCAAGTAGAGCTCCAGCTTCAGTCTCCAAAAGATATATAGATCCATAATCATTTTTAAAGCAGATCAGCACTGACTCAAAGACACACATTGCATTGCATTGTAGAGAAGGATAATTTTAACAGGTTCAGATTTGACAGATAACCATCACTTATCTCTGTGATTTTTTAAAAGCTAACCTAGATATCCAGTCCCGAGGAGCCATGTGTTCCTGTTCTTTTGACAGAGACAGTCTTTGCCTTTTTGGCAACTGACAGTTTTCAAAACATCATCTGGTTCAGGCCAGGTATTAATCAATCAGCCAACTGCCACTTCATTGATGCTTTTCTGCAAGCTATACTAGGACCACCAGGTCAAGATGATAGGGCCTTCAGGAATCAGAGACACTACCATTTGATGAACATAAACTATGGGGTATGTTTACTAAACTGCGGTAACGTAGCAGCGGCTACGTTAAGGTGCGTTCTGTAACGTTAACGCGCCTTAACGTTACGTTCTGTAACGTTAATACACCTTAACGTTACGTTCTGTAACGTTAGCGTGCCTTAACGTTACATAACGTGCCTTACCATTCCCGGCCGCGGTAAGTGCAGAAAAGGGTGGAGAGAGGGCGGAGAGAAGGGGTCAATGGGTGGGGAGTGGGCGGGGAGAGGCCCCTTTCACACTAACGCAGAGAAATTAAGGGCTGACTCCTAATGCAACTGAAAACCTGGCATTAGAGGCACATTTGCAGGGGAGAGAAACCATTTAGGTCAGCAATGTGTAGCAAAGGCAGAGAGACCATTTTAAGGTGATAGTAGTGCCACATGTGCAGCAATAGCATAGTGCTCAGGTATGAAAGGCCACTATGGCAAGGGTGCAACTGGGGCATAGGGGGCCACAGGCGGTATGTGCGGTGGGCTCAGCTGGGGCACAGGGCAGACTAGGCTGTCGCCAAGGTGGCACATATGAACGCAGAAAAGGGAAATCAGAAAGACAGCAACTTGACCAAGGTCCGACATGCCCAAGTGTCTGTGTCCCACAGTGCTCCATCCAGGGGACGTTACCCAGCAGGTACCCCACAGGGCACATAACATTGACAGGCAGTGCCCGGGGGAGGCGCGAATGTCAATGTAGCCATCCCACCCCGGAACCCACACCAGAAGCAGACGCCAACCGGCACCCTGGATGGCCTGGGACAGTGCACCACCAGCACCAACAGCATATGGGCATGGAAGCAGGCCAGGGTGGGGGTGTCTGTGTGGAGGAAACAGTGCCACCCACCTGCAGTAGACCCAGGCCATGCCCTGTACCAGTAAGTGGTGCACAGTGCAAAAGAACAGGCCTGGCTGAGGAGATGTGAAAGTAGACCCAGAGACTGCTGTGTCCCTGTGACAACACAGTGGTGCAGTACACACAGCCAGAATAATGCAGAGCAGAAGGTCACAGGTTCATGTCCGAGTTGCAGATCCGACAGAGCACATCCCACTATTTTACCAGACTATGTACACAGAACAGAAAAACAGCAAAGGTCTGAGGGAAGAAAAGTAAAGGTAGCTTATGGACCTCTGTGTCTCCGTGGCAGCACTGTGGTGCATTACAAACAGCCAATGTAACTGGGGGCAGAATGTCAAAGGTTCAGTTCCCAGCAGTGGATCTGACAGAGCACAGCCCACTATTTTACCAGACTATGTACACAGAACAGAAAAACAGCAAAGGTCTGAGGTAGGAAAAGTAAAGGCAGCCTATGTACCTCTGTGTCCCTGTGGCAACACTGTGGTGCAGTACACACAGTCAATATAACCTGGAGCAGAAGGTCACAGGATCCTGTCACAGCTGTGGACCCCACAGAGCACATCACCACATGTTATCCAAACATGAACATACAACATAAAAAGAGCAAAGGTCTGGCTGAGGAGAAGTAAAGGTAGCCCCATGGACTGCTGTGCATCAGTAGCAGCACTGAGGTGTAGTACACACAGTGAGTGTGTCCCAGAGCAGAGGGGCACAGAGTCATGTCACAGATGCAGACCCTGCAGAGCACATCACCACATTTTACCCTACGAGGTAGATACAACATCCAACAGTGCAATCCCCACAGCAGCAGACAACACTGGTACAAAGCCCACTCACACAGGTACCAACATCCAAAACTGCAGGTAGAGTAAGGCTGTTGGGTCCAGGCTGGAGTTGTAGGTACCATCACCGCAGTACCACCACCCCCTGCACAGTTCAAAAATGTCTGCGGTGTGGTGGGCAGGACTGCCAAACACCATGAAAACTGCACAGTGCTGCAGTAGGAGTGTGTGTGTATGTGTATGTTGAACCATTGGTCTCTGTGGCTGCCCACAAGGCACTGGGCCCACATTGTCCAACTGTTGAAAGTGTTACCCTGCAAATGTGAATAATGAGGAGCAAGGTATTGTGGGTATGTCTCAGAGAGGGCAAGGTGGCCAGGCTGCATCTGCCTATGGAGTAGGACAATGGCTGGGACACACCAGTGTGTGAACACCACCTGCATGTACAGGGTAGCCACAGCATGTCATGCTGGAAGGTCAGTCTCGCCCTGACCCAGCAGTGACCATGGCATGTCCAGGATACCCCATAGTGCTCTATGCTAGCTCTCATCAGTGACACCTGTATGATCCCTGTTCTGGGGCCTAATCACTGACCTACCTGTGTGGTGTGTGTGTACAATGCACACCCTGTGGTTGGGTGCACATGTGTTCTCTATGAGCATGTCCAAGGGAGTGGCCAGTGGACTGTCTGGAGGTAGTCAGTGCATGATTACAATACACTGTATGCTGCTGCAGGTACAGAATGACAGTGTTGTCTGCTGGTGCGTGGCAAGTGAGGACTTACAGGCAAAGAGACACAGTATTTCCCATCTGCCAATGGCCCAGTCACAGGTATGGGTTATATGCACCAGCCCAGGAGGGTTATCCTCCCCCATCATGTCTGGGTTTGCTGCACCCATAGGCAGTCCCCTGTGCCCTGGCACCAGCTCCCCTTCCCCCCCTCCCCGTGAGTGGGGAAGGGGCATATAGTGTATACCACCCTGAGCAGTAGGGGGGGTCAGTGTGACATAAACCCCCATGCATGCCCAGACACCTCCCCGCCCTACTAGCAGCTGTCCATGGCAGCCTGACATTAACACAGGGTATGCACAGATCTGGGAGGTGTCTGATTTCACAGAGCCACATGTGACTGCAGAATCCAGATGGTCACCAAGGTATCATCGGTTACACTGCCAATGATGGTGATGTGCAGCAGGACCTATCCCTTGCATCACATGTACTGTGGACCTAGTTCTGTGCGCACATCATTACCCTCAAGATGAACACAGAACCTGCACAATGGAGGGGTCTGTAGCCAGTCTGTGTCAGTATCATACATGGCAGGCCATCCAAACAAGCTGTGGTAATGTAGAGGTGCAGAACCCAATTGGTGAACAGCCGTAGACCGCTGTTTCACATGTGCAATGCATCATGAGTGCTGGTGCTTTTAACCTATCCTGGTGCACAGAGCAAATGGTTTCTGCAGTGAACTTCACACACTCAGTAACCAGCCACTGCTGTACAACAGGCAATAGAGGTATAGAACACTCTTTAGTACACTGGCGTTGCAAACAGTGACTATGTGGTGACTATATGTTGTTTCCCCCTCATGGCTGCCCAACTCTGATGTTTTGCATGCTGCAACAGGCGTATCCATGCAGAGCCGTGCTGCCAGACCATAATAACCACACGACAGATGCCAAACTCCCCCCTGTCCAGCTATCTGCATCTGGCAGATGTGTAGAGTCCTGTCTGGCTATGCAGGGTGTCACCCAATATCCTGCGCTGGTACCCTGTCCTGCATTGCTCATCTGTGTGTGTGCCTTGCCTGTGACCGATGTGCATGGTACCACCACTGCGCTGTTGACCCAGCATTGTAGTATCCTGTCGCCACTGCCCCCACTGGGGGACATGGATCCGCACCATCTGCAGCTCAATGTTTCATCAGTATGTGTCATTGGAGAGGTGGCCTAGTGGTTGGGGCAAGTTACCCCCAAGCCGGAAAGTTGTAGGGTCAAATCCCACGAAAGGACAACAACCATGTGTTGGAAGGCCCGGGGTCCCTAGTCACACAGGTGCCCCTGTGGTCATGTGCAAGCCACCTAACCCAACATTGCCTATATTCCCTGTAAAAATAGTTTTCCCTGAGTCACAATGCCCTGTGCAATGTAATATAAGTTTGTGAAATGTAAACCACACTGGTATCATGAGAGGCAGCATGCGAGATAGATAAATATAGCCTGCAATGTATATGTATATGTTTTGTTTGATGTACACCGCACTGATGTTAATAGCACGGTATAAAATAAATGCTAAATAAATTAATTATATATATATATATATATATATATATATATATATAGAGAGAGAGAGAGAGAGAGAGAGAGAGAGAGAGAGAGAGAGATAAAGATAGATAGATATAATATCTATAGAAAAAACACCCTGGCAATTCCTGCATCGTCAAGCCGCCCCCCCCCCCCCCTCTGTTGCCAAAGGAGTAGGCTACAGTGCCATAATGAGGCTGGGGTTTTGCAATATGTCTGGAAAGGGTATAATGTCAACCTCAAATGAAGGAAGAGGATACAGCAATGGCAAAAGGATGTAAATCTGGCACGTCCCACCCACAAATAACAGCCGTGACGAGATACATTACAGAATGCCTGAAACCAACAAATGCCAAAACTGTCTCCAACGTGTGTATGCGTGGGGGTACGCGTGGGGGCACGCGCAGGGGCATACAATGCTCAGTTGCACCATCACTGCTTAATCGGAACATTGAGCACACAGCAGACAACATGGCTGCCAGATCAAGGAAGCCTGCGTTCACAGATGCAGACCTGTACCTGCTGGCGGAGCTCATCTGTCTGCGCCAGAAGCGCCTGTTCCCTGGCTCATCCCGCAGGCAAAACCTCAACAGGGTGAGGATGTCATGGGTGCACCTCACCAGGCACTACAATCGTGCTGCAGACTACCCACGTGAGGTAAGTGCATGGGGACAGGCACACTAACCTAGCAGTGCAAACCAATATCCAGCAACCAACAGACATATCAGACATGCACAGCAATGGAACAGGATGTGTATGTGGGGCAATCAGGGTTAATGGTAGGCCTCACAGCTGATGTGTGCAGGTCTGCCCCATCTGCAGGATGCAACAGCCAGCATCACAGAGGTCTGTCAACCCTTTGAAGGTTTACTCAAAGTAATTAAACCACATCCCACATCTGGACTACAATGTGGTATATATCAGGAAACTGTAGCCACCATATGCAATATCAGCTAACAGTGATCTGCCGCCTGCTCTGATCATGTATGATATGCCATATGATAGGAATATCCCGTCAGAACATTGTCCCCCAAGAGATGTGAGAATGGCCAGGAAAGGTGACTGAATACCCAGGTTCTGAAGTACCTGTCCCTTCTGCAGGATCACAAATATGCCCCATCACCAGGATGCCTAGGGCCACATTACAGAGCCCTGTTACCCTTCCTGGTGCTGATGTACCTGCCTCAGGTTTACTTTCACAGGGCTCCCTCAGCCACAGGATGCCCCAGATCTCAATGCAGAGCCCTGTTATCCATCCTGGTGCTGAGGTACCTGCTCCTGGTTGAGTTTCACAGGGCTGTCTTAGCCCCAGGATGCCCCAGGCCTCCTTGCAGAGCCATGTTATCCAACCTGGTGCTGAGGTACCTGCTCCTGGTTGAGTTTCACATGGCTGTCTTAGCCCCAGGATGCCTCAGGCCTCCTTGCAGAGCCCTGTTAGCCATCCTGGTGCTGAGGTACCTGCTCCTGGTTGAGTTTCACAGGGCTATCATAGCCCCAGGATGCCCCAGGGCTCATTGAAGAGTTCCGCCATCTATCCTGGTACTGACATAACTGACCATGGGTTAGTTTCACAAGGCTGCCACAGGCCACATCTGAATGGTAGGTCAGTCACCCTGGCGTAATGATAGATGCACAGGTTGGTGGGTTCAGGTCTGGCCCACCCCCATGTTGCCCCAGGACATCATAAAGCATGTGGTGGCCCACACTCTGGCCCCACCTGGGCATGGCTGATGCAGTGCCCTAGGCTCAGTGGTGGCACACATGATCAGACCTCCCCCCATGCGCACAGTGGCACATGCCACGCAGCCTGTGCATTTGTTGGACGTGTTTTAGCCAGGCAGATGGGTGTAGCTGACATGCTGCCACAGTTCATATGTGTGGGGTGTGGTGCAAGCCCTGCCACCTCCCAGGTACACCGTGTATGGATGATGGTGCCATGCATGTCCACCACCAATGGTGCACGTGACACGCATCATGGCAGCGGCACATATGACACAGTGGTGTAAAGCCATGCGCGGCCAGGCCGATGAGCTGTAAAGGTATGGCAGGCGGCCCAATGCAGCATATGTAGGGAGCAACCATGACATGTGCACACATGCGTGTGCAATGGCCAACAGTGAGCATTGGACACACAGCACGCATCGGATGTAGCCACCTACTGTCCTCAGCTATGTGTGTTGTGCAGCCCAGGATGGGTCGTGATAACTGGCCCCCTAATGGTCCCATACCTTGCTTTGTACACAGGTGGAGGACCTACGTAAGAAGGGTCGTGAGCAGAGGGCCAGGTACCCAAGGTTTATGGACAGGGTACATGCTGAGCTGCAGGATCAGCATGATGGTGAGTGATGCCAACTGTGCCATGCTCCATGGCATGTCCATGTGGGCCATCAGCCTGTGAGGCTGCAGGTCATGTACCTGGGATGTGTATGCATTGTGCCGGTGCTGGTAATGCATGTCTTACCCCCACAGCGACCACAGGAGCAGATGAGCACCCAGCAGGGCTGGATGCTGGACCAGGTCAGCCAGCACAGGCCAAACAGCCAGAGGGGGGACCAGAGGTGGAAGCCGGCATGGAGGTCGAAGAGGAGGGGGTGCCCGGAAGCATGGAGGGGAGGGGGAGGTGTTGGGGGAGGAGGAGGGGGTAGGGGAGGTGGAAGGGAGCGAGGGGTGGAGCAGAGGGTCTGTGGGGGCCCCAAGAGGGGGAGGGGGCAGAGGCAGAGGGGGATGGGCAGTCCCGAGTGGCACAGGCTGCCACAGGGCACTGTGGCAGTCTGTGCCACGTGGGGAATGGGCAGTCCCGAGAAGCACAGGCTGCCACAGGGCACTGGGAGCCTAGGCCACCTGCCCCATGGTGCCAGTGCTGTCCCCCGACTGGGTAAGGGCCTGCCACCCAGCACCACAGGCAGACATGCTGTACATGCAGGCACACAGACAAGGGGGGACATGTGTCTGTGTGGCTGCATATGCGGCCTATGCCTGTCTGTGGCAGTGCATGCCCAGGCCTACACACAGCGGGAGCACACACACATTCTGGGGCAGCTGCTGGTGGCTCTGTCCATGGTGGATGACTGGCTGTGCATGCTCTGGGAGAGGGGTGAGGCAAGTGCAGCTGACCATCCACCCAGCCAAGGAGGCCCCCAGGGGGTGTGAGGGGCAGCCACACATGTGACCCCAACCTATGCCAGCCTGTGCCCTGGGACTGCCATCACCGCCAGGAGCGGGAGATGGAACACAAAATAATGGCATAACAAACCTGTAAATAAATATGTACATATGTTAAACAAACACATGCTGGTCCAGTGTCCCATCTAGCCACATGGCAGAGAGGTGAGAATGTCAGTCGTATGCATGCCCGTGTGTGCGTGAGTGCATGTCACCGTACCCAAACATGGTAAACACCCCATGGCAAGGGCAGTGTATGGCTATGGGCACTGATAGATGCATCACCACAGGTGCAGGGGGGTAGCATTGGGCCGCTATGGCCAGACCCATGGTGGCAGGCATATGCTAATGTTGCACACATGGTATGGCACATGGTATGGGTGCCACACAGCACAGCTATGCACCTGATGTCACATGGACAGAGCACATGCCCCCATGCCATGTGTGGCATGTAGGGGGCATGGCATACCAATGGGTCGGTGTGCCATGGCATGTCCATGCCTGGCTGTGTATACCCATTCCCCCATGCACTGGGCAAAGCATGCAGCATCTGGCTGTGTAGTAACATATTATCAACTCCTATTCTGGCACTATTCACAGGGTGTGAAATCACTCAAATTCAATCGTTACACCCTAAATATCTTTCTATTCCAAGCTGGTGGATGAATTAGCAAATATTAGATTGCATTATTGTATTATTCCTATGGATGCACTATCTTCACATATCACACTATTCACCATACAAACTAATAAATATTTTATTGAACAAATGTTGACATCCCTTACTATCTCATCTCACAATATATCTGAAACTTAGAAAATCAATATATTTAATACATACATTACTTGTACAATGTTAACATCCCTTATTATCTCACAGTGTGACTATGCATCCTATATAATCATACAATTCCACAATTGTTTTTCCTACAAAATATTAAAATACATTAACATAAATTGCTCACACTACTTTTTTATAAACCTTAAAATATTCAATTAATTATGCTGAATTGAAGGTAAAACTTCCTTCTTGTTAATGCTCATTTGAACTGAATAGCTGATATCCGTGGCTGGTCCCACTATAGTGAGTACTCAAATATTATCCCCAAGTGTCCAGTTCATCAATTTCATAACGTTTTTATAGATGTCCCATAATGGTGTCCAGCTCTCTGTATAAGAAGTACGTCACTTTTTTTCACTTCCTCGTAACTCTTCAGCAGCAATCAGTCCAAAATTTGTCCCAACGCCGTCCACTGGCACTGCCCACGCGTTTCCCTATTTAGTTCTTCAGGGGCTCTTCATTTAAATAGCACTACTCTCAGCACTCTCTTTACAAAACTCGATGCTGCCCACGTCTCTCTCTGATCGATTCCACCAAGAAATGAACCAACGATTCAGGATGCGCGGCGTTCCTGAATCGTTGGTTCATTTCTTGGTGGAATCGATCAGAGAGAGACGTGGGCAGCATCGAGTTTTGTAAAGAGAGTGCTGAGAGTAGTGCTATTTAAATGAAGAGCCCCTGAAGAACTAAATAGGGAAACGCGTGGGCAGTGCCAGTGGACGGCGTTGGGACAAATTTTGGACTGATTGCTGCTGAAGAGTTACGAGGAAGTGAAAAAAAGTGACGTACTTCTTATACAGAGAGCTGGACACCATTATGGGACATCTATAAAAACGTTATGAAATTGATGAACTGGACACTTGGGGATAATATTTGAGTACTCACTATAGTGGGACCAGCCACGGATATCAGCTATTCAGTTCAAATGAGCATTAACAAGAAGGAAGTTTTACCTTCAATTCAGCATAATTAATTGAATATTTTAAGGTTTATAAAAAAGTAGTGTGAGCAATTTATGTTAATGTATTTTAATATTTTGTAGGAAAAACAATTGTGGAATTGTATGATTATATAGGATGCATAGTCACACTGTGAGATAATAAGGGATGTTAACATTGTACAAGTAATGTATGTATTAAATATATTGATTTTCTAAGTTTCAGATATATTGTGAGATGAGATAGTAAGGGATGTCAACATTTGTTCAATAAATATTTATTAGTTTGTATGGTGAATAGTGTGATATGTGAAGATAGTGCATCCATAGGAATAATACAATAATGCAATCTAATATTTGCTAATTCATCCACCAGCTTGGAATAGAAAGATATTTAGGGTGTAACGATTGAATTTGTGTGTAGTAACATATGTCATGTAGGCATGGGGGTGGGGGAGCAAGGGGGCAAGGAGGGTGGAGGTACCAAGCAGTAGCAGTGCCGGACCCACACAGGCCACAGGGGATGGAGGTGGATATGGTTATGGGGGTCTGAATGGGGAGCGGATGCGCTGGCTGCGGGGGAGGGGGGGGAAAGGTGGACCCAAAGTGGCGGGACAGAGGGATGGGTCACAGAGGCAAGAGCGGGGACGTGGTACACTGAGGTGCAGCTTCCCACCAGTTGGGTATGGGGGATGGTGCGTACACCCTCTGTGAGTGGTCCAGGGCATATATCTGAGGAGCAGGGATGTATCCCCCACTGTGGGGTGCAGAGGGGTACCAGGCGGACATGCTCTGGGAACAGCCACGTGACAGCAGCCCATGCCATGCAGATACTCAGGACTGGCACGGGCCCAGGGGGGAGGCAGGGAGTGGAGGGGAGGAGAAGGGGAGTGGAGAGAGGGAGGAGGGGGTGGTGAGGGGGTGGCAGGGAGTGGGGAGGGTGGAGGGGCATGGGGAGGGGAAGAGGGGGGAGGCAGGGGGTGGGGGGGAGGGTGGAGAGGGGGATGGGGAGGAGGCAGGTGTGGGGGTGGGGGCAGCCATGGAGGTGTGGCCAGCTGACAGTGGCACACACCATCACAGGGCACTGGGGACCCCTGCCATCTGCCCCACAGCACCGGTGATGTATCCCATTGGGGCACAGAGCCTGTGCACATCAGTGCGGGATGGCAGGCCACACATGCAGCCACACAGACAAGGGGTGGTGTTTGTCTATGTTGGTGCATGTGCCGCCTCCACATGGCTGTGGTGATGTGGGCACAGTCATATGCCCCGCGGGAGCATTGCCAAGCTGTGGGCCAGATGGCAGTGACCATGGGCATGGTGGCTGACCAGCTGTGCATGCTGTGCAACATACTCACAGCAGGCACATCTGAGCAGACACCCAGCCAGGGCGGCCCCCAGGGGGTGTGAGTGGCAGCCGTACCCATGTCTCCACTGCCCTCTGGCATCCTGTGCCCCAGGGCTGATGATACCGGTGGTGTAGGGGCAAGAAGGGCCAGGGCCCTTGGAAGCACACAGCATGCATATTTAACCCACTCTATTGTAAATACACCTCTGTTATTGCCATGTTCAACACATCCCAGGGTCTCATTTTACAACATGGCATGTGGGTTGTGCTTGCCAGGCATGTGCATGTCCCTGTGTGTTCCCAGGGGGTACCGATACCAGGGGGTATCATGGTGGTGAGGGGGGAACATCCGCTGGGAACATGCCGAGGGGATGTCCCAGACATCAGTGGGCGAGGGTAGGGACAGTGGTGCAGGTGGACCTGCGTTTGGGGGCACAGACCCCAGAGGGCATAGATGTGGCGGTGACCTGGTGTGGACCACTGTTAGGTATGGGATGGGGGAGCAAGGAGAGGGGTGGGGGGTCACCAGGGAGGTTGGTGGGGGGCCATGAGGGGGAGAGGGGCCAAGAGGGGGAAGGGGGTGATGGCAGGGGACCCGTATGCAGTACGGTAGGCCAGTAGCGCAGGGCCATGGGTGGAGGGTGGGGATGGAGGTGGCTGTGGTGACTGTGGGGCGGGGACAGACCTGTAGACAGCACGCAATGTGCATGGGGTGCCAGCAACAGAGGTGCTGCAGGATGGACACGGGTCCTGCTTAGTACGGTGCATGCAGATATGGTAGTGACGGTGTTGCAGATGAGCATGGGGTGGATCTGACAGACAGGAGCTGCTCTGCCACAGATGCCCCACCTGGCTGGGCTATCCATGGGGACAGAATGGGCCAGCATTAACCCAGGGGCGGCGAGTATGCCAGGGGTGGTGGTGGAGGCAAAGGTAGGTGGTGCTGGATCACCAGGGGGTGGGGGCTGTACCGTGGCCTGGATACGTTGCCAGTGGCAGGGGATGCGAACACACGTCAGCGGGTCACAGGGCATCCGGGGTGGGGACCTGTGTGTGGGTTGTGGCACAGATGTGGCGGGGAGGGTGGGATGTGCATGACAGGACTGTGTTCCAGGGGGGACCTGGGGGGGTATGCACAATGGAGGGTGTGGTGGCAGACATGGCCATTCTGGGTGACGGCTATGTATGCAGGGGTTGGGGGTTGGGGGGCCTGGGTCGCAACCAGCAGGGTCTGTTGGGTGAGGGTGCACCCTGAGCAAGGAAGGGCAAGGGGCATGTTCCAAGGGCGGCCACATGTGTGACAGGGGGACATGGGCCATTCAGATGAAAGCATGGGCACGTGGCTACAAGTTACACCCATGATAATATCCTTTATTGTGTACACCGATCCCCCCACCTGTACCCCCCACATCCTCTGCCATGTCTGCCACATCCCCGAGCACCACGTGGGTCAGGTGCTGCTTCTGCCACTGGCGCTGCTGCGACCGGCTGGACCATGTGTGCCAACATGGCCTCATGCACGGCCACCATCCTGGCCATGCTGGCTGCCATTGCCCCTGCCATCTCGTTAAGTGTCCACATCCCATGGCGGAGGCCACCCAGCTGCCACCATTGGCGGTGCACCTCCCGCCGCAGGCGATCCTGTCCCACCGCTATCTTTCGCAATGCCATCTGTATGCCTGTGGGTGAGACACAGTGGAAGCCATGAGACATAGGCTGCACATTCCACCTGTACACATGAAATGGCTGGCCAGACGAATCGGGCACTCACACTCTGCATCCTCATGCGCTGCCTCGGAGTGGGAATGCATCTCCCCTATGACCTGTTGGATGGCTACCTGTTCGGGCCGTAATGCTGTAACCGGGGATGGTGGTCCAGCTGTGCCACCAGCTGCAGCCCCCGCCATGGCATTGCTGTCGGCTGCCTCATCTCCTGCCACACCATCCTCTGGGAGGTGGTGAACTGCTGCATTCCCCTCCAGCTCCAGCTCTGCCTCGTCCTCCACAGGCACCTCCACATCCATGCCCACCTCAGCCGAGGACATGGTCTGGGACCTGGGGGGCCCCACCTCTGCAGCTGCCTCCATGGCATGTATGCCACCTGTGAGGGGTGGGGGTACACAGGTTAGGTGTGGCGTGCCTAGCCAGCCGCTTACATGTACCTGTCCCATTGTGACCTGCCAGGCGGGGTGGGCCACAGGGTACTTAGGGCAATCGGGGCCATCCCCAGCTGTGGATATGTGGCCAGGGACTGTTCTGGGGCAGGGACGTGTGGTGCACCATCAGTTGTATGTGTCCCCGGTGTCAGCGGCGCCTCATTGGTGGATGTGTATACATGCAACTGGATATGGGCCGCATACACTGCTGGGGCTGCTGGGGTACTGGTGGGGTTGGCGGCCCACCGTTGCCTGGGACAGGTGTGCCCTGTGGTGGCTGGGATCTGTGCACAGGGATGCATGCCCCATGGTGGTGTGGGGTCATAACGGCGCCACCGGCATTCAACACTGAGTGCCTGTGCAGTGCAGGTGCATGGATGCATGTGTGCCACATTGTTCTGGACTGGCCGCGATGGCCACCATACCCATGCCACCCCCTGAATGGTGTCCCACCTCATGTCCAGCATCCACGGCCGCCCTCGCATCCCCCCTGCCCACCTTGGCACACCCACCCCATTGATTGCCATCGCACATTGCAGCCATCCCACCACCACCACCCCCACCCCCACCCACCGTCACCAACACACCCTACATCACCGGGTGCTTTGATGCCCCCAAAACCCTCCAGTGTGGCTCCACTGTGCATAGGTGGTCAATGATCCCTGCCCCTGTCTGACCCCCTCTGTGCCTGCTGCCTTATGCCCACCCACCCTCACCCATGTGCACCATCATCACGTCACCCTCCCATGGCCCTCTAGGTCCAGTGTGGCCCAGCCTGTGTCAGCCACCCTCAGCTGCTGTATTGCTGTCACAGGTCTGCAGTGAGATGTCGATGACATACCACATGGGCCTTTACTGCCGCCATCACCCATGGCCGCTCTGCTGCTCCTGACACTGGTGGCCACATTATCCCTCTTGGTACCCTGTCAGTCCATGGTCCTATGGCTGTGACCTGTCCCCCCAATCCCTGTGTGTTGGCACACCCTAGAACACATTCCTATATCCCACCTGCACGTGGGTCCGCTGTATCCAGCTCAGGCGGCAGGCTGTGAAGGTAGATGGGCCCCAGTCTGTCGGCCAGTTGCTGTTCCAGAGGTGACAGTGTGGCTTGGTGTGGTGCACCCCCTCCTGTTGCATGGGCATGGCATCGCTCAGCGATAGCGCGAGCCCGGACAGAGCGCTTGATGTCGCGGAATCTTTTACGGATACTTTCAGTATCGTGGGTGGATCCACCTGCTGTAGCCACTGCTGTTGTTACCTCCTCCCATGCATCATTTCTCTGGCTGATGGTGGCAGTGCTGCTGAACTGCCCAAATAGCACCTCATAGCGCTCCAGGATGGCTGCCAGGAGGAGGTCATTCTCCTCCTAGGTGTAGCGGGCTTCCCTCCTCCTGGTATCATCTGGCACTGGTCTGTGATGGCACCTGCCACCTGCCACACCTCCACATTGCTGCTGCACCCCCTGGCTGTGGCTGGATGGGCCTGCCTCGCACCCCTCCGGCTTTCCCTCTGTTGGAGAGACTGTTGCCTGGTGGTTGTTCGGGTCACTCTCTGTCATCTCCCATGCTCCACTGTGTTCCATCGTGTGCCACCATTGCTGATCTGCTGTGCCCCTTTTATGTACGCAGTGCATGGTTCATCTGACGTGCAGTCTGTGCAACGTGCAGCACAATGCATGGCACAACGCATGGCGTTGATGCTACCCAGGACACATTTCCTACGTGGCCAGCCATGCCTTACCTCTGCGCTACCTTCAGGGGGTGGCATACATCATGTCTCACGTATGTGTTACAGCATGCTGTACGAGCCCTGCTCTATGCTATGCACGTGCGCAACATGCATGTTGAGCATAATGCACGTCCTTACGCATGCTATGCCATTACACACCTGTGCATTCCACTTCTATATGCATCACGCTCTGCAAGGTGTGTGTGTGTATGTGTGTGCTACCAGAGTGGGGGGCCTGGGTTGGCTCAACTATTCATTTTCCTGCTGTGCTTTGTGTTAGAGTGCCCATCCCCGTTGACCTCGTCTATAGCATCATGTAGCTGGCATTGTGTTGGTCAGCAATGGTGTGTAGTGTAATCCGTCTTGGGTACACCCCTACTGTATATGTTACTGTGACAGCATATGTGTGTGCACTGTACCATGGCCATCACATTATTGCACGCATGCTGTTCTTTGTCCCAGTCCTGGGGCACTGATGTGTATCCTCCTACTGTGTTCAGGGATGCCACTCGTGGGTTTGGGCTGCAGGAGGTTGGTGATGTGATTGGTCTGGTTACTGTTGATGTGTGCTGCCCTCATTGCCTCACCCCCATGTCGTATATCTCACACCCACAAATGCTGGTGCACAGCTGCCGTGTGCCATTATGAGATGTCATCTGTCCATGTCGTCATGTATCTGTTGACCTTTCACATGTAGATTCTTGTGCGTACTTGTGTGACCACCAGTTCATGATTGACCTTACCACATTTCTGTCTGCAAGTGATGCGGGAGATGGCTGTCGTGCCTGGCTGCTGACCCCTGTGCATCATCCACGGACACATGCAGAGAGGAGGTACAATGAGGCCCATGCCTCCAGCCGCTCAGTTATCGAGCGCACTTTTAGTGTTTTGAAGAGTTGTTTCAGGTGTCTCGATAGGACCGGTGGGGCCTTACAATACAAACCCATGACTGTGGCACAGCTCATTCTGGCCTGTTGCATCCTACACAACATTGCACTCAGGCACAATATCTGGATCGACATTAATGAGGATCTTGAGGAGGATCCACTGTGCCCTCCTACAGGTGGCCGTGGTGACACACATGCAGGAACGGTGGTCAGGCAACATCTGATCGAGGAGCTGTTCTCATGTAAGTCCTGCATATGTGGTGATATGCATATTTGTCTATATGTACATGCTGCCGTGTCTGTTTCTAGCCTCTCTTTGCACATATCTATTGTTTCCATTCTGTCTTTACATCCCCAGGAGTAGCCAATGTTCCTGGCCATCGCAGCGGTGCAGTGGTATCTGTGAGTATGTCCTTCAACCTGCAGGTGACTGTGTTGGGTGAACATAGCGGTATATGTACTGTGGGGCACTGCGGCATAGCACATTTCTGTTGTTCTCTGTCCAATGAACATATCTTGTTGTTCGCCTGTTTGGCCTGTGCCTTCATACCCCACATGTTCGCTTGGCAACATTATTACCATTAGTTCAGGTCAGGTTCTTGGTTTTCACAACTGTATTTGTGGCAAATGTGATGGAGTTGTGTGTGTCTGAAGGCGCAGGGTGTGTTGGTGGCGGGCGGCACATACACCCCTTCCGTAGCATTGTGCCATTATACAACAACTGTGTCTCCTTGCATGGACTGTGATGCTTGCCTCCACTGGTCTCAGCTTTGGCTCACAGGAGCCGTATGCTACTGACGGCATGCTCTCCCCATCTCACGGTGTGTGTGTGTCTGTGTTTTTGGGAGGTGTCTATTTGACGGCACACTCTCTGCTACCCTTGTGCGTTGTCTGGTGATAGGATATGCCTGGACACCTGTGTGGTTGTGCTCACTGCTCTATCTCTAACCCTGTGCTGGTGCCCTTGTGTACATTGTGTGTACATATTTATGCATGTCTTCTATGATTTTGACTGACCTGTCTCATGTTTGCTGTCAGTCCACTATACATCAAAGCTTCTGTTTCACGGATATTGACAGACCTTGGACACGTGGCATTGCCAGCTCCACATGCAGCCATGGTGATTTCACAAATTCCAGTGGCATACCCTACCTTTACTGTAACCTCTTGTGGCCTTTGCCTGCATTGGACAGTCCCTATCGGACACCTGCTGCACACAGATGGTACATTGTATGTTTGATCTGTTTTGACTCACATCTCATTTCACATGTTTCTTATGGGCTGTTTGTTTTGGTGGGGACCTCTGTGGGATCTGTGTGCACCAACACTGCTGGACATGCTGTGGCCCACTGGGCAGCCTGTGTTACATGGCCATAGACATGGCTGTGTCGAGATGGCAAACTGGTCGGCTGTGCCATTTCCAGCTGTGGGCAACACGCACTGTGCTCTGTGTTGTGATCGTGTCCTGTATAGATGTCTGAGATCTCATTATGTACATATTGAGGTTTTTCTCTCTCCATTGTGACCTTATTTTGTGTACAGCATACCATGACCTGTTTCTCCTTCCTCTATCACAGGGTGCAGCGAACACACACGGCATATCGTCTACATTGAGGCTGGCCTACCCATCACAGTACCATTGGTGGACAGAGCAGCTCCATGCAACGATCCCTGGGGGATGGTGCCATTGGGTGTTGGGGCTCAGCGAGTGGGACACATGCCTATGATGGACATTATTGTTTGACTACTACTTTGTGATGAGCAGGGACAACTGACACAACATTGCTGCCGTACTCTGGCCGTGTGTCGTGATCATCGCGATGGACACGCAGTACACTCTGCATTACTGTGGCACACTGAGTTGTCACATGTAACCTTGCATGCCCATGGATCTGTGACAGCTGTACCAGCACATGTGTACTTTCAGATGACATTTTCACTGGGGACAATGTGTACTGGACCGAACATATACAGCAGGATGTCACATACACACTGTATTTTGTCCATCTATCTGAAA
Source organism: Ichthyophis bannanicus (assembly GCA_033557465.1). NCBI lineage: Eukaryota > Metazoa > Chordata > Amphibia > Gymnophiona > Ichthyophiidae > Ichthyophis > Ichthyophis bannanicus. The sequence goes on from CM066032.1 coordinate 436,848,807, forward strand.
ATGTGTTGATGTGTGTGGGCCATGTATGTGACCTGCAGTGCAGTATGTCTACATATGTTTGTGCGGACAGTTGCATGCAGCCACGTGTGTGCCACGGGGGTAACATCCTGTAGGCTCTGTTGCTATTTCTGGCTACCTTGTACTTGGACATGACAAACTGTTAGCCACCACACCACTGTGATGCATGCCACCATCTGTTCTTGTGGTTTGACCCTCACAGGGGGTGTTACAGTTAATCTGAGGCAGCACTCTGTCATGATTTAACGTACACGGCGCATGTGCATCTGCCTGATTCCAGGTTAGCAATGGTGCATGTGTCTGTGTGGGTTTGTGCACCATTTTAGTCTCTTCGTTCTACCTCCACATACATGTTATTGTGTGTGGTTCCTTTACAGATGTGCCGCTGTACTTTGATTTACCTCCCCATCAATGCATGTGTGCCCAAACCTCCGTATGACATAGCATTGTGCCACAGACATTGCACGATTACCTTAGCTGTGGTGCAGGGGGTGTCTCATGTTTCTGCCTTAGGTTGTGCATTCTCTGTTCATTGGCATATCTGTGATGCTTCTGTATCCACAACACCCATTGCAGCAGGCCTTCTGCATTGTGTTACCTCTATGTCTGTGAGGTTTGACTATGTTTGTTTTTTGGCAACATGTGCATCTCCTACCTGTTTACATGTCCTCATTTTGCCTTGAGTATGTTTATGTTTATTTATCATTTGATATACCACTCAGGCCAAAAGGCATTAGAGCAGTTTACAATACAATATTATTTGAGAAAATAGAAAAGAATGCCATTTATAAGATAGGACAGAATAGAGGACAGAAACAGTCAAATAGATAAGAAGAGAAGGTGAACAAGAACAGCAAATTACCACGAATGCAGGCATCTCAATCCGGTTCATAATATCAGTGTATACTCCAGAGACAGACGCCACGGTCCGACGCCTAAGGGCCACAACCAAAGGGCCCTCTGGCGAGGCCCTCAGACGTGGGCCCGCAAGGTGCGGGTGCACCCCTGCGGCGGCGATTCTAAAGCCGTTGGTAATGGCTGATTGACTGGCCTGAGGAGGAAGGGGGAGCTCCCGCTCTCACCCCCATCGGGATCACTGCTTTCCTGCGCACCCCTGCAGTGGCGATTCTAAAGCCATTGGTAATGACTAATTGGCTTGCCTGAGGAGGAAGGGGGAGCTCCCGCTCTCACCCCCATAGGGATCACTGCTCTCCTGCGCACCCCTGCAGCGGCGATTCTAAAGCCGTTGGTAATGGCTGGTTGGCTGATTGAGTAACTGTTATTGCTCCCATTTGGTCATTAAAGGTGTTTCTGTACATGTGTAACTGATGTCTGCTGATTCTCACGTACATCACGGACTTTTGACTGGCCATCTACACTGTTGTAGGACCCATTGATACCCACACATATGCTCTACACAGTAGAGGGCTGCTGCTGGGACATTGGGACATGGCATTTTGTTACTGTTTCTGTATTTGCCTGTGCACTGCAGATCTACATTACTGTATGGCAGCGTGGCATTGCATCTAGATATCCTCCGTTCTGACCCTATCGCCTTCTGCTTATGTGGCCAGCTTGGTGCACTAGCCTGGACCATGCCCCCTGTTAGTTGTGTGTTCCTGTGCTATTCCCATGATGATGCAGACAACGCACGTCGGTGCCATCTGGTTCACTCACATCACTGTGTCGCCTGTCGACCTTTCAGGTCATTTCCCAATGTGTGTGTTCTATCATATACAACATGTGTCTAGTGTATTGGACGTTCTGCTGCTGCATTCCTACGCACAGATGGTTTCACTGATGGCCACATACATATTCCATTTTAACACAGGTACATTCATTGCTCCCATGTGCCTGTACAGTTGGATGTCATCTGTCTTGGAGCATTGTGGCTTCTTGTGGGTGGGCATCTCTACTACTTGGGCACATGCATGCCCAGGCTACAGCCTCTACATCTCCGCCTGGGATGTGTGTCGGACATAGCTGGCATTGGTGTTCATTGGCACTGGTGCTGGCGGTGGCTGAGGGACTGCTTGGATATGCGCCTGCCTCCTTGCCTACACATCATCCACTGCAGAGATGTTGATGTCTTGGTGTGGCACTATGGTTCTAGCACTGGTCTGCGTACCTGGGGACCTGGATTCAATTCCCCATGTAGAATTTATCAGGCCACATTCCCTGCATTGCTCTGACGGGGTCCAGTTAATCATTGTCACCATTTGATGTACATTATGAGGGTTATGTTGCCATGTACACTGTTTTTCTTGATATCATGGCCAGGCTCTGACACCCATTACATATATCTGTGTGTAGGCTAGCAGACATCTAGCTGTATATGCTTTTCCTGGCTTGTGTGTCCTGTATTGCCAGGCACGTATGCCTTGGTGGACATTTCATGACTCCTGTGTGTTTGGGCCTCCACATGCAGCAGCCACTGTGTACATGTGCACACCTTGCATCTCATGGACATGATCTGTCCTGCTCCTCATCTGTGGACGGACCAGTGGCTTTGTGTGACATTTTGTACAGACATTTGTCTCTGCTGCTGCATCACCACACTGACCATCCTGGACCACTGGCAGTTGCCTGTGTGCCATCCGTCTGCCGCCTCACATGGTGCTATGACTTTCCATACACACATGCCATTTAGTGGTACATATTAGCATTGCAGTTGCTGTGGTTGTTCGGCATAGTGGTTAGAGGCATGCATTGGGCCACCATAGGTTGTGGGTTTGATCCCAGCATGTTCTCTTCCTCTTCTTTTCTTGTGTTCTGCTACCCTTACCATGCAATGGCTACAACTTCGTCACCTCTCCGCACACCCTCCCTTCTCTTCGCTGTGCACCATGGTGTGCCCTCTATGCAGCCTGTCTTTCACTTATTGGCTATTACATATGGTTCTTATCATTATGCTATCCAAGTGAGCAGTTGGCTTGGGGGGTTGGTACTGCTGTTGTGATGCTGTTGTTGGACATGTTGTTGTGTGGGTTCGATTCTCATGTGCTCCTTTTTGGTTCTGTTCCCCATTTTGCCATGGTCCACTGACCATGCACACAGCTGTCCCCTCTGCAGCCCCCTGCCACCCTTTCTATTTTGGATCTTCGCTCCTTGGCATGCTATGTTCAGGGCATTCCATTTCATGGTGTGTGTGCATATGTTTATCTGTGTCTCTTGTCCCACTTACAGACTGCAATATCAGCTGTGGATGTCTGCTCTGCATTTATGTTGCATCATGGGTACTGGTGGGGTTGCCATATCCTGGCACACAACAGGCGTTTTGTGTGGTGTCCTGCAGTGTTCTTGTATGCAGACATTGCTGTGGAACTCAACATGGTGGTGTAGCCTGCTGGTTTGTTCACTGACTTTCTGCCCACTGGTCATGGGTTTGATTTCTGTTTATCCCCGTTTTTTATGCCTGTCCTTTGCAACTACTTGTCATTCCTTTGGACAGTCATATCTCTGCAGATCTGTGCTGCCAGCCCATAGTACCCTCACCACAGTTGCCAACAATCCTTATAAGGCGTTATAGGGCTCCTAATTCAGCACGTTATAAGGCACGTTACCAGGCACCTTATTAGGCACAGTGCATGGCACGTGATGCATGTTACAAGGCACCTTATTAGGCACAGTACAAGGCATGTTAGGCACGTGCCTTGTATTGTGCCTAATAAGGTGCCTTGTAACATGCCTTATAATGCGTCTTATAACGTGCCTTATAACGCGCCGTGCCTTATAATGTGCCTTATAATGCACGTTACCTGACATGCTTGCCATACTGATGCCCCGCCCATGCCTTTTTATGGGCATCTGTACCTTTACCGTGAAAACTAATGCAAATGACATTACCGCAGTTTAGTAAACATGTCCCTATGTCTCTTTAACATATGGCTTATAATAACTAACGTGTATGTAAGACTCTGGGGCTCCTGTCATGAATCCTATGTACTATCACAGTCAAGACTGGGGCAGGACTGTGCCACTGGCCAACTTGGAGATATCTGGCTGTTAAATAAGCTAGTGCTATGAAATGGAACATACTCAAAGCATTGATAAGGCAGGCAAAGCGGGAATTTGAAAAGAAACTTGCTGCGGAAGCAAAAACACGAAATAAAGACTTTTTCAAGTACATTCGTAGCAAAAGGCCTGTGAGAGAGTCAATTGGACCGTTAGATGATAGAGGGGTAAAAGGGGCAGTAAGAGGAGACAAGGCTATAGCGGAGAGACTGAATGAATTCTTTGCTTCGGTCTTTACTGAGGAAGATGTAGGGATGTTACCCAAGACTGAAGTGGTATTTAAAGGTGATACTGCAGAGGAATTGAGAGAAATATCGCTACACCGGGAAGATATATTACAACTATTTGATAAACTGAATAGTAGCAAATCACCTGGACCGGATGGTATACATCCCAGAGTGTTGAAAGAACTGAAATATGAGATTGCAGACCTGCTATTGGTAATCTGTGAACTTTCATTAAAATCATCTGTAATACCTGAAGATTGGAGGGTCGCCAACGTAACACCAATTTTTAAAAAGGGTTCCAGGGGTGACCCGGGAAATTACAGACCGGTGAGCCTGACGTCAGTACCAGGGAAAATGGTAGAAACCATCATAAAGAACAAAATTACGCAGCATGTAGATAGTCATGGCCTAATGGGAGACAGCCAACATGGCTTTAGACAAGGAAGATCTTGTCTTACTAATCTGATATGTTTTTTTGAAGGTGTGCATAAACAGGTAGACAAAGGTGAGTCGGTTGATATAGTGTATCTGGATTTTCAGAAAGCTTTTGACAAGGTCCCCCATCAGAGACTTTTGGCAAAGCTAAAAAGTCATGGGATAGGAGGCAGTGTACTATTGTGGATCGGGAACTGGTTAAAAGATAGAAAGCAGAGAGTAGGGCTAAATGGCCAATATTCCCAATGGAAAAAGGTGAATAGTGGAGTACCCCAGGGATCTGTACTGGGTCCGCTGCTTTTTGACATATTCATAAATGACCTGGAAAAGGGAATAACGAGTGAGGTTATCAAATTTGCAGATGACACAAAACTGTTTAAAGCTGTTAAAACCCAAGAGGAAAGTGGAAAACTGCAGGAGGACCTGGATAAATTGGAAGACTGGGCATCCAAATGGCAAATGAAATTTAATGTGGACAAGTGCAAAGTCATGCACCTAGGAAAGAACAACCCACACTATAGTTACTCGATGCAAGGCTCCACATTAGAAGCCACCACCCAGGAAAAAGATTTAGGAGTCATCGTGGATAACATGTTAAAACCCTCCGCCCAGTGTGCAGCGGCGGCCAAGAAAGCAAACAGAATGCTAGGTATCATAAGGAAAGGGATGGAGAATAAAACAAAGGATATTATAATGCCTCTGTATCGCTCCATGGTACGACCGCACCTTGAATATTGTGTGCAATTCTGGTCACCGTATCTTAAAAAGGACATAGCGTTATTAGAAAAAGTACAGAGAAGAGCCACCAAATTGGTGAAGGGGATGGAAGGCTACTCCTATGAAGAGAGGCTAAAAAGGTTAGGGCTCTTTAGCCTGGAAAAGAGACGGCTGAGGGGAGATATGATAGAGGTCTATAAATTAATGAATGGAGTGGAACAGATAAACGTGGATCAATTGTTTACGCTATCAGAATATAGAAAGACTAGGGGACATGTAATGAAGCTACAGGGTAAACTATTTAAGACAAATAAGAGAAAATATTTTTTCACTCAACGTGTAATCAAACTCTGGAATCTGTTACCGGAGGATGTGGTAAGGGCTGTTACTATAGCTGGGTTTAAAAAAGGTTTGGACAAGTTCCTGGAGGAAAGGTCCATAAACCACTATTAAAAAGGGACCCAGGATATCAATGCTTGACCCAGTACAAGCATTGTGGAACTTGTGTCTTTTGGGGAAACTGCTAGGTACGTATGACCTAGATTGGCCACTGTTGGAAACAGGATACTGGGCTTGATGGACCTCGGTCTGACCCAGTATGGCATGTCTTATGTTCTTATGTTCTTATGTTCAATCACCCTGGAATGCTTAATCTGGAACTAGGCACTAATCCAGTATGTTTTCCCTGATGCTTGTCATCCTCTATGTAGCACATATTGTCCCTCTCACTTCCCCCCTCACCAAATATGTCTGGTGCTAAGCTCATAAGGACAACACCACAATCACATTTGCCATCCAGCATCTGTATTAAAGCATGTTTGGAGTGACTCTGGCACAGCACACTGTTTGTCCCTGGAATGTCTTCTATTCTGTCTAGAAAATGATCTCTTCCTTAACAATGCCCTACTGTTGCTGTCCCCACCGAAAGCAGAGGGACAAACCACTGAAGACCTGTCTAGGTATTCCTGTAAAAAGCCTCAGTATGAAGAGAAAGAAAGGTACAATCAGGTATGTAAGTGGTCAAGGACTGTCATACAGGCTGAAAAGCCACTTAGGTGCATAGATAGAACCTGAGGGGAACTCCTGTATAACTCACAGAAAGTAGATGACATCTTCACAGCCTGTTATATTCTTCATAATATTGCAGCACAAAGAGGAATTGCTCTCACTGAGCAGGAGATTACAAAACTTTTTAACCCTCGGATACACTCGGTAAATCGACCGACACGTATACACTACCCCCGGGTCACCCCTGACCCATATGTAGAAATATGGTAAAACATCTACTTTTGTTTGTAAAACATGGTTAAATTGTGAAGAAAAAGACATACTTTTATTTATTTTTTATAATACTTGTTATTAATTCACCCTTTCAAGTGAATAATGTGCAATGCTAGCCAAGATCTGGCAGGACAAGTTGTACAAGGTCAGATATATGCTGCATAATGTCAATACCTGTTAACTATTCAGTTGCAAGCTTAAAAATGGTGTGCAGCACTGCACGCTTTGCAAACTACAATAGTTCTATATTTATTCGCTAGGTGGACAGCAACATCAAAGTATGGTGCCATTATGTCAAGTAATTCTAAACACACCAACCCCCCAGCGAAACCAATAAATAACTAGAAAACCCAAGATTCACTGTAATAGCACCCCTCAAACTCTTAAAAAAATTTTTGTCGGAGCTAAGCCGTGGGAGGGGTAAGACATTTTAACTCATCCCCCACCAGACTGCTAGCTACTTTTTTTCTTTTTGTGGTCCTGTATTAACAAAAACCGTTTTATTCTAACTTGAAATCTTGAAATCTTTTACTTAACTGAAGTGTCCCATTAGTTGTACGACCGTTCCGTTGCTCAAATAATCATCATATAGCATGAAGCGCGCGTTTCGAGCCTCCAGGCTCTGTATCAAATGCTGTCAGACTGCTCTGTTCCCGGCAACGAAATCCCAAAAAACGCTGTCTATGCGGCCAAGGTACATCTCCTCCTCCTTCATGAGTGCAGTAAATTTCTTTACGTATTTAAACAGGAGCCACCCAATGAGAACAGGGAACTACCCCATTGAATAGGGGAATCTCTGCTCTGATTGGTAAGATCAAAATAATGTCAGAGAATGCCTTGCCACTCAATCTCACGATTGAGCCCGCCCGGTTCCACAGTGTCCAATTGAAAAATCCATCTCTGTTCTGATTTATGTAGTCTCTGAAGGCGATTTCCCCCTCTAGGATCTAATGGAATATGGTCGATGACCGTCCATGTTAAATCTTCAAAACGATGTTTGGAAGTTATACAATGAGACACTATTGGTGCTGTCAATACTTTGTGCCGTAAACGAGAAGCATGCTCATTCAAGCGAATTTTAACTGGACGGGTTGTCCGGCCGATATAAAGCAGAGAACAAGGACAAATAATCATATAAACCACAAAACTGGATTGGCAAGTCGTGTCCCAGTGTCTTGTATATTTACGCTGCGTCACCGGGTGAGTTGCGCAATCTCCTTGACAGGGGTTTCTTGGACTCACCCGGTGACGCAGCGTAAATATACAAGACACTGGGACACGACTTCTGAAATTCTAGCTTTGCCTGCCTTATCAATGCTTTGCATTTAACTTGCCAGTGCTTGTGCTGTTTCCAGTTTTCATCATTTGGCTCTTTTTTCCATTTCCTGAAAGATGCTTTTTTGGCAGCAACAGCCTCTATGACCTCACCTTTAAACCATGCTGGCAGTTTTTTGGACTTTCTTCCACTTTTCTTAATGCGTGGAATACAGCTGGTCTGAGCTTCCAGGATAGTATTTTTAAACAACACCCAAACTTGATGTAAGTCTTTAACCTTTGCAACCGCTCCTTTTAGTTTTTTCTTAACTATATTCCTCATTTTATCTTAGTCTCCCTTTCGAAAGTTAAAAGGTAGTACTGTGGATTTCTTTACTATCCCTCCTCCACTAATTAAATCAAACACGATCGTGCTATGATCACTATTGCCAAGTGGTCCCAACATCCTTATTTCTTGCACCAGATCTGGTGTTCCACTAAGGACTAGGTCCAGTATGGCTTACCCTCTGGTCGGTTCATGAACCAGCTTCTCCAAGAAGCAGTCATTTATTTCATTTAGAAACTTTATCTCCCTAGCATGTCCTGCCGTGACACTAACCCAGTCGATACCAGGGTAATTGAAATCACCCATTATTACTACTCTGCTGTGACTTTTGTTAGCTTCCTTGATTTCTTTGAGCATTTCATCATCCATTTGTTCATTCTGGCCAGGCGGTCGATAGTACACCCCCACTGCCATCGCCTTCCCCTTTTTATATGGAATTTCAATCCATATAGATTCTACAGCAAATTTTGTTTCCTGCAAAACTTTAATGCTTTCTGACTCAATGCCCTCTCTAACATAGAGCGCAACCCCTCCACCAATTTGATCAGTTCTATCATTATGATATAGTTTGTATCCAGGTATCACAGTGTCCCACTGGTTATCCTCCTTCCACCATGTCTCTGAGATTGCAATCATATCTAACCTCTCATTTAGTGCTATATATTCTAACTCTCCCATCTTATTGTTTAGACTTCTAGCATTTTCATACAAGCATTTTAGAGACTGTATTTTATTAATATTAATCTGGCTATTGGTAGGCATGGGTAATTTGGAATCTTTACGCTCCGTCTGCACCATACTCAAGGGCATTTGGGCTACTTTACTCTTTTTTGGAACCTCACTGCTTTTGGTAGTATCCTTCAAGCATACCTTCTTCCGAACCATGTGCTCTTGGGCGACTGTCGGCTTTCCCCTATTTTCTAGTTTAAAAGCTTCTCTATCTCCTTTTTAAAGGTTAATGCCAGCAGTCTGGTTCCATCCCGGTTAAGGTGAAGCCCATCCCTTTGGAAGAGCCCCTCCTTTCCCCAGAATGTTCCCCAGTTCCTAACAAATCCAAAACCCTCATTCTTGCAGCCACTTCTTTGAAGAACCAAATATGTTTCCTTTTCCTCTTGTTTTTATTTACTTTCTTTACATATCTATTGCCCCTTTTATTGCATCTTTTAGTTTAGCCCACTGCAGATCTACTTCCCTTACCTCCTCCCACCCTACCAACCCCTCCTTCAGGCATTTGGCCATTTTACTGAAGTTAGCATTTTTGAAATCTAGGACTTTGAGCTTGCTGTGGTTGGACTTTGCCTTGGCTTTTATCTCAAACCACACTGTGTAATTGTCACTGCTGCTCACATGGGCACCCACCCGGACATTCGACATGCTATCTCCATTGGTGAATACTAAATCCAGCATCGAACTTTCCCTGGTCGGTTCCATCACCATCTGTCTAAGCAATGCATCTTGGAAGGCGTCCACAATTTGTTTACTTCTTTCCAGATTTGCAGAAGGAATACTCCAATCCACATTGGGTAGATTAAAGTCACCCAATATGATCACTTCCCCCTTCATGGCTACCATTCTAATATCAATAATCAAGTCTCTATCCATTTCTTCAGTTTGAGTTGGAGGCCTGTAGACTACACCAATGTGGATGATAGTGTCATCTCCTCTTTCCAAAACAATCCATAGAGCTTCTTTTTTTCCCCCATGCCCCCTGCATTTCAGCATCTTTAATATTGCTTTTGACATGTAGGGCTACTTTTCCTCCTTTTCTGTCTTCTCTGTCTCTCCTAAATAAATTATAGCCAGCTATGGCTATATCCCATTCATGTGACTCGTTAAACCATGCTTCTGTAATGACCACAATGTCCAAGTCCATTTCCACTGTTAGGGCTTCCAGGTCAGGAACTTTGTTGGCTAGGCTTCGAGCATTTGTGCTTATTGCTTTCCAGCAGTTGTTGGCTGGCTTGCCTGTACTTTGCATGGATTTTGTTCTACATGCCTCTTCCCACTTGCCATTGATGTGTGTGTTAATAGTGTGTCTGTTTCCAATGTTATTATGCTTTTGTCTTCTCCATCTGCCACCCCCCCCCCCCCCCATTTTCCCTAGTTTAAATGTCTGTCCACATAATGTCTGAATTGTTCACTTAGGATCCTTTTCCCTGCGACAGAGAGATGTAGTTCATCAACACAGTATAGCTTCTTGTTCTTCCATCTATTTCCCCAGTCACCTATATATCTAAATCCTTCTTGTTTGCACCAGGTTTGGAGCCATGTATTAAAGTCGATTATGCAATGCAGCCTTTCTGCCCCCATACCAAGAACAGGTAGAACTTCTGAGAATGCTATAGTGTTAACAATGGGTTTGAGTTTCTCTCCCAGAATCTGGAAATCCCTTTGAACTGTAGAGGCACTGTTTCTTGCCAGATCATTTGTGCCCAAGTGGATGATAACATCAATTTTGGAGTGCTCACTTTTTATATTAACTATGCCAACAATTTGGCTCATATTCCTGCTGGCTGAAGAGCCTGGGAGGCATTTGACGACCTTCTCTCCTTTGAACTGTGTTCCCAAGTTGGTGCCTCTAATGATGGAATCTCCAAGTAGTAGCAGTTTCCTGCTTTCTGATTTTTTCTTCATATTTGGTACATTATCAGTAGATTGGGCATCAGTCTTCTCATTTAAGGATGCTTCGGTTTCCACTATTTGGGCACTCTCATTTTCCAGGGCAGAGAAGGCATTATGCAGGGATATCTCTTGATGGAGATGGTGTATCTGTGTTACAGGTCCCAACTTTCCAGAGCCCACTGTGATCCATTTGTTCCTGGGCTGTTTGATTCTTTGTGGGAGTGGTGGTGGATTTTTTTTCATTTTGTACCCTAGATGTGGTGTGTAACTGCAGCTAATACTTCCCTTAGTAGAGTCAATTCTTTGTGCATAGCAGATAACTTGAGACATATAGGGGAAACTCAGGCTCCAAATGATTCTTCTAAGAATGAAGGCACCATTGCTATTGCATTGAATACACGACATGCTGATTAAGACTGTGATAAAAGCACTTAACAACAAAAAAGCAGTGCTAGGACAAGGTGAAAAAGGGAAAGGTGGGTGTTAAACCTAGTTGGAGGACAGATGTCAATCTATATGATAAGTATATAGGCAATGCAACCCTTGGTGGGTGGGGTGTGGGGTAGGGTTGGCGAGAATTTAAGTGGCCCTAGCTAGTAGACCTTATATGACTGAGGACACACTCAGATGTCTGATTTAAAAAGGCTAGCTAAATATTTCTAAATATATAATCAAAAGTTAGGTTGTTTGCCACTAGACGATACATCAAGTTGAACAGATATAAATAGGATATAGACAAAAAGATAGGCAGAACAAGGGTATTTTGTTTTGTTTTTTTGGGGGGGGTTCTGTGTTTGTCCCCCTTCCTTGGTGCAGTTCCCCTAACACACCACAGTGCCTAAGTAGTCTTATAAGAGAATAAAACAGGTAATAGGCAAGGAAAAGTTATGGAAATTTATATTAAAAACACAGCCAACCAGGGGAGGAGCTTATCCAAGATGGACGCTTGAGAGTTGTGGGGTGCTTTTTTTGAAATGCTGAAGAGAAAAGGGAAATTGAAGGCTTACTCTGCCATTCCTTCAACTCCCATTTCAGATCCAATGGACCCGTTTATCACCGTTCCAAGGCTGTTAGGTAGGAGATATGATCAGGCATGGTTCCCGGGGCTTTGGAGGGCTCTGTTGGAGAAGAGGATCCTGATATCACATTGTCTCCTTGTCACCTTGTCTCCTTTAGTACAGCACCTGACACAGCCTTCAGGAGTGTTTGCCTCCCTCCCACTTGCTCAGACTTTTGAACTGATGGAAGTTGGCAGCTCTGAATAGTTGGTGCAGGGAGATGCAGTGGGTGAAAGTTGGGCATTGTTTTCATTGGAGGGATCTGAAAGTCCTCCTGGGGATGCAGTGATGGTGGAGTGCCCCAGACCAGTGACCCTGGAGCAGGTAATGGATTTCAGATTCCAGACCTGGCCTCAATGCCCTTTTGCCCCAAGAAAATAACTTTGGACTCTAAATGGGATGCAATCACTATTCTTTCTTTGGTGATTAACCAGCAGATGACAATTATTTACATTTTATTTTTATTTTTATTTACAATTTCTTATATACCGCACTATTAGGCATCAGCGCGGTTTACATGGAACAGAAAAATCAGACAGAAATACATATGCCTGATATTACAATTAACAGGACAGCAAAACTTGGATAACCGAGGGTAAGTTTACAATTAAACAGGACAGCAAAACTTGGATAACCAAGGGTAACTATTTACACACAAGAGTCACAGAATAATGTAACATGTGATTCAATGGTCAAGGACACCTCGATGAGTGTGTTCTCCTGGCTGACCAGGTGTGTTGGTGTAGCTATCAATATTTGAGTAGGGATGTGATTCAGTGTTCTCTGGGAAGTGTTTGAGGAAAAGGTAGTGTTTGAGGGCTTTTCTAAACTGGGTCAGGTTAGTGATTGCTCTGATGTTTGTTGGTAAGGCGTTCCAGAGTCTTGGGGCACAGAGTCTGAACGCCCTATTTGCTGTTGTCGCGGTGCATCTTGTTAATTCTCTCGGAATCTTTAGCGTATTTATTGCTGTGGATCTTCTTGATCTGTTAGGGGCTATGGTTTGAATGAGGTCGGTTAGTGAGGAGGAGGAGAGACTATTGACCATTTTGAATGTCAGTAACACTGTCTTGAAGACAATCCTGACCTGTATAGGAAGCCAGTGTAACTATTTCAGAAGGGGTGTTACATGGTCTCTCCTAGATGCACCATGAAGAACCCTCGCTGCACTGTTCATTGCGAGCTGAAGAGGGTTCAAAGTGGATTGGGGGAGTCCTTGTAATATGGTATTGGCGTAATCAAAATGACAATGTTATCATCGTAGGTAGACTTGGCTGTCTTGGAACTGGTATCATGTTTAAATTCAGTAATGGCATTAGATTCAAAAGTTCAAGATAATTCTCAAAAACTGGCTTCAGTTTTGGATATCACTGTGTCTCTCTTGAAGGATAATATTGCTCTTTGAGCTAAAGTGGAATTGTTAGAGAAATTGGCACGAGCCTCTAACTTAAGGGTTCTTAATTTCCCCAGGATGGGTGGTGTCTCAGCTGTGGACATGTTTAAGAAATATGTGCTTGAAATCCTTTCTGTTCCTGGAGATTTGGTTCCCCCAATTTCAAAAGCTTTTTTTTGCCTTTAAGAAAGAGATGATTGGATGGAAGGAATGGTGTAAATGTGGATGTTATGAATGTCTCAGAATTATTAGATGCTTCTATTTCTGATCCAGTTCAGGTTTCTATCTCTACTCTCTTGGTGTCTTGTGAACTTTCTTCAGACAGGGATTGGTTATTAAAATTATATTATAAGAAGCAGTTATTGCCTTTCCATGGTGCTAGAGTATTAATATTTCTGGATGTGGCTAGGGAAACGCAAAAGCTGTGCAGGCAATTTTGGTTTTTGAAGCCTGGTGTTTTGTCACGTGGAGCTTCGTTTCAGTTGTGTTTTCCTTATAAATGTCTTGTTGTATATCAAAGGCATAGATATTTATTTTTATTTATTTATTTAGACAGTTTTTGTATACCGCCTTATCCTTCAATCAAAGCGGTCACAACACAATTGGGGGATACATTTAACACGCGGGGATATGAGACACATACACTAATACTTACAGGGAACATGGGCTATGGAGGGTTAAGTGGCTTGCCCAAGACCACAAGGAGCATCTGTGGGACTAGAAACCCCAGTCCTTCCGGCCCAAGGTTGCTGTCCTCTAGTGGGATTTGAACCCCCGACCTTCCGGCCTGAAGTACCTTGCCCCAACTTTTTTCAACCTACAGATCTGTTAACCTTTGTGACCACCAGGATTTCAGGTTTACCATCATCAGTTCCTGATCCTGTGGATGGGGTTTGACTGTACTATTGTTAGTTCAGCTTAGAGCTCTCAGGTTAATGCTCATCTATAATTATGTTACGGTATATTTCCTTGTTTCAGTGGGATTTCTTCTGATTCCCTGAGTATTTCCTTGTTCCCTCCCCTAGTATTGAGGACTACAGGGAATTCATTGATAGTTTTCCTTTAAAAGTTTACTTTGTAATAGCATTGCTTTTGATTTCCCTTTTCTGTACAAGTTTATCTTGGAAAAATGTAAAAATTTCAATAAATATTAAATAATAATAATAGTAATAATAACAGTCAACTAGTAAAGTTTGAAAGCTTAGTTTGAGTCTCTTGGAATAAGCTTGCTCAGGCAGCAAAGACTAAGAGGCCAATTCTGTCCTGGCCGTCCAGCCCCTGTATGGCTGATCTGAATCGGGGCGTACAGAGGTAGACCCAATTCTGATCTCATGGGGGCTAGATGTCCCCGCGGGATCAGAATCGGGTCTACAGCCTCAACATGCAAGCCGTGTTCAGATTCTGATTGTCCGCATGCCCAGCCACATGCCGGCTAAGCTCAGCCATTATAGAGCCGCAGTATCATGACATCTCATTGCCATTACAGAGCCGCGATTCCTGGCTGCTGACCCAAACTGCCTTTTTCCCGCAGCCCTACCCCCCGATCCGATCTCCCTCTCACCTGATTACTTCCACACTTTGATTACAGTAACAGCATTCTCCAAGGCCTGCCCATTCTCCAAGGCCTGCCCAAACAAATACTAAAGCCCTTACAACTGGCTCAAAGCACAGTAGCACGTACAATAATGAAAGCTGCCAGATCTGAACATATAACACCTATTCTGTACTGCCTCCATTGGCTCCCGGTAATGCAAAGGATTAAATTCAAAGCGCTAATGACCACTTTCAAAACAATAAACAATATAGTTCCAACATACCTCAACTCACTGATAAACATGCAGCAAACACACTAGAATAAGAAGAGATCACCTGAAGAACATACTAACCAAACCAAAGAATATCAGAAAGGTAACACAAAAACACAACTAACAGGGCATTCTCATTATACTCCCCAGCCCTGCCCAACTTTCTAAGAGAAATTAAAGACTTAACACAGTTTAAAAACACCTCAAGACATTCCTATTTAGAGACTACTACCAGTGTGAGCAACCTGACATAGACCACATAAACATTCAAGATCAAATTTCCCATTAAACTCCAGTGCATGATCTTACACTGTCATTTTACCATTCCATTCTGTACATAGTTCTAGATAAATGTTCCTTGTACATAGTTTAAAATGTATTTTGTACATAGTTCCAACAACCTGTTACTTGTAACCGTTCTCTGTGAACTGCCTTGAGTAGTAATTCAAACCATTCCATGTAAACCACCTTGATTATCTTGATAAAGCGGAATATAAAATAACTAAATAAATAAATGGGGAGCCCTCTTTGCCCCTCACCTCAGAGATGGAATAAGTCCCCTGTCTACCCGACCGACCCCGGACGTACAGGGCCGACCTCTGAATTGGCCCTGTACATCCAGGGTCTCACCCTGCCCATTCCCTACCCTCACCCTGCTTCCAGACAACCCCCTCCTGCCCATTTACGGCTCCCCGTACAACACAGCTGTACATGTAGGGATCCTTTGCACCGGGGTGGCAGGGGGGATGAATAGCAGGGATGTATGTCCTGACTAGACATACATCCCCGCTATTCGTGGCACAGAATGACCCCCTGATTGAATTACCCACATCCTGTAAGGCAGGCTTGTAACAATGGGAACTTTAGAAGATCAAAATTAAATCTTACTTCTATGTATCAGCCTACTATGCAAAGGACCCTGGAACTTTCAAATCTATAGCTGTACTGCAAAATTTAGTAGGAAACCAGGTCTCTGGCAATCTTAAAGCAAATGTATACTCAATTCCAAGAAGATAAATATCAAGAATGTAGTGTCCCTGGTCAGTAGACCTGATATGACTGAGGGCACACTCAGATGTCTGATCTAAAAAGGCTATGCAAGGAATGTAGGCAAGCAAAATATTCCTAAACGTATAATCAAAATTTAGGTTGTTTGCCATAAGACTGTAGATCAAGGTGGCTGTGAACAGAAAGAAATGGGATAGAAACAGAAAGATAAGGAGGAACAAGGTTTATTTTGTTTTTTTGTTGTTTTTTTTCTGTTTGTCCCGCTTCCTTGGTGCAATTCCTAACACACCACAGTGCCTAAGTAGTCTTATAAGAGAGTAAAACAGGTAATAGATAAGCAAGGAAAAATTATGAAAATTTATATCAAAAACCAGCCAACTAGTAAAGTTTGAAAGCTTAGCTTTGTAGAGTCTCTTGGAATAAGCTTGCTCAGGCAGCAAAGCAAAAGAGAACAAGTGGGAATTGAACCCATGCTGACACAAAAATTCTGACTACGAAGGACTGAATATTGGTCCAACAATCTCTACAACCATTGGGGTATGTTTACTAAAACCCTGTTAAGGTGCGCGCCGCGCTAGTGTGCGGATGCCATATAAGGAGTGGGCGTTTCAGTCGGAAAAAAGCAAAACCGGGATTAATCATGCGCTAATGTGCGTTGCGCTCATGGGTGCCGCGCACATTAGCGCATGAGAAACTTGCGCGGGAAGCATAAGTGGCGCGCTGATGTGCAAGCACAGGAACAGAGCTACAGTACAATGGTGAAGACACTGACTGATGGTGTAGGGATCATGGGTTCAATCCCCCACTGTGCGGAATGAAGAAGGCTGGCTGAAGCATTACCTATTATGGGGAAGATTGCTTTAGGAGGCATTTTATTTATATTTTAATTACTTCTACTAGCAAACGCACTATCAAAGCGTGTTAACATAAGGCGCCCCATAAGGCACATTTTAAAGTGCACTGTCCGCCAAGGCACCCTAGAATGTTGCTTATAGGGCTCTTTATAGGGTGCTGTATGAGGTACCGCAAGGTCACAGCACTGTTTTTGATGGCAGCACTGTGCAGTTTAAGGAATGAAAATCATAAGTAGGTGCGCTGACATGCAAGGAGGAGCAACAGTGGAGCACAATGGTTAAGACACTGACCAATGATACAGGAGTCATGGGTTCAATCCCCCCACTATGCCTAATGAAGAAGGCTGGCTGAGGCATTACCTGTTATAGGTAATAGTGCTGTAGGGGGCATTTTATTTATATTTAATTAGTGCTGCCAGCAAACACACACTCAAAGTACTGTAACATAAGGTGCTGCATAAGGCGCCTCATAGGGTACCCCAGAGGGCACATTCTAAAGTGCACTGTCTGCCACGGCACCCTACAATGTTTCTGAAAGGATGGCCCATAGGGCACCATATAGGGTGCCCTATGAGGCACAGCAAGGTCATAGCACTGTGTTTGATGGCAGCACTGTGCATTTAAACGCATGGAAATCTGAAGTAGGTACGCTGACATGCAAGAAGGAGCAGCAGCGTAGCACAATGGTTAAGGCACTGACTGCTGATACAGGGGTCA
Organism: Ichthyophis bannanicus; assembly: GCA_033557465.1. Classification (NCBI taxonomy): domain Eukaryota; kingdom Metazoa; phylum Chordata; class Amphibia; order Gymnophiona; family Ichthyophiidae; genus Ichthyophis; species Ichthyophis bannanicus. The sequence goes on from CM066032.1 coordinate 436,866,553, forward strand.
TGAGTTTGCTCCCCAGTGTGCCTAATACATAAGGCTGGCTGAGGCATCACCTTTGCAATGTATGTATTGTTTCCTGCAGCACTTCATTTGTATTTTATTAATTGCTGGCAGCAAACACGCCCTCACGTGCCATAACTGAAGGTGCCGCATAAGGCACCCTATAAGGCACTCCATAGGGCACATTATAAAGTGCACTGTCCGCCATGGCACCCTAAAATGTCCCCTATAGGGCACCCTATAAGTTGCTCCACAGGATAACATATAGTGCACCTTATATGGATGGTAACCATAAGGTGCCCTATAGGGCGCCCTATAAAGCGCCCTCTGAGGCACCTTATGGGTACAGTACGCAGAGAGTGTTTTTGCTGGCAGCAATAATGTACATTAAAAAGAGATAATGCTTTGGGCAGCCCTATCAAAAACCCCACTGTGGGTTTGAATCCATGATCTCTGGCTTCATAGGCAGTGAAGTAAACAGTGGGCTACAGCTCTATAGCTGCTAGCAAGCCCCTGGCTGGCTGTAGAGGGACTGCATGTCACCACACAGACAGTCTGCTGTGGTCACCAGGATTGGGTTAGGCCACCCGTACCCATGATGCATTGCACATGCAAATCAGCTGTCCACAGATGAACACAAGATGGGGTATGCATCCCCACAGCACATCGGCCTGGTAGAGGGAACTGACTATGTCCACCCCCACAGCACCTCGGCCTGGTAGGGGGTACTGACCGTGTGTGTTACTGGCACAGAGTAGCTACACACCGTCACATTGTGCGGGTACTGTGCTCACCCTGAGTGTGCGGTGGGGCGCCCAGCACCAGGTCCACAGCACCTTCCATAGCAGAATTAGGCCATGTTGCAGGTCCCTAGCAGTGCTAATGTGTGAGATAGGTAGTTTCTGCAGAAACACTTTGGATATATCTGTATTCTCAGTCAGGTGTAGCCCCCATGGACTTCTAGGAGGATCATGTACCACCACTCTCCTCCTCCAGGGCTGAGGGTGGTAAACATGGTCTCCCACCAACAGATGCACATTCTACCTCCCAGCAATGGTGGCAGTAGAGGGGACCATCAACCCCAGTCCTGCTGGGGAACAGACACCCTACAGGGCAGTCAATGCAGCTCTGTACACATCCATAACACAATAGCAGACAGACATTAGGCATGGATATGCTAAGCTGCACCCCACCACTATCTGATATTCTCCTGCAGCAAGCCTTCAGCCGCTGCACCCTGCAAGGCACTCCATCAAGACACATACCTGCTGCAGACAGTCTGCTAGCTAGTCCATAGTGCATGTTCCTGGTGGAAATGCATGCACCCAGAACTGGGATGTCAGTATACACAACAAGCAGATAAGTCAGTGACTGGGCTTCAAAAGGAAAACCATAAATATCACATGAAAGAAATACTATATAGCACTATGGGGGTGCCTAGCCATGCTGTGGTCACTGCACAGTCAGGGTGAGAGTGATCTCCCAGCAGGACATGCTGAGGCCACCCTGTCTGTGTAGGTGGTGGCCGGGCACTAAAATGTCCCAGCCAGTGCCCTATGCCCTGTGCAGATGCATCCTGGCCAGGCCACACTGTCCGGGCTATACCCATGGTACCTTGCTCCTCATTATGCACATTGGCAGGCCAATACTGGCAACAGTGCTGGAAGTGTGGGCTGTGGAGGGTGTTTGCAGCCACCACACACTGGATAGACAGACAGACACCCCCACACCTATGCCATCATTGTGCTACTATAGAGGAGTTTAGCAGCCCTGGACACCACACCAGTCCTGGGCACAGTGCAGGCATGGTTATGGTACACAATACTGTTGGTGGTCACTCCCCAGGGTGTTAAACACTGTCAGAGATCAGACCTGAAGCACACTCCACAGACATCAGAAAGATTGTTATGATGGAGCTCAATAAGCAAACTGTGCTTAATGTAGGAATTGCTATCTGCCAGTAATCATAGGAAACGTTTGATAGCTGTGTACCGTATACCCAGGTGTAGGGTGGCATTGCTAAGGTATGCAAGTGCTAGTATTGGGAGATGCACGCAGGGCCCAATGTCCTGCCTCTCCAGGAGGCATTGCCTAATGGGGCCTGTGGGTGTGGGTGTGGGTGTGTCTGCCCCTGTTGGCTGCTGCTTTACGGCAGAGGTTCCCAACTCCAGTCCTGGGGTGCCAAACACTGTTCGGGTTTTTATGCTGTCCCTCATGAATATGCATGAGATACATCTGCATACCATGGGGGTGGTGCATAGATATGCAGCACAGGCATCTTTATTAGAGGCAGCATGGAACCTGAATTGTGTTTGGCCCTCCAGGACTGCATTTGGGAGACTGTGCTCTAGGTAATGCCCCTGTTTATGGTGTCTGTGCTCTGTAGGTAAAATATAGGCGTATTAACCATGCGTATGTTCTCTGTAATAAAGGTTTGTCCTTACTATCACGGTTTAGTTGTGGGAAAAATATGTGGACTGAATTGGCAGTAGCCCCAGCTGGACTTTGAACTTGTGACCTTCTGTTTTTGCACACACTGTCTGTGTGCACTGCACCACCGTGTTGCCACAGATATGCTGCATTCCCTGGGGAGTCCATGACTGTACATCTGACAGGGCCTGTTTGTTGCAGTGCACGGCACCCACCTGGACAGGGCTAGGCCATGGTCTGCTGTGGCCACCAGCTGCTGCCACCTCCACCACCAGTACCGCTACATCCTTAGATTGGAGACAGCATAAACCCTGAAGGTTTTGTGGCCCTCCAGGACTGCATTTTGGGGAATCTGCTCTAGGTAATGTGCATGTTTCTGGTGTCTGTGCTCTGTAGGGTAAAATAGAGGTGTTTGAACCATGCTTATGTTCTCTGAAATAAAGGTTCGTCTTTACTATCACTAGTTAGTTGTGGGTAAAATATGGGGACTGGATTGGCAGGAGCCCCAGCTGGGGCTTGAACCTGTGACCTTCTGTTTCCAAACATGCTGGTTGTGTGCACTGCAGCACCCTGTTGCCACAAAGACAGTGCATTCCCTGATGATACCATGACTGTTTTTCTGGCAGGGCCTGTCTGTTGCAGTGCATTGCACCCACCTACACAGGGCTAGGCCATGGTCTGCTCTGGGCAGCTGCCACTGCCCCCCTCCACCTCCAGTATCCCTGTGCCACCCTGCTGACATGCCCTTCTGCTGGTGGTGCTGGTGGTACGCAGTCTCAAGCCATCCTGTATGCGGGTAGGTGGCTTCCTATGGTGCGGGTTCTGGAGTAGGGATGCCTGCAAATTTGTCCGCATGTCCCTCAATCACCGCCTGCCAATGTTCTGTGCCCTTGGGGGTACCTGCTGGGTACTATCCCCTGTGACACTGTGATAAACACTCTCGTGCCCATGTTTGGCCCTCATCATTTGCTGTCTGGCTGCTGTTCAGTTTCAGCATTCCTAAGTGCCGTCTAGGCATCTGCCTAGTCCGCACTGTGCCCCAGCTGCACCACAGCATGTGCCGCCTGCAGCCCTCTGTATCCCCTTTCCCAGCATCTGTCCAATTGCCCATTCCGACCTGCCCGCCCTGCTGTTGTGGAAATGTGCATGCCATAGGTAACCTGTCCAATGGAGAGGGAAACCCTGATCAGTGCTATTTCACTGTGGGATCATTCACCTTGTATGGGGACGGAGCGTAGACCCTTCTAAAATTCATATTTATTTTTGGGGCTTTTTTGGGAGTGTTTTTTGATGTTTCCCATTACTATCACTATTGCCCGGCTTGATTATAATTTTTTTAGATTTTGTTGGGGTCCTTTTCAATGTTTATTTGTACTTTTGTTCTGTGCACATGTATCACACTTATCACTTTTTTGTAGGTTTCCCTTGTTTTGCTGTACACTGCTGACAGAAATAGTTTCTCTTCCCTTTAAATCGGCTCTACCGCGAGGTTTTCACTTTCGGTATTTTTTTGCTTGAATTTCAGCCCCGCTCGTGTGAATGATCCCACAGTGAAATAGCACTGATCAGGGTTTCCGTCTCCATAGGACAGATTACCTATGGCATGCACATGTTCCACAACAGCAGGGCGGGCATGTCGGAATGGGCAACTGGACAGATGCTGGGAAAGGGGATACAGAGGGCTGCAGGCGGCACATGCTGTGGTGCAGCTGGGGCACAGTGAGGACTAGGCAGATGCCTAAATGGCACCTAGGAATGCTGAAACTGAACAGCAGACAGACAGCAACTGATGAGGGCCCCACATGGGCACGACAGTGTCTATCACAGTGTCACAGGGGATAGTACCCAGCAGGTACCCCCAAGGGCACAGAACATTTGCACGCGGTGTTGGGGGGAAGCGTGGATGCCTATGCAGGCACCCCTACCCCAGAACACGCACCATAGGCAGGCGCCTACCTGCACACTGGATGGCTTGAGACTGCACACCAACAGCACCACCAGCAGAAGGGCATGTCAGCATGATGGCAGAGGGGTACTGGTGGTGGAGGGGGGCAGTGGCAGCTGCCCAGCGCCAACCAAGGCCTAGCCCTATGTAGGTGGGTGCCATGCACTGCAACAGACAGGCTCTGTCTGACAAACAACCATGGTATCTCCAAGGACTGCACTGTCTCTGTGAGCACAGTGTGGTGCGGTGAACACAGCCATATTTTACCCGCTACTAAACTGTGATAGTAAGGACAAACCTTTATTGCAGAGAACATACGCATGGTTCAAACGCCTATATTTTACCCCACCGAGCACAGACACCAGGAACATGTGCATTACCTAGAGCAGAGTCCCCCAAATGCAGTCCTGGAGGGCCACAAATCATTCAGGTTTTATGTTGTCTCCAATATAAGGCCATGTCAGCATAGTGGCGGAGGGGTACTGGTGGTGGAGGGGGCAGTGGCAGCTGCCCAGAGCAGACCATGGCCTAGCCCTGTGAAGGTGGGTGCCATACACTGCAACAGACAGGCCCTGCCGGACAAACAGTTATGGTATCACCAGGGACTGCACAGTCTCTGTGGTAACACGGTGGTGCAGTGCACACAACCCGTGTGTTTGGAGTCAGAAGATCACAGGTTCAAATCCCAGCTATGGTGCCTGCCCACCCAATCCCCATATTTTACCCACTACTACAACGTGCTAATACAGACAGAACGTTTAGTGCAGATGACGTAAACATGCCGAAAACACCTACATTTTACCCTACAGAGCAAAGACACCATAAACAGGCACATTAACAAGAGCAGAGTCTCACAAATGCAGTCCTGGAGGGCCAAACACCATTCAGGTTCCATGCTGCCTCTAATAAAGATGCCTGTGCTGCATATCTATGCACCACCCCCATGGTATGCAGATGTATCTCATGCATATTCATGAGGGACAGCATGAAAACCCAAACAGTGTTTGGCACACCAGGACTGGAGTTGGGAACCTCTGCCGTAAAGCAGCAGCCAACAGGGGCAGACACACCCACACCCACAGGCTCCATTAGCCAATGCCTCCTGGAGAGGCAGGACATTGGGCCCTGCGTGCATCTCCCAATACTAGCACTTGCATACCTTAGCAATGCCACCCTACACCTGGGAATACGGTACACAGCTATCAAACGTTTGCTATGATTACTGGCAGATAGCAATTCTTACGTTAAGCACAGTTTGCTGATTGAGCTCCATCATAGCAACCTTTGTGATGTCTGTGGAGTGTGCTTCAGGTCTGGTCTCTGACAGTGTTTACCACCCTGGGGAGTGACCCCCAACAGTATTGCGTACCATATCCATGCCTGCACTGTGCCCAGGACTTGTGTGGTGGCCAGGGCAGCTAAACTCCTCTATAGTAGCACAATGCTGGCATAGGTGTGGGAGTGTGTGTCTGTCTATCCAGTGTGTGGTGGCTGCAAACACCCTCCACAGCCCACACTGCCAGCACTGTTGCCAGTATTGGCCTGCCAATGTGCATAATGAGGAGCAAGGTACCATGGGTATAGCCCGGACAGGGTGGCCTGGCCAGGATGCATCTGAACAGGGCATAGGGCACTGGCTGGGACATTGTAGTGCCCGGCCACCACCTGCACAGACAGGGTGGCAACAGCATGTCCTGCTGGGAGATCACTCTCACCCTGACTGTGCAGTGACCACAGCATGGCTAGGCACCCCCATAGTGCTGTATAGTATTTCTTTCATGTGATATTTATGGGTTTCCTTTTGGGGCCCAGTCACTGACTTATCTGCTTGGTGTGTATGCTGACATCTCAGTTCTGGATGCACGCATTTCCACCAGGAACATGCACTATGGACTAGCTAGCAGACTGTCTGCAGCTGGTATATGTCTTGATGGAGCGCCTTACAGGGTGCAGCGGCTGAAGGCTTGCTGCAGGAGAATATCAGATAGTGGTAGGGTGCAGCTTAGCATATCCAGGCCTAATGCCTCTCTGCTATTGTGTTATGGATGTGTACAGAGCTGCATTGACTGCCATGTAGGGTGTATAAATAAAGTATAAGTATAACGCCACGCAGGGGCAGAAGAGATATTTAAATTGCATCAAAGCACCTCCCACGAACCTTGATGGACAAAGCGAGGGGGGAAAAGGGGAAGGAGGGAAAAAAAGGGGAAGGAAAGGGGAGGGGGGAAGGGGGGAAAGGAGGGGAAGGGGAAATGGGAAAGACGGGAAGGAGGAAAGGAGGAAAGGGGGGGGGGAAGGAGGAAAGGAGGGAAAGGGAAATGGCAATACCACTATACATGTGTCAAAACATTAGAGGCAGAATATTATTCTCTTGTCCTTTTTGATATGATGTTATGACCTATATATTGCCTGTTACAGTCTTATTTATTATTTGGGGATTTTGCTCTATGTCACTCCAACAACAATCTTTTATTTGTTCCTCCATTCCATGCAGATTGGGAAGAGTGGCATGTCCCTCTTTATGCGCTGTTTGTGTTTTTTTCATGGTAATGTATTGGCCTTTACATTTAGTTCTTTTATTCATATGTTTTTATGCATATTTTACATTGAGCTCACTTACGCATTTGTCCAATGTAATTTTATTGTCAATATGCGGTATTTAATTCTTGTGTTTAAAAATTGTTTTACTATGGATGTATGATTTTATATTTTGTATGTATATTTTTTTAATTTGTATGTTTTATTTTGTTTTAGACCCCTGAAGAAGGCCTCAGGCCGAAACCTTTTAGTTGGGTCTTCTAATAAAGCTGGTTTTACGCACATTTCCTGTGGTAGGCCTGGTCTTTGGTGGTCCGCTTTTGCCCCTTTTGTCCTGTTTGCGGATACCTTCTTCTCCTGCTGTTTTGGTTTCTTCTCCTGAAGAATACCATGGCCTACACGCAATGGGACAATATCTTCAGTTATTCTGAAGACCATTTGAATCATCTCCTCAAGGAACCTCCTTTGGTGGAAGACGAATCTGAAGATGCTAGCCTTGCTGATCGCTGGATTGATTTGATTCGCACCAAAAAGGCAGCTATCAGATATGAGCTACATTATGCCAGCATGCTACAGTATTGCCAGGTCAAACTAATTCCGAGAGGCTTGAGGATGACGAGAGAACCGAATATGTTTCGGGACGATAAACCTTTTATGGACAGGTGGTGTGCCATCTTAAACAAATGCTCTCTTGACCTTATGGTCTTACTTGCTGAGACAGCTAAGAAAAGGGCGGAAAAGATACGTACTGAGGCTGAGAGGAAAATGGAATCTCTAAGATCTGAAGATAGACATTTTGAGAGTCTTATTGGTGACTATAATAAGAAATTAGGTGAGTATCGTAGAGATGTAAAGAGCATGAAACTTGACAAACATAAGCGTGATGAACTAGATTATAAAAATGATAATGTGCCTCTATGGCTGAAACCCCGTGCTCCCTTTAATGGTCAGCATCAAGTAAGTTTTAAAGGAGATAATTTCAACAACCACAATAATGAAAATTCTAGGAAATATGATTACTATATTACTTATCATTCTCGTAGGTATGATAGAAATGACAATCAGAATGGCGATCACTCTAAAAGGTATGATCATTCCACCTATAGATTTGAAGATTCCAGCATACCTAGAAAGAAGAATTCCCCTATGAGCAGATACGATGACATACAAGAAAGAAATAAAAAAACTTATAAGGAGTGAGTCAGAGGAACTCTTTGCCTCTCCTGTCTCCACTCCCCTCCCTAACGCCCCTGGCACTTCCAGGGATTTTTTATTCGAGGACCTGTGGGAAAAAGAATCGGCACAACGCAAGTCAAAAAAAACATTTCCCCCTCGGTTGGAATTCAGAGGGAGGGGAAGGGGCAGAGGCAATGTGGTTCGGCCTCCGCAAAATCACCACCACAAATCTTATTAAATCAGGATGTTTTAACAGACATGCATTGTGCAACACTAGTTGATTTGCCTGTCATTAATCTTTCTTCCGTCACTCTCACTAAACTGGAATTAGATCTTCTACAAAAGGGTTTATCCTTTGTTCCTACAGCACCTTATGATGCGTTTCAGACCCGCATAGATCTCCATAAGTTTTCTCGCAAATTGCAAATTAAAAAATTCTTTTCAGATAAACCTTGCTCTTCTAAAGATTCTTCTGTAGTACGTGCGCAGTCTCGGTGGTACCCTCCGGGCCCTATTGACCCCACAATCCACACCTTTATGAACTGTGTTTTAAGAGATATACAAGTGTTGGAAAAGAAATCAAGATGTAGATACTCCAATCTCACACGTCAGGAAAGAGTTGCTATATCCAATCTTAATAAACGATCAGATATCATTATTAAACCAGCTGATAAAGGTGGTGGTATCGTGGTTTTAGATCGTACTTACTACATACATGAATTGTCCAACCAACTTAATGACAGAGTTTTTTATCAAGTGTTGCCAAGTGATCCCACAGTTTCTATTAAATCAGAAATAGATTATCTTCTGTTATATGGTTTAAATGCTGGATTCCTTACCCAACGAGAGTACTCCTTCTTAATGGTTAAGCACCCAGTCATTCCAACAATATACACTATTCCCAAAATCCAAAAATCTCTTACTTCTCCTCCAAGCCGTCCTATTGTCTCTGGTATTGGTTCTGTCCTAGAACCTCTTTCGAAATTCATTGATATTTTTTTACGTCCATTCATTCCCTGTATTGTTTCTTATGTTAGAGATGCTGCTGATATTATCTCTTTGTTGAATAATCTTGATATTGACGTTTCCTCTATTATCTTAGTGACACTTGATATCGAATCCCTGTATACCAACATACCACAGGGAGAGGCCTTAGCGGTTCTTACTAAGTATTTGAATTTACGTCCTGCACTCGTCCGTACACCTACCCATTTCCTGATGGATTTGGCGCATATTGCTCTTACCCGTAATTATTTTCTTTTTAATGGCATATTTTACCAACAGATAAAAGGTACAGCCATGGGTGCAGCCATGGCACCGGATATAGCCAACCTATATGTGGCTGAATTTGAAGAGATCCATTTTAAAGATTGCCCTTTCTCTTCCTTGATTGTATCTTGGAAAAGATATATTGATGACATCTTAGTTTTTACGACTGGCTTAACACCCTTGACACTAACCTTAGATTTAAGATGCAATCCAGTTCCATAGAACTTTCTTTTTTAGATATACTTATTAAGAAGTCCACTTCTGGTTTTAAAACTACCATTTATCGAAAACCCACTGATAAAAATAAATTATATTGCTTTGATAGTTTTCACAATAGTCACATAAAAAGAAATCTACCTACTTCACAATTTCTACGTCTTTGTAGACTATGTACAGATTATGACGAATTTAGAAGCAAATCTTGTGATATGGCAGAATGCTTTAGAGCCAGAGGCTACCCAATTGACTGCATCACAAAAGGTTTCCATCGGGCTTGTGCATCTAACAGACAGGACCTACTCTTACCTAAAGAGAAATCTTTAGATGACAAATTTGTCTGTGTTCTCAAGTTCTCACACCTTTCATGGAAAATACAAAAAATTCTAAAGACACACTGGCACATTCTTCAGACTAGTTCATGTTTTTCCAATCAGCGTCTCACTATTGCTTACAATAGAGGGCATAATCTGGCTGACAAATTAGTCTCTTCCTATATGCCCCCGTGTTTGAATCACATTGTTAGAGAGAAGGGACATTTTAGGTGCAACAAGTGCTCGGTGTGCAAGCATGCTATTGTATTATCTGCTTTTACACATCCCATTACTCATGCTCAATATAAGCTGTATACTAGGACTGACTGTACCTCTACACATGTAGTGTATGTCATTATCTGCCCCTGTCTCCTTCTATATGTCGGTAAGACCATACGACCAATCAAGACACACATTCAGGAACACAAAAGTTGCATTAAAAGGAAAATTCTGACAGCCCCTTTGGTGGAACATTGGTCCCTTTTGCAACACACCCTCGATGATATAAAGTTTTTTGTTGTGAAGCAGATTAATAATCCACCTCGGGGTGGTGACCGTGACCGCAGGTTGATTCAAGAGGAACAGAGGTACATTTTCCTTTTTGATACAGTAGCTCCTAAAGGGTTAAACAGAGAGATCAAATATCATGTCTTTCTGTGATCTGACATGTGAGTGTTTCTCTTTTATTTGGTTCCCCCCTTTTTTTTTAAATTGGTTTTACTCTTTTAATATTGATTCTAATTATATTTTCCATATTTTCTATTACTTATCTTTTAAGTATGCACAATTTGTAGTTATACATTTTTTGTATTTTTTATGTATGCACGTTATGTAGTCAATCTCACTGTATTGATGCTCTTATCAGACACATTCTGCCTCTAATGTTTTGACACATGTCTAGTGGTATTGCCATTTCCCTTTCCCTCCTTCCCCCCCCTTTCCTCCTTCCCGTCTTTCCCATTTCCCCTTCCCCCCTTCCCCCTCCCCTTTCCTTCCCCTTTTTTCCCCCCCTCCCCCCTCGCTTTGTCCATCAAGGTTCGTGGGAGGTGCTTTGATGCAATTTAAATATCTCTTCTGCCCCTGCGTGGCGTTTTCCCGCTCACAGCAACGTTGCTGGTAACATTTGGACCTTTTTGTATCTTGGCTGTTTTAGCTTTTGATTGTTATATCTTGTTCACACTCTTAACAATTATGTCTTATTTTTTTAATGCTCATTTACTCTTTCTGCACGTTGCATTTCATGCGAGGGTTCCTTTATGCTGTGTTATGTAAGCATATACATCTGCGAGTTCATTTTATACCTACATACAGAGTGGGATGGGTAAATGCAGATTGATTGTTTATGTCATCAGAATATAGAAAGACTAGGGGACATGCAATGAAGCTACAGGGTAAACTATTCAAGACAAATAAGAGAAAATATTTTTTCACTCAACGTGTAACACTGGTCAACATTGAAATTGTTACTGACTTTAAAAGGCCCTAATCTGTAGTATCTTGGTGAGCTGAACACAAATATAACATTAAAAATGTTTTATTGGCTCTCGTTTCGAAGATATTGCATGTAGTTCATTTTTGACGTTTCACCATGTAAATTTATCCATTAGGACATCAACAACAACCTAAATAAGCCTTGAATGATGTAATATTGCATCACATTGCATAATACCAGCATGCACACATCATCCAGAGTTGATTGCATCATTTTCTTTTTTTTTATGACTTTTATTTATGAGTTTTCCTGCACATGAATGGTACAGAAACATATTGAAAACACGATTACTCTTAACACAAAACAATGACTCCCCACCCTCCCAGATACTCGAGGGAAGAAAGGTTAACATATTCAGGGCGCCTCCACAGATCAGCATTTAGACCCTTAAACTAAACACAATACAACTAGAACATTGGATCTCCAAAATGTGGTCTCTCATTTAAGTGACTTATGACCGGACTATATGTTGATCTAAAAGTGACCATCTATCGAAGTTTAGCTCACCTTTATCAGGATGGTGGAGCTTGCTATACAATCTCTCATACTTAGAGTATTGACACACAAGACCCCACCAGTTGCCCAAATTCAAATTTGGGGAATTTTTCCAATTGAGCAAAATCAGCTTTAAGGCTATAGCCATCATGAAATTTAGTAGAAAGGTTTTCTCTTTAGTCATGTGCTGGAAAAGCTTCAGAGATCTCAGAAAGAACACATTCTTAGAGAGCTTGTCCGAAATGCCCAAGATTCTTTGGATTTTATCCCAAATCGCCTTCCAAAATCGTTGAACAAAGGGACAATCAAAAAGCATATGCACATAGGTACCTTTCTCTCGATGACAGGACCAGCATTTCCCGGTGGATGATTTATCCCACTTTGAGAGTTTTACAGGCGTAATATAGGCCCTATGTAGCAGAAAATACATCGATTGTGTAATGGCCGCCGAACGCGAAACCCTAGTTAGAGGACCCCACAGACTCTTCCAGGAGCTAGGATGCAATGTCCGGGATAGATCTAACTCCCACACTTTTGACAGCCCCCCAGGGCCTTGGGAGGCATAATCTCTAAACATGGCGTAAAACCTGGAGATTGGGCCCTTCTGACCAAGCGTTGCTTTGATGTTTTTAAATAAAGCTCCCTTGGCTGCCAACTCTCTAACTTTTATTTGGGAAGCTGAGATGCTATGCTTAATCTGCAACCACTGGAAATAGCTGTTCTCAGGAAGGGAAAACTCCCCTCTCAAGGAGGCGAAGTCCTTCCACCCCTTTTCTCCCACCCACTGCCCCAGCGTCCAAATGCCCTTCTCTTGCCAACTTTTCCATGCAAACTTCCTCCCTCTAATTTTAAATTGTGGGTTCCACCACAACAGAGTCATTCTAGAGGGCTTACCATCTCTGTCTGCCAGTTGTACCAGTTTTAAGAAGGCGGCTTGAGTGGCCCGGATCACGGTCCCCACTGTTCCCTCCTCCGGGTGTGACATCCCGAGCATATGAGTCATGGGGTATGGAACGATCATACAAGCCTCTACTTTGAGCCAACTAGGGCCTTGGGCCGTGCCCTCTGCATCCAACCATGCGGCTCCCTGCTTTAAGAGAAGAGCATGGTGGAACCATTGAAAGTCGGGAAAGTGAATCCCACCTTTTTCCCTGGAGGCTTTCAATTTCTTGCTGGCAATCCTAGGTTGAGAACCATTCCAAAGGAACCTCAGAAGGCTTCTCTCCAAATTTACAAATATTTCGGCCGGCAGGGAGAAAGGGAGCATACCTAATACATAGTTTATTCTAGGCGCCAACACCATTTTAATAATTTCTAAGCTTCCCCACCAGGCGAAATGCAGAGGAGACCAAGCCTCTTGTTGAGGATCGTCTGGGTTAGCTCCTCCACATTCGCCTGTATAGTACGGTCCACTGAGGCGCTGTACCATGCTCCCAGATATTTGACGCTACCTGACTCCCACCAGAAAGGAAATGAGGCCATTAATCCCGCATTCAAGCAGGTATTAAGCGGAAAGGCTACTGACAGTCCAATTAATTTTATACACCGAGATATTTGAGTACGCATCGATTAACGCTAATATCTGTGGAACCTCCGAGGGCTGCGTAAACAAAAGGAGGTCGTCCGCATATGCGGAGAGTTTCACTTGCAAACCACCAAAATTGAAGCGCTTTATGTCCTTGCTTTGTCTAACTGCAATGGCTAAGGGTTCTAATGCCAAATTAAAGAGCAAAGGAGAGAGGGGACAACCCTGTCTAGTACCTCTGTGCAAAGAAAAGGATCAAGATAGGATACCATTGGCGAGGACACTAGCGCTGGCTCTTGCATATAATACCCTGACCTTACTAATAAAGCCCTCTCCTAGACCAAACCATTTCAGGGCTGAGAAGAGAAAAGGCCACTCTAATCTATCAAACGCTTTTTCTGCATCGAGGGAGAGGGCAACAAACGGGGACTTTTCCACAGCAGCCCTATCAAACAGATTGCGTAAGAGCCTAGCATTATCTGAGGTTGATCTACCCGGAATAAACCCACATTGGTCAGGGTGCACTAGCTCCCCAATAACTGTAGTAAGCAGCTGTGCCAGTATGATCGCAAAGATCTTGTAATCTGCATTTAGCAAGGATATAGGTCTATAGTTTATGACTCGACTGGGATCCTTGCCAGACTTTTCTAAGACGACTATCGTGACTTCCGAGAAGTTACCTAAATGCCCTTGCCCCTCCACTAATTCTTTGTAATACAGCATTAGATATGGAATCAGCTCTTTACTCAATACTTTGTATAATTCAGCTGGTATCCCGTCAGGGCCTGCAGCTTTCCCCGCTTTCATAGAATTAATTGCCCTAGAAAGCTCGTTGCTTGAAAAAGGTTCACCTAGCCACTGGGCTTGCTGGGCCTCCAATTGAGGATGTCCCAACTCATCCAAGAAGCTTGCAACCTCCTCAGGGTCCGCCACTACCTCATTGGAGTACAATTTAGTATAGAATTTTGAAATTCGTCTAAGATTTGATCATTATTAACATACCTCATCTGATTATCGTCCACAGTGGAGACGATCCTTGATTTTTCTCGCTTCGCTCTCAAAGTTCATGCTAAGAGCTTACTAGCTTTATTTTGCTCTACATGATATCTGTCAGCCTGTTTCAACATAACTTGTTCAATTTTGGAGCTCAATATTTCATTGTATTGGATTCTTAATCTTTGCAGCCTAAGTAAAATCCCAGAGTGGGGCCCTGATCCATAACCTATCCCCCACTTTAATCTGATTCTCTAAAGCCAATAACTGAGCCTTCCTTCTTTTACACTCTTTGATCTTGTAGCTGGTGATGGTTGCCCTGAGGGTGGCCTTAAATGCCTCCCACCAGGCCCAGCAGGCAGTGTCGCCCAATTTGTTAACTTCAAAGTACAACCTGATGAAGCTCCTCAATTCATTCTGAAAAGAGGGCTCCGCCAGCCATGCTGTGTTAAATGACCAAGGTGGACTAGGTTTAGCCGCCTCTTGCACTAAAATTTTGACCATAATAGCTGCATGATCAGACACGGACATGCCCAAAATATCTGCTCCACAACTGCACAGAACCATGGATCTAGATATTAAAAAGTAATCTATCCGAGAGAGGGAATTATGCACTGGGGAGAAAAAGGTATAGTCTTTATCGACCGGATGGAGCAGTCTCCATATGTCCACTAGCTCACAGTCCTCCATAAGGGCTGAAAGAGATGTTCCCGCATGAGAGGGCCTCTCTACCCTCCCTGGGTTACGGTCTAATAGAGGCTCCCTTACCATGTTGAAGTCCATGATTATTGGGTCCGAGTTATCCCTCTGTAGTGTACTATTTAAATCGTGGAAGAAGTCGGGGTCATCTTTATTAGGACTGCACACATTGACAATTAAGAGGTTGAGGTTCCCAACCTCAATTAGGGACTTGTACCACCTCCCCAGGGCATCATTACTAGCATTCACAATCATTGCCCCCAGCATTTTACGCACAAGCGTAGCCACCCCGTTTCTCCTTTGATCAGCCGGGGAGGAACCAACCAGAGTATATTGCTTATCCTCCAACTTCCCAGTTTCCTGCAAAAAGAGGTGGGTCTCCTGTAGGAGGACTATATCCGCTTGTTGCCGGTTACAATAAGTTAGTATTTTTTTCCTTTTCATTGGCGTCTTAATACCCTTCACATTCAGGGATAAAATCTTAAGCACATCAGCCATTATAGCTTACAAAGATATCCTCAATTGTGACCTGTGGAAGACTTCCCTTGATATTAGAGCCCACATTCTTCCCCAGAGAGCCTTCCCTTATCCCCCAACAAAACACACAACAATAACAGCTTGGGTGAGACAGCGAGACCATTCTGCATAGCGCAGTCTGACCCCTGAGATATTTCCCACCATAGGACTCACGTTGCATCTCATACAAGCAAGCAGACAAGAAAAATGCAAACAGGCAGGCAAGAAAAAAAAACTCTTCCCTATGGCCCCGACCACGGAGGCCCGCGCACCTCCCTATCCCCAAGCCCTGACTACACAATCAATCAGTTCAGGATTCCTCAGCCCAGACAAGTCCAAAGAGTTGAGGTATGCATCAAATGGGATTAGCTTGGAATGCCATTGCATGCCGCAGATTCGGTGCTTCTGTCAGAATGTCCACGACCTCTGCAAACAAACGACTAGTGCCAGGGTTATCTTAAACTTAGCTTGACTGCATAAGCAGAGCCTCTTGGTCTTCTATATACCCAGCAAGTGCAGTGGGATCCTCAAATGTTTTAGTTACATTGTTCAGGGTCACCTTGAATCGCGCAGGGTTAAATAAGCCATATCTAGCCTGAAGGCGCTGAAGATGAGGCCTCATCCATTTCTCGACAGTAGACTTGCTAAAATCAGGATAGAAAGCAACCCTCTGGCCTTCGTGCTGAAGAGGATGACAAGCTTTTGCTGCCGCCAAAATTTGGACTGCATGCTGATGCCTCAGCACACACAGGATCATCGGGCGCGGGTATTTGGATCGTTGATTAGCTATAGATGGCAGCCGGTGGGCCCTTTCAATTTCCAATGGGTGAGAAAATTCAAGCTTCAGTAGCTTCGGTATAAACGATTCCAAAAAACGAATGGGATCACTACCCTTCTGTTAACCCTGTGATGCGAATGTTGTTGCGGCTGGCCCTATTGTTCATGTCTTCAAGGCTTCTTTCAAGCCCGTCAAGCTTGCGTTTGATCTTTGGGATTTGAGCCAAGCGATCCTCGTGCTCCGCCACTGTCACTTCCACTCTCTCGACCCTTTGCATTAGCATTTGCATTTGAGCCGTTAGCTCTTTCAGGTCTACCTGCATTACAGTAAGGGACTCTCCATTTGAATCCACACGGCTGCGTACCGCCCGCACCTCTTTCAATATTTCCTGCAGGCCCTCCGCCGCTTCTTGGGAAGGCGCCATCTTTTGCGAGGATAGCGGGTCAGTCTTGGATCTTTTAGTGCCAGATGCCGCTGCTGCGGCGAAGTCCAGGCGGGTCTGCTTGCCCCCGGACATAATCGCGATCTACTGTACTAAAGTTCCGCCAATCTAGGCAGGTGGACTTGCCGATACAACCAGGATTCACTGACTGAGGCCAAGAGAGACACTCTTACGCCGCCATGTCGGGACCTCGCAGGCTTCACCTCTCCGATTGCGTCATTTTCTGATGCAATTCAATACTACTGCCAGACGGCTGCTGAAGCCGTCTGACATCAGCAGTGTACTATACGCAGTCGGAAAGGTTGAGCATTTAAAATATTTCAGACTGTGTGCGAGACAGTTTGAGCTACTGTTACATGTAACTTTTATTAATCATATAATTTTAGCCATTTAGATACAATACAGAACAGTAATGCCGTGAAAGTGTGTTAATACTGTTAACAATTTCTGCTACATTTGTGGGGAAGTGACATTTACCAACCAGAAGAAAAGTATCATTTCTCAACTGAAGAAGGCATATCATCTTTACTTCGGATGCAAGATTGGTGACCAAGACAAGCCTTTGGCCCCGCATATATGCTGCGCTATATGTACAACACAGCTTTCACAGTGGTTGAATTGCAAAAGACGATCAATGCCGTTTGCAGTTCCCATGGTGTGGAGAGAGCCATGCAACCGCATAAATGACTGTTACTTCTGCTTGGTTCCTCCTCCTTCCAGCGGAATAATGAAGCAAAAGAAGTCGAGCATAGTCTACCCAAACATTCCGTCTGCATTGAGACCGGTTCCACATGATGAGGGACTTCCTATTCTAGAACCTCCATCAGAATATTCTCTTGATTCTTCTGATGAGGACAAGGGTGAGCCGACCTGTTCTTCTCCTGGTCCGTCAGCATGCAGTGACCCAGATTTTCACTGGGATGCATATCAACTCCACACAGAATAACACAGGAAGAACTAAATGACCTGGTTCGTGATTTGGACTTATCCAAGAACAAGGCAGAATTGCTAGGATCAAGACTCCAACAATGGAATCTTCTAGAAGAAGATGTCAACATTACTTCATATTGAAAGCGCCACCAACAGTTGGAGCCTTTCTTCAGAAAGGAAAGTAATCTGGTATTCTGTTCCAATATTGAAAGCCTCATGAATGCCTTAAAAATCACTCATCAAACTAGGTTTGATGAAAAACTTTGTGAAAGCCATGGACCGCACTTCGCCAGCTTTCAGATACCTGCATGAAAAATTCCCTTGACTCAGCGAAGCAAAGATTAAAGAGGGAGTTTTTGTGGGTCCTCAGATCCGAGAGCTCTTCAAAGATGACCGGTTCAACAACTTGCTGCAGGGTGATGCGAAACAAGCTTGGAATGCTTTTCGCCTAGTGTCAACAAACTTTCTCGGGAATGTTAGAGCAGAATACTACTAGGAACTAGTAGAAGACATGCTGATGCAGTATCAGAAACTTGGCTGCAATATGTCTCTAAAGATCCATTTCCTTGATTCCCATCTCGATTTCTTTCCTGACAACTGTGGTATGGTTAGTGATGAATAGGGCAAACGTTTTCACCAGGATATCGCAACGATGGAGCAAAGATACCAAGGAAAGTAGTCCACTTCAATGCTGGCTGACTACTGCTGGACACTCCCCAGAGAAACTCACGAACAGCTGTACTAGAGACAGGCGAAAAAATCTAAGAAGTAGTCTATGACTTGTTTTTTTGCAGGTATTAACTGAAGGCCTATTATATTTACTATTGACATGCATTTTGTGATGTAAACATTAATTCTTCTAGATTACAAAAAAACTAGAGCCAACTTTGTAATTTCACTGTCATATTCGTGTTCAGCATATAAAAAATTGATAAGAAATGACTATTTTTATTTCAGTAACATGACTTTGTAAAAATTTGTTGACCAGTGTAATCAAACTCTGGAATTTGTTACCAGAGGATGTAGTAAAAGCTGTTAGTGTAGCTGGGTTTAAAAAAGGTTTGGGCAAGTTCCTGGAGGAAAGGTCCATAAACCATTATTTAACAGGGACCCAGGATATCACTGCTTGACCCAATACAAGCATTGTGGAACCTATGTCTTTTGGGGAAACTGCTAGGTAGGTATGACCTATTTTGGCCATTGTTGGAAACATGATACTGGGCTTGATGGACCTTGGTCTGACATATCTTATGTTCTTAGATTCTTAGCTAGTTCCTCACAAACATAGTCTTCTGAAAATCATTCAAGATTCCCTTAACTTCTGTTCCTATTTGTGGGTGTTTTCTGAGGTCTTTCACATATTCCTCCCCTTTATCCTTGAGTCTGACAATACCACTTGTATATTTCCTGCTCTCTCTAACATATCTGAAAAATGTCTTGACACCCTCCCCCTTTTTATTGCATAGGCTATTTCTTCTTTTTTTTTTGTATCTTTGCTTTCCTGACTACTTTCCTAGCTTCTGTAAGTTTTTCCAAATATTGATGCTTGTCTTCCTCTTTCTTTGAGCTCTTTTATTTTATGAAGGCCATCCTCTTTTTCTTTACCTTATCAGCTACTTCCTTTTAAGAAGAATAGTGGTCTCCTTTTCCTTTGACATTTATTTACCTTTCTAGCAAATAAAGTTTGTTGCTCTTAAATTATCCCCTTTCAGTTCTTCCCATTGCTTTTCTACATCCCCCAGCTGTTTCCATCCCCCTAACAACTCCTTGAGGTATTGTCCTATCTTGGCGAAGTTAGTTTTCCTAAAATCTAAGACCCTCACTTTTGAATGGACTTTATCAGCCCTAGTCCTTATACTGAACCACACCATCTGGTCATCACTGCATGTGAGATGATCTCCCACTATAACATCAGAAACACTTTCCCCATTGGCATGCACCAGACATGACCCCTTTATGTGTTAGTTCTGTTGCCATTTGTTGGAATATTCCTCCCCATTGGAAAATCCAAGATCTCTTTACTTCTAGATGACACCACAACCGCAGTGTGCCAATTAACATCCAGCATACTGAAATCACCTATCAGTAGCACTTCTCCTCTTATGGCAATATTGTGTATGTATCCAAGTCATCCTCTTCCATTAAAGCCTTAACATCTAAGATCTTATTTCTCATATTTCAGGTATTTATGCACACTGCTTTCCAGATGTTTCCCCTCTTTCCTATATATGCAGAGGTATTTAATGTTTTACTTACCCTAGGGCTTTTATTTACCTGTGGGATTTCTTCACTTATTCCAAATTAATCTAGTTTAAAGCCCTCTTCAGTAGGTTAGCCATTCTGCTACAGAAGAATTTGACTCTTTTTGGATAGGTTAATGCAGAGGTTTTCAGGTGTATGGGTTTACTAGAGGTTTTAGTGGCGATGCATGATAGTTTGACCTCCAATTGTCCAGGCTTTTATTGCCCAAATAGAGTGCACTTTCTAATATTGGATTGGATATTTTTCTGAGTACTGTGCAGGATATTGTTGAGGCATGTGTGCAAGGTAAAAGAGTCACAGCCTTTGAGACAGCAGAGTGGGGACAAATTCTGGCTGTCACCTCTTGTGCCAGGAGTTAAGTGTTGGCTTGCTCCTGGAATCAACTGGATAAGGGGTAACGAGGATTTCATTTCTTAGATGGGATGGATGAGACCTGGGAGCAACATTGCCTTGGGCCAAATGGGGGGAAGAATTCTATGGTCTGGTATTGCTGCAGGTTGTATGCATTTCCACAGAGTTCAGGGAACCCCACTGTAGTTGGATCATTATCAACTAAATGAGTGATTGAGTGTGGTAGTGGAATTTGTGATGAGATATATGATTCCCACCTAAGGCAATTTGAAGAGGAAAAGTGAGTTATGGGCTAACCAAGGGGAGCAATTAGGGGGGAAGTTATGTGAATTGTTATTATTGATAAATATTCAATAAAGAAGCTGCAATCTTGTTTTACCACTATTAAATAAATGGGTGGGTTTTATTTTGATGGGGGAAAGAAGAGAATGGTTAAGCATACGTGTTGTTGTTAAGTGACATTGAGTCAGTGTCGACTCCTAGCAATCCTCTGGATAGTTGACCTAAACTTTTTTCGGTCTTCAACTAAGCGGCTCATTGTTGATAGAGTGGCATCCTAAGCTGCTGTTATTGTATCGATCTATCTCATTGTCGGCCTTCCTCTTTTACGGTGACCTTCTACCTTGCTAAGTATTATGTATATTTCTAATGATCTCTCTCTTTGCGTGATGTATCCAAAGTATGAAAGCCAAAATCTTGTCATCTGAGCTTCTAAGGAAAGCTTAGGTTTGATCTCCTCTAGTACTGACTAGTTAAGCATATAAAAGGTCTTTTTATAATATTATTCCATGGGTTACATCTATGAAAGTAGATGCAGTGCCAAGTAGGTGCATATTTTTTCCTGACCTACATGTAGGCATATTTTGGGGCAGAATTCAGGCAGAATGCAGGTGGAGATGTGATTTGCGTGCTTACTTTACATGCTAAAATTTAAGTCTGTTCACGAGCAAGCAAAAATGTCTGCAGCTTCAATCTAATCATGATTTCAGCCAGTTTACCCTTTGTGTTTTATAAAGACAAATAGGTGCCCATGTATCTCCATAAAACAGGCTAAAAACAGGCACCTTCAACCTCCAAACCTATAAACTGTTATAACATTACCCTGCTAGTATCAACAGTAAAACGGATTTCTTAGTGCTGTGAACCTTTGCAAATTATTGATTTTATGAAAAAGATTGCAACTGATTCTGTGCTGAACTCTTTAGCTCATCTTTAAATTATATATCACTTATTTAACTGTTAGCATGCATTTAGAGCTCATTAATGTTAAAACATTAAAAATGCATTGAGTTAAAGACATACCATTTAAAACTGCAAGGTCAATTTACGGCTCTCACTGATCTCAGAAATAAGAGTTGTACTTCTGTAAAATGTAAATTCTGTTGAAGAAATAACTATTGTCAAGGTATTGATATCCTAAATGAGACATTTATAGGCATGGCAATAAAAGGCTAGTGTCTGGAGTCTGACTGGTCATCTAAGTACAGTATTATCACATCAAACTCCAGGCAGGGAACGTAGGGCATTGTGACCGGAGGCCATGTCACTCTTCATGAGATTTACTGCTTTATGGATCAGGTTATGCACAATAGCACACTTTTATTTCAACTACCAGATTGCCAATTACTGTACAAAGAACTTTCTTTTAAAAAAAATACCTTAGATGTTAGAAATACTTGCAATTGTAGTCCTTCTATATAGCACCGCTAGTATTGGAGACAAAGAAGGGGTATGGGTTGTTTGAAGGATTTAGGACGCAAAATTAAGGGATCTATATACTAAAACTCATGAAAAAATATTTTGGCATGTATGTCATAAAAAATGGCACCTATCGGATGATGCACTAACCTTTGTCATGTAAGAATTAAAAACAAAACAGTACTGACTAATCACTAAATAGGACGACAATGCTAAAAAGTGGTTGCATACTAGTTGTAGTATCATTCCTCCAAATAAATAAATCCAATATTGAGTGCCACAAATAACTAATCAATAATATGCACAGTGGGACTCCCAAATATATCTTATCTAAACTTCAATATCACACATAAATAAATCTTAAATTACTCTGTATAATAACTTCATACATTGCTTACTGCCAATGCCAGGGACTCAAACCATGGATTTTATTGGTTCAGATAACCTGTAACCACACCTCCAGATAAACCTCATCATTATCCCCTTTCCTGCATAGGCTTAGAAAAATGATACAAAAGCACAGAATAAAAGCTGCAGTTAACAAAAACGTTACGACAATGTAAGACACACTTCCTTCATTCAAAGAACATTTTGAAACCCTGCCACCTAAGTAATGCATTCAGAATCATGTAATGCAGCATTATATTCTGCGGTGTTGTATCTGACGACGGCTGTTGGTTTCGCCATTGCTGCAGCTTTGTCAAAGAACTCCTCCACAAACCGCTGTTTCTCAATTCATGCTCTGCACATCCAAGAAAAATGCTACGGAATTAAATCACACCTACAATATAATAACACATATCTCAAATATCACTCAACTGCTCATTCCCCTTAGAATCACTACCAAATCTATGTCTTACCTTCAATCTTTTACATCACTGAACAAACAGGTGATCCTTCAGTTCATAGAGCAAACACCTATCAACCAAACACACCCTGGGTGGTGTGCCAGCCTAACTGCATACCATAGATATTCAATGGGTATGGCCGCCTCCTGGAGACGCCACAAACCGTGTAGGAATAAGCAAGGTTTACGGACACCTAGGAGAATAGGAAAGGCTATGGCAAAGCTGTGTAGTGGAATATATCCATGTTTCAGCAAGGTGCAGGCAATGCGGGGAGTGCTAAGGCTAAGTCAGAGGCAATGTTGGACCCAAAGAGCCTAAGCACCGCAGAGGAGGAGGCAAACCACCCAGCCATCGTAGTGGCCTGGTAACTATCACCAGAGGTGCAAGTACTGTGCCCTCCGGTGCACAGGCTCAGGGTAACCTACCTCCAACTAATGGAGGAGGAGGTCTTCCAGCGGTACCGTCTAGATGGTACAATAATAATCAAGCTCTGTGCCCTCCTCAACCAGAATGTGGAGCCAGTCACTGGAAGAAGCCAGGCACTGCCAGTGGCAATGCGGGTCACCATCACCCTTGCATTCCTTGCCACAGGGAACTTCCAACATGTCGTAGGAATGATGATGGGGATCACCCAGTCTGCCACCAGCCACTGTATTGTTGCTGTCACCAGGGCCCTCCTGTGATGCATGGGGCACCTCATCACATTCCCAAGGACCCCTGGGGAGCATAAGGAGACAGTGCAAGCATTCTATTATATCATTGGCTTCCCCTCAGTGCTTGGAGCGCTGGACTGCACACATGTAGCCACGATGGCACCCAGACAGAAACAGCAGGCCTACAGGAATTGACACAGTTGCACCTCACTAAATATGCAGCTGGTGGTGAATGCGGAGCTGCACATAACAGATGTGTGTGCCTGGTTCCCTGGCTCATGCCATAACTCCTCCACTCCTGGCACAGTCAGGTCTGGGCCATGCAGCTTATAGAGGCAACCTTGGAGAGGGATGGCTGCTTGGTAGGTACACACAGCAGTAGGCAAATGTGTAGCAAAGTGCATACTGCATGCTGTCCTGTCTAGGGGCAATGCAGGATGGGAGGCCCACCAGGGAGCATAGAAATGGTGAGAGCCGACCACACAGGTGCTTGGGCAGATGAGTGTGCAGAGCGCTGCTGATGTGCTGATGAGTGAAATGGGGAGGGGGAGGAGACCATGAAGATGGTTAATGGCATGTGAGAACAAGGGAGCAGAGTGGGAGGGGGTGGGTGGGGAAGGAGGGAGAGGAGGTGGGTGTGGGAAAAGGGAGATGGGTAGGGGAAGAGAGGCAGAGGAGGAGGAGGTGGGAAGGTGGAGGTCAAGGGAGGGGACATGTGGGGTGGGACCCCAACCACACTGCAGATCTGCCACCTATGCAAAACACAGCCCCCCAACCCACACCCAAAACCATGGGCCACAAGCAATACACAACCAACAACATGCAGAGATCACACCCCATGCTTGCAACACCTCATCTGGCCATTCCCATGTAAACTGCCTGCCCCATGCCCACACAATAACACGTCATGTCCCCTGTGACAAACATGCCAACCTGTCCCCCCCTGCCCCCCAGGTTGGTGTGGCCCACACCCAGACATGTGTCCCTTACCGCAGTGTTCCTGTCTCCTGGAACATTGAGCACACGTCCTGAAGCCAAGGATGCCATGAGGTCACCCCCAGTACCCTTATATCTCCATGATCCACTGGTCCTCAGCACCTGGGCCCCCCTTATCCCACCCATGCCCACACCCTTGACATGACAGGACCAGCCTATGGGGGCATGAGATAGACCCTGCTGTACATGGAATAGCTAGGGATGAGGGTGACCACTGGTCTGATGCTGGTGGGATTTATGTTCATGCAACACACAAGGTAAGGAAGACACATATATGTTGTGTGCTGATGTAGGCATTCTCCCCTGCCCCCATAGGTGACCATGGATACCCCATGAGGACATGGCTGCTCACACCACGCTGACATTCACAGACACCACAGGAGGAGCACTACAATAGTGCACCTCAAAGGACCAGGGCTGTGGTGGAACAAGCCATAGGCATCCTGAAGAGCTGATTCTGATGCCTGGACCGGAGAGGGGGAGAGCTGCTCTACAGTCTGCAAAATATTCACTGAATGTTGTGTGTTAATTAATCTCACACTTCTGTGGGACATCCCTGACCCAGAGCCTGAGATGGCCGGCAAGGATGAGGCAGCGGAGGCAGACAATGTGGGAATGGCAGAAATGGGTTCCCGATAACAGATGGAACAGGCTCATCAGGGAATCATTCTAGTGAGTGAATAGACAATGAACAGTTATGACAGATTGTATTTCAACACATGCAGGTACATGCAGGTCCCCTTACCCCTCATCCCAGATAGGACCATGGATGCTTCACCACATGTGCACTCTGCTGCAATGGAGCCATGTCTAACATCATGCTTGCTGCATCATCCCCCTCCCATGGGGGCTGCCCACCTGTGGCTCCTCACAGTCCCCTGGACAGGGCACCTGACTGGCCCCTTGCCCATTGCCTTCCCCCTTGCCCTGCAGCACTGCCACCAGCCACCAAAATGATCCAGCTAGCGAGGCCTTGTAGGCTGCCATCCCCTGCAGCAGCTGAAGCAGTGCCTCCTGCTGCTGCTGCACACATATATGGTGCTTGGGCAGCACCTGATGCCCATCTTCAAGCTCCTGCCATATGCCCCACATCTCCTGTCGAATGTCGTAGAGCACCGATATGATCCCCTTAGTGTGCTCCAGCATGCACGACCCCTCCCGTAGTAGTTCCCAGTCCACATCATCTAGAACACTACTTCCTCGAGAATGGGGAACTCCGGATCAGTAGGTGGATGCTCCTCTTTTTCTCCACTCACTGCCCCAGAGCCCCCCTGTCTTGTACTGCATCCTAGTTGGTCAGGGTCATTACCAGTGACTGGGGGTGGTTTAGCTGCATCCAAGTTAACCACAGGCTGGGATGTTCTGGCCACTACAGGTCTGTGGGAGGGTAGAAGAGGCACAGGTCAGAGCCTAACATGGGTTCCTAGTGATGGTTGGGGCCTGCGCTGGGTCTACCAGTCCTGCATGTGCAAAGGCTGCTCAAGTCAGTGTGACCTGTGGTCTCCCTAACTGACATACATTAACACAGCAATGGCAGATGTATACACACAGCTGGCAGTACACAGTGGAGCCACCACAACTCTACACAAAAGCAGGTCGAGACAATTCCACAATATGCACCAAATGCAGTGACAGGGGATGCATGTGCCCGAACACAGACACGAACCCCCATCTGCCCCCATGGACAGCCTGTAATGTGTGTACCATGCCACCCCCAGATCACAGTCAAGCCCCACACAGCCCCCAGTCCTGGGGCCATGACAGCCACCATGTGCATGGAGCACATTCACTGGAGATGGGCCTGCTGTACCTTCCATCTGCATATCCCTGATATCAAGCATGGTGCCTGTACTGGCTATCTGTGAGTAAGTACAAAATCACCCAACACAGCTATAGCCGCCATCCCTGTTCTGCCATACAGTACCCATGGACAACAGATCCCCATGACCCGCACATATGGGCCTGCAAGCATTGGCTGTACACAAGCACCAGGGGACCATGGGCTCCCCCAAATCAACACAGGGCAACAGTCCAGGGGCACAGCCCATGCAGCTGTTGATAGGAACCCCCAAATGGGCTGGCTGGGTTGGGAGCCTGGCACCCCTGATTATTTATTTATTTATTTACATTCTCTTATATACCGCGCTATTCTGCATCAGTGCGGTTTACATTGAGCAAACTGAAATTACATTGAACAGAGCATTTATAACTTGGAGATAACTATTTTACAGGAAACATGGGCTATGGAGGGTTAAGTGGCTTGCCCAAGACCACAAGGAGCACCTGTGGGACTAGAAACCCCAGTCCTTCCGGCCCAAGGTTGCTGTCCTCTAGTGGGGTTTGAACCACTGACCTTCCGGCCTGAAGTATCTTGCCCCAACCACTAGGCCACTCCTCCAGGCAATGCAGGCCGATGTGACTGTGGGTGTGCATGGCACCTTCCCACTACATCCCTGAGACTGTGCAGTGGTACCACAGTTATGGTGCACATAGTCCTCCTAGGGCCAGGTGCAGGTCTATTACAGATGGGGGCATGGTGCATGTGACCTGTATATGTACACAGACCTGTGGCAGTGTGACCAGTGACTGCATGATGTGAGAGAGGTGGTCTATGCTGCTGGCCCCCATGCCTGCATCCTGAAGGTGCCATCTATCCCCTGACCCAAGGGCCTCAGGGGACACCTCTATCAACCCCCATGTTGCAGCCACAGCTATATGCCACAATGCCTAGGCATCTGTAGGGTGTGTGTACGGTGGCCTCCAGAAGGCCCGTGTGTACCTGTACCACTCCCCCCCCCCCAGCTATAGCAACAGCTACATGGACCAGAAGTGCCATGACCCTACTGTCCTGGGTGTCCTGGAGTGACTGCCCTGCACCCATCACCATCATTGGTGCATGGGCACTCTTCACACGTACCCACTCAATGACTGCCTGCCTGGGAGTGGGCTGAATCTGACCTCATGCACAGCTGCTTGCACACCATTATCAGCACTGTCACCACAGTATGGTGGTCTTGACACACCTTGACCTTCACAGGTTGTTCAGTGTGGGCCCAAACACAGTATGTTGTCAGGATGGCGGTCACAGGGTATAGGTATGTGCCAGTTCGATGACCCTGCTACAGACGCACATGACAACATGCTCTTATGCAAGACAAAACCAACTTTTATTTTAATGTACATATATACATATATACAATGGTGACATGCCGCACCCCCATGCATTGCAAGGGTGGTGCACATCCCTAATGCCATCTTGTGCTGTCCCTACCAACACACAGCCCATCACTGGTGGCACAGACAGTCACCTGTTGTGCTATCCAGCCAAAACAGGTCCCAGGTCACTCCCCCCTACCTAACAGTGGGCACCTGTGGGCCTGGAGGTGCTGCAGGCTGATCCCCTAGTGCTCCCACTATGACCCTTAGTCCCTCCACAATCTCCCATGTGTGGCGGCACAGCTCATGGTGGAGGAGGCGCACCTCCACCCACAGTCTGTTATCCGCAGATGCACTTTCCCGGGATGCCACAAATTAACAAGAACATTGAATTTGCATATGAACAAATAGAAAAAAATGAAAGTAAGGAACAATATGCATATTGTTGGACAATCAACATGCATAAGTGGAAAGGGAGGGGGGAGGGGGAACCAGGCAATGCGAATGAGTAAATTATACAGTGTGCTCAGCATGGCTAACTGGAGAGTAGAGTTCTGTGCACTTAATGGTAAAAGAAGAACTAGTCCTCTCTACCAAAGTGCTCAATGAACAAGTGAGCTTTCAGTCTCTTGTGACCTGGATTGGCTGCTGTAGAAACAGGATATTGAGTTTGATGGACCTTGATCTGACCACTCTTCTCTCATCTCTTCTTCCTTTCCCTCATCTCTCTACATTGCCCTCTTCCTCGCCATCCCTCTCCTCTTGCCTTTTTCCATTTCACTTTACCCCATGGAACACTCTTTCATTCCTTCCACTTCTTAGCAGAACACACTGAGGGGCATTCTGTGCTGGCCCACTCCCCCCCTATACGGCCAGTCAGAATCGGGCCGTACAGAGATAGACCTGATTCTGATTGGGCAGAGCTAGATATGCCCATGGGATCAGAATCGGGTCTATGGCCTGGACGTGCAGGCCATACCCCGATTCCGATCAGCTGCATGTCCAGCCCACATACTCAGTTAACTTAATCATGCTCCTGAATGGAGCCGTAGTGCCATGGCGTCCCATTGCCATGACACCACGGTTCCATTCATGAGTCGTGATCCTCTGCTGCAGAAAACAATCTTCTTTCCCTGCAGCCTGACCCCCGATCTGGCCTTCCATTGCCAGGGTTGGGCTGTGGGGAATCCCCTGCTCCCCTTCTCCCTCCTTAAGGGGTCCAGCCACGTCATTTTACTCCATTCTACTTCCGAGGTGGAATAAGTCCTCCTTCTCTGTGGCCAACCCGGACGTACAGGGCCAATCTTGGAATCGGCCCTGTATGTCCGGGGTTTCTTTTCGCCCACCGCTCGCCCTCATTCTGCCTCTTTCCTGCCCCCTCCCTCCCACAAACAGAACTCCCTGTACAAATCACCTATTCGTATGGGGTTGCCCGGCCACTTAGCGGGTCTGGACATCAAGATCGGACCCGCTAAACAGTATTAAGGATGACCCCAACCATTGCCCACCTTTTGGCATACTTCCCCTCCCCTTCCCTGCTTTTTTCAGCTCCTTCTCCCCATGTACTCTCTCTCAACATCCCTTTTCCTGTTGTTCAGCATCTGTCCCCTCATCTCTCATATCTTACATTTCCATATCTCTCTTCCTCCTTTACTCCTGTCCAATACTTCCAACTTTCTCTTACCTTTTCCTCCTCCTCCTAGTCCAGCCTCTCCACTTCTCTCTCCCCTCAAAGCTCCCTCCCTGCTAGGATTCCTTCATTTAGCCAGACTGTAGAAATAAAAGCAAAAACACTACAAAAATAAGGCACTGAAGAATGATTTTATACAGAATTTTTTGCATCCATGACAGTGTTTGTGCATAAAATGCCACACATAAAATTCCACCCCCTCATGTACAAGTACTTATGACAAAAACATGGGTATTTGTACAAGGCTCAGAAGTAAGTGTGTTCAAGGATAGATTTTAAGTGGAGTTTCAATTTATGTAGTTTTTATAAAATATGCATGTTTGCGCATACAGTAAAAATTTATATTTAAACCAGCTCCAGAGTTGATGTAAATGTATACAGCTTCATTTTACCATAATTTCTGGAGTTTTTCTGAACAAGTTTATAGAGACCCACACTTGTTTGAAATGTGATGTTGTGTTGCTCTGTTTCTTTTGCTTGTGTTGATGAAAGACTTTTTCAAAGAAAATGTGCAAAGTCAATATTGAAAAGTATCTACAGACTATGTGGGCAGTGTGAGAATTGCCATCACAATGTTTTAGCTTTTATTTCAAACATACAGTAAGTATTAGATTTAGAACACTATGGGGTATGTTTACTAAAATCCCGTTAAGGTGCGTGCCGCGCTAGTGTGCGGATGCCATATAAGGAGTGGGCGTTTCAGTCAGAAAAAAGCAAAACCGGGTTTAATCATGCGCTAATGTGCGCTACGCTCAAGTGCGCCCCGCACATTAGCGCATGAGAAAGTTGCGTGGGACGCATAAGTGGCGCGCTGATGTGCAAGCACAGGAACAGAGCAACAGTACAATGGTTAAGACACTGACCAATGGTGCAAGAATCATGGGTTCAATCCCCCACTGTGCCCAATGAAGAAGGCTGGCTGAGGCATTACCTGTTATGGGGAAGATTGCTTTAGGAGGCATTTTATTTTTATTTTAATTATCTCTACTAGCAAACGCACTCTCAAAGCGTGTTAACATAAGGTGCCCCATAAGGCACATTTTAAAGTGCACTGTCCGCCAAGGCACCCTAGAATGTTGTTTATAGGGCGCTTTATAGGGTGCTGTATGAGGTACCGCAAGGTCACAGCACTGTTTCTGATGGCAGCACTGTTCAGTTTAAGGAATGAAAATCATAAGTAGGTGTGCTGACAAACAAAGAGGAGCAGCAGTGTAGCACAATGGTTAAGACACTGACCAATAATGCAGGAGTCATGGGTTTAATTCTCCACTGTGCCTAATGACAAAGGCTGGCTGAGGCATTACCTGCTATAGGTAATATTGCTGTAGGGGGCATTTTATTTTTATTTTAATTAGTGCTGGCAGCAAACACATCCTCAAAGTATTGTAACATAAGGTGCTGCATAAGGCGCCTCATAGGGTACCCCAGAGGGCACATTTGAAAGTGCACTGTCCGCCACGGCACCCTACAATGTTGCTGAAAGGGTGGCCTATAGGGCGCCATATAGGGTGCCCTATGAGGCACAGCAAGGTCATAGCACTGTGTTTGATGGCAGCACTGTGCATTTAAACGCATGGAAATCTGAAGTAGGTGCGCTGACATGCAAGGAGGAATAGCAGTGTAGCACAATGGTTAAGGCACTGACTGCTGATACAGGGGTCATGAGTTTGCTCCCCAGTGTACCTAATACGTAAAGCTGGCTGAGGCATCAGCATTGCAATGTGCATATTGTTTCCTGCAGCACTTTATTTGTATTTTATTAATTGCTGCCAGCAAACACGCACTCACGTGCCGTAATTGAAGGTGCCGCATAAGGCACCCTATAAGGCACTCCATAGGGCACATAATAAAGTGCACTGTCCGCCACGGCACCCTAAAATGTCCCCTATAGGGCACCCTATAAGTCGCTCCACAGGATAACGTATAGTGCACCTTATATGGACGGTAACCATAAGGTGCCCTATAGGGCGCCCTCTGAGGCACCTTATGGGTACAGTACACTGAGAGTGTTTTTGCTGGCAGCAATAATGTACATGAAAAAGAGATAAAGGTTTGGGCAGTCCTATCAAATAACCCCACTGTGGGTTTGAACCCATAACCTCTGACTCTACAGGCAGTGAAGTAACCAGTGGGCTACAGCTCTATAGCTGCTGGTAAGCCCCTGGCTGGCTGTAGAGGGACTGCATGTCATCACACTGACAGTCTACTGTGGTCACCAAGATAGGGTTAGGCCACCTGTACCCATGATGCAATGCACATGCAAATCAGCTGTCCACAGATGAACACAAGATGGGGTATGTACCCCCACAGCACCTCGGCCTGGTAGGGGGAACTGACCATGTCCACCCCCACAGCACCTCGGCCTGGTAGGTGGTACTGACCGTGTGTGTTACTGGCACAGAGTAGCTACACACCGTCACATTGTGCGGGTACTGTGCTCACCCTGAGTGTGCGGTGGGGCGCCCAGCACCAGGTCCACAGCACCTTCCATGGCAGAAATAGGCCATGCTGTAAGTCCCCAGCAGTGCTAATGTGTGAGATAGGTAGTTTCTGCAGAAACACCTTGGATATATCTGTCTGTCTTAGTCAGGTGTAGCCCCCATGGAACCCCCACTCTCCTTCTCCAGGGCTGAGGGTAGTAAACATGGTCTCCCATCAACAGATGCACATTCTACCTCTCAGCAATGGTGGCAGTAGAGGGGACAATCCTGCTGGGGAACAGACACCCTACAGGGCAGTCAATGCAGCTCTGTACACATCCATAACACAATAGCAGACAGACATTAGGCCTGTATATGCTAAGCTGCACCCCACCAATATCTGATATTCTCCTGCAGCAAGCCTTCAGCCACTGCACCCTGCAAAGCACTCCATCAAAACACATACCAGCTGTAAACAGTCTGCTAGCTAGTCCATAGTGCAAGTTTCTGGTGGAAATGGGTGCACCCAGAACTGGGATGTCAGCATACACAGCAAGCACATAAATCAGTGACTGGGCTCCAAAAAGAAAACCATAAATATTACATGAAAAAAATAGTATACATCACTATGAGGGTGCCTAGCCATGCTGTGGTCACTGCACAGTCAGGGTGAGAGTGATCTCCCAGCAGGACATGCTGAGGCCACCCTGTCTGTGTAGGTGGTGGCCGGGCACTAAAATGTCCCAGCCAGTGCCCTATGCCCTGTGCAGATGCATCCTGGCTAGGCCACCCTGTCCGGGCTATACCCATGGTACCTTGCTCCTCATTATGCACATTGGCAGGCCAATACTGGCAACAGTGCTGGCATTGTGGGCTGTGGAGGGCTTTTGCAGCCACCACACACTGGATAGACAGACACACACCCCCACACCTATGCCAGCATTGTGCTACTATTGAGGATTTTAGCAGCCCTGGCCACCACACCAGTCCTGGACACAGTACAGGCATGGATATGGTACGCAATACTGTTGGGGGTCACTCCCCAGGGTGGTAAACACTCTCAGAGACCAGACCTGAAGCACACTCCACAGACATCAGTAAGATTGTCATGATGGAGCTCAATGAGCAAACTGTGCTTAACGTAGGAATAGCTATCTGCCAGTAATCATAGGAAACGTTTGATAGCTGTGTACCGTATACCCAGGTGTAGGGTGGCATTGTTAAGGTATTCAAGTGCTAGTATTGGGAGATGCACACAGGGCCCAATGTCCTGCCTCTCCAGGAGGCATTGGCCAATGGGGCCTGTGTGTGTGTGTGTGGGTGTGTCTGCCCCTGTTGGCTGCTGCTTTACGGCAGAGTTTCCCAACTCCAGTCCTGGTGTTCCAAACACTGTTCATGTTTTCATGCTGTCCCTCATAAATATGCATGAGCTACATCTGCATACCATGGGGGTGGTGCATAGATATGCAGCACAGGCATCTTTATTAGAGGCAGCATGGAACCTGAATGGTGTTTGGCCCTCCAGGACTGCATTTGGGAGACTCTGCTCTAGGTAATTCGCCTGTTTATGGTGTCTGTGCTCTGTAGGGTAAAATATAGGCGTATTAACCATGCGTATGTTCTCTGCAATAAAGGTTTGTCCTTACTATCACGGTTTAGTTGTGGAAAATGTATGTGGACTGAATTGGCAGCAGCCCCAGCTGGGCTTTGAACCTGTGACCTTCTGTTCTTGTACACACTGTCTGTGTGCACTGCACAACTGTGTTGCCACAGATATGCTGCGTTCCCTGGGGAGTCCATGACTGTACATCCGATAGGGCCTGTTTGTTGCAGTGCACGGCACCCACCTGGACAGGGCTAGGCCATGGTCTGCTGTGGCTACCAGCTGCTGCCACCTCCACCACCAGTACCGCTCCATCCATAGATTGGAGACAGCATAAACCCTGAAGGTCTGAGCCATGCTTATGTTCTCTGCAATAAAGATTTGTCTTTACTATCACGATATAGTTGGTAAAATATGGGGACTGGATTGGCAGGAGCCCCAGCTGGGGCTTGAATCTGTGACCGTCTGTCTCCAAATACACTGGTTGTGTGCACTGCACCACCGTGTTGCCACAGAGACAGTGCATTCCCTGATGATACCATGACTGTTTGTCCGGCAGGGCCTGTCTGTTGCAGTGCATTGCACCCACCTGCACAGGGCTAGGCCATGGTCTGCTCTGGGCAGCTGCCACTGCCCCCCTTCACCTCCAGTACCCCTGTGCCACCATGCTGACATGCCCTTCTGCTGGTGGTGCTGGTGGTACGCAGTCTCAGGCCATCCTGTTTGCGGGTAGGCGGCTGCCTACGGTGCGGGTTCTGGGGTAGGGGTGCCTGCATATCTGTCCGCACGTCTCACAATCACTGCCTGCCAATGTTCTATGCCCTTGGGGGTACCTGCTGGGTACTATCCCCTGTGACACTGTGCTAAACACTCTCGTGCCCATGTTGGGCCCTCATCAGTTGCTGTCTGGCTGCTGTTTAGTTTCAGCATTCCTAAGTGCCATCTAGGCATCTGCCTAGTCCGCACTGTACCCCAGCTGCACAACAGCATGTGCCACCTGCAGCCCTCTGAATCCCCTTTCCCAGCATCTGTCCAGTTGCCCATTCCGACCTGGCCGCCCTTCTGTTGTGAAACATGTGTATGCCATAGGTAATCTGTCCAATGGAGAGGGAAACCCTGATCAGTGCTATTTCACTGTGGGATCATTCACCTTGTATGGGGACGGAGCGTAGACCCTTCTAAAATTCATATTTATTTTTTGCAGCTTTCTTGGGAGTGTTTTTTGATGTTTCCCATTACTATCACTATTGCCCAGCTTGATTATAATTTTTTTATATTTTGTTGGGGTCATTTTTAATGTTTATTTGCCCTTTTGTTCCGTGCACAATGTATCACACTGCTCACTTTTTTTTGGGTACCCCTGGTTTTGAGTTACATTGCTTACATAAATGGTTTCTCTTCCCTTTAAATCGGCTCTACTGCGAGGTTTTCACTTGCGGTAGTTTTTTACTTGAATTTCAGACCCGCTCCTGTGCGGGGAGCCTCTCCCCTCCCACTCTCCACCCATTGACCCCGACTCTCCGCCCCTGGGGAGCCTTCCTCCGCCCTCCGAGAGCCTTTCCACGCCTCTATCGCACATCAGCGCGCCGCGCACATGAGCGGGCACTTTAGTGCAGCGCGCACGTGTGCGGGGCACAAAAATGCATCATTAGCATGCGCTAAGGTACCTTAGCGCACGCTATTGTGCGCCACGCACTTGAGCGCAGTTTAGTAAACATACCCCTATGGCTTTTTATTAGATGACAAGCAAAAATATTTTAATCATATTATCTTTGAAAACCACAAAGATACGTAATTTAAGAGCAAGCTTGAACCAGTTGAATTTCAACCAAGTTTTAAGATGGTATTTTTATTTATTTACTTATTCTGATTTGTCAAAGTTTGTCAGGGGAATCGGGGGAAAATTTGTGTTTTTTCATGAATTTGGGATTGATGTCTCTAAGTGCCATTGAATTGATTTTGATTCATGGCGACCTTGTGGATAGTTGTCCTAAACTGTGTTTGCTCTCCAGTCAAGCAGCTAATTGTTCATAGAGTGGCATCCAGAGCTGAATTTGGGAACTAAGTGAAAAGCTTTTATAAATTCATTGAGTCAAGGAAATTTGTATTGCGTTTTTTCAAAAACATAGTTTTATGAAGTGTCCAGCTAGATTGTGGATATTTTTCGTAAAGTTTGCATACATACGTACATGTCCCTCCTTCATCTGAATGAATGACAGCCTCCAAAGTCACTGCTAAATCTATGAATAAAAGCACCAGAGATTTCAATATAGTAAGTACAAACATTGAATTCCAAAAATTACATTATAAATCTCTTAGGGGTATGTTTACTAAACCTTCTTAACGTGCGCACTGTGCAATTAGCTTTACAGGGCAAAAATGCGCTTTAGTGCGCGCTCACGCGCGCAGCGGCGCAAAAAAGCACTGAAGGCGTGGAAAGGCTCCCGGAGGGCGGAGGAAGGCTCCCCAGGGGTGGAGAGAAGGGGTCAATGGGTGGAGAGTGGGAGGGGAGAGGCTCCCCACATACTAACGATGTGAAATTCGAGGCCAAAAATAACGCAAGTGAAAACCTCACGTTAGAGCTGATTTAAAGGGAAAAGAAACCATTTCTGTCAGCAATGTACAGCAAAACCAGGGAAACCTACAAAAAAGTGATAAGTGTGATACATGTGCACGGAACAAAAGTGCAAATAAACATTGAAAATGACCCCAACAAATTAAAAAAAAATCATAATCAAGCTGGGAAATAGTGACAGTAATGGGAAACATCAAAAAACACTCCCAATAAAGCCGCAAAAAATAAATATGAATTTTGGAAGGGTCTACGCTCCGTCCCCATACAAGGTGAATGATCCCACAGTGAAATAGCACTGATCAGGGTTTCCCTCTCCATTGGACAGGTTACCTATGGCATGCACATGTTCCACAACAGCAGGGTGGGCATTTCGGAATGGGCAACTGGACAGATGCTGGGAAAGGGGATACAGAGGGCTGCAGGCGGCACATGCTGTGGTGCAGCTGGGGCACAGTGCGGACTAGGCTGATGCCTAGGTGGCACTTAGGAATGCTGAAACTGAACAGCAGCCAGACAGCAACTGCTGAGGGCCCAACATGGGCATGAGAGTGTTTATCACAGTGTCACAGGGGATAGTACCCAGCAGGTACCCCCAAGGGCACAGAACATTGGCAGGCGGTGTTGGGGGCAAGCGTGGACGCCTATGCAGGCACCCCTACCCCAGAACACGCACCATAGGCAGCCGCCTACCTGCACACTGGATGGCTTGAGACTGCACACCACCAGCACCACCAGCAGAAGGGCATGTCAGCATGGTGGCACAGGGGTACTGGTGGTGGAGGGGGGCAGTGGCAGCTGCCCAGAGCAGACCATGGCCAACCCTGTGTAGGTGGGTGCCATGAACTGCAACAGACAGGCTCTGTTTGACAAACAACCATGGTATCTCCAGGGACTGCACTGTCTCTGTGAGCACAGTGTGGTGCGGTAAACACAGCCAGGGTGTTCAGGAACAGAAGGTTACAAGTTCAAGTCCCAGCTGGGGCTACTGCCAATCCAGTCCCCATATTTTACCCGCTACTAAACCGTGATAGTAAGGACAAACCTTTATTGCAGAGAACATACGCATGGTTCAAACGCCTATATTTTACCCCACCGAGCACAGACACCAGAAACATGCGCATTACCTAGAGCAGAGTCCCCCAAATGCAGTCCTGGAGGGCCACAAATCATTCTGGTTTTATGCTGTCTCCAATATAAGGCCATGTCAGGGGGTCCTGGTGGTGGAGGGGGCAGTGGCAGCTGCCCAGAGCAGACCATGGCCTAGCCCTGTGTAGGTGGGTGCCATGCACTGCAACAGACAGGCCCTGCCGGAAAAACAGTCATGGTATCACCAGGGAATGTCTCTGTGGCAACACGGTGGTGCAGTGCCCACAACCAGTGTGTTTGGAGGCAGAAGGTCACAGGTTCAAATCCCAGCTATGGTGCCTGCCAACCCAGTCCCCATATTTTAGCCACTACTAAAACGTGCTAATACAGACAGAACCTTTATTGCAGATGATGTAAACATGCCCAAAACACCTACATTTTACCCTACAGAGCAAAGACACCATAAACAGGCGCATTACCTAGAGCAGAGTCTCCCAAATGCAGTCTTGGAGGGCCAAACACCATTCTGGTTCCATGCTGCCTCTAATAAAGATGCCTGTGCTGCATATCTATGCACCACCCCCATGGTATGCAGATGTATCTCATGCATATTCATGAGGGACAGCATGAAAACCCGAACAGTGTTTGGCACAGCAGGACTGGAGTTGGGAACCTCTGCCGTAAAGCAGCAGGCAACAGGGGCAGACACCCCCACACCCACACCCACAGGCTCCATTAGCCAATGCCTCCTGGAGAGTCAGTCTCAGACCACAGCAGCACTCTTACCCACTATCTCACATGAACCACATTAAAATACTGAGAGACGTGGGCAGCAGTTAACAATCCTCCTGAAGAAACTCTGATGAGGAGTGAAACGTTCAAAGTGGCGCCTGTGGGAGGTGTAGAGAACTCTAACAGAGATGAGAACAACCAAGAGAATTCTGATAGAGATAAGTTTGTTCAATAGATTTTTGAAACACAATGGTGGTGGAATACTGATGATATTTATTCAAAGAAAAACCAATTTAAAAACTTGTTCCCAGTAGTCATTGATGCGATCAAAGCGCTATTTGTTCTCCACTGAGATAGTGGGTAAGAGCGCTGCTGTGGTCTGAGACTACTTCTGGGACTTTTAACATATCTAAAAGCTTAAAAAGATTAAGATATATTGCTGGAAACCTTAAACATTGATGCTTGTTAGAGTGGAGTATTTTTTCATTTTTTATAACATTATTATACTCCGAGAAGACCAAGATTACTCTCCTGGAGAGGCAGGACATTGGGCCCTGCGTGCATCTCCCAATACTAGCACTTGCATACCTTAGCAATGCCACCCTACACCTGGGAATACGGTACACAGCTATCAAAGGTTTGCTTTGATTACTGGCAGATAGCAATTCCTACGTTAAGCACAGTTTGCTGATTGAGCTCCATCATAGCAACCTTTCTGATGTCTGTGGAGTGTGCTTCAGGTCTGGTCTCTGACAGTGTTTACCACCCTGGGGAGTGACCCCCAACAGTATTTCATACCATATCCATGCCTGCACTGTGCCCAGGACTGGTGTGGTGGCCAGGGCTGCTAAACTCCACTATAGTAGCACAAAGCTGGCATAGGTGTGGGAGTGTGTGTCTGTCTATCCAGTGTGTGGTGGCTGCAAACACCCTCCACAGCCCACACTGCCAGCACTGTTGCCAGTATTGGCCTGCCAATGTGCATAATGAGGAGAAAGGTACCATGGGTATAGCCCAGACAGGGTGGCCTGGCCAGGATGCATCTGCGCAGGGCATAGGGCACTGGCTGGGACATTGTAGTGCCTGGCCACCACCTGCACAGACAGGGTGGCCACAGCATGTCCTGCTGGGAGATCACTCTCACCCTGACTGTGCAGTGACCACAGTATGGCTAGGCTCCCCCATAGTGCTCTATAGTATTTTTCTTATGTGATATTTATGGGTTTTCTTTTGGGGCCCAGTCACTGACTCATCTGCTTGTGTGTGCTGACATCCCAGTTCTCGGTGCACGCATTTCCACCAGAAACATGCACTATGGACTAGCTAGCAGACTGTCTGCAGCTGGTATGTGTCTTGATGGAGTGCCTTGCAGGGTGCAGCGGCTGATGGCTTACTGCAGGAGAATATCAGATAGTGGTGGGGTGCAGCTTAGCATATCCAGGCCTAATGTCTGTCTGCTATTGCGTTATGGATGTGTACAGAGCTGCATTGACTGCCCTATAGGGTGTCTGTTCCCCAGCAGGACTGGGGTTGATGGTCCCCTCTACTGCCACCATTGCAGGGAGGTAGATTGTGGATCTGTTGGTGGGAGACCCTGTTTACCACCCTCAGCCCTGGAGGAGGAGGGTGGTGGTACATAATCCTCCTAGGAGACCATAGGGGCTGCACCTGACTGAGACATACAGATACATCCAAGGTGTGTCTGCAGAAACTACCTATCTCACACATTAGCACTGCTGGGGACCTGCAGCATAGCCTATCTCTACTGTGGAACTGGTGCTGGGTGCTCACCCTCAGGGTGAGTGCCGTACCTGCACAATGTGACGGTGTGTAGCTATTCTGTGCCAGTACCACACACGGTCAGTTCCCCCTACCAGGCCGAGGTGCTGTTGGGGTGCATACCCCATCTTGTGATCATCTGTAGACTGCTGATTTTCATGTGCAGTGCATCATGGGTATGGGTGGGTTAACACTATCCTGGTGACCACAGCAGACTGTTTGTGTGGAGACTTGCAGTCCTTCTGCAGCCAGCCAGGGGATTGCTAGCTGCTGTAGAGCTGTAGCCCACTGGTTACTTCACTGCTGGTGGAGCCAGAGGTCATGGGTTCAAACCCACATTGGGGTTATTTGATAGGGCTGTCCAAAGCATTATCTATTTTTAATGTACATTAGTGCTGCCAGCAAAAACACCCTTAACGTACTGTACCCATAAGGTGCCTCAGAGGGCGCTTTATAAGGTGCTCTATAGGGCACCTTATGGTTATCGTCCATATAAGGTGCACTATACAGTATCCTATGGAGCGACTGATAGGGTGCCCTATAGGGGACATTATAGGGTGCCGTGGCGGATAGTGCACTTTATAATGTGCCCTATGGAGTGCCTTATAGGGTGCCTTATGCGGTACCTTAGGTTACGGCACATGAGGTTGTGTTTGCTGGCAGCAATTAATAAAATACAAATAAAGTGCGGCAGGAAACAATACTTGCATGTCAAAGCTGATGCCTCAGCCAGCCTTACACATTAAACACACTGGGGATTGAACTCATGACCCCTGTATCAGCAGTCAGTGCCTTAACCATTGTGCTACACTGCTGTTCTTCCTTGCATGTCAGCGCACCTACTTAAGATTTTCATGCGTTTAAAAGCACAGTGCTGCCATCAAAAACAGTGCTATGACCTTGCTGTGCCTCATAGGGCACCCTATATGGCGCCCTATAGGCCACCCTTTCAGCAACATTGTAGGGTGCCGTGGCGGACAGTGCACTTTAAAATGTGCCCTCTGGGGTAACTTATGGGGTGCCTTATGCAGCACCTTATGTTACAGCTCTTTGAGAGTGCTTTTGCTAGCAGCAGTAATTAAAATAAAATTATAAAGCCTCATAATGCAATATTACACATATATGGTAGTGCCTAAGCCAGTCTTATTCATTGGGCACAGTGGGGGATTGAACCCATGACTCCTGCACCATCTGTCAGTTTTTTTTCCATTGTACTGCAGCCCTGTTCCTCTGTTTGTACATCAGCGCGCCTGCTTATGCTTCCTGCACGCGTTACTCGTGCGCTAATGTGCACGGTGCACAAGAGTGCGCAGCGCAACGCGCGCTAATCCCATTTTGCTATTTTTGACCGGACCGCCCACTCCTTTTATGGCATCTTGCAGACTAACGCGGCGCACACGTTAAGAAGGTTTAGTAAACATACCCCTTAGTATAGAATTTTTTTTTAATTTATAAGATTTTTTAACAATTACATTCCACTTAATATAAGAAATATCGACTAAGATAACTCAAAATAGGAAAAGAAATACACCTATTCATAGAACATAATGGATTAGAAGCCCACATCATGGGAGGAGTACCAACCCTAAACTAAAAAAAAATACATTATAGAAAAATTCAAGGCATCCTATAATGCCCAAATAGGAGGATTATTAATACTGAACATCCTCAATTAACCCATTACTTATGTCTATCAACCAAAAATTTCTCCAAATGTGAGACATCCAAAAAAAAAAAGTCTGACTGTGCCATATAATAGTACATTTGCAGAGGAATCTTAATAGGCTTATTCTGAGCCACTCATATTTGTGCCTCTTCCCGCTGACATCTAACTTCCCACCGATTGTACGGGGAAGTTAGACAGGGGAGGGAAAAAGGGAGGCTCAGGGGCTGCATTAGGGCAGGCAGTGGGCGATCGCCGGCCCCGGACATACAGGGCCGATTATAATGTCAGCCCTATACATCCAGGGCCAGCAACTTGAACGGGGAAGTTATTCCATCACTAAGGTGGAATAACTTACCCGATTCTGCAGGATCAGCAGGCCCAGGGCTGAGAAGGGACCACAGGGGCAGAGAGTATTCCCTGCTGCCCGACCCTGGCCCTGGGAGGCCAGATCAGGGGTCAGGCTGCGGGAATTAGCTGCAGGAGCCAGTAGCCAGGGTTTGTGGCTTTTAAATGGAGCCACGGTGTCATGGCAATCATACGCCATGGCACCGCAGCTCCATTTAAAAGCCCTGACTGAGTTAGTTGGGCAGGGCCTGTATGTGCAGACTGGGCTGAATTGCAGTCCTGGCCTGCACGTACAGGCTGATCGCGATTCTGATCCTGCAGGGCTAGACATGTCCCGCGGGATCAGAATCACGATGCTCTCTGTACGTCCAGTTCAGACCGGGTGTACAGAGGATATGCACGTCCAAGACAGAATTGGGCTGTAAATGTATAGAAATTGTTACCAAGTATAATATTCATTCTGGCAGTAGTACATGAGATATAATCTTTCTGCTAACCTTATAATGGAAAGATAATGGAATGGCCTGAACTTTACATAGCCAAATACTTAACACTTGTGAGCAGTCAACAATTTCTGTGAGCTTAAACAGTCTTCAGAAGCTGTCACTATGACGATGATGACAGATACTGTATAAAATCCTGAATGTACTAGAAGGCTTCATTTACTCTGAAAACAGACATGAATATACATGAGTCAGGCCCCACAGGTTTTCTTGGCCAGCTGCTATGACTGCAACCATCTGTAACTGTACTCAGGCTTCACTGATTGAATTTCCATCAAAGAACATAAAGGTTGGGAAGCAGAACCACACCAAATATGACTGCTAGGTTACATTGCCATAAGCAAGGTGTCAGACTGGAAAAGTATAGAGGATCTCAAGCAGATCCCCAGATACAAGCAATAAAACAGATAGCATTTATTTGGACCTTGCTAATGCTTTTAACACAATAACATATATAGAAGGGAACAGAAAAGGCTAGATTTTGGTGAGAAGTGATCAGTTGATGTTCAATCATTTTGGGGCATGTCTATGAATGGTTGCATCGGTAGCATGTGTTTCAGTATAGAGACCAATGCTAACTTTAAGGGGCATATGTGTCCATCCCCCTTCTGTTAGTGCATTGCTAATATACTGTACTATGCTAACCAGCACGTGGGTGTACTTACGACCACCTCCTGAGGAGATGCTCATCCTGAGGTAAAGTGCATTCATTCTAATGTCAACATTTGCGGTTATTGTCCCCATAATGCCTGCACATAAGAACATAAGAACATAAGATATGCCATACTGGGTCAGACCAAGGTCCATCAAGTCCAGTATCCTGTTTCCAACAGTGGCCAGTCTAGGTCATACGTACCTAGCAGTATCCCCAAGAGACACAGATTCCACAATGCTTGTATTGGGTCAAGCATTAATATCCTGGGTCCCTTTTTAATAATGGTTTATGGACCTTTCCTTCCAGGAACTTGTCCAAACCTTTTTTAAACCCAGCTACACTAACAGCTCTTATTACATCCTCCGTTAACAAATTCCAGAGGAATGGTGCACTAACCATGATGCACTATCATCACCCATATTCCGCCCCAACTTGCCCAGTCCCCATTCAGTTGTGTGTTACCCAGTTACATGGGATTTTTAGTGCAAGTCCCAAGTGTGACATGCTCATTGTGCTACAAAACCCGCGCTAATGTAAACTGCCTTGGACTCAAGGTGGTATAACCCCCCCTCCCCAACCTGTTAAATAAATAAATAAATAATGGTTAACACACATTAGTAAACATGACTTTCTGTTCTACATATTCTTAAGTGACCCATAAATTGAAATTAAAAGTACATGTGGGACAAAAACAAAATCACATGTTATGATCTTGATTGTAAGCCCTCTATTTAATCTGGGGCTCCTTTAATAGCAGGGGTACGTTTTAGAAGCAGTATCTCTGAAAGTATTCCTGATGTGATCCCATATGAAAAAGAAATATTGCCATTTGTTTTGCTGATAAAACAGTGTCCTTTAAAACTACCAGCAATCCATGGTCAGGATACAGACATTTGCACATGGTACTGACTATGAATAAATAGTCAACACTGTATTGGTTTTCAATATACCAGTATCCAACAAAGAAATGCAGACATCTTGCAGGGAATAAACAATTTGATGCTGCCAGTTAATTTAGTACTTGATATTCAGACTTGGCCATCATTTGTAAAGAGCCTTTGGCACTGAGGGCAAAAATGAAACTGGATATTCAATGAAACTGGATATTCAGTGCTGGATGCTGCATATCCACCACTGACTATCCAGTTTTGATGGCAACCACATTACTATCTGGTCTGTGGTGATATTTAGCCATTATCTGGATAGCAAAATGACATGATGTTAGTCACTGACCTTTTCTAATTTTATGTGGTGACCTATCTGGCTTGCAGGCTGAATTGGCACTCACTGGATAGATGCCAGGACAACCCCAGTCCCTACCGTATTCCTTCCCTTCACCCTTGAGCCTGACAATACCAC
Source organism: Ichthyophis bannanicus (assembly GCA_033557465.1). Lineage (NCBI taxonomy): Eukaryota > Metazoa > Chordata > Amphibia > Gymnophiona > Ichthyophiidae > Ichthyophis > Ichthyophis bannanicus. The sequence continues at coordinate 436,910,685 of CM066032.1, forward strand.
TTTTGTACTTCCTTCTCTCTCTAACATATCTGAAAAATGTTTTGTCCCCCCATATTACTCCAATGGCTATTTTTTCTTCCATTTGTATCTTTGCTTTCCTGACTACTTTCTTAGCTTCTCTTAGCCTTTCCAAACATTGAAGTTTGTCTTTATCTTTCTGTGATCACTTGTATGTTATGAAAACCATCCTCTTTTTCTTCACCTTTTCAGCTACTTCTTTCAAGAACTATAGTGGCTTCCTTTGCCTTTTATATGTATTTTCTTTCCTAACAAAAAGGTCTGCAGTCCTTATAATATCCCCTTTCAATTTCTCCCACTGCTTTTCTACATCCCCCAGATGTTCCCATCTCCTTGAGATATTGTTCCATCTTGACAAAGTTAGTTTTCCTAGGACCCTCATTTTTGAATGGACTATATCAGTTATTGTTCTAATACTGAACCACACCATCCAGTGAACACCTGATATGAGATGATCACACACTATAACAGCAAAAACACTGTCCCTATTTGTAAGTACCAGCTACATTGTGGCCCCCTCACATGTGGGTTCTGTTACCAGTTGCTGGAATAGTTCTCTCTATAGAGAAACTAGGATCTCTTTACTTCTAGATGATACTGCAGCAGGGATGTCCCAATCAACATTTGTCAAATTGAAATCACCTATCGGTAGTACTTCTCCCATCACAGTAATACTGCAAATGTCTTTGATTAATTCTCTGTCCATTTCTTCTGCCTCTGGAGGAAATCTGTATATTGCATCCATGCAAATGGGTGCTGCATTCTCCCTTTCCAATTTAACCCACACTGCCTCCTCCTTTGCTCGTAAGCTCTGCAATTCTGTAGTTTTAATATTAATTTTTTTCATATAGTGTCACTCCTCCTCCTTTCTTCCTACCCTATCTTTCCTGAATAAATTATAGCCCAGTATAATTACATCCCAGAAAAAGTTCTCTGTGACCCATGTCTCCATAGTTGCTACTAAATCCAAGTCAGCCTCTTCCATAAAAGTTTTTACATCCAGAATCGTGTTCTCTTCGATAGCTAATATCATGATCTTTGCAGTTTTCTAGGACATGCCATATCTTAGTAAGTGGAGCATACATTTCAGCCAAGATCATCTGAAATCATATTTCCCATACTGCGGGAATTAATACTGTATATTTGATTCTTTGTGCTATTGGTAACCAGCAAGGGTGGCCCAAGGGGGGTGCAGGGCCATTTGCGAAGACTCAGTGCGAGGCCTCATTTGCATAAGGGACCTCATTTGCATAAGTATTTGCATAATGTTACCATAAACTAACTTTTAGTAAACATGCCTCTTAATGAGTGTATGGATAAAGAAAGACTAAAAGATTGCTACATTACTATAATCAAGTGCCAACCGCCAGGCACATTAGGAACTACTACAAACCCTGCCCATTGAGAACCCATAGCAAACTTGCTGTATCGTAACAGCACTACCAGGACTCACAAAGCACCAGACCCTACCTATCAAAAGGCAACACTGCAAATATTAAACCAATACATTTCAGAGAATAAGAATACATGACCTACTGGGGAAAGAGAACAAGTGGCAATGTCAAATAGGAATTACATAAACAGAATACCTCAGCTCAGTTACACATGCAGAACATAGACCATCACCAAACAAGTAATCACAATTTAGAAACAGGAAGACAATAATTAAACTGGGAACCACAAAAGCCAAGCTTGGAATGTACAACAACACTGTAGAAATAAAACAATAAATTAATTTCCTCTTGTACTAAACAAAGCACAGACATTAATGATGCACATTTCCCAGAGGTGACATAGTCCAGCTAAAAAATTCAAAAGAAAGAGATATCTTTGCACCTTTTGTGCATTTTTTTTTCAGTTGCAATTGCTCCAGCCACTTTCTTCTGGTTTCTTTGTGTCTTCTGCTAGCTCTCCATTGTCTGCTGTCCATTTGTCCTTTCTTCTCTCTTCTAGTTTTTTTCCACTCTCTCTTTACATCTGCTTTAACAAACTAATCTTTCTCCTTTTGCTCTTTCCTCATTCCTATTTCATCCACTCAAATTTTACCCCTCCATCCTCAATACCCACTTACTCTCCCAATACCCGGCCAATTGTAGATTTTTCTTCCCTCCCACACAAAATATTTTCCCCTCTCCATTTCACTCTCCCAGCCCCATCCCATTCTAATCCTCCCCCAGCCTTCTAGTTCCAGCCCCACCCAGCATCCGCTCCCTTCTAGTCCCTGCATCAGCCCATTTCCAGTCCTATACTAGCCCCACCATCAGCCCATGTCCAGTCCTAGCTCCCCATCCATTTCCAGTCCTATCCGAGTCCCTCCATCAGCTCATTTCCAATCCCAGCCCCCACATCAGCCCATTTCTAGTCCTTTCCTAGCCCCACCATCAGCCCATGTCAAATCCTAGCTCCCCTCCACTCAGCCCATTTCCAATCCAAGCCCCCCATGAGCCTACTTCCAGTTCTAGCCCCTCCATGAGTCCATTTCAATCCAAGCCCCCACCACAGCCCATTTCCAATCTTAGCTCCCCCAACACCCAATTTCCAGTCCTATCCTAGCCCCTCTATCAGCCCATTTCCTGTCCTAGCTCCCTCCCTTCAAAGGCCATTTCCATTCCATGCCCCCCCATCAGCTATTTGTTGTTCAAGCCCCCCTTCCACTCAGCCCATTTCCAGTCCTAGCAGCCCCCCAACCCATTACCAGTCCTAGCCCCCCATAGCCCATTACCAGTCCTAACCCCCCATCAGTCCACTTCCAGTCCTAACCCCATCAGTCCATTTCCAGTCTTAGCCCCCCATAACCCATTACCAGTCCTAACCCCATCATCCCTCCTCAAGTCCAAACCTCACCCCCCCATCAGCCCATTTCCAGCCCTAACCCCCTCCCCCTAAACAGCAGAATCGAGTGTCCCACGGGACCCCCTGCCCGGCAGAGCCCTCCCTCCCCAATTCAGTCCCTCTCCGCACAATTTTCAGAGTCGCAAAGAGAGAGTTTCCCTCGCGGCTCTGTTAAGCCCGCCGGGGCTTATGGGAAAGTTCCCATCATCCTCAGCGGCTTAACAGAGCCGCGAAAGGGAAACTCTCCCCTCACGGCTCTGAAAGCCGACGCGGGGAGGGACTGAGCCGGGGAGGGAGGGCTCTGCCGGGCAGGGGGGGGGCCCGCGGGACACTCGATTCTTCCTCTGCCATGGCAAAAAACATTCTCGCTCAATGGACAGGCCGGCCCTGGTAACCAGTGGAGATTTTTTACTATGGGTGTGATGTGATCCTGTCTGGATGTGCCGGCTATTATTCTGGGTCATTTGAAGTGGATATAGTGTTTGTTTGTTTTGGTAGGCCTTGGTATAGAATATTAAAATAATCTAGATGATGATGATGATGGCTTGTCATACCGTTCTAAAGTTGCTCGTGTCCAGTAGTGTCATAGTGTCCAATAGTGAGTTTTCAAGCGGGATTTATATTCCCCAAGGCAAACTATATACCGAGGATCCTTAGCTACAATTTACTATGTCAATGTCTATAATTCAGTTACCTTTTGGGAATTTGTCGTATTTGTTCGGAAGATGATGACTTCTGGTGTCAGGCAAGGTTTTTGTCAACGAAACTGGCACAACGTAGATATCCTAAGAAAATAATATGAGGTGCATATCTTAGAGCTAAATTTGCCAACCATGCTTTACTTTTGCAAAAACATCAACAACAAAAGATGGACAAAAAAGTAGCAGTCCTGTGGCATTCAGATGTGTCAAGAAAGATAGCTCATAGTATTTATAAACATTGGCCAATGCTAGCTTTACATCAAATTTTTTAAGATGGCCCATGCATTGCATTTACAAGAGCACATAATTTAAGAGACATTTTGGTGCATTCAGATTATCTTCCACAATCTATGCCCCAAAGGATAGATGGACATCAAAGCCCTTGTGGTTAATGTAGTATGTGTGACCAGTCATTAGATGTGTACGACTGGGCAGATCGACATACTGATAAAAAGTACTCATTGAAGTATATCACCAATTATCTCACTGCCTGGGCAGTCTATGTTATTATCTGTCCTTGTTCCAAACTCTATGTGGAAGAACTTGCCGTAAAGTGAAACAACGCTTAATTGAACATCAGATACGCCTTTCAACTTGCACTATCACTTCTCCCATGGTGAAAAATTGTATAGATCAGAAGCACATATGGCAACAGTTACATTGGTTGGTTATTGACTGTATCAGCAATCATTCAAGTGGTGATCATATGCAACAACTAGTAAGCTTAGAAACAGGGCCGGCCCATCCATTAAGCAAGAATGCTTTTTGCACAGGGCCCCGCATTTCAGGGGGCCCCACACAAAAAAAACATTCTGCATCAGCCCAAGTAGATAAAAAACAAAACAAAATGGCTGCTGCTGCCGCTGCCGCCGTGGCAGCGGCAGAATCAAGTGTCCCACCATGGGGCCCCCCCTGTCCGGCAGAGTCTCCCTGCAGCATCAGCTCCCGAGTCCCAAAGTGTGGGCTTTCAGAGCCGCGAAGGGAGAACTTCTCTGACCTCTCATGGCTCTGTTAAGCCCGCTGGGGCTGATGGAAAATCCCATGAGCCCCGGCGGGATTAACAGAGCTGCGAGAAAGGGAAACTCTCGCGGCTCTGAAAGCCCATGCTTTGGGACTCAGGAGCTGATGCAGGGTGGCTCTGCCGGGCAGGGGGGGCCCCGCAGAATGCTTGATTCTGCCGCTGCCATGGTGGCAGCGGCAGCAGCAGCCAGTTTGTTTTTTAAAAATCTACCTGAGCTGATGAGGGGAGGGGAGTTAGGACTGGTAATGGGCTATAGGGGGGGCTAAGACTGGAAATGGGCTGAAGGGGGGTTAGGACTAGTAATGGGATATGGGGGGAATAAGACTGGATGTGGGCTGATGGGGGGGTTAGGACTAGTAATGGGCTATGTGGGGGCTAGGACTGGAAATGGGTTAATGGGGGGGTTAGGACTGGTAATGGGCTATGGGGGGCTAGGGCTGGAATTGGGCTGATGGAGGGGGGTTAGGATGTAATGGGCTATGTGGGAGACTAAGACTGGAAATGGGCTGATGGGGGGTTAGGACTAGTAATGGGCTATTGGGGGGCTAGGACTGGTAATGGGCTGTGGAGGGGCTAAGACTGGAAGTGTGCTGATGGGGGGTTAGGACTAGTAATGAGCTATGGGGGGCTAAGACTGAAAATGGGGTGATGGTGGTTAGGACTGGAAGTGGGATGATGGGGGGCTTAGGACTGGTAATGGGTTATGGGGGGGGCTTAGGACTGGTAATGGGCTATGGGGGGGCTAGGACTGGAAATGGGCTGAGGGGGTTGCTAGGACTGGCAATGGGATGAGTGGAAGGAGGGCTTGAACTGCAAATAGCTGATGGGGACGGGCGCTTGGAATGGAAATTGGCTGAGTGGAAGGGGGGGCTTGAACTGCAAATAGCTGTTGGGGAGGAGGGCTTGAAATGGAAATGGGCTGTGAGGGGAGGGAGCTAGGGCTGAGTTGGGGGGGCTAGGACAGGAAATGGGCTGATTGAGGGGCTAGGATAGGACTGGTAATGAGCTATGGGGGGGCTAGGACTGGAAATGGGCTGATGGGGGGGTTAGGACGTAATGGGCGATGGGGGTGCTAAGACTGGAAATGGGCTGATGGGGGGTTAGGACTAGTAATGGGCTATTGGGGGGCTAGGACTGGAAATGAGCTGATGGGGAGTTAGGACTGGTAATGGGCTGTGGGGGGGCTAAGACTGGAAGTGGGCTGTTTGGGGGGTGCTAAGATTGGAAATAGGCTGTGGTGGGGGCTTGGATTGAAATGGACTCATGGAGGGGCTAGAACTGGAAGTAGGCTCATGGGGGGCTTGGATTGGAAATGGGCTGAGTGGAGGGGAGCTAGGATTTGACATGGGCTGATGGTGGGGATAGGAAAGGATTAGAAATGGGCTGATGGGGGGCAGGGATTGGAAATGAGCTGATGGAGGGACTCAGATAGGACTAGAAATGGATGGGGGAGCTAGGAATGGAAATGGGCTGATGGTGGGGCTAGGTTATGATTGGACATGGGCTTATGCAGGGCTAGGACTGGAAATGGGCTTATAGGGGGCTAGGACTGGAAGTGGGCTGATGCGGGGACTAGAAGGGAGCGGATATTTGGTGGGGCTGGAACTAGAAGGGAGCTGATGTTGGGGGAGGATTAGAATGGGATGGAGCTGTTAGAGTGAAATGGAGAGGGAAATAATATTTTGTGTGGGAGGGAAAACAAATCTACAATTGGCTGAATATTGGGATAGTAAGTGGGGATTGAGGATGGAGGGATAAAATTTGAGTGGATGGAATAGGAATGAGGAAAGAGCAAAAGGAGAAAGATTAGGACCAGGGGACATAAGTTTTAAAACTCATAAAACATGCAATTTTTATTTAAAATCCATTTTAATTTCTGTTCACATAAAACCTTATTCTGTCAAATTATTCTGTTTAATGACCAATTCATGTAACATTTATTTTCTATAAAGCGCTTCATAATTTACCAATATGGAAATAGGAATTTGTGTTCTTTTGGTGTTCCATAGAAAATGATGTAAGAAGCCGGATGTTATGTGAACTTTCATATTTAATTACGTGCATGTCTTTGACAAAATTAAATAATTTTCTTTAGAGAGATTGCTATTTTTATCAATTTTAGTGAGTTTTATTGCTCTGGGAGACATTTGTCCCTGTGGTCTATAACTGAAAAAATACAGTACTACTTTTGTCGCATGCTAACAGTTAGTTATTGTTCATCAATTCATAGAAAACCATACTTCGAAAAAAGATGTGTGAGCATTTGTTTAGAATACGTGAAGAACAACTCTTGTTTGCTGAGAGCAGCGATTCTGATGATGATGATGATTTGCTTCTTGATGACGGAGATCAAAATTTCTTGCTTGAAGATGTCGGTAATGTTGACGAGGAAGTGGTCATAGAACAACCTGATTCTTTGACAATTGAAACAACTGATCCTAGTAGTAGTAGAAATATAGCCAGTGGAGCTTCAACATTCATATCTGTGACATTCTACGGTAAATCTAAACATAAATGTACCATCAAGACTCCATCTCCATCAGTAGTCTCAGGAGCAAAAGAACAGTCGATGCAGGTGCAGCCAACTACATCAAATTCTAGAAAGAATTCACACAAACGGAAAAAGACAAATGATACCTATCATCCTGATGATATAAGGTCATACCACTGGAATATACCACTGGAATTTAAAGACTGCCTGCAAAATCGATTTGCTGCTTTAGATACAAATGAAAGAGCTCCAGAAGAGTTATGGAATGACATCAAGAAGGTTGTGTTGGAAGAAAGCGAGAAGTCTCTACAAAAGGTAAAAAAGAAAAAATGGCCAAAATGGATGACGGAAGAAACTCTGAAAATTGCCCAGAAACGCAGAGAAGCTAAAGCCAGAGGAGAAAGAAAGACAATCACAGAACTCAACAGAGATTTCCAACGTGCAGCAAGACAGGACAAGGAAAAGTACTACAATGATGCACGCAAGGATATAGAAGCAGAAACTATTAGAGGAAGAACAAGATCAGCTTTCCTAAAGCTACGAGAGTTAAAGAAAAAGTTCCAGCCTCAAATTGGAATGTTACAAGATGCTCATGGTTCTATGTTGAATGATGCTGAGAAGATCAAGAAAAGATGGAAGGAATATACAGAGTTTTTATATGATAAAGATCAAGTGGACCAACAGCCGTTTCAACCTGTACCTTATGATCTGGAACCATTGGTGATGAAAGAAGAAGTTGAAGCAGCATTGAAAGCCTTATCAAAGAACAATCATATAAGAAAACCCAACCTTAGCAGATATTTTTATTTGTCGGAGCTAGCCGTAGGCAGGTCGAAAGGGAAAACGACCTACACCAAGCAGGTAGCTACTTTTTTTATTATTACTTAAGGTTCTTCACCAAAAATCGAAATTTTAGAACAAAATTTTAGCTCCGACAAATAAAAATATCTTTAACAGGTCGTGATGCTAAGGTTGGGTTTTCTTATATGATTATTGATTGACCTAGACCTAAAGGTTTACCCTATATTGTGTTATCAAAGAACAAAGCACCAGGCATTGATTGCATTCCCATAGAAGTATTACAGCAATCTGATGCAGCTGTTACCATACTTACAGGGCTCTGCCAAGAAATATGGAAGACAGCATCATGGCCAACTGACTGGAAAAGATCTGTGTTTATACCTATACTAAAGAAAGGTGATCCAAATGACTGTGGAAATTATCGCACAATCGCTCTGATCCCACATGCCAGCAAGATTCTACTGAAGATAAATCAAAAGAGACTACAATCATACCTGGAACAAGAACTACCTGAAGTGCAAGCAGGGTTCAGAAAAGGGCGAGGAACGAGAGACATCATTGCGGATGTGAGATGGATCCTTGAAAAGACTAAAGAATACCAAAAGGATATCTATTTGTGCTTTATCGACTATAGCAAAGCTTTTGACTGTGTAAACCATGAGAAACTCTGGGCCACATTAAGAAGCATGGGTATACCAGTCGAAAAGATGTGGTTAGTTGCCAGTTGTCATGACATTCTTATTAAATTCATATCTAGGTCACACCAATTATTACATGCAGAAAAATACTACGTTGTGATAGGGAATGACCAATGCACTATCTGTAATGAAAACAACCCTTTCCATGTACTGTATCTTGTTAAAATGGAGGAGCACTTTTCAGGAACACAGCATTTCATCAATGACCTTACAATTAGGATGTTGAAAGAAGACTTTAAAACAGTTCAGGAATGTAAGAATGTTGAAGTTTAAATGATCAGACCTTAAAAGGAAAGGACCTAATAAAGCCCTGGCCTTTCTAACATTTTGTAAGCCATTAAACTCAATTGCCTCGCACCTTCTGATCACCCATCCATCTCTCTCCCTTTCCCCTCTTTTCCCTTCAGACTACCATTAGAATGCTTCATGGGATTCACTTACACTTTGTAGTATTGTCAGCTTTTGTACATTCTGTCCTGACCTGAGAAAAGGGGCTTTGGATCTGGAAAACTAATCAAGAAGGAGGTTATTTCAGAAGGTTTGTGTTGCATTTACATGTGCAAAGAGTGGCATTTTCATATGTAAATGCCCTATATGTGTAAAAATTGTAAATAGTACTTTTCTCAAATTCACACTATTTACGTGTTTAGATTTCTATCACTCATGGTATAGAAAGGGGCATATTGTGGGTATGACTTTGGCAGGCTGGCAAAACATGTGTGTATTTCTGATCGTACAACAGCAATACGTGCATATTTTTTAAAATCTGGACATAGGTATTTACACTTGTTCCGAGACAGGCATGCTAGCTAATAACTCTTTTGGGCCTTCAGATTTGCATCAGGGATTGTGTAATCAATTATACTTACCTCTCTGGCATTAAAAATCACCACAAAGTTTCACTGAAAAAGTTTTTCCACGTGTAACTGTTGGCATTTACATAGTAAAACCCCAAGTGGTGAAGTTCCTTTTTGATGTGTTTCTTAGTAATTGCTCGTGGATATGTTACACGTACACAAGTATTTCCTGATATCCTTATACATAGTTTACAAAAGGCTCCATGTTCAGTGAGCCTTTGAAAATTGTGATCATCCTAACCTGGACATCTTGAAGGTAATTTTATAAGAGGGCACCATTGGTAGGTGCCTACAGAGACCACTACATAGGTTCTATCTTACAAAGAGCAGTAAGTGCCTACTTGTCTTTATAAAATACTACTGTATGTAGCAGAGAATGCACCTTGAATGCAGGTGTACCTGCTCATGAGTAGCTGTAAGTGACCACACCCACTTTATACATGTGCATGCATCAATTATGGCATGCTATAATCTACTTGTGTATGGGAAAATTCTTCCCACCCTTTGCCCAAACCATGCCCCTGATAGTGCCTTCTGGCTAAGTATGCACCTTTATGCCAAAGAATGTACTTTTCAGCAATCGGTATTGTGCGAGAACAACCTCATAAAACTACCTCCCTCATTTTCCACTTAGCTATGCTATGCAAAACTGGGCTTCATATCTATTTAGTGCAATAAAAAATAGCACTTTCTTTTTAATTTGCTTTAATAAATCTTTATTTCTGTGCAGTCAAGCAGACTAAAATGGTCACCACACTTCTTCCTCTCAGATTTAAGCACCTTAACGACCTTTAGGATTATTGTGAGGCCAGTTAACCGGGGCAGGCGGACCCGGCACTCCGGGCCCCACCCATCCAACCTCACCCCACCCCACCCCCCCCAACCCCAACAAAAGACATAACACTATAATTTCATGGAACACAAACTGGTCGCAGCTTTATTAACCAACAGCAATTAAAACAAGATAACATTAAACATCCTATCCCCCATTAGCGGCACCCGGCTGCACCAGCCAT